>CP092867.1:110468426-110517460 GCA_030710605.1 Cordylochernes scorpioides
CCCGACTACGAAAGTGGCGAAAACACCACGTTTCCAAAGCTGGAAAACACTCTCGGTAGGACGCAGGAAGTTCCCCCTAGCCACGAGGGCGCCACGCCCCCGCCGGCGGTATCAGATGTCCTGGGGAAGTTGACGACGATGCCACATCAGCTTTTCGCGGCGACCGGACTATCGCGAGATGTGGAGCTACCGCGCTACAATGGTTCGTACGAGGCGCAGAGCTTCTTCGACAACTACGACGCCCAAGCAGATCGGGCCCAACAACAATACTCTACAAGACTGAGAAAGCCACCAAACCTCCTGCAAGCACCCTCCGAGTTACCAACACGCGAGCGTATGTTACCTGCTCCCCCGACCATCTCTAAACCACGAGCCCAGCGCAAGCAGTGAACTCTGACTATCCAAAGATCCTCCAACTATGGCACCAAACCAGGCCTGTTCCGACATACAAGGCAGCGCAACAGTAGGTTCTTCCATACATAATTTTTGTTTAACAATTGATCGTTCGAGCTGAACTGTCCAATAATGTAAACCTACCTCTACTACTTGATACAGGAACATCTATCGATATAATTAGTCGAATACTTTTAAAATAATAGAAACCAGTTTGCAAAATAGAATATCTACCCATTTAACTTAACTATTAACGCCATAGCTAACAATAAAATAAAAGGATTTAAAAGCGCGAATGTTTCTTTTGTACATAAAACGAACTTCTACTGTCCTTACTGCGATGAAAATATATATTTGGAGGGCTTGGCTCATCAGTGGTGAACCCTCCCAGCGGTTTCGCCAATTTAATCCACCAGACCGCTTCTCGGAACTCTAATACTGTATTGGATCATTCTGCTTGTATGCTACACTGAAGGATGGAATCTTAGAAATGGTTTTTAAGTAAACTATGGACATAAAACATTCGTTTTATGCATAAAAGAAACATTCGCGCTTTTAAATCCTTTTATTTTATATATATAGATGGCGCGTTATTGCTTTGTGTTAATAGCTAACAATGTTTTCACCATAGGTTTATATCTTTTTAAACGTAAAAATAGGTAATATAACGCAGAACCTGATATTCCATATCATCGATACACCATTGCCTTTTGTCATATTATCCTTTAACTCCATAAAAAGATTCTACTGATTATAAACTGCCCTCAGCTACTCCTGTATCAATATATTGTACCCCTACCAATTACCTTGTACAAACTCACCTCGTGCAAGCAACACGTGTCCCATGGACAGGTTAATACAACTGTCCCATTTACCAAATCTTCCCTTCCTGGAACGGGTTGCTCACACGTGGTGAACTCCAACGCTCTTACTTGATCTCATTGTAATATTGCTAATCCCATTTCAACGCCCCTATGTCCTTTTCTTTCATAGCTTTGGACAGAAGTAACCTAAGTCACAGCCTTCCAAAACCATTCCAATCGTTAAAGTCTAACATAGCTACACTCCCTTGTACCTTCCTTTTACATGCATTTTTAATCATCGACAAATATCTCAACAAAATAAACTACACCCTCTCACATCACTTTCTCCAATTGACAACAATTTTTAGTGCGCAACTAACACCCAAATCCAATTTAGAGCCACACAAGTTCCATAACGTCGGCCCACTAAACACTAAAAGAAATTCACATTAA
This sequence comes from Cordylochernes scorpioides, assembly GCA_030710605.1. Classification (NCBI taxonomy): domain Eukaryota; kingdom Metazoa; phylum Arthropoda; class Arachnida; order Pseudoscorpiones; family Chernetidae; genus Cordylochernes; species Cordylochernes scorpioides. The sequence continues at coordinate 110,470,076 of CP092867.1, forward strand.
AATTCTCGATAGATGTTCGTACAACCAGCACCCTTGACTTTAGTAAATTTGTTATTCATGGTGAAACAGGTTAGATTTTCACAAAACGACTTCACATGACACATTTCATTGACAAATTTTCACTTCGTGTCACAGTGCCACACCACAAAACTCATTTACTTTTCAGGCCAAAGACCCTTCACGCCTGTGACACTTCTCACCTCAAAGCGTGTCCACGTCGAAAGTCGCACTTTCACTCACTTCTAATCTGATATCACTGAATAACATTTTTACTAAATCCGCAACAACCTCGAAACACAACAACCATTCGATTTAATATCAATAGATACAATATCCGGATTTTCGAAATACAAACACAAATCGAACAAATGCTTGAACACGGGATAATTACAACCTCTGTATCTCCCTATGTCAGTCCCATAACGCTTGTCACCAAACGTGACAAATCAAAACGCTTTTGTGTTTACAATTATAGAAATAAAATCTCCGAACGTAGTCCGAATTAACAGACCCAATCGACCCCTAAATAAAGATGATACAGTTCTTGTGAACAAACTTAAATACTATACAGAAGATATCTTATTCCTCCCGCTCCAGCCTCTAATTCAAACACTTCGTGTAACACCTGATGTACACTTAGTAGAATTTAACCATTTATGTCCCACGATATTTGACGCTCAGAAATCCCGTCCTATACCTCCGACGTGTTCAGCCCCTTTTCTACACCTTACTGCAGAGATTTTCCAATAAATTGGAGGGAAGCAAGCTGCCTCCGAAAGGAGCCTCTGACCCAAATAAATATACCCGCCACCGCCGGAACTCGCTAATAATAAATTCGAGGGGAGATGAACAAACAAACAGCCGACATTTTTCTTGTTACGGCCCGTCGCCACCCCGTGTTCTCTAATGAACTTTCGCCAGTTATTAAATAAAATATTAGTGCGTGCCTTTTACTATATACCGTTCTATTCCCTAATGAATTAAGATATCTATTTTTTCATAATAAACCATATCCTAAGGGACTGTCCTCGAAGATTCTTCCAGGGAACACTCGGGGATATCCACCGGTGCACAGAGGAGGCCCTGGAGTGGATTCGTCACCTCGACATTCCACTCTAGAGAAAATTGCCAACATTGTTGTATTGTGCTGTAAAAAACAATATCATACGCAATAAATAGATTCTCTCGCCCTCAATTAACTTGTCCACATAACATCGACCATTAGATCCAAAGACAACATTTTACCTACAAAAATCACACACACCCACATATGTTAAAAAAACAACAACCCTTGATCGGTTAGAATAGATCACCGTGTTTCCTGCAACACACAATATAAATGCCGCTTTAGGAAGAATCACGTTTTCACCTAAACGTGGCGCAGGGAACAAAAAAATCGACAACATTAGGACTCAGTGAGTTTCACAGTGGAAACAATGTGATCCACGAGCCGCGTCAAACATAAAACAAATTCGATAAGTTAGGAAAATTTAAAGCTCTCTCCACCCATCTTAAAAAAACAGGAACATACATTTGGCCTACTACTTTCCATTCCTTTCCCAATATATAATTTATATGTATAATCTTACTTGCTCTTCTTTCTCGATGAAAATTTTTTTTAATTTTTCATTTCAATAATCCTTTATATAATCATTATTTAGCTCTTATATTTTTTTTACGTCAACTAATCAGTTAGATTATTGTCATTTAATTATATTTTTCTTTACCAAGCTTATTTATTTTAGCTTTATGACTCTATTTTATAATCAACTTTATATTTTATCTTTCATATCTAATAATCGCAAGTTTATATTTCATCTTTATATCACTAATTTGCATTTGTCATTTATATTTTCTCTCACTTTATAAATTAGATGTTATTTACATTTTTTCATCTTCCGCTACCATGTTCAATGCTATCAGGTATATTATTGCTCTTTTTTTTCATTTAATATGTTCACTTTCTATTACCCCTTATATACTGCTATAGTGTGTTAATCTTTGTATTATGTCATCACTACTTTTACTTTTTTAAAGATTACTTTGCATTTAACTTCGCAATTATATTTTCGATTTTTCAAATCCCTTTAACGCTATATGCAAAGCCTTAATTTCGCAATTTCATATCTCAATTATATATTCTTTTATAATCAAACTAAAAATCATGATCTAAAAACAGGGCAATCTTCAATAACATCTAAATCAACCACTTTATAAGGTTGCTTCTTAATCAATACTAACATTCCTTTTACGCAGGGACTTTTAACACTCCTTCACAGGCTAGACTTGACCTACTTTGATTTCGTAATTAACAATATTGACACACCGTCCCCCAGATTTACCTATCCCAACTTCTGGCTTGGACACGTGCAAATTGTATTTTTTTATATATTCCAGGGCACTCTCATGCCTCACGCTGGCATATCTTTTTTTTTTTTAACTCTTTTCTCGCTAAGCCCCTGACGACTCCAATTGAAACTTTGAGTTCTGGCCAGTGATCTTCGCCCTCATTTATCCTGCATGCACGTCTCAACGACTAATTCATAAATAAAATAACAAACACCCTTATATTACTATTCGATTGTGGTACTGTAACTTTATTCGGTCCCTTAAATTTACATGTGAAACATGGCCCTAGTTTTCCGCGCCGTGCACATTAAATGGTTTGGGACTTGAGTCAAGGTGACATTTGCCTCATTCTGAACATAACTAACCCTTTAACCTTTTTCTAGGCCCATTACGAAGAGATCATGATTTACCCATCCAATCATTTATATTTTTACCTATCATCATTGTATGTTCTCTATTAAATCGTTTATTCCTATTTTTGTTTTTACTTGTATGTTTAGTATTAGTTGTTTTATACTTTATTATCTCTTATGGATATACAGAAATCAACCCCATGTTATATACCAACTCATTTTTATTAATTAAAAAAAAATACTTCCTTAATAAGTCTTCCTATTCCGCTCTCTTAAATCCCTCCCTATGAACCCTCTCACATCCGGGGCCATCTGTGATGATTTAAGACTATGGAATTGTTGTAAATAGTCCAGATATCTACTACCGCATGTTCCACCACGTGACTGTATATAACTTGTTATTTACTGCAATTATAAAGCCTCAAGTAACATCAATCTGTACCGCGTAAGAATCTAATAAAGTATTGCAACTGTAACAGATAGAAGGAATGGGAGACTAACAGGAGAAAATTAAGGTTAAAACTAATCAGGCTTAGGTTTGAATAGGAAAAGCAGGCCTAGCAAACCCAGTCCAACTTTTACGAGGTCGTGGCCCTCCTGGATAATATAACTCCCCCCCCCCGTTTACGTCAGAAAAGGGCAGTGAACTGTTCGGACCCAGCTCAGCTATAAAAGGAGGCCCCGAGCCTCAGTTAGTCAGTCCTTAGCCAACCTTTGTTTCAGCACCAGTCCGCCGGACGCTCCGATAAAAGGTAAACCCTTTCCTGCCAGAATTCTCCCTCGTCCCATTCCTTCTTGACGTCAGACGCTTCTTAGTGGAATCTCTGTTTGTTTATTTCACCTTTTGCCCAGCTGTGTCGCCTTCCACCACGACTGCACGGTAGAGTTGACATCGAGGTTCGTCTAGCATCAGGTAACACTGGTCCCAGAGGTCCCAAAATATCACATACATATGAAAAAATATAAAGTATAAAAAAGGTCGAATGTTTATATTAAAAATAAAAAAGACATATTCTGACCGTGCTCACATCTATCACAGAGCGCCATCTATTGAATCAAAAATAAACTAAAAAGTCAACCTCGAACGCGTTTCGGGCTGTTGGCCATCGTCAGTGTGGTGCAAACTGTACCTCTATGACCAAATATTTGTTCTCAGAGGCTTGCTGAGAATTAATTAAACAAGGGTTCTAATAAAAAGTACCGGACTTAAAAATGATAACTTCAAACAGCAGTTATAGACGATCAAACTATAAAATTAGCTACTTACTATTTTCATCTTACTAACCAATGGACAATAAATAATATATATTGAGCTCCATAATAATTATAGAATTATCGTAAAGATAGAGGCTGCCTGGCCGGCATTCATATTTCTTGAAAATAAAAATACTTCAGCCAGTAAATCTTTTATTACCTCGACGTTTCGACAAAAATATTTTGTCCTCGTCAGGAGCAAACAAAAATTAAAACATTTGACAATGCGTTAAAAAAATTTCTAAGGTTCCAAGGGCGTTCTCACGCGATATTTCAAATTTTGTACAACATCTGAAGCACGAGTCAAAAATAAATATTTAACTCACAAATTATTATAGAATTATAGAATTGTTGACTCAGAACAATTATCCAAACGTATATGAATTACATTTGATTAGCTATAAATGATATAAATCCACATATATGTTATTCATTGAGAGAATTTTCTAATCCTGATTTTATAAAATATTATTAACTTGGTGCCATCTATTGATGAAAATTATAAACATGTTTATGACGCTACCTTTCTTATAAAAATATATAAATAATTGATATCTACACCACTTATCCTGCAAGAATAAATATTGAAATATAAGAGGATAGCACACCACTGATGACCCATGCTATTCCTCTTTCAACTTTTAGTAGTTGAAGGTTAAGAAAGAGAGATTGAGATTGAAAATACTTTATTACAATGTCCATATAAGATTATATATGGTTAAATATTGTTGTCGTGTCCAATGAAGAGCCTCAGATGTCCCCATGAATCTCTATCACAGCAGTCTCAATGTCCATTATCTTGGGTGTGTAAAGCTGCTGCTCTGGGTCCGTGTCAATTTTCTGCAAGGCTGCGCTCGTTGCTGGGCATGAGAATATATGAGTAGGTGTTAGTTCCACACCAGGACAGTTGTTGCATGTCCTGTAAGGTTCTTGTACCATCTGGATGTATTGTCATTCCTTTGTAGTGTTTTGTTCTGAGTCTTGTTATAGTTTTTGTAATTATTCTTTCAGAGGTTATTTCGCATATTTGATCTTTTCTTATTTTTTTGTATAATTATCTTGTATTTTGCCAAAGCATCAGCGTCAAATATTGACATTTGTTCTTTCCTTTGGCTCAACTTTCTGGCTTCCTTTGCCAATTCATCTGCCATCTCATTACCCCAGATCCCAACATGGGCAAGAATCCATTGTAAAATGCAGTTCTTCTCCAATGGTTCCATATGGGATGAGGTTAAATATATAATATCTATATATATAAAATTGAATGTCTGTCTGTCTGTCTGTACTCTATAGATTCAAAAACCATACATCCAATCTCCGTGAAATTTTGGGATATTATTAGGTATATCACCGGAAGGTTTTTGAAAAATAATTTCATGAATATCTTGAATATCCTTAGAGTTATTTGCAGATTTGTAGATTTAACTCGCAAGCAGCGCCCCCATTGTGACGATGATAACAAGTTTTCTTATCACTAAGTTTGTTATCTTAATATTATTTATCAAAAGTAAGATTATCTCAGGATGACACGGCAATTTATTTGAGACAAGAATAATGATACAATTCCAAGGCGAAGATACTATTCTTTTAACTTCCAATTACCGAGGGAACCAATTAATATTGATTTTATTCAACTTATCGAGTATTTTTCAAGGGACCGGGAAAAAATGTTCACTAGATAAAACTATGATTTTCTAATGTAGAAAATTAGGAAAGACAAAATTCAGGATGACACGGCACACAGGGACCGGGAAAAAATGTTCACTTTATCGAGAGATTCAAATTTACGAGTTTCAAATTATCAAAATATATCTTCTTTTTTTTTATAAGTTTTTAGAGAATTGTTTTAACAAATGTTCGCTAGACAAACCTTCACTTGGGTAAAACCTCGGGCGAAGCCGGGTACGTCCGCTAGTATATGAATAAATAAGATTAATATTTATTTATTAAAAATAAGAGAGAAAGGGAAGTAAAAAAATAAACGTATGTGGCAATATCGTTGCGGGATTTCTTGTTGTTGGATGCGAATGGTGAGATTTGGTTGAAGCGCAGTCGTTGAGTGGTAAGTGAAGCACACAGTTAGGAATAATCAGGACACATGATTGTTTTGAAAATAAAAGGCAACTGGATTGGAGGGAAGAAGGTTTGAGAAGGAGCGGGTTTGATTGTTCCTTATCTGATCACATGGCGGTGATTGACATAGCTATGAGCTGAGAGAGAGATCTCTAGAACAGATGTTACCTTGGTGGGAGCAAGTCGAAGGCTGATCCGAACTCGGTGGGAGCCAAGTCGCTACTGCAGGTGTTGTTCCTATGAGAGCGAAAACCTAACTGACCATCCTTGCCTTTCGATTTAACACCAAGACCCCCGTTTCTCTCTGATTGGTTGAGAGATGATCACATGCTTTTTCCCTATTGGTTGACCTATTTAGATGCTATCTTTTGATTGGTCCGCGGCTTTCCTTGATGGAAGCTGTGGTCTGCTTGATAGGAAGTGTCGAGTGCTATTTTGACTTTATTTACTTCCGTGTTATCAAATACGTCCTATCTTGGGTCGGAAGTATGGGATGTCAAATACTAATATAACTTCTGTGGATATTGGATACGTCCTGTCTTTGCCGGAAATATTGGGTGTTAGCTTTAACATTTATAACTTCTGGTCACTAGAGACGTCCGGTTTCTGCCCCTGCAATATTGACACAGGGGTGCCCAGAATAGTCGTGCCAGCTTTAGGTCTACTTCCTATATCTTAATGCTACTTGCTTCCCTCCAGTTACCTTGTTCTTTATTAAGTCTTCGAAAATCATACATGGTACATACATAGTGGGTCGGGGTTGCATTTTAATTATATACAAATTATGACAGATGCGCCCCCTACATGTGAAGAATTCAAGAAGGGGTTAGCCTGAGAGAATTCTGTAAAGTGAAAAATAATTTTGTGGGAAAATTAGTTGTGGGTATTGAGTCTATATACAAGCATTGCTGATGACATAAAAGTAAGATAGAATGGTGTTGATGATATAGGTTGAGTATAATTAATAGAAATCAAAAAATTTTTTAATTGTAAGAAATCAATGAATGTTATGGTACATAGTGGGCAAAAAAGAAAATGCGCCTAAACGAATTCTACTCGAGATAAGAAATGATATCGAGGGAGTTCTATTAAGGCTTTTGAAATCAAATAAAAATAATATAAAATAGTTGAATGAAATCAAAATTGAATGTGTTTGGTTGAAAAAGAAAAATATTTTGTTGCATGGTGACAAAGACAACTGCTTAGTTACTTTTTTGCTCGACTTTTGAGAAAAGAAATTGAGGAAATTTCATAAGGCGCTTTGAAATCAAAACAAAATAAAATAAGAGTAGTTGAATGAAAACAAAATTGAATGTGTTTGGTTGAATGGTGAGAAAAAAAAAAAGAAAAATGCCTAACCATATTCTAGTTCGAAATTGGGAATGAAATCGAAGGAATTCTATTAGGTCTTTTGAGAAATCAAAAATAAAAATAAAATAAAAGTTTTTTGAGCGAAATCAAAGTTGAGTGCTTGGTTGAATGGTGAAAAAAAAAGGAAAAATGCCTAACCATATTCTATTCGAGATTGGGAATGAAATCGAAGGAATTCTATTAGGTCTTTTGAGAAATCAAAAATAAAAATAAAATAAAAGTTTTTTTGAGCGAAATCAAAGTTGAGTGTTTGAAAAAAAGAAAAATGAAAAATAAAAAGGTTTCAACAACAAAGGGTGATTTAATGTTTTTAGTTTAATCGAAAACCAGTGGGTTTTCGTTGATAATTGAGTTGTGGCAATATAAGCTAAGTGGTAAATAGAATGATAATTGATAAATAAAAATGATAATATAAACTAATTGGAAAAAAAAATGATAATTAATGATTAAAAGTGGCAATAAGTTGAATAAATTGATAAATTGATTAAATATTTACATTTTTAATTGCGAGAAAATAATGAAAGTGATTGATATGAAAGATAAGGTGTATTGGTTTGAACCCTATGGTATCTACATGCCCTGATCTACATGTATTGGTTGCTCCATTTTGCCCTATAAATTTTTTTACTTGCTCCATTATGCCCTATAAATTTTTTGTCTTATCTGTAGTGACACTTAGGTGAAAAACGTGATTCTAGCCCTCAAGTGCGTTTATGCTGTGTGTACAGGAGACATGGAAATCTATATAACCTTTATGTGTAATTTTTTGTCTTTGTGTGTGTGTTGTGAAAAAATGTTAGAAGTCTGTTGTGTATGAAATGTGTGAGTTAGTTCTATGTGTTGTCTCGTGGATGTGGAGTTGGTTGGTAAAAATCGATATGTAGACTCGAACTGGAATCAAAATCGGTGGTATAGCGAGGTTCCCAGTTGACCTCAATAGGGGATCTTCTCATTGTAATTAGAGATACGGAAGTGGGGTGTGTCGGGCAAACGAGAGGGAATGAAATTGGAGATCGGACGAAGGCGTTCCGCTTTGTTTACAGAGGCCGAATTTATCGCTGCGGACTACACCTCCGTCGTGGTGTCTCAAATTCTCGTTTCCTGCCGTCTATTTATTTTTGGTGCGGCTCAGATCTTGTTTTTGGAGCGTGATTTCTCCGACACTGTTTGGTCATCTTTTCAGTTACTGCTATCTCTTCGGAGTTTATTTAGATTTTCTGCGAGGATGGTTCCTAAAATTAGGAGAAGTTTTATAAATGCTTGTCCAAAATTAAAAACTGCCTCTTGTAGTTCGAAGATTTTCTGAGCGGGCATGGTGTATATAAACAAGTAATTGATGAATAAAATTGGAATACAGTTGTATGGCAGAAGTAACAAACAAAGGATGAAAATCAGATGAAAATAGGGTATTGCCCCATGTTCGTCCACATTGTTGTAACTGGGGACTCTGAAATATTTGCTTGAACCTTATAAATTGTAGAATTTGAATGATTGGTAGGTTCGCAGTTCTCCTGTTTGATATCTTTAGGGAGTGGTGTGATATGATTGAGCTGATTGTCAGGTTTACAGTTCTCCTGTTTGATCGTCAATGGTTTTATTAGAGATATGTCGGCGGTAATTGGTTTAGGTTGAGATGTGTGATCGTTTCTCTGATGTGAATGTGGTAATTTTGGCATTGTTTGTGTTGTGTGTACGTTGTGCTTTGTGTACGAATTTTGTTTTGTTTTGGTGCCTGTGTCGGTATTTTTACGTGAAGGTTGGTTGTATTCATCGATTCTTCTAGCGAATCGGCAGGTGGGGCAGGTTTTTACCTGTTTTGCGATGTCTTGTGTCATGTTCTGCCAATAATATTGTGACGAGATGAGTCTCGTCATCTTGGAGATGTTTGGGTGGTGGTGTTGAGTGTGTACGGACTTAAGAAGTCTGGTTGTAAGTGAACTTGGGACTATAGTTTTAAGTACTCCTTTTCGGGAGACGGTGCGCAGTTTATTGTGATCCATAGTCACGCGAGATTTTCCCGGTGGAGAAGACTGTTGGCTCTGTATGAGTGGCGCATCTAGAAAGCCACAAAATGGGATACGAGTTCCAACGCCCGTTTCATATTGTTGTACTCCATTTATGCTACGGACCTCATATTCGTATCTTGACAATCTTAACCTCCATCGAAACAATCTGCCTGACGGAGCTTTGATCTCTTTCAACCACTGCAATGCGGGATGGTCAGAAAATATTGTAAACTTTCTGTCCATTAGATAGGTGCGGAAATTATCCACACTTTCCACAATGGCTAGGCATTGTAGTTCCAAGTCTGAATAATTTCGCTCGTGACTACGTAGAGATCGGCTGAAATGTTGAACGGTGTATGTCTTCCCATCAGGGTAGACTTGTTTAAGAACGCCTGTAATGCTGAATGTTGAGGTGTTACAGTACACCTGGCATGGCAGACCTTCCTGGTAAAGGTGTAATGTGGGGTGTGTGGTAAGGTTTTCTTTCAGGTTAGTGAACGCTTTCTGGCATTCGTCATCCCAGACCCACATGATATCCTTTTTTAGAAGGTTGATAAGTGGCGTCCGCAAGCGGGCGTGGTCTGGAATGAACTCTTTATAGGCGTTCACAGCTTTTAGGAAAGATCGTAATGTTTTTTCGATTGTGTGGTTTGTTTGGTGGCGTGAATTTTTTCTATGTTTTGTGTAGATGGGATGATTGTATTATTCTTAACGGTTGTGCACGCGCTTGTTTGTCGTTGTTGTTGTCTTTTGGCGTGCGTGTTGCGTGTGTTGTGCGGATTGTGTGTGTTACCGTTGTGTGACGACGTATGGGTGCGCGTGTTGTGAGGTACATTTGCGTGTTTATGGCGTTGCGAAGTATGGTCATGTGTGGATTTTGTGTGGTAAGTGGGTGAGCTGTGTCGGTGTACGGACACTTTTTTGGGCATTATTGGAATTGTAGGTTGGAGTCGTGGTGGTTTTACATGTTGTGGGCATATAGTACTGGTAATTGGGTTGAGTGAAAAGTTGTGTGGTGTGAGATTATAATGGTGGCATGTAAATATTTGGGGTTTGGGCAATGAATGCAGGCAAGGTTTTCCATGTGTGAAAGCTTTGGGTGCTGTGCGAGTCCTTTGGGACAGGTTTTGGCCTAGCCCGTGCTTGCATTCATTTGATACATGTTTAAAGTGGTAGATAGTATTAGACAATGGGACGCCAAGTTGGAAAATAGTGCCGCGATTATAATTTAGTTTTAATTTATATTGATAAAGGGTTTTTAAGGTAAGAACTCCAAATGGCAAGGATGCATTTACCACGTGGAAGTTCTCTCTACGGGTTATTTGGCCTATTGTCAGAGGGAAAGTTAAAAGTCCTATTATTTTCGTAAAACTATTTAGGGTGGATAGATCAAGGGAAGGTTTTTTAATACTTAAGTTGGGAAGTTGTGCTTTTAATCTATTGTATAAATGATACGGCAATATGTTCGAACCTGTGTCTGGTTCAATGAGAAAGGTACATGGTAGGTCCTGGGTCAGATACAAGTCCAAAGTTAATTTGATGGTGTCATTGGGTGGATTGCCTACCTTAGTCTCGAAAAGTCTCCATTGTGGCGTCTTCGGCTTGGTGTGGCTGGCTTGGAATATCTGTTGGACCGGGTCGGGACCTTTTGCACTGTCCTCGCAATTGAAAGGGAAATTTAGTCATTTGTACTGCTTCCATTCGAGTGGACCGCGTTGTCGGTACACTGGGTCCGTGTCGCGTGGGTTGCTTCCGTGTGTACTGGTACGGCATGGCGGGTGGCGATTCCTCGGTGGGCGTCAGGTTGTTCGGACACGTACCGGCGGTGCGGGCGTTGGCTGTCCCGAGGGTGGCGCTCCGGAAGACCGCTTCCAGTTGCGTGGATCTTGGCCCTTGTAGCGCGGCGGTCAGTTCTAAAATTACCGTCGCAAGGGGGTGTCTGGTCGCTTCGTTCGTTGTCAGTCTCTTTCCGCTCGTTGCCAGTTTCTCCTCTCTTGGTTTGTCATTGCCTTTTGGTTTGCTGGTGTCTGGGTTAATTTCCATTTTGATCCTGATTAAGCTCCATAATCTTTATCCTGATTAAGTTCCATAATCTTTATCCTGTCGACTTAACCGTTCTGTGGCAATATCGTTGCGGGATTTCTTGTTGTTGGATGCGAATGGTGAGATTTGGTTGAAGCGCAGTCGTTGAGTGGTAAGTGAAGCACACAGTTAGGAATAATCAGGACACATGATTGTTTTGAAAATAAAAGGCAACTGGATTGGAGGGAAGAAGGTTTGAGAAGGAGCGGGTTTGATTGTTCCTTATCTGATCACATGGCGGTGATTGACATAGCTATGAGCTGAGAGAGAGATCTCTAGAACAGATGTTACCTTGGTGGGAGCAAGTCGAAGGCTGATCCGAACTCGGTGGGAGCCAAGTCGCTACTGCAGGTGTTGTTCCTATGAGAGCGAAAACCTAACTGACCATCCTTGCCTTTCGATTTAACACCAAGACCCCGTTTCTCTCTGATTGGTTGAGAGATGATCACATGCTTTTTCCCTATTGGTTGACCTATTTAGATGCTATCTTTTGATTGGTCCGCGGCTTTCCTTGATGGAAGCTGTGGTCTGCTTGATAGGAAGTGTCGAGTGCTATTTTGACTTTATTTACTTCCGTGTTATCAAATACGTCCTATCTTGGGTCGGAAGTATGGGATGTCAAATACTAATATAACTTCTGTGGATATTGGATACGTCCTGTCTTTGCCGGAAATATTGGGTGTTAGCTTTAACATTTATAACTTCTGGTCACTAGAGACGTCCGGTTTCTGCCCCTGCAATATTGACACAGGGGTGCCCAGAATAGTCGTGCCAGCTTTAGGTCTACTTCCTATATCTTAATGCTACTTGCTTCCCTCCAGTTACCTTGTTCTTTATTAAGTCTTCGAAAATCATACATGGTACATACATAGTGGGTCGGGGTTGCATTTTAATTATATACAAATTATGACACGTATATATATTTTATCATAAAAGTAGCGTTAAAATATATTTATACAAATTTGATACAATTCTATAGCTGACTATATTGAAAAGGTATTGGAAAATTTACTAACCCCATTCTGATCTGGTGGCTCTCCAGGAATTCTATTTATAGAAAATGTGAAATTCGAGCCCCTAACTAAAGTTGGTGTTTGTAGTTCGTTGTAATTGCTTTTGACAACTTTTCTCTTAAAATCGAACCTCAAAATAAATAAAAGGAACAAAAAGGGCTTTGTATATTACAATATACCAACATTATATTAGAGTTTTATTGAAGTTGGAATAAACTTGAAATTTAATTTAATATTAACACAAAATGTGAAAATCTGGTTGGCATCAATTTATTTCGAATTCCAATTTTAGAAAATTAAATTTAAATAGTAGAATAAATAGTATAGAATAAATTAATATATTCACCACATTTCAAATTTTACATATATTTCTTTGTTTACAACAAAGAATCTCAAATCCTGATGCCAATACCTTTTTGAAGGTAATCCTTACAATATATTGGTATTCTAACAATAACTTATTTTATACTGAACATTTCATACTTAAAATATTTGAAATTTTCAAAATCTATTGTAAATTTATAATTAAATATTAGAATTCCATTAAAAAATGTTTTGATGCTTTGATTAGTGTTTTTGACAATATTTTATCAATTAGAAATGACTTCTTATTGAAAATTAAAATGCATTAAAAGAAAAATTGGAAGTTTGAAAATGTAAATATACTTAGTTGTCATATATAGACATTCTAATGGAATTAAATCGACCGTTTTGGTTTTATTGCCTAAATATAAGGACAGAGCGAAATTATCTAACGACTAGGAGAGATGAGGTTGTCACAGAAAAAAATAAGAAAGAACCTTGTGTTATAATGATTTCAAAAAGGTAAAAGCCTTTTGAAAAGGACATTATAATTCAATATAATGCGGCTAATGATTGTAGAACGACATTTGAATAGTTAGCCTAGTGGACATGGCATCTGCCCGGTAAGCGGAACACTGTGGGTTCGATTCCCATCCCTAGAAACCTTTATTTTTCCGTTTATCATTACTCTTCACAATTCATCCTTTCATACTTCATCCTTAATATTGGAAATAATCGCTATTTTCTCCTTAAAATAAATTTGGATTTTTCGTTGAAAATAAACACATGCGGTATAATTTTAAAATGTCATTATAAAACATAATAAATACTTTCCTACAATGTAGATTGATATTAAGATAGAAAGCTTTAGGTCAAAAATGCAGTTTGATAGAGAAAAAGTTGTTTTTAAAACACTCATAAAAGAAAATCTTAAATGTTTTTATGATGAAAGCATATTTCACGGAACAATGATCGAGAAGCGATATTTGACATTATTCAAATTTAAGAAGAATACATAGCGTGTGTTTGAAAATATCAGAATTGCTTTATTAAGGGTTCAAGACGCCTCTACATTATGGATTATAACCTTTAGAAATAGCAGAAATACAGCTGGAAGAAATTCATCTTAGAATGGCATATTTGTTATCATTTGTATACATGTTAAATTAGTTACTTCTTTAACTACTAAAGAATTGGATTCAACTACATTTTAAAATCAAATCATTAACTTGAATTGGATGGAGAAATTACACCTGCGGAAATTGCTGTGGAAATCTCTAGTTTAAAAGGAAATAGCTCACCGTCACAATTATAAACTTAATGTAGTTGCTGACTACCTCGACACAGAATTTACTTTTTGTGAGATATATTTATAGACAAGTTTTATAAACCGTTCAAAATCCTTATCAAATTTATCCGATAGTGATCCACCGTATCTTCAGAATATCGGGAATCTAAATACGTTTTCAACTATAGAGGAATTACGTCAAAAAGTAATAATATATTCACGGCTATAGTGGAAACTATAAATGATTCCAAATATACACATAGTATTGGTGAAAGTCAGTCTCTCTTTCTCTTAATTCAGAAAGGAATTGTCATACCTTGTTCATATCTCTCTTTAATATTCTGACTATAGCTACTTTGAAGCCCTAACAGAATCATTTGTGAAAGAAGACTCTTCTAGCTTACTAATCTTCAAATTTAAACTGGTGAGAATCCTTTCAGACAACAATGGATACCCTGGCTATTTACTCCCAAAAGATGGTCGTATTATAAAAAAAATAACATTGCTTAAAATGTGAGTCATGTGGAGATCAAATTCAAGATAATTTAAATCATAGTACTCTCTTTTTGCGCCGGTCAGGGGGAAGGCAAAAAAGGCCCCTTGTGTATTTTCTCATTGCAAGTTAAAGGTTGACAATATTATATCTAATTCAAAAAACGATGGGAGCTGGTCTAATTGTGCGGTCAATTTAATTGTTCGGAAGAAATATTAAGATAATTCGGTTTTGAAAACAAAAAGGATGATGACAAGATGACTCTCAGTGTTTGTTATGACAAACGCCTATCCAATAACAAGTATCAAATTATTGAAGAACTATGATACCTCGAGGAATATATCGCACAAAATATTTGTCATATCATTGTAAAATATACAAGGAAATCATGATTCTTCAGTTTTTCAATTCAATTGCAATACAATATATAATCTGCCCCCCATCAAAAATAATTCAGAAATAATTTTGAAGAACCCAAATTCAGTCAATCAACATAATTATTAGATCTCTTACTTATTTTCTGATATTATTGATTCAACGAATTTCAATTGGCGAGACAAAATCCCTCTAGTACATTAATGGATTACAGTCAACCAGAAACTATTTCTGTCTTTTTTCTTTAATATAAACAGAAGGGACATCATAATTAATAAAAATATAAAAGAAAATCAAGATTCATGGAATATAAAGTGAAACAAATAAGTGAGAATGTCCTGAAAGTTGTCTATTTCATTCAAGAATCAAAGGCATCGAGCACACAGACTTGCAGAAAAAATGAAACGCTAAAGAGATCAAACAGATATCTCAACGAAGGCATCGAACAATCTTGTTTGAAACAGAATTGAATAAGAATTGAATTGGAATGAAGTTATGAATACTAAATATAACTATATCTAAAGATTGACAATGTTTCTTACTAAGGGAACAATTTATCGAAAAGAAAACAATAAGACTCTTAAACCTCTTCGTTGTTTATCAGAAATGAGGACTCTCAATCACAAAAAGAAAATTATGATAAAATCACCCTGATATTTTGTTCTGATATTCTTTTGGGATACTCATTCAAGATGAAAAAAATGGATATAGAATCTGCAATTCCCGAATATTTTCCTATTACTTAACCTAGCTTTGTTAAGTTCTTTGCTGTCTAAATTAAAGGAACTTTTCATTCGTCTGAAACTGAAGAGATGAATAAGGAAGAAGATTTATCACCAATTCAACATCAACATGATCCGATACATGAATTTATAACAGGATGATATCATGCGCCTTTATTAAATGATTAATTGGAAAATAGCATGATCAATAATTCAACTATTCTTCCAGGAGCTATACAATCCAAGTCAATTCTGGTCAATCCAAGATTTACTATCCTCAAGGTATTTTAAAAGACCAAATATATGACTTATTACAACAGGATGCATGAAACTATGCTGAAATAGACCGGAACATATCATGTATGGAACCTTTTTCCTTTTTCTGGAGGAATTAAGCCAATTTAAAGTAAGTATATCTATTTCTCTCTTTATAACCGAATATTCTGAAAGAGACTTTATAAACAAGATATATATGATAAAAGCTGGGTAGATTTTCATATAGACAAAAGGATATAGACTTGTTTACACATAAGCCTTTTCAGATGTAGTTAAGCCAGATAGCTTTATAGTATATCTATATAGCCTATACAGCAATGATTATTGGAAATGTACCATGATAGTGTAGAAACTGCTACCTCTATGTGAATCAGATTAAAATATTCATTTTGTAGCGTAGAAATCAAGTCTTTGTATATCTGAAGGTGTGAAAGTATTTATTGATAACGTCACAGCAACTAGTCGACAATTATTAACAAATTAACACAAAACTATCTACAGCTAGAGAATATCGAGCAAGCAAGCTAGGTAACTAAATAATGATTTTACAAATATTAATTAATATAAATCTGTTTCACATATTTCATTGAATAATTAAATTAAATAATAAAATATATCTTCGCCACAATATAAACCAAAACATTCAAAATACTTTATAGTGAAGTAATGGTTAATAATTGAGCTTTAAAATATATCTAGGAGGTGTATGGAACATGATATCAAAAATAAATTACACATTAAACATTCACTTATCATATATTGAACGGAAGATTTGAAAATTCAAATCAGATATTTATAAATTTAGGTGAAATTTTTGGGACAAAAAAAGGAGAATTAAAAAAAAAAATTGAAAATTGCTTTTCAAACAAAGATATTTTTCATTGATACATTAATGCGCCTATGTTAAAAAAATTCAAACTGTTTTTGACACGTATATTTCTGTTTAATATAAAACACTTTTCTACTCCCTTACTGTACTACCTACACGCTTGTTCGGCGGTACATATACTAAAATTGGAACGATACAGAGAAGATTAGCATGGCCCCTACTCCCTTACTGTAATGAAAAATTGATGATATGTCCTGGTTCATCAATGGTAAACTCTTCCACCAGTTTCAACCTACCATACCGCTGTAATATTGCATATAGCTGTTTTTGCTTCTATATACTAATAATGATACTAAATTAAAAACATTTAGACTATATACATTTTTTACTATCAGAGAGAGAAAAAAGCAATATATAAAGAATAATTATGAGAAAATATATATTAGGAAATTCATATAATTAATATACTACGCTTTATACTATATATAACAATAATTAATTACAATAACTCCCTTTTTTCTTAAAATCAATGTTAGTTAGACAAATATTCCAATTGTTAAAATCCGAGATAAAAGCTGTGGTCCATTCCTCTAGTATAATTAATGTCTGTAAATATAATTCTTTCTCTCAGAGAAATGAGGAAAGCATCCTAAAATTTAGTTAAAACTTTCAAATATATTATATATATATATGTTATATAAAAATGAATGAGATTTTCTGCTTGAATTTAGATCGTGTTGAGGATTATGGTAATGCAGTCGTGGTTAACAATCTTGAAAGAATAATAATAATAATATTGAAGATCTGAGATTTATTTATTTGAGCTCTAAGGAATATACATAAACATAATTTGATAAAAGTACTGCCTGGCTTAAGGCGTAAGAATCTAAAAAATGAACAAGTTATTTACATAATGTACGAAGGTTTTGAACCGGCCATTGGGAAAGAAGAAGAACGAGTTTTTATAGGGGAAGCATGACCTCTGGCGGTCGATTTAACAGATTATTTGGATCTATGAAATATAATTTTAAATAGAACAATATTTTAATATAACATATATATATATATATATATCATATAAGAATGATTTCTGTTGTTGACTTTGGAATATTATTTTCTAATTATTTTTTTAGTACATGAGTATCATTTTGATATTGTTTTGCAGTCGTTGCAATAATTAAATAAAATTAGTTATCAAAAATAGCTTTAATTGAGCTAGAGGAATATATATTAAAACATAATTTGATAAAGTACTACCTGGCTTTAAGCGTAAGAATCTAAAAAATAAAAAACTTATTTACATAATTTAAAAACGGTTTGAGACGGCCATCGAGAAACGGAAATATATTTATTTACGGGGCTGCTAACTAAAATGAATGATTTTTGAGCCGGCCATCGGGAAACAACAACAATCGGTTTTATATAGGGAAAGTCCCGACATCTGATAGTAGATATAAACAGAATATTTGAATCTATGAAATATAATTTTAAATAAAATAATATTTTTATATAACATATATATTCGACTTGGTTATTTTTATATAACCTATACTGTATATTCGACTTGGTATAATAATATCTTTTAGAGCATCTTTATCTCTAAATAAGGCAATGATCTCACTCTGACTACCAGGAGCTGGGTGAAGACAGGCAGCAGAGGAGTAAAAAAAGGATTGTATCAATAATTGAATATTTTATGATTTCACGGATTTCCCTCCAGAACGATGTCACCGCGCCGAGATTTATGGCGAGACGCGTTCTAATCGCACCCGCCCGGGCCATAAATTTACGGGACTATTTCATGGCTGAAGGAATTTGAACTCGGCGATGTCAACATACGCCTGGGGTGGCGTTATGGAACGGAGCCTCATTGTCACAGCTCACGTTGGAATTGCCATATGTCTCAACAATGTTGTCACCAACACACCAGAACGATTAAATAATACCTTGTGTAATAAATATAGAACAACTGAAAACTATTTTTATATTTGAATATTTCAAAATTTATTTCAGTGACTATAATAGGTATTTTATATTACAATATAATGCGGCCTATGATTGTAAAACGAAATTTGACAATTATACCTCAAATATGTCCAGGGTAGCTTAGTGGGCATGGCATCTGCCGTGTAAGCGGAACACTGGGTTCGTTTCCTATCCCTGGACACTTTATTTTTCCGTTCAACATTACTCTTCACAATTCATCCTATTATACTTCATCCCTAAGGTTAGAAATAATCATTATTTCTCCTTGGAATAAATTTCGATTTTTCGTTCAAAAGAAACATTTGCGGTATAATTGTCAAATTTCGTTTTACTATTATATGTTTGTTGCATGTGTGTCGCTCCTAGAACATGGGTTATAAATATCTCTCTCTATGTTGCACGCCTTTGCTGAACAATTGGCCTGATGAAACGCGACCACGTGAAAGCTTACCTACCAATTTCTGAATAAAAGAAACTCTGAAAATATATTCATAATTATTTAATTCAATTAAAATATCATTTGCATCTAAATATCAAGTACAAATATAGAACTGGCATAATATACGAGAATATAAAGTTCGGGTAGGGCTAGAAGGTATTAATGAAAAACTTCTTTTTTAGCACATTACTAAAGATTTAACTAAATATAATAATGTAGATTTAAGATTTCCTGGATGTTGTTCGCTTATCAAAACCATTCGTAATTATCCTTAATTGAAGATTTTGATAATATATTTCAAAATATTGATTTGATAAAGCGACTTGCACATTTGTCGCTGAATTATTTTTAGCCTTTGTACATATGTACGATGGCCCCAATTTAATTATATACAGCCGACTATTTTTCGAAATATGAAATGGATAAGCTAAAAGATAATTTTGTGAAGATATAATAATCGAAAAATGTAATATAACATCTGAATGGTAGATTAAACTGGCAAAAAAAACACTATTAGGGTTCACCACTGATGATCCAGGCCCTCCTATTAATTTTTCCATTGCAGTAAAGGAAGTAAAAATTGTTTTATTTTGAAAAGAATCATACCCGTCTATAATAGTTTCGATTTTTTATAACAGATGGCGCGCTAATGCATCGTAATATAATAAGTGTAAAGATAAAAGTAGTTAGCATTTGTAAGTAAAATCTTCAATAACTGAAGAATATCACGAAGATTGTCTTTTCCTAATTCAAAAAAAAAAAAAAAAAGGTTGACACCAATTTAAAAAAAACATTTAGTTTATATTAATTCTTCTATATATCAATAACCAACATTTTGTTGCGTAGGATATCAAATCTATCGAGTTTCTCATTCATATATACAAGGTATGTCTTAAATACTCGAATTATTCAAATTTGTCTAAAACATTCCAAACAAAGAGAGAGGTGTAAGTGATATGATTTCATAGAATAAATTCTTGGTCATAACCTGATGTGTCATTTATATGCATTAAACGGCTAGCCTCAACTTGTGGATTTGGCGAATTTTTGAAGGAATCTTTAAGAGACAAATTAGAGTGCGGACTGAGAAATGCAAAAATTCAGAGGAGGATCTTGTCTGAAGGAGATGTGTAGTTGGCAAAGGAAGTTGAAATTGCGTTGTCGATGGAGGCAGCAGAGAAAAATACCAAAATTTTCCATTTCGATGAGCCTGCAGATAGCGTGGACAAAATACGCGCAGAAGTCAGGAATAGATATGATAGAGAGCAAAAGAGAAAGTGCATACATTGCGGGAGGTTACATAAAGACTTATGTAGATTTAGAGAGGCGACCTGTTTCAGATGCGGGAAAAGAGGCCACATTGCAACCATCTGCAGGAGCCGTGAGGAACATACAAGCGGAAGACAGGTGAGCCGGTTTATGAACCAGAGAAAGATTCATCGGATTGAGGATCAAGAGGAGGAGGAGGAAGAATCCATCCGAAGAATGGTCTTCATGAGGACGCATGATTATAGAGTCAAGTATGCTACGAATGACCCTCCCTATGTGATTAAGGTGAGAGTAGAGGATACTTGGATGACTTTTGAAATCGATTCAGGTAGCAGTCTGACTTTAATATCGGAGAAGAATTTCAAGAGATATATCCCAGACGTGCAGGTAAAAGATGCGGGAATAATTGTTAAGACCCATGACGAAACTGTGGTACCGAATCTGGGTGAAATAGATGTCAAGGTCGATTTTCGGGGAACAATCGCTAGGCTTAGAGCTGTCGTGGTGAGAGGAGAAAGGAAGGCCTTGTTGGGGAGAGAATGGATCAATGTATTGAAAACTAGCGGATGTGTACCCGGCTTCGCCCGGGTTTTATCCGAGTGAAAGTTTGCCTAACGAATATTATATATTATGAAGTATAATAAACAATGCTAAAGATTAGTTTTAATTATTAATCAAGATTGTGTGTGAATATGTGAGAAAGATGTAATATCGTTGTTGTTTTCTTGGCCGACTGTTTTACATATGGTGTTATCTTAAAATTGCTTGTTTTGAATATTTTTTTAGATTGAGTTGAATGAATTGCTGAATTTTTTTTTGTATTTATATATAAATAAAATTAACTCTGTTGAATTTTTTTTTTGTATTTTATCGATAACAGCAAAGTTATGTATTTTAAAGTTAGGAAAAATATTTTGATGTTAAGCAAAACCTGCTCCATCTCGTTTTACATAAATGTTGAAAATTTGGTCGAAATTGATGCATTGTAACGAAAGTTTTTAGCGAACACCACTTATGAAATTTCCATTTATATAGAAGATATAATATAAATGAGTTTTAAAAATTGTTAAAAAAAAATGCATCGGCCGGGAATCGAACCCTGGCCGCCCGCGTGGCAGGCGAGCATTCTACCACTGAACCACCGATGCTTTAAAAAAATCAAATTCATTTATCGTCGCGACCAGTGCTGCGCCCTAGCGGTAAAAGACTGGAACTAACGCTTTTTAGTTTTTTATTTTTTAAAAAAAGCACATTAACTTTTTTAGTTTTTTGAATAGCCTATATGTTAAACGAAATCTTCAGCTACCTACATGCGAAATTCCATAATGATTGAGTCAGTAGATTTTGCGTGATGCGATAACAAACATCGATTTCGCATTTCATTTTTATATATATAAGGATTGGAAATTATTTTGTAAATCAGATGCCTTTGGAGGACACGTTGGCGGAATTATTGAGAAAACACAAGGTTGTGTTTGGGGAGACAACAGATCCAATAAAGGGATTCACATTTGCAGTTAATATTCAGGATGTAAACCATATATTTCATAAGGGCCGACCAGAGCCCTTTGCGATTAGAACGGCGGTAAACGAGGTATTAGAAAGAATGGTGGAGAAGGGCTACTTGTATCAAGCAGCAAGTGGGCAGCTCCAGTGGTGGTTGTGCCCAAGAAGAATAAAGAGTTTAGGATTTGTTGTGATTTCAAAGTAACTTTAAATAGGTTCTTGTATACTGCGGCCTATCCACTACCTACTCAGCAGGACCTGTTTTCCGTCTTGGCCAGAGGGAAGTATTTCTCTAAACTAGATTTGAGCAATGCATACCTTCAATTGGAGGTAGACCCTAGCACCCAGCCACTCCTGACTATTAATACGCATGAGGGACTTTTTAGGTTTAAAAGGATGCCTTTTGGATTGGCAAATGCCCCTAGTTTTTTTCAGTCGGTTATGGATAGAATATTGGCGGGAATTAATGGGGTTATTTGTTACATTGACGATGTACTTGTAACCACGGCGTCAGTAGAGGAACATGTAGCGGTATTAAAAACTATTTTTGTTCGGTTGCAGAAGCACAACATAAAATTGAAAAGGGAAAAAATGTGAATTTCTTCGAAGAGAAATAGAGTATTTGGGACATCTCATCAAAGAAGATGGTATTCGGCCTTTGAATGACAAAATTCAAGGAATAGAGAAAGCCAAAAGCCCGACAAATGTCTCGGAATTGAGATCTTTTCTGGGACTGGTGAACTATTATGGAAAGTTTATTCCGAAATTGCCTGAGCTGTTGGAGCCACTTCACAAGCTGCTGAAAAATAATAGTTGTTGGAAGTGGACAAAGGAGTGTGATGAGGCGATCTCGGAGTGTAAAAAAAAGAATTACCTCCAAGAAAGTTTTGGTGCCATATGATGCCACGTTGCCTTTATCTTTGGCCACGGACGCATCTCAGATTGGAGTGGGGGCGGTGCTGTCTCATGTTATCGAGCCAAGAGAAACCAATCATGTTTGCCTCACGAACACTTTTCGGGGCCGAACGTAATTATTCACAAATAGAAAGAGAAGCTCTCGCAATAATATATGGTGTGACCAAGTTTCACCAGTTCATCTATGGAAGACGATTTACCCTGATTACAGATCATAAACCCTTGGTGTCTATTTTGGGCCCGAGAGCAGGGATTCCCACTTTTTCTACTTCAAGATTGCAGAGATGGGGACTGACTTTGGGGGGCGGTTTATACATATGAAATTAAGTTCCGAAGAAT
Source organism: Cordylochernes scorpioides (assembly GCA_030710605.1). Lineage (NCBI taxonomy): Eukaryota > Metazoa > Arthropoda > Arachnida > Pseudoscorpiones > Chernetidae > Cordylochernes > Cordylochernes scorpioides. The sequence continues at coordinate 110,493,317 of CP092867.1, forward strand.
TCAAGATCATGGAAATGCAGACCTCCTCTCACTGTTGCCTGTAGAGAGTGACGAAAAACCGGTTTTGAATCAAACATTCATATTATCATACGTGGAAGATTTGCCGGTTACAGCAGAAGAAATAGATGAAGTATTGTCAGTTGTCAAACGTTATACGCAGCAAGGCTGGCCTGAGAGAGTGGGAGAACACCTCAAGCCCTACTTTCAGAGAAAGTTGGAGTTAACTATGGACGGGGAATGCTTATTGTGGGGGGAATGCGAGTGATCATTCCGTCTTCTCTTAGGAAATATATGTTGAGTTGCCTACACGAGACCCATTCGGGGATGAGCAAAATGAAGGCTGTTGCTAGGTCGCATTTTTGGTGGCCGAATCTTGACAACCAGATTGAATGTATGGCAAATGGGTGTAAAAATTGCCAACAAACTCAGACCGGCCCAAGTAAAGTAAACTGGAGACCGTAGATGTGGGCAACCAGGCCCTGGCAACGGATCCATATGGATTTTGAATTTGAAGATGGTGTGAATTTGTTAATCGTGGTGGATAGCCAATCAAAATAGTTCGAGGCGGTCCCGATGAGAGAGATCACCTCAAGAAAGACAATTGAGCAGTTAAGAAGATTGTTTTCAGCGTATGGGTTACCAGAGGAAGTGGTGTCGGATAATGGCCCACAGTTTATAGGGGTAGAGATGAAGAGTTTTTTCGAAAGTAATTGAGTCAAGCAAACTCTGAATCCAGCGTACCATCCACAGAGTAATGGTTTGGCGGAAAGAGCGGTTCAATTGATAAAGATGGCCTTGGAAAAAAATAAAAGAAAGTGTGAAGATACCATTCAAGATACACTGTCAAGAATTCTCCTCACGTATCGATGCACGCCGCATGAGACAACTGGGAAGACCCCATCAGAGCTGTTTATGGGTCGGTCTCTGCGGACCAGACTGACATTAATACACCAGAGCCTGGACAATAGGGTGAGGGAACGACAGGCCAGGCAGATGAGGTATGACCGAGGAAAAGGTCACGAGGAGTTCGAGGTGGACGATATGGTGTGGTGTAATAATTTTAGAGGTGTCGGATGGATCCCAGGAAGAATAGTGGGCAGAAAGGGGTCCCGAGTCTATACAGTTTTGATAAATGGACAGGTGAAGACCTACCACCGAGATCAGATAAGGAAAGGATGGAGGAATGGTGAAAGTGAAGATGAGGCCAAAAAGGAAAGAAAGGAGGAAGAGGACCCAATATGGATGGCTCCTGAGAGTATGAACAGCCGGAGGGACAGAGAATCGTTTTTGTCGAAAACAGCTGGACAGCCGCAGGATCCAGGGTCCGGGGACCTAGGTGTGGAGATTGAAAGCAATCCATGGGAATCTGCGTGTTCCTCAGACAGAGAAGCCCGGATGGAGGAAAGGCCCCTGCTAAGAAGAAACCCTCCGAGGGATCGGAGACCTCCTATACGATATCAAAGCATGTAGGGGGAAGTTGGTGTAATATATTAGCTAATTAGTTTAATAATTGTTTTTGGAGAGGTTAGATTGACCAAATCTAGCTAAGCTCCCCTGGCGGCGCTACCGCCGGTGAGAAGCGGTACGCCTCCGGTGTTGGTGACGCAGAATCAGAGGTGGTGCGCATGCGCGGCGGAAAAAGAAAGCAGAAGGAACTTTTACCAAGAAGAATAAGCGACGCCATTTAAACACGCGTCAAACATTTTCATATTTAATCCTTATGTTTTAATTAAAGTACCTAAATTTAATCCAATGTCAGTCGTAAATTATCCAAGTTAAGTACACTATTTTGAACATATATTTAAGCAAGTTTTTCTACCAAAATGTTTATAAATAGTGTTTTTATTTACCGATAAGTTTTATTACATCTAAGTTTTTTTATCTATAAGTTTGATTACCAACAAGTTTTTTTATCTATAAGTTTTATTATCACTAGGTTTATTATCTTAAAGATTATTTATCAAAAGAAAGATTTTCTACCTATTAATTAAACACAAGTCAAAGTTATTTTTATCGTTTATCTACAACATAAATTCTGGTCCCTCGAGCCGGATAATTATTGACGACCTATTGGATTAAAGAAATAAATAAAGATGCCTAAACAAACAAGTAAAGTTACATCTAAAAAATTCTATTTCGAAATATCAAAGCTTGATGACCTAAAGATCGAATTAGAAAATGTAGAACCTCAAAATAAAGGTTATTTAAAGGTACAACTGGATAATATAAACAAAATTAAAGAAAATATTGAAAATTATATGATTGCATTAGTTGATTTTGATGAACATGAATCACATATATCTATGTATAAAGAAGCTAATAAAGATATAACTGAAATACAATCTACTTTATTAAATTATTTAGAATTAAAAGAAAATATAAATACTAAGATAGAAGAAACTAAAATTAATCTCCCTATGTTTTCTCTACCCTCTTTTAAAGGTGATCTTGATCAATGGTTGGATTTTAAGACCACATTTGAAGATACCATTATAAACAATTCATCATTAAATAATATTCAAAAGTTTAAATATTTACAAAGTTCTCTTTCTGGAGATGCAGCTAGCATAATTAAGGGTTTTTCTTTAACTCCTGACACTTTTGATAAAGCTTGGCTTGCTCTCAATGAAAGATATCACTGTACAAGAGACCTAGCCTATAAATACTGTAACAATATACTGAATATCAAGTATATAAAAGTAACCAACTCAAGGAATATTATTAAACTAATTGATACTGTTAAGTTGAACTTAAGAAATTTAGAATTGTTAGGAATTAATGAAGAACAATTAGGAAACATGCTTCTCACTACTTTTATTTTAAAGAAAATTGATAGCAACATGAACAAGGACTTTGAACTTTCATTAAAGGAAAATACATTTCCTACTCTTCAAGACTTATTAACATTTTTAGAAAAGCATAGAAAGGGATTGGATCACATTAATGGAAAAATATATCCTAAAGAAGATATTGTTAGGAAGACCTTTAAAACTTATCAAGTAAATACTAACATAATCAAATGCACCTATTGTAATTCATCTCATAAGTTAGGTACCTGCCAAGAATTTGCTAAGTTATCTTTAGATGATAGAATCAAATTTGTAAGAAGTAAAAACCTTTGTATAAACTGCTTAGGTGTAAATCATTATGCCAATAATTGTAAAATAACTTCCACTTGTAAAGTCTGCAACAAAAAACACCATACTACCCTTCATCATTATAATTATCAAAGACGGCAAGGTCCTATTTCAACTACCGAACACCAAGCTAATACAAGTGTAGAACAAAACCAACATCAGACAGTAAACCACACAGTTCTATCTAACAATACTTCAATCCTAGAAACTAATATTTTTCTCTCTACAGCCTTAATAAAAGTTTTTAACCCAAATAATGATGAGCTAATGTGCCGAGCCCTGATTGATTCGGGTGCTCAAAAATCATTAACAACTAAGACACTTGCAGACAAATTAAATATAACTCAAGAACATACAAAGGTAAAAATTTCAGGATTTAATTCAACCATGCAATCACAAGTTAATAAGATAATAAAGGTAAAACTTTCTTCCATTTATGATCATTTCAAGTTTGAAACTAAAGCTCTAATTGTTAAAGACTTATCGAACAAAATACCTAATTTTTATACGAATAACCCAGTTTGGCCTCATTTAAATAATTTGAAACTTGCTGATCCTGAATTTTATATTCCTAGACCTATAGATATAATTATAGGAGCTGATTTATATTTAGATATCTTATTTAACCAGGTTTGAATAAGGGTCCAAGAGATGCACCCTCAGCTATGAATTCAAAGTTAGGTTGGATCATTTCAGGTAGATCAAATATGCCCAATAACACTACTGCCAAGTAAGCTTGTTGATCACCATTTATGGTGGAATGGACCTTCCTGGTTGAGACTACATTTGATTCAAAATTATTAAGTAATAAAGCATCAGTGGTTGAAGAAAGTGAAATTGTGCAATCATACGGAGAACTAATTCAAATACACTATTCAAGTGCGGAAGATGTCAAATCACATAGTTTACCCGATTCTATTACAAGATTTTCTTCTTATAGCAGAATGAAAAGAACTCTAGCATGGTGCTTAAGATTTATTAATAATTCTAGGTATCCATCCAATAAATTTAGTGGAACTTTGACAACCAAAGAAATTAGATCATCAGAGTTAAAAATAACCAAAGTTGTCCAAGAATGTTATTTCTCAGCTGAAATTAATGCCCTTTTAAGTTCTAAAGCATTACTAAAGACCAACAAACTTTTATGTTTAAATCCATTTATTGATCAAAATGGCATTCTAAGAGTTGGAGGAAGGCTTAAACTGTCTTCTCTGTCTGAATTCCAAAAACATCCGATAATTCTTCCGCCCAAGTCACATGTAACTGAACTCATCATAAGACAATGTCACCAGGAGCATTTTCATTCAAGTTTCAACTTAACCTGCTCAATTTTAAGGAAAACATATTGGATAGTTAATGGAAGATCTTTTGTTAAACAAATTTTGAAAAATTGTGTTCAGTGTTTCAAAGTCAATGCCCGGCCTAATACACAACTAATGGGTGAATTGCCATCTTCAAGAACAACCTATATTAGGTCCTTTGCAAGAACAGGTGTTGACCTAGCAGGTCCAATACTGACAAAACCCAGATTACCAAGATCCCGAGTTAAACTAAAATCTTATATTGCCCTTTTCGTATGTTTTGCAACAAAAGCGATTCATCTTGAATTAGTGTCAGATCTTTCAACCGGTTCATTTATCGCAGCATTAAGAAGATTCACATCAAGACGAGGTACTCCCTCAGATATGTATTCTGACAATGGAACCAATTTTAAAGGAGCAGCTAAATTTCTCAATGAACAATATGCATTGCTACATGCTTCTGAAATACAAGATTACATAACATATTCAGAGATTAATTGGCATTTTATACCTCCCCATGCACCCCATTTTGGGGGAATCTGGGAATCAAACATAAAATCTGTAAAAATGATACTCAAGAAAGTTATTGGATCATCACTGTTAACCTTTGAAGAATTCACAACTTTTCTCACCCAGATTGAAGCAACACTAAATCAAAGACCATTAACCCCCTTAAGTGAAGATCCTAATGATCTTGAAGCTCTAACTCCAGCACATTTCCTTTCAGGCCCAAGCACATCTAACTTACCAGAGACAGACAACCAGCAAGCAAATTTAAGTATTAACCTATCGGCAAGATGGAAACATATCCAAGAATTAAAAAAATATATATTCATTTTGCGTTGGAAAAAAGAATATGTCATAAATCTCCAGAAAAGAGAAAAGTGGAAATCAGCCAAACCAAATGTAAAAATTGGAGATTTAGTCTTGATCATGGAACAAAGCATCAGTTCTTCTTCATGGATACTTGGTAGAGTATCAAAAACCTTCCCCGGTCCAGATATGCTGGTCAGAACTGTAGAATTGCGTACAGGTAAAGGACTACTTCGTCGTCCAGTGAACAAGGTAGCTGTTTGCCTGTGCAGAGTGATTTGACCCTAACCACAGGCCCGGCCGGGAGTATGGAGAGGTTAGATTGACCAAATCTAGCTAAGCTCCCCTGGCGGCGCTACCGCCGGTGAGAAGCGGTACGCCTCCGGTGTTGGTGACGCAGAATCATAGGTGGTGCGCATGCGCGGCGGAAAAAGAAAGCAGAAGGAACTTTTACCAAGAAGAATAAGCGACGCCATTTAAACGCGCGTCAAACATTTTCATATTTAATCCTTATGTTTTAATTAAAGTACCTAAATTTAATCCAATGTCAGTCGTAAATTATCCAAGTTAAGTACACTATTTTGAACATATATTTAAGCAAGTTTTTCTACCAAAATGTTTATAAATAGTGTTTTTATTTACCGATAAGTTTTATTACATCTAAGTTTTTTTATCTATAAGTTTGATTACCAACAAGTTTTTTATCTATAAGTTTTATTATCACTAGGTTTATTATCTTAAAGATTATTTATCAAAAGAAAGATTTTCTACCTATTAATTAAGCACAAGTCAAAGTTATTTTTATCGTTTATCTACAACAGTTTTTATTCAATTGTTTTGCACAGAGTTAATGATGATAATTGTGAGTATATGTCATAATTTGTATATAATTGTATGCACCCCCGACCCACTATGCATGTACAATGTATGATTTTCAAAGATTTAATAAAGAATAAGGTAACTGGAGGAAAGAAAGTAGCAACAAGACAAAGGAAGTAGGCTTAAAGCGGGCACAAGTATTAATAACTTGTACAGTCAATACTTCCTGACAGAGGCCGGACGTATCTGGTGACCGCAAAAGTTATAAAAGTAGAGAGACGCCCAATATTTCCGGACAGGACCGGAGGTATTTGATAACCGCGGAAGTAAATAGAGTCGAACTAACACCCGATACTTCCTGACCAGGCCGGGCGTATCTTCCACCAAAGAAAGCCGCCGGTCCAATTAGGAAGCAATAACTAAGTAGGTCAACCAATAGAAAAACGGGCACGTTCCATCCTTCGACCAATGGGAAGGAAGACAACTCGTGGTGTTAAATCGAGAAGCAAGAATTGTCAGTTATGCTTTGGCTCCCATCGGAACAACACCTACAGTTGCTCCGTCGCTCCCAACGAAGTGACATCGGCTCTGGACCTCTCTCCCTCTGCTCATCCCGTAGCTAAGTACAATCACCACCATGTGATCAGATAATTAACAATCAAAGCCCGCTCCGCCTTCTCAAGCTTTCTTTCCTCCAACCCAGTTGCCTTTTGTTTTCAAACCCCATCACGTGTCCTGATTATTCCTAACTGTATGCTTCAACTTCCACTCAAACGACTGCGTTTCAACCAATCCTCACCATTCAAATCGAACAACAAGAAATTCCGCAACGATATTGTCACAGAACGGTTAAGTCGACAGGATAAAGAGATGGAGATTAATCAGGATTTAATAAGCGTAAAAACGGACAACCCTACGAAAGAAAGTGGGAAGAAACTGGCAACGAGCGAAGCGACAAAACACACCCTGGCGACAATAATTTTGCAGCTGACCGCCGCACTTCAAGGAGCAAGGTCCACTCAACTACAAACGACGTTCCGTAGCGCCACCCCCGGAGCAGCCCACACCCCCCGCCCACCGAAAGGCGAGATGAGCGCGGCAGCCGACGCACGTGCCACCACCCCAGGCAAGTGTCACCGAGACCGGACACCGACCACCGAGGAGTCATCCACCGCCATGCCGTACCCGTACCCCGCACTTGAAAGTAATCCGCACAAACCGGGACAGTGCAAACGGTCCCGAAACGACATTCCAGTACCGGACTTCACGCCAATTTCGCGGACGGTGCGAGCAGTCCCGAGCCCCAAGCCAACCAGCCCAAGCCAAGACGTCCCAGCCGAGCCGAACTTTCGAGACTAAGGTAGGCACCCCCCCTATGGCGTCAAGAATTGACTTTGAACTCTTATCTAACCCTACCTACCCCTTTAACCATGTATCTAAACATGTACCAAATGAATGCAAACACGGGCTAGACCAAAACCTGTCCCAAAGGGTTCGTATAGCACACAAAGCTTTCACACATGGAAACCCTTGCCTGCATTCATTGCCCAAACCCCAAATATTTACATGCCACCATTCTAATCTCACACCACGCAACTTTTCATGCCCACAACATATAAAGCCACCACGACTTCAACCTACAATTCCAATAATGCCCAAAAAAGTGTCCGTACACCGACACAGCTCACCCACTTACCACACAAAATCCATACATGACCATACGTCGCCACGCCATAATCACGCAAATGTACCTCACAACATACACGCACGCCAAAAGACGACAACAACCGACAAACGCAACACGCACGCCAACAGACGACAACGACAAACAAGCGCATGCACAACCGTTAAGAATAATACAATCATCCCGTCTACACAAAACATAGAAAAAATTCACGCCACCAAACAACCACACAATCGAAAAACATTGCGATCTTTCCTAAAAGCTGTGAACGCCTATAAAGAGTTCATTCCGGACCACGCCCGCTTGCGGACGCCACTTGTCAACCTTCTAAAAAAGGATGTCATGTGGGTCTGGAGTGACGAATGCCAGAAAGCGTTCACTAACCTGAAAGAAAGCCTTACCACACACCCCACATTATACCTTTACCAAGAAGGTCTGCCATGCCAGGTGTACTGTAACACCTCAACATTCGGCATTGCAGGCATTCTTAAACAAGTCTACCCTGATGGGAAGACATAACCAGTTCAACATTTCAGCCGCTCTCTGCGTGGTCACGAGCGAAATTATTCAGACTTGGAACTACAATGCCTAGCCATTGTGGAAAGTGTGGATAACTTCCGCGCCTGTCTAATGGGCAGAAAGTTTACAATACTTTCTGACCATCCTGAATTGCAGTGGTTGAAAGAGATCAAAGCCCCATCAGGCAGATTGTTTCGATGGAGGTTAAGACTGTCAAGATACGAATATGAGGTCCGTAGCATAAATGGAGTACAACAATATGAAACGAGCGTTGTAACTCGTATCCCATTTTGTGGCTTTCTAGATGCGCCACTCATAAAGAGCCAACAGTCTTCTCCACCGGGAAAATCTCGCGTGACTATGGATCACAATAAACTGCGCACCGTCTCCCGAAAAGGAGTACTTAAAACTATAGTCCCAAGTTCACTTACAGCCAGACTTCTTAAGTCCGTACACACACAACACCACCATCCAAACATCTCCAAGATGACGAGACTCATCTCGTCTCAATATTATTGGCAGAACATGACACAAGACATCGCAAAACAGGTAAAAACCTGCCCCACATGCCGATTCGCTAGAAGAATCGATGAATCCAACCAACCTTCACGTAAAAATACCGACACAGGCCCCAAAACAAAACAAAAGTCGTACATAAAGCACAGCGTACACACAACACAAACAATGCCAAAATTACACCACCCACGTCAGAGAAACGATCACATATTTCCACTTAAACCAATTACCGCCGACATATCTCTAATAAAACCATTGACGATCAAACAGGAGAACTGCGAACCTACCAATCATTTAAATTCTACAATTAATAAGGTTCAAGCAAATATTTCAGAGTCCCCATTTACAATAATATGGGAGAACATGGGGCAATACCCTATCTTTCATCTGATTTTTATCCTTTGTTCGTTAGTTCTACCATACAAATGTATCCCAATTTTATTCCTTAATTATTTGTTTATCTATACCATGCCCGCTCATAAAATTTTCGAACAACAAGAGGCAGTTTTTCATTGTGGACAAGCATTTATAAAACTTCTCATAATTTTAGGAACCATTTTTGCAGAAAATCTAAATAAACTCCGAAGAGATAGAAGTAACTGAAAGATGACCAACCAATGTCGGAGAAGTCACACTCCAAAAACAAGATCCGAGCCGCACCCAAAAATGAATAAGCGGAAGGAAGTGAGAATTTTGAGACGCCGCGACAGGAAGCGTAGTTCCGCGGCGATAAAGTCGGCCTATGTAAACAGAGGGGAGCGCCTCGTTTCCGATCTCCAATTACCACCCCTCGTGTCTGCCAACACGTAAAATTAGGTCACCGCTTTTCCCCTCCACAGACTCCTCCCTATCGCCAGTCTTGGATCCCAATTCGAAATACATATCGATTTTTTACAATCCAATTCCACACCCACAAGACGACACACAAACATTCTAAATGAGTTCACATCCCTATTATAAGTAATCAATTACTTTACAGACTTCTAACATTTTTCACAACACACACAAAGACAAAAATTTATAGGGCATAATTGAGCAATTAAAAAATTTATAGAGCATGTAGTTACAAAAGGGTTCAAACCAATACACCTTATTTTTCATATTAATCATTTTCATTATTTTCTCTCAATTAAAAATGTAAATATTTAATCAATTTATCAATTTAATCAACTTATTATCACTCTTAATCATTAATTATCATTTTATTTACCAATTAGTTTATATTATCATAGTTTCAAATCAACGAAAACTCACTGGTTTTCTTTTAAAATTAGATATTATATTTTATTTTTATTTACAAAAAAATTCTCTCTTTTCATTTTTTTTTCTCACCATGCAACAAAACATTTTTTTTTTCTCCCCACCATGCAACCAAGCATTTACTTTGATTTCTTCCAACCTTTTATTTTTATTTTTTGATTTCTCAAAAGACCTAATAAAAATCCCTCGATTTCCATTCCCAATTTCGAGCAAGAATATGGTTAGGCATTTTTCCTTTTTTTTTTCACCATGCATCAAGCATTCACTTTGATTTCATCCAACTTTTTATTTTTATTTTTATTTTTTGATTTCTCAAAAGACCTAATAAAATTTCCTCGATTTCCATTTCCAATTTCGAGTAGAATATGGTTAGGCATTTTTCCTTTTTTTTTCACCATGCATCAAGCATTCACTTTGATTTCTTCCAACTTTTTATTTTTATTTTTTGATATCTCAAAAGCCCTAATAGAACTCCCTCGTTTTTATTTCCAATTTCGAGTAGAAATTAGTTAGGCGCATTTTCTTTTCTTTTTAATCCACTATGTACCATAGCATTCATTTTGATTTCTTACAATTAAATTTTTTTTTATTTCTATTAATTATACCCAACCTATATCATCAACACCATTCTATTTTACTTCTTATATCACCACCAATGCTTGTATATAACCTCTCAATACCCACAACTAATTTTCCCCCAAAATTATTTTACTTTACAGAATTCTCTCAGGCTAACCCCTTCTTGAATTCTTCACATGTAGGGGGCGCATCTGTCATAATTTGTATATAATTGTATGCACCCCCGACCCACTATGCATGTACAATGTATGATTTTCAAAGATTTAATAAAGAATAAGGTAACTGGAGGAAAGAAAGTAGCAACAAGACAAAGGAAGTAGGCTTAAAGCGGGCACAAGTATTAATAACTTGTACAGTCAATACTTCCTGACAGAGGCCGGTCGTATCTGGTGACCGCAAAAGTTATAAAAGTAGAGAGACGCCCAATATTTCCGGACAGGACCGGACGTATTTGATAACCGCGGAAGTAAATAGAGTCGAACTAACACCCGATACTTCCTGACCAGGCCGGGCGTATCTTCCACCAAAGAAAGCCGCCGGTCCAATTAGGAAGCAATAACTAAGTAGGTCAACCAATAGAAAAACGGGCACGTTCCATCCTTCGACCAATGGGAAGGAAGACAACTCGTGGTGTTAAATCGAGAAGCAAGAATTGTCAGTTATGCTTTGGCTCCCATCGGAACAACACCTACAGTTGCTCCGTCGCTCCCAACGAGGTGACATCGGCTCTGGACCTCTCTCCCTCTGCTCATCCCGTAGCTAAGTACAATCACCACCATGTGATCAGATAATTAACAATCAAAGCCCGCTCCGCCTTCTCAAGCTTTCTTTCCTCCAACCCAGTTGCCTTTTGTTTTCAAACCCCATCACGTGTCCTGATTATTCCTAACTGTATGCTTCAACTTCCACTCAAACGACTGCGTTTCAACCAATCCTCACCATTCAAATCGAACAACAAGAAATTCCGCAACGATATTGTCACATATATATGTGTAATGAGATGAAGTTCTGGTAGCTCTTGTAGAATCCTGTCGACTAGAAATGTGATGTGGTGAGCTATCCAGTCGACTTAAACTATGTGATGGAGTCCTGTTGACTCTTGTATTACTGTGTTGACCGAGAGGAACAGTCAGGATGTGGAGTTTTCCAGTACCTCTCTACACCTTGGAAGACCTTTAAAAGTTCTTACAAAGTACAGGCAGTCGTGGTCGAGGCAGAGTGGAAAGCTTGGGGATGTCCATACAAAAAACGAAGACACAGTTGCACTAAGAAAGTTCCGTGAACAGATAAAAGTTGAGCTAGGAGCGAAAGATGGAGAGATAGAAGATTTCTTACTGGTCTACATGATGGATGAGATGGACCTGGGGTACAACCGTCAAACTCTCACGCAGATGGTGAACTAACTGTATTTTTGGCTAAAGACGGGGGAACTTATATACCTTTTCTGAGAAAGGGAATATTTCACCAGATGTGAGAGGGGCGTGGATCGTCTGGTGAAATTCTACTGGCGCCGTGGCAGTTTCCATTTTTAGACCTTGTTGTTTTGTGACTGCTATATGCTCGATCTCTGCGTTAGCTCAACTCTTAATCTATTACATAGTTTTATTTATCCTCAATTTTTACAAATTACATTACATATGATGATGTAATGACACATGTCAATCATGCGTATAATCATTTACAGATGTGTTTCTATTATACAACATGAAAATCTTGTTATAAGTTATATACAATATGGAGTTGTAGCTTCAAATTACCATATATGCATATATAGTGTTTGTTTATATAGACGTTCATGGTATTTTAGTGTTGAATCGTGTTAAATATGTTTGTTCTTTGCATTGAAAATAAATAATATTTTCAAGTCGTCTGGCTAGAATATATTGCAGTTCCCTTATCAAAATCATTCGAAAATCTTAAATTGAAAATTTCAATAATATTTTTCACACACACACACACACAAAAATATTGATTTGATAAAGCGACTTGTACATTTGTCGCTGAATTATTTTTAGCCTTTGTACATCTGTATGATGGCCCCAATATAATTCTATACAGCCGACTATTTTTCGAAATATGAAATGGATAAGCTAAAAGATATTTCTGTGAAGATATAATAATCGAAACATGCAATATAACAGCGGAATGGTAGATTAAACTGGCAAAACCGCTGGTAGGTTTTACCACTGTTGAGCCAGGCCCTCCCGTTAATTTTTCCATTGCAGTAAGGGCAGTAGAAATTGTTTTATTTTAAAAAGAATCATACGCGTCTATAATAGTTTCGAAATTTTATAACAGATGGCGCGCTAATGCATCATAATATAATAAGTGTAAAGGTAAAAAGTAGTTAGCATTTGGAAGTAAAAGCTTCAATAGCTGAAGGATATCACGAAATGCCTATATGATTGGCTTTTCCCAATTAAAATAAAAAATGTTGACACGAATTTAAAAAAATAGAAACCATTAGTTTATATTAATTCTTCTATATATCAATAACCAACATTTAGCTGTGTAAGATATCAAATCTATTGATTTCTCATTTATATATACAAGGTATGTCCCAAATACACGAATTATTCAAATTTGTCTAAAACCTACCAAACAAAGAGAGAGGTGTAAGAGATATGATTTCATAGAATAAATTCTTGGTCATAACCTGATGTGTCATTTATATGCATTAAAAAAAGTCTGTTTTAAATTTAAATGCCTTTTGAATATACATTCTGGGGTCAGCCATATTTATATTCTAGAAAAGAAATTATAACATAAAAATTCCTATTGACAATGATTTGTATCCACTTGATAACATTGAAAAATTAGATATTCAACAATTCTACATTCATTATATCTATTCTACAATTATTAAATATCTTTTAATTTAGATTTCTGTTCGCTCATGACGAGGACATAAGATTTTTGTCGAAAGGTCGAGACAATAAAAAAAATTTACTGGCCGAAGTATTTTTAATTTGAAGAATCTTTTGAAATGTTAACTAGTATGTATTGTTGATCGCATAATTGCAGAGAATTTGGTTAAGTTTATATTTTACCTAATTTTGAAAATTCCTGAAGAATTTCCAATTTGGTTGCCTTCAATTTACACCTAGATTTTATTTATTGGGGGGGCATGCTTGTCGCCCCTATTTCAAGCCCTGAAACTGAGGATGTAAGTCTTGTGCTGAGCATCGGGTCGATGCTCTTTATAGGAGGAGGCTATGTGTGGCGAAGATTATTTCTAGTTTATAATTATAAGATTATATCACGGAACAAGGTATATTAACGTTTAGTTTATTTTTGTTCCACTAGATGGCGCTCTGCCATTTAGAAAGGCTCATGTGAGCCTGGTCAGGATATGCCTTTTTATTATATAATTTATATAAAAAGGAATATATTGGATCGAAATATCATTTATTTTTACCTTCACTTTAAAATGTTATAATACCTTGATAAAGGTTGGCGTTCAGCCAACTGAAATATTGGTAAAATAAATTATATTTCGATCCAATATATATGCCTTTTTATTTAAAGATTTATTTATGGATTGCTCTATTTTAAAAATATGTATATAATTATTATTTATGTATTCCATAAACAGTTTCAAACCTTTCTTTACTAATTTGTACGTTAGTTTGGTTTCCAATGTCTTCTAGCTTTATATACATTATATGCATATTTGTCGTCTAATCGTATTGTCGTTATTAATAAAACCTTTTACATACTTACATAACCAACACTACTAATTATTTTGTCAATATTAAAGATATTTCGGCCAGTAAATCTTTTTATTATCTCCTTTGAGATTATCTCCTTCGATTTACTGGCCGAAGTATATTCTTCCTACTTTCTTATCTCTACTCAATCATACTAAGGTATCAAGCTTGTAGAGCTGATAACCATGACTGGGTGAAGTTAAATGCATCTGCCTTTGTCATTAAGACTGGGAGCACTACTCAGTGGCAGGTCGACTTAGCTCCAAAATAAATGGCCACCTCTGACATGAGGAACAGACGCCATGTACAGCCGCTCCTAACATGGAGTACAAACGCTGCTCATCCTGTATTCCTGGATTAGGAGCCCTTACAGGGTACTATCAGCCGGGCCAGCTGAGTTCAGGTTTTTTAGTGAGCTTGTTGCTGCTCCCCCTCCTCTTTTTTCATCCGGGCTTAACACCGGCAAAGGCGGAGTTCGAAGTATCTTTAATTTTAAGAACTATGAATACCAGCCAGGTAACCTGTATCTTTACTATACTAATTATACTAGTTAAAAAATATATATATAAGATAAGCCATGTCCAAATATTTTACTCTATCAGTAAGATACATTTGGAAATTTTTTATTGGAAAAATAATTCAAAAGCAGCGATAAAACCTATATACTCAAATAAATACATAAAGCTATTAACCAAATATTTGATTTAATATTCAAATGGTCAATTCAATTTCCATATGAGTGAGGTTCAAAAAATATTAATATAATGTAACTTTTTTCTCTGCCTGGGAAAACCCAATTTGAGATTAGAATAATTTGGAAGATGACACTCGTTATTTTTAATTAGCCATTCCGCAATTAAGTAGTAGGGTTAGAATGGATTTCATGATTACCTTAATTTCGTTTTATGCATTTTACATTTTTTTTTCTTTTATCCGTGATAATAAATGTGTCATTTAATTTTCTAGAGAGTTCAGGTAATTTTGTAAAATTCAATTATATGTGTTTTCTTGTATATGTGCTTTCTCTATGTGTACCTATCTCCCACAGAAATATAATAGAATATGAAATTTGAAATATTTGTATGTGCGATAAACTCATTTGAAGATCTAGATATTAAAATTCATTTTATTCTCAATATAGGAAGAAGGAAATATAGAGGAACGTTTACTATTATTGGCAATTTATATTGCCAGTGAAACGTTACCCCCTACAAAACAGCGGTAGTACGAGGCTTGTACGAATATATATCAGCTGTCTGAAAGTTACTATTTTATTACCAACGGACACACACACCAAGAAGGAATATTGGCAGTGTCAGACAATCACCAGGGAATTCAGGCTCGTGGATCCACGCCATGGGTGCTAGGAAGGTAGCTCTTGGTATCGTAACCAGACGAACAGTTTTTAAAAACTTTTTATACCAAATCTCACCCGGGCGATGAGAGAAACATAATATTATTCTTAATGTTTTGGCCTTCAGACCTTCTGGGGGATATTAACTCAATAAACTTCTAAAAACCTATCCCTCTTCACTTTGCAGAGATTTTATCTGGGTTCCCAGAATAGTCCTCTGAAAGTTTGAACTAGGAGCTGATAAATATGGACTGGTACTCACTAGTTTGTATATTTATTTGATCTGATTGCCAAAAATGGTTCTTCACTGATCATAGCATCTTAACCCATAAAAATCTGTAGTCGCATCAGGTCAGATAATAATGATATTATTCGAATTAGGATCATCAGAGACCATCTTGGCAATTCGAGCTCAATGAATCAGGCTAAAATATAAAATCCTAGTAGTTGAAGCTCAATTAGGGATTTTCCGTCATCAGATGGACTTTCTCAGAAGTGCGAAAGTGAAAAACTGCATATTCGTTATTTACTGGCATCAAATAACATATGTTCATGAAATTATTTTTGTTGCTCTATTAAGAATTTGTTTCTAAGTATATTTAGGTGTTTCCAAGCGCAAAAATAAGATAAATAAAATGATGACCTAGTTAATTTTTGATATAACTCCTCGCTACAAGCATCTCAATAAACCAGACCCTTTAAATAAGGGATATCGAAGAATATATATGTCGCGGACACTCACTTCTTTCCACCTTGAGGGAGACTGAATGCGATGGTCTCGCCAGGAACTTGTAGGCTCCGACGAGAGGCAGGTTTAGTAGGGTGGGAGTGAACACCACCCGGTTATTCAGGCTCATAATAGAGAAGACCAGCTCCTGTTAATCTAGCTGCCGACGGCGACGGGGCAATAGCCAGGAACCCGTGGACAAGGGGGTCATCCAGGCACCTGATTCCGCCAGCCATGAATAGGAATTTCTTCTTCCTGATCTGCATGCGGCCTGAACCCCCTTGAAGCAGGCGAGCTGAGGTTGTGTCCTGATATCCAGCAGCCTTACCTCACCGAGTGACACAGGGCCATCGATGTCACCAGACTGCCTGTTCTCCCCCACACTGCAGTGCCGTTTTTGGGGCCTCACACATGGGTCATCCCCCGAACCTGGAGTTCATCCATCTTTGTCCAACTTTACTCTAGGGCTTCTCGGATAGATTTACATCCATTCTACATTATTTTCTGCATTTGCTGCAATTTTTTGTTTATTCTCAACAAGAACATCTCTGGCCGATAACTCTCGACTTTCCGAAGTATAGCATATCGAATTCCTAGATTAATGTATTCCGAATCCATCTCTTCTCTTCATTCTCTGTTGTATTCGAAAGCGGTTGAAGTTTGAATCCTTCAATGTTGGGGGAGGATCACGCGCTCACGCATTCTCGCGCCACGAGAGAGAGTAGGCTGATTTCTAAAATGAAAAAATACTCAAAATGTGTTACATATATATATAAGGTAGCATGTGTGTGTGTGAATTTATTTCAAAATAAATTGGATAAAATGATGAAATATTATTTTTAAAATTATCCAAATAGATATTTTAAGATAATGAATATTATATATTCATGGGAATTTTCGATGTTATAATTATACTTATAATAATAATATTATATTTATAATTATATTATTTATAAACTACATGTTTCTATAGAATCAAATATTAAATATAAATGCAGTTTTTGAAATTATAAAGTAAAATAACAAGTTTTCTTTATATAAAGGGATATTGAAGAACATAAAACCTATCAACACAACATAGATTTATTTGATCTTCTTGTTATTGTAAGAACTTTTATAGAAAACAAGTTATTATAGCAAATATATAGTAGAGCAAAAAGGTTTAAACATGAAGAGACTTGTTTTCTTTTTTTCGATATAAATGGAACTTAATATTTAGGCGGCTTTTTGAAATAAAGCTGAATTGGGAAAAAGCATAGCGACCAAAAGTATGTTTTAAAAAAATAATATTTTAGAATTTTGACGCCTAATCCAAGGAGAGGGCTGGGATAACCGTGGTCTAAGACAAAGCCGATCTTCACCTCGCCTCTTTTCACAGGGCTGAATAAATCACTTCTTTATTCTGCGTGCGCTCTTTCTTTTCTCAGCAGCTTGCTCTTTAGATATATTTCTCTCCTCTATAGTAATATATTATATAGCTAGATATAGGATAGAAGGTTATTTATACTCGTCATATTGAAAGTTTTCAATAGATCTTCTATATTTAACCATCAGTGTTATACTATGCACTTCAACGCGTGAATGTATAAATATGTATTATTTTTATTAATAGTTTAATCCCACACAACCAGATTCAATTCATAATCTCGTTAAAGATCGACTTTGCTGGATAGCTTGCTTGTTTATTTAAAAAAAGTCATTCAGATTATTAAGGTGAACACACACATTTTCCAAACTTGAACTCCCCAAATGGCAGGGATCTGTCTAGATTCAAGGCGGCTTTAAGCTCCTGATCCGGACGTGCTCTCGGAGAGGGCTACGTCGATTCTATATATCTATCTTCATTCCTACCATTATTATTACCTTATAACTCCCTTTGAGTGTAAAGATTGACGAGATGTCAATAAAGTTGTTTAATTGTCAATTGTCACACACATTTGCTATTTATAAGGTCTTCTTTCGAAACGAATTTACCTTTATAATTATAAAACACCTACAAGAGTAAACATATAAGATGGCTACAAGAAATCAAAGTTTTCTCTGTATTGGAAGAGATTTAATAGTAGAGAGTAATTATTATGCAAATTAAAGATACTTCGGCCAGTAAATCTTTTTTATTGTCTTGACGTTTCGACAAAAATCATTTGTCATCGTCAGGAGCGAACAAAAGAATTTTGTCGAAACGTCGAGACAATAAAAAAGATTTACTGGTCGAAGTATCTTTAATTTGAAGAACTATGAATTGCGGCCAGGCAGCCTCTATCTCTGTGCAGTTATGAGAATTGAAAATACAAAATAAAATATCAATTTAATATAAGAAATACGAGCTTTGAATATCATGTTCATGGCTAAATAGAATCTGAGTATATTTCGGTAATTTTTTATAAATTTTCGAATGTGTGCGTTCATGTGTGTCATAATTTAATTGTAGTACCTATGAAATTTCACACGACAGTATTTAACATCAAGCCTTTAGCAAAAATAAATCATGGATTTTTGTGGGAAAATGCTTGAAATGATCCAAAATGATGAAAATTTGACTAATCGAATAATGTGGACTGATGAGGCTATTTTTAAATTGAATAACCATGTCAATCGACTTAATTGTGTTTATTGGGCTTCAGAAAACCATAATTAGAAATTGAGAAGGAAGTTAATTCCCCTGGTTACACTTTTTAGGATGGAATTTATTCGGAAGGAATAATCGAACCTAACATTTTCGATAAAAAACTAAATAGTGAGAATTATTTGAGAATGTTGGAGGAATTTATGCAGCCACAAAATTGGTCGGAAAAAAATTTACTCCATGCAAGATGGTGCACCCGCCCATTACTCAAAAAATGTTAGAACATTTCTCAATGAAAAGTACCCTCACAAATGGATAGGGCGCCGTGGACTCATTGCCTGCGCGGTCACCTGTTCTTACTACGGCAGTTTTTTGTGGGGTTATTTAAAAGATAAAGTTTATCATCGAAAACCCAAAATTTTAGCGCAATCGAGAATTGGACTAGAAGAAGAATTTAATCTTCTTGATGCGGATTTATGTTACTCGTATTTGTCAAAATATCCCTAAATAACTTAAATTGTGTTTGGAAGCAAATTTAGGACATTTTGAATAACAATTATATGTTGGGTGCTGCGCTGCCTGGAGTATAGGTGCTCCATCTATTATTTTTTCCTGTGGTGAATCTGTATAAGATCGCTGATCTCAATAAAGCTTTGTGTGTGTGAATAACTATTAAATTTAAATATATTTGAAAATTAAATTGTAATCAATTACCTATAATAAAACAGTTCTAGTTTTTTTTAATTCTAATTTGATTTTTATAATTTTTGATTAAAAAATAAAAGGTTTAGGACCTATGAGTCACACTGTAGAATACTTCAATAAAATAGGATAGCACACACAATTCTTATATTTTAAATATTATAAAAAATATCTATAAATCAATGTATTTCAAAATTTTATTTTTAAGAAGAAGAATAGAGAATAAAGGGAATTTATATCGACAATTACTGGACCGATCTGTCCGACAATGTGCAGCTCAATTAAAGACGTCCATTGTGGAAGACCGCCCAGGACACAATGGTTGGGCCACAAAAAGGCTCGACCGAGTAAAGCCAATCGATGGTGACAATAATTATTTTAAAAGGGCCCAAGATTAATTGCTGCCTTAATTAACCCACTGGTGTGTTTCTTGGAGGTTGCTCCTTGGAATCTTAATTAAAGGAGGTGGACACCGATCTAGTGACGTCCACAACTGCTGACGATATGTGAGGTTGGATGATATTTGCTGACATTATCTGCTTGGAAGCATTCTAAGACCTTCTTTTATCTTTCTTCTTTCTATCATAGTGGATTTTGTAAAACTGCATTTCACAATTATCCCGCATGTGTTTCTTTTGAACGAAAAATCGAAATTTATTTTAAGTAGAAATAATGATTATCTCTAACCTTAGGGATGAAATATGAAAGGATGAATTGTGAAGAGTAATGATAAACGGAAAAATAAAGTGTCCAGGGACACTTTTACGTTTTTCATTACACTTCGCAATTCATACTTTCATACTTCATCCCTAAGATTAGAAATAATCGTTATTTCTCCTTAAAATAAATTTTGATTTTTCGTTGAAAATAAAATCATGCGGGATAGTTTTTTCAAATGTCGTTTTACAAGATAAAAAATAATAGGGTTTTTAAAAGGTGAATTTGTCTTTGTCAAATTGGCCTCTTTGTCTCAACTATCTATACAGAGAATATAAATGTTCGCCTATTGATATGCATTCTATTGACATAAGAGTTAGATTTGCACATCAAAGAATATAGTTGGTAAATATATGGATTTATTCTCCATTTATGAAAATACAATAAAAACAATCAAAGACATACCGTTTGTAAAAGAGAAAATATTAAATGTGGAAATGTTTAGGATTTGGTTTATAAATTTTGATAAAAATAAAATATGGAAATAATATTATTACATATACCTTTATATATAATACATTATAACTTTGATTTAGCGGTTCGAGAAGCAAAATACAATGTAATATCAAAATCTATTTCTGTCCGGGAGAAAGTGGTCGTACAGCCATTCGCAATACACAAACGGAAAAACTGGCTATTTACTGAAATATTCTAATAAAGTTTTTCATATTTCTCTTGCATTCATAATTCATAATATAAATCTATGAAGAACTAAACTTCACCTTAAATAAATGTGTTTTAGAAATTGTGAATATGCTTATTTTATCGAGCATGCTATAAATTAGAGATAACTAGCTTAAAGACTTGGGTTAATGATCTTTTCACTGCCACCTTTGGATATTACAAGGATCTTCCATGCTATTTACCAAGATTTAAATTTTTGAAACAGGATTCTTATTATAGAGCGTCGAGAGTGCTTTGCAGATGCCCAAACAACAGGGAAATGGTTACTGTGGCTTCAGCACCCACAATAATAAAACCAAGCCTCGGACGACAACATTGAAAGCAGTGGGGGAAAGAGGCCATCCTATGGAAACTACATGATAGATAGATGACAAAGACGAATTAATGGAGATAAACGAGGAGATAAAGAAATCTCGATTTGAAGTGTGCTTTGGCAAACAAAGCTGGACACTAAATTCTGGTATTAAGCTTCCTGGGGGCTGACGAGCATCATGTGGCTAGAGACGTCAAGGAGATCAAACGACATCCAAATGACAGAAGGAGAGGTTTGTCCCGTTTGATGACGAACACAAAGAAGAGGCAATGAAGGAGGAAATGAAGAGACAATGAAACATCGCAATGATATGGTGATTGAGAGAGATACTCTACGTGTGAGAAAATTAAACAAAAGGGAAATGACTTATCGAGGTAGGATCGCGGATGCATTATTAAATAATCCGGAGTTGGGGTGGAAGGCAGAGGAAGTGAGAGCATCCGACAACAGGACGAAACAGTGAAGTGACAGCTACAGACTAGACCGTTTCGTAGCAGTAGCGGGACATCTGGGATTAATCATATTGGCGGAGGTTGGAGCAGTAAGTATACTGAACCTATGCGCGGAATGTACGGAGTGGAACAATTCGTAATAACGAGACAATTAGGGGACAGTCCGGACTGCGACATGTACGGAATCGCGAAACACAGGAGAAAAGATCTGTGGCTAAGTAGACACAGCACTGATATGCATCTTATAGCAGGACTCATGATTAAAAAAATGATAAACTTCACATGAAACAAATCTCAAATACCTCAATTTGCTTGATTAAAATGGTTATAATTGCTTTGCAACATAGAGAAAAGCTCAAATTAAAATTGTGATGGAGTGGAGTGTGAATGGAGTGTTTTAAAAGTCATATATTAACCTTTTAAAATATACAATTATATAATTTTTGAATATCATTCAAACCTATACTTTATATATACGTATATATACATATTAAATAAAAAAATAATACGTCCAGGGTAGCCGAGTGGACAAGGCACCTGCCCGGTAAGCAGAAGGGTGTGGGTTCGATTCCCGCCCCTGGACACTTTTTATTTTTCCGTTCTCCATTACTCTTCATGTTTCACCTTTCCATACCTCATCCTCAAAGTTAGAAATGTCGCTATTTCTCTTTGAAAATAAATTTCGATTTTTAAAAGAAACATTCGCGGTATAATTTTAATTTTCGTTTTACAATCATCAGCCGCGTTATATTGTATTTTAAATGTTACTTTAAATATAAGTTATGAACGGAAAAGGAAAAAAATACATCCAGGGTAGCCGAGTGGACAAGGCACCTGCCCGGTAAGCAGAAGGGTGTGGGTTCGATTCCCGCCCCTGGACACTTTTTATTTTTCCGTTCTCCATTACTCTTCATGTTTCACCTTTCCATACCTCATCCTCAAAGTTAGAAATGTCGCTATTTCTCTTTGAAAATAAATTTCGATTTTTAAAAGAAACATTCGCGGTATAATTTTAATTTTCGTTTTACAATCATCAGCCGCGTTATATTGTATTTTAAATGTTACTTTAAATATAAGTTATGAACGGAAAAGGAAAAAAATACGTCCAGGGTAGCCGAGTGGACAAGGCACCTGCCCGGTAAGCAGAAGGGTGTGGGTTCGATTCCCGCCCCTGGACACTTTTTATTTTTCCGTTCTCCATTACTCTTCATGTTTCACCTTTCCATACCTCATCCTCAAAGTTAGAAATGTCGCTATTTCTCTTTGAAAATAAATTTCGATTTTTAAAAGAAGCATTCGCGGTATAATTTTAATTTTCGTTTTACATATTAAATATAATATTAATAATATTACTATAAATGGACTACATTAAAAAATATATAAACTAGACAAATTTCTTTTCGTATAGAGGTTTTTCTATGAAAATGGAGAAAGTATCCAAGTTAATTATTCAAAATAAATTAGTTTGAAGAACGCCAAGCGTTACATATTTGACTACGACTTACCGTTCATAATGGTCTCGGTAACTATGCAGCAGACATCTCAACAGGCCTGGTCAGAACCCTAAACCACGCCAGACTTCTCCTTTGAGGCGTAGAAGGGTACAAAGAAGGTAGAGGAGCAGAATATTGAGTTAATAGGGAATCAGACAGACGAAATAAACCATTGGCAGAGTGGGGATCTTGAGATTGCAGTGGTCTAACCAGTGAGAAGATAGTCTTAACAGGAATCAAACTGGACTTGAGTTGATTTGTGGAAATATCCGCTAAACGCAAACGTTGGCATTGCAAGTGGTCCAGTACTAACGCAACACCGTCTGAACTTTCTTGAAGATCTTCCACCCAAGAATTAGCGGTTAGCGCAATGAGAAAGGTAAATCCCATCATAGCCATTGACCATGATAAGATGCATCAAGTGGTTAGTTGAAAATCAAAATAAATAATTTACTTCTTATCAGACAATGTTAAAGAACATTGGTGGCTTCATATATTTTTGCTGTTTTATATCAATGTCTTCATATTAATATATTTAGGGTAAATAATAGAGATTACAAAATTTGAAACTTGAAAATTAGGAAATGAACATCTGATTCTTCAAATTTATCTTTGAGATATTTTTTTTTTGCGAAGTGAAAAAAAAAATTCACGTGCATGGTACAATTATAGAAAAGAATCCGCCCTGATAAGTCTTAGATCTGGTTCTAATAGTTTCGACCAAATGTAACATATGATCCAGCAAAGTCGGTGTTGGTATATGTAGGCCAAAGGTATTGGTAGTTGATCCAGATCCGC
>CP092867.1:110517560-110589653 GCA_030710605.1 Cordylochernes scorpioides
AATCTGCCCCCCATCAAAAATAATTCAGAAATAATTTTGAAGAACCCAAATTCAGTCAATCAACATAACTATTAGATCTCTTACTTATTTTCTGATATTATTGATTCAACGAATTTCAATTGGCGAGACAAAATCCCTCTAGTACATTAATGGATTACAGTCAACCAGAAACTATTTCTGTCTTTTTCTTTAATATAAACAGAAGGGACATCATAATTAATAAAAATATAAAAGAAAATCAAGATTCATGGAATATAAAGTGAAACAAATAAGTGAGAATGTCCTGAAAGTTGTCTATTTCATTCAAGAATCAAAGGCATCGAGCACACAGACTTGCAGAAAAAATGAAACGCTAAAGAGATCAAACAGATATCTCAACGAAGGCATCGAACAATCTTGTTTGAAACAGAATTGAATAAGAATTGAATTGGAATGAAGTTATGAATACTAAATATAACTATATCTAAAGATTGACAATATTTCTTACTAAGGGAACAATTTATCGAAAAGAAAACAATAAGACTCTTAAACCTCTTCGTTGTTTATCAGAAATGAGGACTCTCAATCACAAAAAGAAAATTATGATAAAATCACCCTGATATTTTGTTCTGATATTCTTTTGGGATACTCATTCAAGATGAAAAAAATGGATATAGAATCTGCAATTCCCGAATATTTTCCTATTACTTAACCTAGCTTTGTTAAGTTCTTTGCTGTCTAAATTAAAGGAACTTTTCATTCGTCTGAAACTGAAGAGATGAATAAGGAAGAAGATTTATCACCAATTCAACATCAACATGATCCGATACATGAATTTATAACAGGATGATATCATGCGCCTTTATTAAATGATTAATTGGAAAATAGCATGATCAATAATTCAACTATTCTTCCAGGAGCTATACAATCCAAGTCAATTCTGGTCAATCCAAGATTTACTATCCTCAAGGTATTTTAAAAGACCAAATATATGACTTATTACAACAGGATGCATGAAACTATGCTGAAATAGACCGGAACATATCATGTATGGAACCTTTTTCCTTTTTCTGGAGGAATTAAGCCAATTTAAAGTAAGTATATCTATTTCTCTCTTTATAACCGAATATTCTGAAAGAGACTTTATAAACAAGATATATATGATAAAAGCTGGGTAGATTTTCATATAGACAAAAGGATATAGACTTGTTTACACATAAGCCTTTTCAGATGTAGTTAAGCCAGATAGCTTTATAGTATATCTATATAGCCTATACAGCAATGATTATTGGAAATGTACCATGATAGTGTAGAAACTGCTACCTCTATGTGAATCAGATTAAAATATTCATTTTGTAGCGTAGAAATCAAGTCTTTGTATATCTGAAGGTGTGAAAGTATTTATTGATAACGTCACAGCAACTAGTCGACAATTATTAACAAATTAACACAAAACTATCTACAGCTAGAGAATATCGAGCAAGCAAGCTAGGTAACTAAATAATGATTTTACAAATATTAATTAATATAAATCTGTTTCACATATTTCATTGAATAATTAAATCAAATAATAAAATATATCTTCGCCACAATATAAACCAAAACATTCAAAATACTTTATAGTGAAGTAATGGTTAATAATTGAGCTTTAAAATATATCTAGGAGGTGTATGGAACATGATATCAAAAATAAATTACACATTAAACATTCACTTATCATATATTGAACGGAAGATTTGAAAATTCAAATCAGATATTTATAAATTTAGGTGAAATTTTTGGGACAAAAAAAGGAGAATTAAAAAAAAAAAATTAAAAATTGCTTTTCAAACAAAGATTTTTTTCATTGATACATTAATGCGCCTATGTTAAAAAAATTCAAACTGTTTTTGACACGTATATTTCTGTTTAATATAAAACACTTTTCTACTCCCTTACTGTACTACCTACACGCTTGTTCGGCGGTACATATACTAAAATTGGAACGATACAGAGAAGATTAGCATGGCCCCTACTCCCTTACTGTAATGAAAAATTGATGATATGTCCTGGTTCATCAATGGTAAACTCTTCCACCAGTTTCAACCTACCATACCGCTGTAATATTGCATATAGCTGTTTTTGCTTCTATATGCTAATAATGATACTAAATTAAAAACATTTAGACTATATACATTTTTTACTATCAGAGAGAGAAAAAAGCAATATATAAAGAATAATTATGAGAAAATATATATTAGGAAATTCATATAATTAATATACTACGCTTTATACTATATATAACAATAATTAATTACAATAACTCCCTTTTTTCTTAAAATCAATGTTAGTTAGACAAATATTCCAATTGTTAAAATCCGAGATAAAAGCTGTGGTCCATTCCTCTAGTATAATTAATGTCTGTAAATATAATTCTTTCTCTCAGAGAAATGAGGAAAGCATCCTAAATTTTAGTTAAAACTTTCAAATATATTATATATATATATGTTATATAAAAATGAATGAGATTTTCTGCTTGAATTTAGATCGTGTTGAGGATTATGGTAATGCAGTCGTGGTTAACAATCTTGAAAGAATAATAATAATAATATTGAAGATCTGAGATTTATTTATTTGAGCTCTAAGGAATATACATAAACATAATTTGATAAAAGTACTGCCTGGCTTAAGGCGTAAGAATCTAAAAAATGAACAAGTTATTTACATAATGTACGAAGGTTTTGAACCGGCCATTGGGAAAGAAGAAGAACGAGTTTTTATAGGGGAAGCATGACCTCTGGCGGTCGATTCAACAGATTATTTGGATCTATGAAATATAATTTTAAATAGAATAATATTTTAATATAACATATATATATATTATATATAAGAATGATTTATGTTGTTGACTTTGGAATATTATTTTCTAATTATTTTTTTAGATACATGAGTATCATTTTGATATTGTTTTGCAGTCGTTGCAATAATTAAATAAAATTAGTTATCAAAAATAGCTTTAATTGAGCTAGAGGAATATATATTAAAACATAATTTGATAAAGTACTACCTGGCTTTAAGCGTAAGAATCTAAAAAATAAAAAACTTATTTACATAATTTACAAACGGTTTGAGACGGCCATCGAGAAACGGAAATATCTTTATTTACGGGGCTGCTAACTAAAATGAATGATTTTTGAGCCGGCCATCGGGAAACAACAACAATCGGTTTTATATAGGGAAAGTCCCTACATCTGGTGGTAGATATAAACAGAATATTTGAATCTATGAAATATAATTTTAAATAAAATAATATTTTTATATAACATATATATTCGACTTGGTTATTTTTATATAACATATACTGTATATTCGACTTGGTATAATAATATCTTTTAGAGCATCTTTATCTCTAAATAAGGCAATGATCTCACTCTGACTACCAGGAGCTGGGTGAAGACAGGCAGCAGAGGAGTAAAAAAAGGATTGTATCAATAATTGAATATTTTATGATTTCACGGATTTCCCTCCAGAACGATGTCACCGCGCCGAGATTTATGGCGAGACGCGTTCTAATCGCACCCGCCCGGGCCATAAATTCACGGGACTATTTCATGGCTGAAGGAATTTGAACTCGGCGATGTCAACATACGCCTGGGGTGGCGTTATGGAACGGAGCCTCATTGTCACAGCTCACGTTGGAATTGCCATATGTCTCAACAATGTTGTCACCAACACACCAGAACGATTAAATAATACCTTGTGTAATAAATATAGAACAACTGAAAACTATTTTTAAATTTAAATATTTCAAAATTTATTTCAGTGACTATAATAGGTATTTTATATTACAATATAATGCGGCCTATGATTGTAAAACGAAATTTGACAACTATACCTCAAATATGTCCAGGGTAGCCTAGTGGACATGGCATCTGCCCGGTAAGCGGAACACTGTGGGTTCGTTTCCCATTCCTGTACACTTTATTTTTCCGTTCATCATTACTTTTCACAATTCATCCTTTCATACTTCATTCCTAAGGTTAGAAATAATCATTATTTCTCCTTGGAATAAATTTCGTTTTTTCGTTCAAAAGAAACATTTACGGTATAATTTTCAAATTTCGCTTTACTATTATATGTATGTTGCATGTTGATTATAACCTGGGTTATAAATATCTCTCTCTATGTTACACGCTTTTGAGGAACCAGTGACCTGATGAAGCGCGAAAACGTGAAAGCTTACCTACCAATTTCTGAATAAAGAAACTCTGCAAATATTTTTATATTTATTTCATTCAATTATAATATTATTTGCATCTGAATACCAAGTACAAATATATAACTGGCATAATATACGAATATAAAGTTCGGGTAGGTCCAGAAAGTCTTAATGAAAGGGACTTTCTTTTTTAGCGCATCAGTAAAGAAATAACTATAAGAACATGGATTACAGCTCTCCTTGATGTATACGAGGTGTGTTCAAAAATTATCGCGAATTTTGAATTTTCGCGGGTTACGTATATTCGAATTTCGAACTTTTTGTGGCTTTATGTTGGTACTCATGTCTCTCACTTATGCCGACAAGCTCGGCCATTTTGAATGTTCACTTAATTGTTGACAGCTGCTTTGCTTGCAGGTGTTTTGGATCGTCTTCGATTTTTACCTATTTAAAAAATGGATCAAAGAACCTGTATCAAATTTTGTGTGAAAAACGAAATTAAGTGCGCGGATGCATTCCGAATGTTTACTGTGGCATACGGAGAAGCTACCTTGGACCGAAGCAACGTTTATCGGTGGTACAAAATGTTCTCAGAAGGCCGAGAAGATGTGAACGACGAAGAGCGTGCCGGACGCCCGAGCACTTCAACAACAGACGAAAAAATTAATTAAGTGGAGAAAATGATATTTGCCAATCGTCGAATCACCGTTAGAGAAGTTGCTGAGGACCTAAACATATCGATTGGCTCGTGTCATTCGATTTTTATCAATGATTTGGGCATGAGACGGGTCGCCGCGAAATTCGTACCAAAATTGCTCAATTGCGACCAAAAACAGCATCGCATGAACATTGCTAATGAGATGTTGTACTCTGTCCGCGACGACCCAAATTTGCTCCAGAGGGTCTAACTGGTGACGAAGCGTGGTTTTATGGTTATGACGTGGAAACCAAACGTGCCGCACGAACCAAGACCGAAAAAAGCGCGCCAAGTTTGGTCGAATGTGAAAGTTTTGCTGATAGTTTTCTTCGATTGCAGGGGCGTGGTGCATCATGAGTTCTTGCCACAGGATAGAACGGTCAATAAGGAATATTACCTGCAAGTTATGCGAAATTTGCACGAAGCAATCTGCCAGAAACGCTCGGATTTGTGGAAGAACAAAAATTGGCTTTTGCACCACGATAACGCCCCTGCTCACACATCGTTGCTTGTGCGCGACTTTTTGGCCAAAAACAACACACTAATGATGCCGCAGCCACCGTATTCCCCAGATCTGGCCCCCTGTGACTTTTTCTTGTTCCCTAAAACTGAAGAGGCCCATGAAAGGACGACGTTACGCTACGCTTGACGAGATAAAGACGGCATCGAAGGAGGAGCTGAAAAAGATTTTTTAAAAAGGATTTTTGAAGTGCTTCGAAGATTGGAAAAAACCGTCGGCACAAGTGTATAATATCTCATGGGGATTACTTTGAAGGGGACAAAATAGGTATTCATGAATAAATAAATAATTTTTGAAAAAACACAAAAGTCGCGATACTTTTTGAACACACCTCGTATTCGCTTAACCAAACCATTCGTAATTTTATCCTTAATTGAAGATTTTGATAATATATTTCAAAATATTGATTTGATAAAATGACTTGTACATTTGTCGCTGAATTATTTTTAGTCTTTGTACATCTGTATGGTGGCCTCAATATAATTATATACAGCCGACTATTTTTCGAAATATGAAATGGATAAGCTAAAAGATATATACTTATATTTCTTATGAGGCTGATCTGATTCCAAATATCCAAGGGTCTATAGTGATACATCAGGTTGTATCATGCCGCGTTTTCCCCCCGTTAGGTGTCCCAGAATGTCATCTCTGGTCAGATGGTCACAGTGACAGTCCGGGGTATGTACCAGCCTTCCATCACTGCTAAAAGATAATTTTGTGAAGATATAATAATCGAAAAATGCAATATAACAGCGGAATGGTAGATTAAACTGGAAAAACCGCTGGTAGGTTTCACCTCTAATGAGCAAGGCCCTCCCATTAATTTTCTCCATTGCAGTAAGGGCAGTAGAAATTGTTTTATTTTAAAAAGAATCATACGCGTCTATAATAGTTTCGAATTTTAATAACAGATGGCGCGCTAATGCATCATAATATAATAAGTGTAAAGATAAAATTAGTTAGCATTTGGAAGTAAAATCTTCAATAACTGAAGAATATCACGAAGATTGGCTTTTCCTAATTCAAAAAAAAAAAAAAAAGGTTGACACCAATTAAAAAAAAACATTTAGTTTATATTAATTCTTCTATATATCAATAACCAACATTTAGCTTCGTAAGACATCAAATCTATCGAGTTTCTCATTCATATATACAAGGTATGTCCCAAATACTCGAATTATTCAAATTTGTCTAAAACCTACCAAACAAAGAGAGAGGTGTTAGAGATATGATTTCATAGAATAAATTCTTGGTCATAACCTGATGTGTCATTTATATGCATTAAAAAAGTCTGTTTTAAATTTAAATGCATTTTGAATATACATTCTGGGATCAGCCATATTTATAATCTAGAAAAGAAATTATAACATAAAAATTCCTATTGACAATGATTTGTATCCACTTGATAACATTGAAAAATTCAACAATTCTACATTTATTATATCTATTCTACAATTATTAAATATCTTTTAATTTAGATTTCTGTTCGCTCATGACGAGGACATAAGATTTTTGTCGAAAGGTCGAGACAATAAAAAAAATTTACTGGCCGAAGTATTTTTAATTTGAAGAATCTTTTAAAATGTTAACTAGTATGTATTGTTGATCGCATAATTGCAGAGAATTTGGTTAAGTTTATATTTTACCTAATTTTGAAAATTCCTGAAGAATTTCCAATTTGGTTGCCTTCAATTTATATCTAGATTTTATTTATTGGGGGGGCATGCTTGTCGCCCCTATTTCAAGCCCTGAAACTGAGGATGTAAGTCTTGTGCTGAGCATCGGGTCGATGCTCTTTATAGGAGGAGGCTATGTGTGGCGAAGATTATTTCTAGTTTATAATTATAAGATTATATCACGGAACAAGTTAAATTAACGTTTAGTTTATTTTTGTTCCACTAGATGGCGCTCTGCCATTTAGAAAGGCTCATGTGAGCCTGGTCAGGATATGCCTTTTTATTATATAATTTATATAAAAAGGAATATATTGGATCGAAATATCATTTATTTTTACCTTCACTTTAAAATGTTATAATACCTTGATAAAGGTTGGCGTTCAGCCAACTGAAATATTGTAAAATAAATTATATTTCGATCCAATATATATGCCTTTTTATTTAAAGATTTATTTATGGATTGCTCTATTTTAAAAATATGTATATAATTATTATTTATGTATTCCATAAACAGTTTCAAACCTTTCTTTACTAATTTGTACGTTAGTTTGGTTTCCAATGTCTTCTAGCTTTATATACATTATATGCATATTTGTCGTCTAATCGTATTGTCGTTATTAATAAAACCTTTTACATACTTACATAACCAACACTACTAATTATTTTGTCAATATTAAAGATATTTCGGCCAGTAAATCTTTTTATTATCTCCTTTGAGATTATCTCCTTTGATTTACTGGCCGAAGTATATTCTTCCTACTTTCTTATCTCTACTCAATCATACTAAGGTATCAAGCTTGTAGAGCTGATAACCATGACTGTGTGAAGTAGAATGCGTCTGCCTTTGTCATTAAGACTGAGAGCACTACTCAGTGGTAGGTCGACTTAGCTCCAAAATAAATGGCCACCTCTGACATGAGGAACAGACGCCATGTACAGCCGCTCCTAACATGGAGTACAAACGCTGCTCATCCTGTATTCCTGGATTAGGAGCCCTTACAGAGTACTCTCAGCCGGGCCAGCTGAGTTCAGGTTTTTTAGTGAGCTTGTTGCTGCTCCCCCTCCTCTTTTTTCATCCGGGCTTAACACCGGCAAAGGCGGAGTTCGAAGTATCTTTAATTTTAAGAACTATGAATACCAGCCAGGTAACCTGTATCTTTACTATACTAATTATACTAGTTAAACAATATATATATAAGATAAGCCATGTCCAAATATTTTACTCTATCAGTAAGATACATTTGGAAATTTTTTATTGGAAAAATAATTCAAAAGCAGCGATAAAACCTATATACTCAAATAAATACATAAAGCTATTAACCAAATATTTGATTTAATATTCAAATGGTCAATTCAATTTCCATATGAGTGAGGTTCAAAAAATATTAATATAATGTAACTTTTTTCTCTGCGCCTGGGAAAACCCAATTTGAGATTAGAATAATTTGGAAGATGACACTCGTTATTTTTAATTAGCCATTCCGCAATTAAGTAGTAGGGTTAGAATGGAGTTCATGATTACCTTAATTTCGTTTTATACATTTTACATTTTTTTTTCTTTTATCCGTGATAATAAATGTGTCATTTAATTTTCTAGAGAGTTCAGGTAATTTTGTAAAATTCAATTATATGTGTTTTCTTGTGTATGTGCTTTCTCTATGTGTACCTATCTCCCACAGAAATATAATGGAATATGAAATTTGAAATATTTGTATGTGCGGTAACTTTATTGAAGATCTAGATAATAAAATTCATTTTATTTTCAATATATGAAGTAGGAAATATAGAGGAACGTTTACTATTATTAGTAATTTGTCATCGAAACGTTACCGGGACAGAACAGCGGTAGTACGAGGCTTGTACGAACATATACCAGATGTCTGAGAGTTACTATTTATAACCAACGGACACACACACCATAGGAAGGAATATTGGAAAATTGACGGTGTCAGTTAACCACCTGAATAATCCAGGCCCGTGGATCCACGTCATGGGTGCTAGGAAGGTAGCTCTTGGTATCGTAGCCAGAGGAATAGTTCTTACAAACCTTTTTTACCAACCCTAGGCCCAAAGGCGATGAGAGAAACACAATATTATTCTTAATGTTTTGGCCTTTAGACCTTCTGGGGGATATTATCTCAATAAACTTCTAAAAACCTATCCCTCTTCACCTTGCAGAGATTTTATCTGGGTTCCCAGAATAGTCCTCTGAAAGTTTGAACTAGGAGCTGAGAAATATGGGCTGGTACTTACTAGTTTGTATATTTATTTGATCTGATTGCCAAAAATGGTTCTTCACTTATCATAGCGTTTTACCCAATAGAAATCTGTAGTCGCATCAGGTCAGATAATAATGATATTATTCGAATTAGGATCATCAGAGACCATCTTGGCAATTCGAGCTCAATGAATCAGGCTAAAATATAAAATCCTAGTAGTTGAAGCTCAATTAGGGATTTTCCGTCATCAGATGGACTTTCTCAGTAGTGCGAAAGTGAAAACTGCATATTCGTTATTTACTGGCATCAAATAACATATGTTCATGAAATTATTTTTGTTGCTCTATTAAGAATTTGTTTCTAGGTATATTTAAGTGTTTCCAAGCGCAAAAATAAGATAAATAAAACGATGACCTAGTTAATTTTTGATATAACTCCTCGCTACAAGCATCTCAATAAACCAGACCCTTTAAATAAGGGATATCGAAGAATATATATGTCGCGGACACTCACTTCTTTCCACCTTGAGGGAGACTGAATGCGATGGTCTCGCCAGGAACCTGTAGGCTCCGACGAGAGGCAGGTTTAGTAGGGTGGGAGTGAACCTACCCGGTTATTCAGGCTCATAATAGAGAAGACCAGCTCCTGTTAATCTAGCTGCCGACGGCGACGGGGCAATAGCCAGGAACCCGTGGACAAGGGGGTCATCCAGGCACCTGATTCCGCCAACCATGAATAGGAATTTCTTCTTCCTGATCTGCATGCGGCCTGAACCCCCTTGAAGCAGGCGAGATGAGGTTGTGTCCTGATATCCAGCAGCCTTACCTCACCGAGTGACACAGGGCCAC
Source organism: Cordylochernes scorpioides (assembly GCA_030710605.1). Taxonomy (NCBI): domain Eukaryota; kingdom Metazoa; phylum Arthropoda; class Arachnida; order Pseudoscorpiones; family Chernetidae; genus Cordylochernes; species Cordylochernes scorpioides. The sequence goes on from CP092867.1 coordinate 110,527,701, forward strand.
CGATGTCACCAGACTGCCTGTTCTCCCCCACACTGCAGTGCCGTTTTTGACGCCTCACACATGGGTCATCCCCCGAACCTGGAGTTCATCCATCTTTGTCCAACTTTACTCTAGGGCTTCTCGGATAGATTTACATCCATTCTACATTATTTTCTGCATTTGCTGCAATTTTTTGTTTATTCTCAACAAGAACATCTCTGGCCGATAACTCTCGACTTTCCGAAGTATAGCATATCGAATTCCTAGATTAATGTATTCCGAATCCATCTCTTCTCTTCATTCTCTGTTGTATTCGAAAGCGGTTGAAGTTTGAATCCTTCAATGTTGGGGGAGGATCACGCGCTCACGCATTCTCGCGCCACGAGAGAGAGAGTAGGCTGATTTCTAAAATGAAAAAATACTCAAAATGTGTTACATATATATATAAGGTAGCATGTGTGTGTGTGAATCTATTTCAAAATAAATTGAATAAAATGATGAAATATTATTTTTAAAATTATCCAAATAGATATTTTAAGATAATGAATATTATATTCATGGGAATTTTCGATGTTATAATTATATTTATAATAATATTATTATATTTATAATTATATTAATTATAAAGTACATGTTTCTATAGATTCAAATATTAGAATTGAATATAAATGCAGTTTTTGAAATTATAAAGAAAAATAACAAGGTTTCTTCATATAAAAAAAGGGATATTGAAGAACATAAAACCTATCAACACAACATAGATTTATTTCATATTTTTGTTATTATCAGAACCTTTATAGAAAACAAGTTATTATAGCGAATATAGTAGAGCAAAAAGGTTTAAACATGAAGAGAGTTGTTTTCTTCTTTTAGATATAAATAGAACTTAATATTTAGGCGGCTTTTTGAAATAAAGCTGAATTGGGAAAAAAGCATAGCGACCAAAAGTATGTTTTAAAAAAATAATATTTTAGAATTTTGACGCCTAATCCAAGGAGAGGGCTGGGATAACCGTGGTCTAAGACAAAGCCGATCTTCACCTCGCCTCTTTTCACAGGGCTGAATAAATCACTTCTTTATTCTACGTGCGCTCTTTCTTTTCTCAGCAGCTTGCTCTTTAGATATATTTCTCTCCTATAGGAATATATTATATAGCTGGATATAGGATAGAAGGTTATTTATACTGGTCATATTGAAAGTTTTCAATAGATCTTCTATATTTAACCATCAGTGTTACTATGCACTTCAACGCGTGAATGTATAAATATGTATTATTTTTATTAATAGTTTAATCCCACACAACCAGATTCAATTCATAATCTCGTTAAAGATCGACTTTGCTGGATAGCTTGCTTGTTTATTTAAAAAATAAACATTCAGATTATTAAAGTGAACACACACATTTTCCGAACTTGAACTCCCCAAATGGCAGGGATCTGTCGAGATTCAAGGCGGCTTTAAGCTCCTGATCCGGACGTGCCCTCGTGTGCCTTGAGTGTAAAGATTGACGAGATGTCAATAAAGTTGTTTAATTGTCAATTTTCACACACATTTGCTATTTATAAGGTCTTCTTTAGAAACGAATTTACCTTTATAATTATAAAATACCTACAATAATAAACATATAAGATGGCTACATGAAATCAAAGTTTTGTCTGTATTGGAAGAGATTTTGTTTATATGCTAAGAATTGAGAGTAAATAGATATTATGCAAATTAAAGATACTTCGGCCAGTAAATCTTTTTTATTGTCTCAACGTTTCGACAAAAATCAATTATCCTCGTCAGGAACGAACAAAAGAATTTTGTCGAAACGTCGAGACAATAAAAAAAGATTTACTGGTCGAAGTAACTTTAATTTGAAGAACTATGAATTGCGGCCAGGCAGCGTATATCTCTGTGCAGTTATGAGAATTGAAAATACAAAATAAAATATCAATTTAATATAAGAAATACGAGCTTTGAATATCATTTTCATGGCTAAAAAGAATCTGAGTATACATCGGTAATTTTTTATAAATTTTCGAATGTGTGCGTTCATGTGTGTCATAATTTAATTGTAGCACCTATGAAAATTCACACGACAGTATTTAACATCAAGCCTTTAGCAAAAATATATCATGGAATTTTGTGGGAAAATGCTCGAAATAATTCAAAATGATGAAAATTTGACTTATAGAATAATGTGGACTGATGAGGCTATTTTCAAATTGAATAGCCATGTCAATCGACATAATTGTGTTTAATGGGCTTCAGAAAATACAAAGGTAGAAATTGAGAAGAAAGTTAATTCCCCTGGTTTAACTGTTTGGGTGGAATTTGTTCGGAAGGAATAATCGGACCTTACATTTTCGATTAAAAACTAAATGGTGAGAATTATTTGAGAATGTTGGAGGAATTTATGCAGCCACAAAATCGGTCGGAAAAAATTTACTTCATGCAAGATGTTGCATCCGCCCATTACTCAAACAATGTTAGAACATTTCTCAATGAAAAGTTCCCTCACAAATGGATAGGGGGCCGTGGACTCATTGCCTGCGCGGTCACCTGATCTCACTCCGGCAGATTTTTTTTTTTTTGTGGGATTATTTAAAAGATAAAGTTTATCATCGAAAACCCAAAATTTTAGCGCAATCGAGAATTGGACTAGAAGAATAATTTAATCTTCTTGATGCGGATTTATGTTCTCGTGTTTGTCAAAATGTCCCTAAAAGACTTAAATTGTGTTTGGAAGCAAATTTAGGACATTTTGAATAACTATTATATGTTGGGAGCTGCGCTGACTGGAGTATAGGTGCTCAATCTATTATTTCGTCCTGTGGTGAATCTGTATAAGATCGCTGGTCTCAATAAAGCTTTGTGTGTGTGTGTGAATAACTATTATATTTAAATATATTTGACAATAAAATTGTAATCAATTACATATAATAAAATAGTTCTTGTTTTTATTTTAATTCTAATTTGATTTTTATAATTTTTTATTTAAAAATAAAAGGTTTAGGACCTATGAGTCACACTGTAGAATAATTCAATAAAATAGGATAGCACACACAATTGTTATATTTTAAATATCATAAAAAATATCTATAAATCAATGTATTTTTAAATTTTATTTTGAAGAAGAAGAATAGAGAATAAAGGAAATTTATATCGACAATTACTGGACCGATCTGTCCGACAATGTGCAGCTCAATTAAAGACGTCCATTGTGGAAGACCGCCCAGGACACAATGGTTGGGCCACAAAAAGGCTCGACCGAGTAAAGCCAATCGATGGTGACAATAATTATTTTAAAAGGGCCCAAGATTAATTGCTGCCTTAATTAACCCACTGGTGTGTTTCTTGGAGGTTGCTCCTTGGAATCTTAATTAAAGGAGGTGGACACCGATCTAGTGACGTCCGCAACTGCTGACGATATGTGAGGCTGGATGATATTTGCTGACATTATCTGCTTGGAAGCATTCTAAGACCTTCTTTTATTCTTCTTCTTTCTATCATAGTGGATTTTGTAAAACTGCATTTCACAATTATCCCGCATGTGTTTCTTTCGAACGAAAATTCGAAATTTATTTTAAGTAAAAATAACGATTATCTCTAACCTTAGGGATGAAGTATGAAAGGATGAATTGTGAAGAGTAATGTTGAACGGAAAAATAAAGTATCCAGGGACACTTTTACGTTTATCATTACACTTCACAATTCATCCTTTCATACTTCATCCCTAAGGTTATAAATAATTATTATTTCTCCTTAAAATAAATTCCGATTTTTCGTTCAAAAGAAACACATGAGGGATAATTGTCAAAAGCAGTTTTATAATCATAAGCCGCAATATATTTATTATAGTGGATTTTATATAAATTTGTGTTGAAACTCCCATATCACACATTGTAGTTCAAAATCTTATTTATATGCGCTTTAGAAACTACCATCTGGAATACATAAATATTCACTATAATCTCTTAATGTATAAAGGTAGATAAGTAAGAGGAAGATAAAAAAATATAAGATAATGCGGCCTGTGATTGTAAAACGACATTTTAAACAATCGCGCGTGATTTTCTTTTCAACGAAATATCAAAATTTATTTTAAGGAGAAATAACGATTATTTCTAACCTTATGGATGAGATATGAAAGGATGAATTGTGAAGAGTAATGATAAACGAAAAAATTACTCTTCACAATTCATTCTTTCGTATATCATCCCTACTAAGGTTAGAAATAATCGTCATTTCTTCTTAAAATAAATTTTGATTTTTCGTTGAAAAGAAAATCATGCGGGATAGTTTTTCAAATGTCGTTTACAAGATAAAAAATAATAGGGTTTTTAAAAGGTGAATTTGTCTTTGTCAAATTGGCCTCTTTGTCTCAACTAGTTATATAGAGAATATAAATGTTGGCCTATTGATATGCATTCTATTGACATAAGAGTTAGATTTGCACATCAAAGAATATATCTGGTAAACATATGGATTTATTCTCCATTTATGAGAATACAATAAAAAAATCAAAGACATACCGTTTGTGAAAGAGACAATATTAAATGTGGAAATGTTGAGGATTGTTTTTATATATTTTGATAAAAATAAAATATGGAAATAATATTATTACATATACCTTTATATATAATATATTATATCTTTGATTTAGCGGTTCGAGAAGCAGAATACAGTGTATTATCAAAATCTTTTTCTGTCTGGGAGAAAGTGGTCGTACAGCCATTCGCAATACACAATCTGAAAAACTGGCTATTTACTGAGATTCTAATATGGTTTTTGATATTTCTCTTGCACTCATAGTTCATAAAATAAATCTATGAAGAACCAAATTCACCATAAATAAATGTGTTTTTAGAAATTGGAATATGCTTATTTTATCGAGCATGCTATACACTAGAGATATCTAGCTTAAAGACTCGGGTTAATGATCTTTTCACTGCCACCTTTGGATATTACAAGGATCTTCCATGCTATTTACCAAGATTTAAATTTTTGAAACAGAATTCCTATTATAGAGCGTCGAGAGTGCTTTGCAGATGCTCCTAACAATAGGGAAATGGTCACTGTGGCTTCAGCATCCACAATAATAAAACCAAGTCTCGGACGACAACATAGAAAGCAGTGGGGAACAGAGGCCATCCTATGGAAACTACATGATAGATAGATGACAAAGACGAATTAATGGAGATAAACGAGGAGATAAAGAAATCTCGATTTGAAGTGTGCTTTGGCAAACAAAGCTGGACACTAAATTCTGGTATTAAGCTTCCTGGGGTCTGATGAGCATCATGTGGCTAGAGACGTCAAGGAGATCAAACGACATCCAAATGACAGAAGGAGAGGTTTGTCCCGTTTGATGACGAACACAAAGAAGAGGCAATGAAGGAGGAAATGAAGAGACAATGAAACATCGCAATGATATGGTGATTGAGAGAGATACTCTACGTGTGAGAAAATTAAACCAAAGGGAAATGACTTATCGAGGTAGGATCGCGGATGCATTATTGAATAATCCGGAGTTGGGGTGGAAGGCAGAGTAGGTGAGAGCATCCGACAACAGGACGAAACAGTGAAGTGACAGCTACAGACTAGACCGTTTGGTAGCAGCAGCGGGACATCTGGGATTAATCATATTGGCGGAGGTTGGAGCAGTAAGTGTACTGAACCTTTGCGCGGACTGTACGGAGTGAAACAATTCGTAAGAACGAGACAATTAATGGACAGTTCGGACTGTGACATCTACGGAATCGCGAAATACAGGAGAAATTATCTGTGACTAAGTGGCCACAGCTCTGATATGCATCTTATAGTATGACTCATATGATAAAAAAGATAAACTTCACATGTAAAAAATCTCAAATACCTCGAGTTACTTGATTAAAATAGATATAATTGCTATACAAGATAGAGAAAAGCTCCGATTAAAATTATGAGTGTCAGAATTGAGTGTTTCAAAAGTCATATATTTACCCTTTAAGATATTCAATTATATCATTTTAGAATATCCTTCAAACCTATACTTTATATATACGTATATATACATATAAAATATAATATTTATAATATTACTATAAATGCAGTACACTAAAGGAATATAAATTAGACAAATTTCAATTCAAATAAAGTTTTTTCTATGAAATTTGATAGAGTATCCAAAATAACCTATAAAAATAAATCAGTTTAAAGAGCGTCACGCGTTACATATTTGATTACGACTTACCGTTCATAATGGTCTCGGTAACTATGCAGTGGACGTTCCAACAGGCCTGATCAGATCCCTAAACCACGCGTGACTTCCCCATCGAGGCGTACAAGAGTATAAAAAGGCAGAGAAGCAGAATATTGAGTTATTAGGGCATCAGGCAGACAAAATAAACCATTATCAGAGTGTGGGATCTTGGAATTGCGGTGGTCTAACCAATGGGAAGATAGTCTTAGCAGGAATCAAACTAAACTTAAGTTGATTGATGGATATATCAGCTACACGCAAATGTTGGCAATGCAAGTAGAGCAGTACCCACATAGCACCGTCTGAACTGTCTTGGGGAACTTCCACCCAAGAATTAGCGGTTAGCGCAATGAAAAAGGTAAATCTTATAAGCGTCATTTACCGTGATAAGATGGATCAGGTAGTTGGTTTAAAGTCAAAATAAATAATTCAATTTCTTCTCAGACAATGCTAAAGAACATTGGTAGCTTCATATAGTTTTTGCTATTTTATATCAATGTCTTCATATTCATATATTTAGGGTAAATAATAGAGATTACAAAATTTCGAAACATGAAAATTAGGAAATGAATATCTCTGATTCTTCAAATTTATCTTTGAGATATTTTTTTGCGAAGTGAAAAAAAAATACATGCATGGTACAATTTTAGAAAATAATCCGCACTGATAAATTATAGATCTGTTTCTAATATTTTTGAACAAATCGAAAATATGATCCAGCAAAGTCTGTGTAGGTATGTAGGCCAAAGGTATTGGTAGTTGATCCAGATCCGCTGACTCTCCAAATCCGTTGTTAATGGAGCAGGGCTCAGTCGTCGTTGCAAAAAGAATGCCTATAATTCCAAATTTATATTAGTATCTGTAGGAAGTGAGTTAGCTGCGTTGAGCAAGTAGGCTTCAGAGATATTGGTTCTAGTATTCCTTTTGGTAAAGTGGATAGAAACCATCTTGTATTCATGCAGCTATTCAACCTGCGTTTTCCCATCCGGCGATATTTCAATTCCCGACACCATAAAGTTTTATCATTGTTGCTTCTCCATTGATAAGTAATTCAATCATAGTTTCAACAAGGCTTAGAGCCATATGATTGGTCTTTAGCTCGAAGAGCCTAATTGGCATTCCATACCGGTCTCTTACATACCAGAAGATAACTAAACTAAAGAAATGTCTAGAAGTAATTTTAACCATATATTTTTGATGACTCACCTATCTCAGAAGACTCCAGGATGAATTTCTCTACTATTTTGATATCATTTCAGTCATTCAATATAAACATTCTTGTATAGAAGATTGGTAACAAGCAGATATAATGATAAAATACTTTGGTTTTATTGAAATTTAACTTAATTAATAGAAAGAACTAGGCATTTCCTTATCGTGACACCTTTTTCCTTCCTATTTTATGCACCTTATCCCAGTATAATATCACATTTTACTATTTTTCCACATAAATTAATAGAGTTTTACTTATTTCTGAAGGTTAATACATCAATATAAGATATAATATCATATGCTAGAGAGAAAATAACATTCTAAGAAAGATAAAAAGTGTATCCGATGTAAGAAAACAGATGAGAGTCTGTGACATCACGCCGGGATAACGACATTGTCCAAACACACATCCCATAACTCCACTTCAAACAACGCCCGTCGTTATGTCTCGGACAATTCTTTCAAAAAGTTTAAACAACTAAGGAATAAAACGAGTTTAAAAGTTAAATAAATAAGGTTTCATTTCCTTCTCTTTTTTAAAATTATTTTGTTATTTCCAGTTTTATTGACCATCTAACTTATTTAATATTGACATAGATGTGTATAAAATGTACAGCTATTCAGAAATTTATCTATTTTTTGAACATTTATTCCTATAAAAAATTCATTTTGTTTTCAAATATTTATAATAATAAAGCTTATGGTAATATAGAAAATATGAATTCATCATAAAATTATATTTGAAAAATGAATATTAAAAATTCTTTTTTGGGAATGTTTTCTGAAACTCACAGAATCTTTCAAATTATTTTCATACATTATTTTTTAAGAAAAGGAGACATGTATGTTCTCAACTGCTTGTATATAAATGTATGCCAAGCCTTTCCTTCATTTCTTCCCATTATTTGATCACTGTAAATAACAATTCTGTTATTCCTACATGTACCCTACATTTCTACTCCCAGAATCTGTATAAGACCAAAAGGTGTTAATAAAGAATTTTGTTGTATTTGTGATTATTTCCATGTAACATAAAAATAGAAATTTTAAATGTCTTTTAAAAACGTAAGTATAGGATTTATATTCATTTTTTTCTCTTCATCCAACGCATATATGGTGCTGTGGAAGGTAAGGGAATGTTAAGAGAAATCAAAGCACAAAGAAATTACTGTATATTCAATCAAGTCACTCTTATAAACATTTCTATCCGGGAGAATCTATTTTGTGAATATTGCGAACCATCGCCATACACTGTCAATACGACTCCATCACAAGTACACCAATACCTCGCTTTGCCTCGTTTCGTTTTGCGTTTTTTTTCGAAGTTAAGTCGCTGCTTAATATTTACTGATTTTCACTGTGCGTCGTTAGATTTTCGAAGTTGCGTTGTTTTGGATTCGAGTCTTTAATTTTTTTTTTTTTTTTAATATTTTCCTAAAATATGGCAACACCTTTGTTTTTGATTGCGCCTTCACATATTTTCACTTTGCGTCGTTTCAATTTGCGTCGTGTTTTTTTTTTTTTTTTGGAACGTAACCCCGACGCAAAACGAGGTATGGGTGTACATGCCGACTACCCAGCGAATTAAGACGTGGTTCGACACCTATACAAGCACGAAAAAAATCCATAGGAGCTAAAAAGAGGTATTCCATGACTGTACAAGCACATCGCAGGGTTAAGCTTTGACCTCACTTGTTGAATAAGCCCATGGATGATCGTTTTATTAAACGATTGGACTATATGCAAATAGAATGGACTAATTTTAGATATACTGAACAGCGACCTGGTTGAACCTAGGACAGCCTATAGAACCTGTGGCAAGTGAGGATGGTCCGAATATAGGTTGATGGTTCCCGATGATCATTAAATTACCGCTGCGATACAATGTAAGCCGATTGAAAGAATGGAGAAATTTTATTTATCGAAAATCCAGAGCGCTGGTCAAATAACACAACACACCGTCTTACGAGGTATACTTATCCTCAATAAAATTCGGTATTTGGAAATAATATATCTCCGAACCCACTTAAATAAAGGCAGACATCACTGTTCAGTACTTTCCGATTTTTTTATAAATCCTTGGAATAAAAATATTTAGAATTATAATTATAAGATCTATAAATAATTCCCCTCTTGTTCCTATTATATAAAAATATTATCATATATATATTATATAAAGAAAAGAGATTTTCTGCTTGAATTTAGATCATGTTGAGGATAATGCTATGGAGTTATTTGCTGGTTCTTTTTAGTACTAAATGGTATTGGTGATGCAGTCGTGGCAAGAATCTTGAAAGAATAATCATAATATTGAATATTAGAGATTTATTTATTTGTGAGCTAAGGGATATGCATAAAAAAACAATTTGATAAAAGTACTGACTGGCTTAAGGCGAGTAGAATAAGGAAAACAAAAGATCATTTACATAATGTACAAAAGATTTGAGCCGGCCATTGGGATAAAACAACAACGAGTTTTTATAGGGGAAGAGTGACCTCTGGCGGTCGATTTAGCAGAGTATTTGAATCTATGAAATTATAATTTGAAATAAAATAATATTTTTATATAACATATATATTTCAAAAATTCATCTTTTTATATAAATTTAATATCTATCAGCGCATTGGTTTTATGAAGTATAATCGAATTCTTCATTTATTATATGTGGGGAATATTTTATAAAAATCCTCTCAAATTTCCACCAAGATTATCACCAGCAAGCACCCCGAGTAAACATTTATCTCCCACAAAATTAATTAACCTAAATTAGAAAATTAATGCACTTCTTTCAAAGGCAAAAACACCTCACTGAAATTTTAGCCAGATGAGAGTTTTTTTTCATAAAAATGATTTAGAACGTGAAAAAATCATGAAATATTATTTTATAGCGCGTAAATTAGAAACTATATTAGGTATTTATATCCTTAGAATTTAGAGGAAAACACAATTTTTTATTCATATATAATATATTGGAAAAGAAAATAATACTTTATTTATTAATTCTTTATTACATTTATAAAGGGAAAAACAGATTCTATCATTAAAATCTAATAGAGATATATATTTCGCATGTTTTTAGAATAAAAATTTCTATATAAGTACATATATATGTGTGTGATTTACAATTCAATTTGAATGAAGTCAGTCTAGACAGCATATTTTAGAGGGAATTTCTAGAACGGATATTATTTCTAAGAATATATGTCTCTAGGGGAATATAAGGCAAGTTTTCTACGCATATATACATAAATACATATACATATATATATATGTGTGATCATATATTTCGCTGAATATTTTATTTAGTTATCTCTTGCTCTTACCTTTTCTCTTTTTATTTCTTTCAGGTCATTTACCATTGGTTCTCTCTATCCTCAGGGTAGTGTGAGATATAGTTGCAAAATAATGGTTTGGTTTATTGGAAATCTTACTCTATACTGCTCCTTTGTGAGATTTACAAGATAGTTAGATAATCAGGTTAATATATTTCGAATAAATTAGAATTCATTTATATATTACCAATTATTTTATTTCCAAAGCGCTATATCCCGCAAGGGATACTTGCGTCAAACAAGGAGAAAAGATTATTTACATAAGTTATTTACATTATTCAACGCATGAAAACATTAGAGATCCAGATTTTGTAGAAAGTTTAGAATGTATTTACAAAATGAATTGAACTTTAAATATGATATATAGACTTTAAATATGATATATATCATATATAGACCATCACTCTTCATATATTCAACCTTTTCATACGTCATTCAAAAGTTAGAAATATTAAATTATTTCTCTTTGAAATTAAAAATGATTTTTCATAAATAAAAAGAAACTTATGCGGTTAAACTGGTTGTATAGCTTTATAATTATACGCCGCAGTCATTTATAAGTATTATTAGTCAGTTTAAATAGTGGTTACGAACGGGAAAATATCGTCCAGGATAGCCTAGTGGACATGGCACCTGCCCGGTAAGCAGAAGGTTGTGGGTTCGATTCCCGCTCTTGGACACTTTTATTTTTCCGTTCGCCATTACTCTTCATATTTTTCACCCTCCATACGTCATCCATTCATATATAGACCATCACTCTTCATATATTCAACCTTTTCATACGTCATCCAAAAGTTAGAAATATTAAATTATTTCTCTTTGAAATTAAAAATGATTTTTCATAAATAAAAAGAAACTTATGCGGTTAAACTGGTTGTATAGCTTTATAATTATACGCCGCAGTCATTTATAAGTATGATTTTTATCGGAAATCAAATCGTTAAGTTCACAAACAACTAGTCCATTATTCATTTTATAATCTTGAAATGCTAGGCAATCGATCAGTAGATGTCTTGAGGTTTGTTCCTCAATATTACAAAAGCAACTTGAATCCTCTACTGCCTTTATTCTATTTAAAAAACCTTTGAAATTTCCGTGGTTTGTAACAAATTGAGTATTATAAAAATTTGGACGAAAGTATTTAGGGATTTCTCTGGGGAAAAAAGCTTAAGAAAGTATTATTTTCTTTGTTTTTTGATATATATTTATATATGATTTTTATTTATATTATGAATGGGCGTACCTGGATCTGTAAAAAAAAATATTTTTTTCTCAAAATATTTCGAGAGATTGCTCCGTCTTTACCTATTTATTGTACTGTGCAATAGGTTGATAAAGAGGGATCAATCTCTCGAAATATTTTAAGAAAAAAATGTTTTTTTTTCTCTTTACAGATCCTGGTAGGCCCTTTTATATAAGTTTAATTGTTGGATCGCCTTTTGACTCAAAGAATTTATTTAATTTTATGAAATGTACCTAGGCTCATATAAATTTTATTCCTTTAATATGGATAAATAGAATACACGCATAATATAAGTAAAAAAAATAAAACTTAATTCTATTGATGTTATGTGGCGCTGTGTTTGTTGTTGACACACATTAATGTTATATACATTAATACCTTGAAAAAGGCTGGCATTCAGCCAACTGGAATATTGGTAGAATAAATGATATTTTGACCCAATATATGCCTTTTTAATGAAATATTTGTATATATAATAAATGAAGGCATTAAGATCCGAGTGTTTATTTCACAAATTAATCCAACTTTTCTACTGTCCTTACTGCGATGAAAATATATATTGGGAGAGCTTGGCTCATCAATGGTGAATTTTATCGCAGTAAGGACAGTAGAAGTTTGATTTATTTGTGAAAAAAACATTAGCGTCTTAATATTTTAATGACGTTATTGCTTTGTACACCTATCCCCCGATTTACACGGTACTTGTTTTACACGTTTTCGCTTTTACACGGTTTTCCAAATAAGTTTTTTTTTTAATCGCACTATGCTACATGCTATTGTGATTGAACACATGCGCTGCGTACATATCTCACGAGTATTCCCGAACTTATGTGCTGACTACATATTTTAACCTGTCAATGCATTTTAATTTTATTTCTGTGTACACCTATCCCCCGATTTACACGTTTTTCTCAGGAACGTATCTACCGTGTAAATCGGGGGATAGGTGTATTATATTTTGATATCTCTACCTGACTGTTTGTTAATATTATTTTTGATTAATACTTTTTGGTTTTCGTAAGGAGGGAAATTATTAAAGATATTTTCCATAAGTTTTAAAAGTTCGAACGTTTCCTTGACATGTTTACTAGCATATTCTTATATATTTAATTAAAATATCCATTAACTTTCTCTCAAAATTGTTCTGTTGAAGTGTTAATATAAGTTAAATTAGTTATTTTAACGACGTGGCTAAGATTTAATTGGATTTATAACAGTATATTATTTTATTCGCGATTTAACGTTGTGGCCTATTTTATGTATTGCATTCCAAACACGATGCGACGCCAGCCATCTCTGTCTTAAGCTCCATGTACCATCTCGGTGACTGTTAAGCCAGTGAGTTCCTTTAATTGGTTCAGGAAGCGTGTCGACGGGCGTTCAGGTATAACTCTCCCTGTAAATAGCTCTGGACCTTATCATTATCAGACGACACTATATCTACCAAATATGATATCTGGATAGGTATGGGGCGTATATAGTGATACTCTATCTATTAAACATACCTGTTACACTTATCAGATTTACTAGAATATGTCTAACCTGTATGGACGACTGTGAAACATGCCCAATCTGAATAAAATCGATTGATACAGATAAATAGTATATGTATATCAAGAATACTGTCTAACCAAAATTGTAGATTTTGAGTCCAACTTCCTTTCAAATACAGAATAATAACCTATTTACCTGACTAGATATAATAAAGTAGAGATGCGCCAGAAACACACAGAACAGGAGAATTCATCAGGAAATGGAAATTAAGACACAATTTGTATGTATCTAGATTATCAGAAAACTACTACTTAAAACTACAAGGAAGAGAAATGCCCAAATCCAACATGTTCGCCAAAAAGAAAGCTCATATATCAAATATTATATAGAACTATAGCAAAAATATACAAAATAAGTGCATCTTCCTTAATTACTCATATATAAATTGGCAATGAAAGATATTGAAAAACATAAAGAAGTCTTATACGAATATATAAAACCTTTAATTGACGGAATGTCAGGATAATGACGTAATGATTGGATCTTTCTCCACGGCAACTATCACTGGACAAACAAGCGTTGACTCATCTAAGAACACGACCCTGTGCCATTCTGTCATCCACGTCGATCTAGCCCGACACCATTCCAAACGTTGGCGTCTATTCAGTGGGGTCAATGGCAACCTTCTTACCGGACGACATGAATGCAAGCCATTAACAACTAATCGACAGAAAATGATTCTGATCGATATGGAATGATCTAGGTATGGAGGTACAAGTGACATGTGGGTCCGTCACTGCTTGTCGAAGGATACGCCGATCCACGCATGCTGACGTCACTCTGGCTGCACCGGCATTCCTATAAATATCTTCATTTTTTCCCCGACTATCTATTTCACAGTCGGTGCACCGTGGACGCACCCAGGGGTCTGTCAGCTGCGATTTGACTCATAGACCAACTTGCCCTTTTCAGACCGATCATCATGCCCCTCGTAAAAGCATCTGTCTGCTGGAACTGCTTCCGTTAAAAATGGCCTGGCATCATCTGCTATTACACGTGTCATTTGTAACCAGAGCAACATTCTTACGATGATTTTCCTTGAAGAAATAACGGCACGAATACTTTCATTTCTGCAAGTTCCCTTCCTTATATCTTACTCCACGTGCGAACGAGAGCTGCCTATTTCACATCATTGGCATAACTCTTTCTTGGTTTTCCATTTTAAATGTCGCGCAGCATATAATATTGTGAAAATTTAGAATAAATTATAAGTTGAACATGTGTATCTTTGAAAAATGATATCAAATAAAACTTTCGAAGACATTAAACTGTCAAAAATATTAACACAAAACTAAAAAGATCGAATTTGAAATAAACTTGAAAGATGTTAAATAAAATTTGACAAAGACATTTAAAAGAGGGGAAAAAAGAAAACTATATGCGTTTTAAGTATTATAATTTTTACGTTTTTTTTAAAATTGTACCTATCCCTTTAAAGTTATATTAAAATAGAGACCTATATTAATTGGAATTTTAAATATTAAAATGAATTCTCAAACTAAACATTTTTATGAAAAAATATCTAAATTACGAATATATATCTGCTATTTCAATTTTCCTATTTATACTATTTTTGTCTTCTGCGGAGGTCCAACGTTCCGGAAATAATCGGCAATGCTTTTCATATATGTTCTGGTATAAAATAGCTGTTTAATCAAAGCCCGGTGTGTGGTTGTTGTTTAAAGCGTGGTCTACAAGTAGTGATAATGGGCTGTGATTTCTTAAACCTGATTTGTGTTGATTGATGCAATCTTTTAGAAGCTTGTTTCTCTTATGTATTGGCTTTCCTAAAATTTAATAGCTATTTTATCAATTAACGGGTATATTACCACTGCCAGTTATTTGGGAAAAATACACATCTCGCTTCATTTTTCTTCTTTTAGAACAAATTACAACTCTACAAGAATATCGCATTTCCACATCATATTTCAAGTTGAACTTTGAAGAGTTTTTATAATAGACTATTTATAATAAAGGTCTTCAAAAAATATTTATATTATTTTAGTATTTAGGAATAAATTGGTTATAGCCTCTTATTTTTCGAATATATGATGAATATATATAGATTTTTTTCAGCATATAAACTGTGATCATTTTTAAGACCGAAATATCTCGGTTTATGAAGGGGCTAGATGAAAGCAAAATATTTTATCAAATATCTAAACATAGTCTTTCGAGATGTTTTCTTCTGGCATATATATCATATGAAAAAATAGTACAAATGTGATACTGTACTGGAATAAGGTGCATAAATTATGGAAAAGGCATCTCCTTATCATGCAACTGAAATTTGAAAATACGCAAACCATCAGCAACTTTCAGTTGCACGATAAGGAGATGCCTTTTCATAATATATATCATATGTTGTAAAATGTTTAACAAAAATCTATAATACTGTAAATACATGACTACTTAAAATTATATCCATTATTCCTGTAGAAGGGCAGCTTACGCCCGAAAGCTCGAATTTATTTTTCAAATAAAGAAACTTATCCTTTTTGAATCTTTTCGTTATTATAAAAATCTATAATGTTAAATTTTCTAGTGATTTTTTTCAAAAAGAGTTACCGTTTTAAATTTATGTGAGAAAGAGAAAAAATACTCATAAAATCTTCAGGAAAAAATATTTAATTGCATCCACCGCTTAATTCGCCTGAGGAATTTTCTATCGAAATCAATGCCATAATTGCCCACTAAATTTCTGTAATTACTATATTTTATAACAACTTTTGATTAATCTTAACTCTCTCAATCCAGGATTTAAGAATATCTATTGATAAAGGTAAATGTAATTTGTTATCTATATTTGTTGCGCACGATTTAGAATCAAATATGCAAATATGTTGAGCATTCGAAAGGTGTAAAAAGCATATAAAAAGAATGTTGAACCTTCGCCAAATGAAAATAAAATCACCAAAAGAATGCAGGCAGAATTTGCCAAATATATCAACTTTTATTTTAAAGCAAGATTTTAATATTGGAAGGAATAATATCAGAATACGTATTTGTTTTTAGGGATTTCCCAGAATGGAATTCCTGGGGTATAATATATGTCTGGCAGGAATGTTATTGGGTTAGGATGGCAACATTCTAATATGTTCCTTCTTCCTAGCCGTGTATCATTTACTTTTCTTTCATTTCTGCTGCTGCTCTTTTTTTATATTCTTCCTGGGCCAACCGAGGTCTTTGACGTGTCGTGACTTATGTCACAGCATATTTTATTTATTCCAAATTTCGAATATAACATTCATTTCATTTATCCATGTGTAATCATATAAATAAATCGGAAATATGATGTAATTAGACGTCATAATTAGGAATAAATTTGATATTTATTTTTTAGATATTTTTATCTTATCCTTCCTTCCGTCAATGCCTTCTCTATTGAGGGTGGGCCAAGTGGTCTCTCCATATCTCCTTCCTTCAATGCCTTACTCTACTGGGGGTGGGCCACATGGTCTCTCCATATTTCCCTCCTTCAGTACCTTCCTCTACTGAAGATGGGCCACATGGTCTCTCCATATCTCCCTCCTTCAATGCCTTCCTCTACTGAGGGTGGGCCACATGGTCTCTCCATATCTCCCTCCTTCAATGTCTTCCTCTACTGAGGGTGGGCCACATGGTCTCCATATCTTCCTCCTTCAGTGCCTTCCTCTACTGAGGGTGGGCCACATGGTCTCCATATCTCCCTCCTTCAGTGCCTTCCTCTACTGAGGGTGGGTCACATGGTCTCTCCATATCTCCCTCCTTCAATGCCTTCCTCTAATGAGGGTGGACCACATGGTCTCTCCATATCTCCCTCCTTCAGTGCCTTCCTCTACTGAGGGTGGGCCACATGGTCTCTCCATATCTCCCTCCTTCAGTGCCTTCCTCTACTGAGGGTGGGCCACATGGTCTCTCCATATCTTCCTCCTTCAGTGCCTTCCTCTACTGAGGGTGGGCCACATGGTCTCCATATCTCCCTCCTTCAGTGCCTTCCTCTACTGAGGGTGGGCCACATGGTCTCTCCATATCTCCCTCCTTCAGTGCCTTCCTCTACTGAGGGTGGGCCACATGGTCTCTCCATATCTTCCTCCTTCAGTGCCTTCCTCTACTGAGGGTGGGCCACATGGTCTCCATATCTCCCTCCTTCAGTGCCTTCCTCTACTGAGGGTGGACCACATGGTTTCTCCATATCTCCCTCCTTCAATGCCTTCCTTTAATGAGGGTGGATCAATGGTCTCTCCATATCTCCCTCCTTCAATGCCTTCCTCTAATGAGGGTAGGCCACATGGTCTCTCAATATCTCCCTCCTTCAATGTCTTCCTCTACTGAGGGTAGGCCACATGGTCTCCATATTTCCCGGTTCTCCGCCATCCTCTTCATCTCCTCGTAGGTGTGTCGTCCAGTCCATTGTTTAAGATCATTTGTATTTCCCTATCTCTTTTCTCTTATAAAAGCTTATAAAATATTCGTCGGTCATTAAACATCACAGTACTGGAAACATTCCAAAATTTGATCAAAAAGTGACTTGCTATTAGAAGACCCTAATTCATTTCCCAAAAAAATATAATTTTATCATTGATGTAATCTATTTAGTCAAGTTGCAATAGAAATCCATTCTTCTTTTTTCCACATACAAGAAATATGAAAATTATATTCCATTCTATGCATCTATTGCTCTCCTTCTTATAAATTATATTTCAACATTGAAGTGAATGTTATTCACTTTCTAAAGTCATATACTGGCCATAAAAATTTTGCATCATTTATAAACACTTTAGCAAATTTTTGAAAAATTTGCATACTTAATAAGAACATTAAGACGCCTAAATTTTCATTCATGAAATGGTTATTTAAATAGCCCCCTAGTGTATCACTAATCAAATTTATCTTGTTTTTTTTTAATTCCAAAGAGTATCATTAATCTGTAGAATACTAAGGCAGAAAAAGGTCGTCTCACAAAAATATTTCTGATTTTACAAAAGGCACAATCATAGGCCTAAGAAGGTGAGAAATTTCAACTAGAAAAATTACTATGAAATTAGGCTGCAATCAAAATACAATTGTGGGGATTTGGGTTCAAGTGGTCAAAGGAAAAGTTTAAGAAAACCTACCTCAGGCCGTCCTAGAGTAACAACAGAGAGAAAAACAATTGACAAAAGTTCACTGACTTCGAACAAGAGTTAAAAAGACAAAACAAAAATCTGAAAAATTTTCAAATTATATATATATGTGTGGGAAAAAAAGGTCAGGTTCTGATATCAAAAATAAATTAAGCATATCCTGACTACTAACATGAACGTTATAGATCTGATGTAAACGAAGCTCATGGTACAATATTCTGCCCAAATTATAAAGATCGTCATGATCGAGATAGTAGAATATTATAAGCAGGATGTTTGTTATAGTCAAATATGATTATAGGCAGAGAGGTCGAAAAAGAAGGTAAAAAAGAGTTATAGCATCATAAGTGGGTGTGTCCTGATTGGAGGTACCACAACTCTGTCTTTTTCAAGAACTTATGAGTAATTGGTACTTCTTGGAGGGTCCATAAATGAGCCCATTATTGCTGTTGATTAAACAGAGATCTAAATCTAAGACAATAAATATCTCAACATCAGGTTAACATCGAGGCAATGGCGGCCAAATTCCACATCAATCTCAATACCAAATCAACCTCATATAGAGAGTTTATATTGATTACCACTGGGTTGTTCATCACGAGGGTTTTCCAATTGGACACAAGTTAATAATACATATTAGTGAAGAGCGATTCGTCATCTGAGAAAAGCCATTCGTCAAAAACGACCTGCTCTTTAGAGAAAAAACATTTTTTGGTTCTTTCATCATGACATCTCACAGGCTACAATAGTCTTCAGGGAAAATATGGCTAATACTCTACATATATTCTACCACGAGTTACGTATTTACCAGATGTGGGTTAGAAAGAGAAAAAATAAAACTAAGACAACAAATAATTGTTACATCAAATATATGATTCCATTTATAAATTTACAATAAAGAGAATAAATAAAAAGAAATTTCTTTCCTGTTTGAGAAAACCAACATTTCAGTTTCATTTTGTTTTTAGTTTTGTTTGTTGAATTATAAAATATATAAAAAATTAATACAATATATGTTTCTAAAATGCATTTAGGCGCAAGTATCCCAAGCTGAGATATTGCGTCCGATATATGTCGAAATAATAATAATAATAATAAATAAATAAAAATAAATGCTTCAATTTTTAAAAGTTTACAAATATTTATTTTAAAAGTTCGAGTTTAGGAGTATTATATTGCCACGTGGAAAATTAGGGAAGACAAACTTCTGGGTGACACCGCATTTTATTTAAGGCAAGAACAAACTATGAATGATAAACAAAAGATAAGCAATGAGGGAAGTTCACAGAGTATAGTAAAATATAAAAATGAAAAAATAATGATACTCTGTTAATACAAGTGTAAAATAAAAAATACTTCTCGCTACGTAGCTCCTTCCCTATGAGAGTTGTGACCCACAGCTTGCAAATATTGTAGATACTGACATGGATCTGAGGTGCTTCTGCCAAGGATTACATCGAAGTCATGTAAGTTTGTCCCTAGTACCTTTGCGTCCTTTTTCTTGCGGCGTGAAGAGCGGCTTTGTCGTCGTATCGTCTATAGCGACATCGTCATCTTGAAAGGAAGTTTTGGCTTTAGCACGGCGGTGGAATCCTGGAACCAATCTCTGACAATGTAGATCACAGCACCCATGACCTCTAGGTCTTCTCGGCGATCTTCAGTTTGTCTTCCCTAATTTACCCAGCATCTTCGCCAAAATGCCACGTGGAAAATTAGAGAAGACAAACTTCTGGGTGACACCGCATTTTATTTAAGGCAAGAACAAACTATGAAGGATAAACAAAAGATAAGGAATGAGGGAAGTTTACAGAGTACTAAAATATAAAAATAAAAAAGAATGATACTCTGTTAATACAAGTGTAAAATAATATAGGTGCTCTTAACTACAATATATAAAACGACAGAAATACAACTAGTTGATGCAACATAGTGGATAAAACAGATATAATAGGAATATAGTAAAAAATGGCCATAAAAGATTTTAGCTTATATTACTCTATGAAATTCTATTTAAACAAATAAATAAATTATCTTAGAAATAGAATACCTTAATATCTACCTTATCATCATCATTAATTTCAATTTCTTGAAAGAATGCCCTTATTAGGGCCTGTGGCGTGTCGATTTATTATTCCAGCGATGGCCCAGAAAGTATTTCAAAGTTAGTGTTTTATTGGTATTACTTATAAGCTACATTTTTAGAGGAAGACAAAGAGGACAACACCCTAGAATCAGTCTATTCTGGCTCTGTTGGCTTCCGCCGATCTGTCGCGCCGCGCCGCGGAGGTCATCTCCTATTTCTTGGCCCCGCTTGTATGTTTGTTGACGGCGTGGTCCGTCATGCCAGCAGGCTGGAAGGAAGTCTCTTATCCCCCACAGTCCCATCCATTCCCAGGATTTCCTTGTGTTCTCTTCAATGGTCAAAACTTAACTCTCTCCATAAATTTCAAAACAAATATTCACTGCCAAATTAACTGGTCAAAATTTTCAAAATCATTTTCAGAGATTATTTTTCTGAATATTTTTCTCTGATATAGCTGTATATAATTAATTCTGTGAAATTACATTAATAAATTTTATATTTTGCATTAAATTATTCAATACAAAGCAATAACGCGCCATCTATACTTAACAAATGAAAACATTAAGACGCGAATATTTATTTCACAAATAATTCAAACTTCTACTGTCCTTACTGCGATGAATAAAATATTGGGAAGGCTCATCATGGGCTATTCATCATTCGGACCAAAGAAAAGGTCTCAAATGTAGATTATATCATAACGGTCATGAAATAGGTGTGAGGTTTCAATTATAAGCCATTATAGTATTAATGATATGATGTTTTGATGCGTTTTATATTTCAGGTGTGTATTTTAATATTGAAGATTTAATATACAAGGCATGATCAAAAGGTTCCCGAACTTTTTTAATTAATTATTTATAAATATTTCAAAACGTTTATACCAGAAATAAATTTGCATTCGTGACAATTTTTCGTCTTCATAAGCTTCATTCATCAATTCTAATGTCTCCCTGAAATACTTTTTTAAATTTACACAAAATTTAATATTTGCCCTATACTCAAATGATGACATTGCAGAAAACGACGCGAGCTAAATACTTACAACAAAAATATGCCTAAAATGAAAACTACGCATGCGCATTTACTGGCGTTGCTAAATTAAATTATAGTTTGGGCTTAGTTATTTACAGTAAAATTGATTTTACATTTTTAAAAATTGTTTTATATTTTATTTTTTTAAAGTTCGGGAACTTTTAGATCTTACCTTGTATATATATATAAATCAATAGGTAGACGTTGTGATCTATCAATATATATTAATCCAATATTTCATAGGCCAAAGATCTAAGAATTCCAAGTTGACCGATTCCCTGCTTGTCTCTAGGAAGTCGCCATTAAGGACTCTTAGGACTGGATCTATTATCTCTCGATGGGGTCCAGATGACTTATCACCAGATCCATCTCTCTGCAACTTCTTCTGCAATTAATTGGGACTTCGCACTCAACCCCTACTTAGTGTGACAGACTACCTATAGCTAACTTCCTCTTATTATTCAGATTAGTCTAAAACATGGGAAACCTTTTAAATTTTTCAATAGAACATTTAAGAATGATCAAATAAAGTGTGTGTGTTATGAAAATTCAAAACTATTTTAGATGCGTATAATTGTTTTTGAAATTAAACAATTTTTACTGCCCTTAATGATGCGCCAGGCACTCCCATTAATTATTCCATCGCAGTAAGAGCAGTAGAAATTGTTTAATTTCGAAAATAATTTTACACATCTAAAATAGTTTCGAATTTTCATAACAGATGGCGCGCTAGTGCATCATAAAGTGTATGTGTCTTGTTTCAATTTTTATTAAGGGGTTATTAAATTATCAATTATAAAATAAACTATTTTTTGACCTTAAATACTAAATTTGAAGCAATATAGGTATTGAAATGCATCATTATATTGCATTCAATAATAATATTTATAAAATATAAATATCTTTAGATATATACACTTGTATATGTTTTAATAAAAAGAATAGGGCGCCTCAACCGTCAAATTAAACCTCAAAACTAGACGCCATCATTTGCCAAAGCTGGTGTTGTGGCTTTGTCAACGACCGCTAGTTTTGTGCGAGGGTCAATAGATGGCATCTAGTTTTGACATTTATTTTAACGGTAAGTGGCGCCCTATGCTTTTATTGATTGATTTCTCCCCGGCAAAATTTCAATCTATATATATATTTTATATTTTGAAAGCAACCTTTTGGTTGGCCAATATAGTAGTCGAGCGGCCTCTAGGGGGTCAAATATCAGGACTCCTGTCGATTGGGACGTTAGGTGTCATCAAGGACCATGATGTCTTCCATTCCTTGTATGCTGGAACTGGGTCTATTGAGAGAGATAACTCCTTCTTTCACAGTTACCACATATATTCAAGGCTTCACGACGGTATCCGTGGACATTGATGTAGGTATCGATGCTAATCCTGCAGCTTCACTCGAAGAAGTCTGGAGGCATGTTATCACTTTCACTATTGATGGAACGAAGGACCATTGTGGAAGTGGGGAATATTTATTTACATCTCACATCTGAATGGCTGTCACATATTTAAAGATCACTTCTTGGATTTACATTTTGGTCCTAGTAAAACTTCTCTATATTTGACAAGAAGCTTTGATTTATTCAAGTTAAGAACAGAATCTTTATTTTTGACTTTACATCCTGTCCTTTATAGGTCTCGGTTCGTCATCTGCCAACCATTGACTTTATTGACGTTTTGTTTAGGGATCGTAGCCGTAGACTCATGTCTCGTCCCCTGTTATCACCTAATGTTGCCACATTAGGTCTTAAACTGCCAATTTAATTAAGATTTCACAGATCTCTTTAAGTGTACCATCTTACCCCAAACTTAATATGCAGAGAAAAAACTTTCAAAATCGTTTTTTAAGCCCAGATCATTATGGATAATGAATTGGCATATCCCAAATTACTATCTGGTTTCTTCGGACACTTCTCTGATTGTTATTCACCGATTTTAAAAACGCATATTAGGGCTTTTAATTTTTTAATATTTTCAGGAGCACTTATCGTCTTTGGTCGTACAAACACTATTTTTTTTTCTACAGAAGTACGGCCATCTTTAAACCTTTTAAATCGCTCTTTCTTCCTTTTTTCAACTGCTGTTCTTCTTTTACAAAATATTCTCCAAATGCTTTTTGTAACAAACTTTCACTGGTTGATTCACCGATTCGGAAACTGAATTTCAAACAAGCACCTTGTTCCATTATAACGTCTATATCAATTTATCAGTGTTGCTACTACTGTCTTCTAAAAAAAAGGATTATTTAAAAGAAAGCGAGGACCACCCACAAACATTCACATGCATCTGGGGTTAAATTTTTCTTCTTTTCAGTAGGCGTGTTATTATTATTTTTTAATTATTCGACGTATTTTTTCATCAGCTTAGAGCGGTAACTTCTTGATGATACCTCATGTAATATAAATATAATACAGAGGCGACAGCTATGTATAAGAAATGTTAATATTTTAGGGCGATTCTTTTATCTTTTATAAATAAAACATTATAAAATAAATTAAGCTTCCAGGGTTAAGTTTCTTTTGCAACTTTTTATTTCAAGCTTTCGGACTTGTCAGTCCTTCAACAGGAAAAATAAAAAGTTACACAAGAAACTTAACCCTGGAAGCTTCATTTATTTTATAATATTATAAATCAGGGAAAAACGTTTATTTATAAATAAAACATCTTTCGATATTCATAAACTTATACACGTATACCTCTGTATATCTCTGCTCTTATCAGAAAGTCGGTGGACGAGTGGGTAACACCCTCGATTCCCGACAGCCATGAACTGGGATCTAATCCCGCATTGTACACTTTGTTTTAATATGTGAATAACCATCACTTATTATTCATTGTTGTAAATATCATAAGCTAGGTTGCTCTTTTTGAGCGGTACCTAATAAAGTGATTTTGGAACAAGGAACCAGGCTCTTATCAGAAAGTCGGTGGACGAGTGGGTAAAACCCTCGATTCCCGACAGCCATGAACCAGGATCTAATCCCGCATTGGACACTTTGTTTTAATATATGAATAACTTACACTTATTATTCATTGTTGTAAATATCATAAGCTAGGTTGCTCTTTTTGAGCGGTACCTAATAAAGTGATTTTGGAACAAGGAACCAGGCTCTTATCAGATTCAATAAATGCCTTAACTAACAGTTTTTCTATAGTCAGAAATAAAGGCAGAATTTTCCAATATCTTATTATATATATGCAATTATATCAAAACAGTCTGATGGATTAAATTGGCAAAACCGTTAGGATTTTCAAAACTGATGAGACAAGCCCAATATCCATATATATTTTCATATAAGTTAAGGCAGTGGAAATATGTGTCATTTATAAGAGAATAAATGAAGTAGCTCAAAATGGTGTCATTTCTTGTATATACACTTATATATATATATAGATGGAAAATTTGCCGGGAGGAAATTTATTCATAGAAGCATAGGGCGCCTCTCACATCAAAATAAACGTCAAAACCTGACGCCATCTATTGAGCGTCGCCACAACTAGCGGCCTCGGGTCGATGTCAAAGCCACAACACCAGCTTTAGCAAACTGAAAAGCGTCCACCTAGAGGACATGGTTTCGGGCTAATGGCCCTCGTCAGTCTAGGGCGGACTTTATTAAATGAAATCCACACGGGATCTAATGGAATCTTCACAATCTACGTTTTAAGAAAAACACGAACTTTTGGGACAACCTTATATTCCATTTTTCTAAATATTTAGAGGAGAATTTGTGTAATAAAAAATATGATGATTAAGCACAATTTTATAGTAAACGCATAATCTTAAAAATGCGCACACACAACTCTAAATCATTAATTAAATAATAAAGTCGATGTAAAGAGAAAGAGTTTCAGATAAAATTTGCTAAACCCCCCAATAACAGTTATGTGATGATGGCGGACATAAATGAAGGAAGAAACAGATTGCATCAGCAGATCCAAAGGCCGTTAGTTTAGAATGAAACTTACTTTCTCTAACAAATATTCTTTCAAATATAATTCCCATCTTTAACAGCAAATAATCTCCATTCACCCTAAAAACTATCAAACGATAGATTTTTCTGACTCTCCTTTAAACCCAATGGGTTGGAAATTTGGCGTTGGGTAAGTCGCTACAATTAGGACGTTGAAGTATTCCTTTAGTTATTTGCCCATTGGGGAAGTGAGAACTCTGGAATATATGGTTATTTGATCACACATTGATTTGACGCCTTGAATACATTTAATTAAATGTATAAGCTACTATCATTTATATGTGTTTCTTCATATTTAGATGTGGTATTTGTTCCTTTATATATAGAAGTAGTATTTGTTTCTGAATATAAAACGTGAAATTTTTATCTTAATATATATAGATAAGTTGTTTTTGTTCATTTATATATATACTTGGTATTAAAAACCCTGTTGAGAGAAACCTGCTCTGATATATATACATATTATATAATTTAAAAATTCAATTATTTTTATATTTTAAAAAATATATATTTTATTTCATTCTTTGATATTTTTACTTTTGGTTATCATCGTTTTTAGAACGACTTTCAGTTTTGTTGTAAATATGCGTAGTTAACATATCTATCCTTTTAAATCACTAATATAGGATTAACTTTATAAATTCTATATAATGTGAAAACCTAATGTGTAATATTTCCTAAAGTAATTGAAATAAAAGCTACTTGGCGGTAAATAATTATCTTTTTCTTATCACGACTGCACATTCAACCCTTTATCTTATCGATCCTTTGTCTTATCAACCCTTTCTCCAACAACAACAAATTATTCATAACATATAGTTTTTTTTTAATAAAAAATATTTAATTACTCTTTGAAAATCATTTAAAAAAAATTAATGAACAAAAATTATATAAATATATGAATCAATAATTTAATTTATAATAATTCCGCATAACACACAAAAAATGATTATATATATATAAAGTAATGTTATATCTATAATATATGAAAAATAAAATTGGTATAAGAGAAAGGTATAAGAGAGAAGGAATATATGAAGATAGTGAAAATAAAGAATATAAATATTATATTTTAAAAGGTATTTTTTTGGTAACCAACAAGGGCTATAACATGTTCGTAGTTGCAGCTTCGACACTTACTCGTCATATAAAAGGAACATAAGGTAAAAAAGAAGAATTGAAAGTTTTAAGATAAAGAAAAGAGAAATAACAGAACCATGTTATTCTTCCATCAAACTTTTAAATGTGAAAAGTAGTAAACATTAAATGTTTCAAAATTAATTTTTGAAAGGTTTATGAATTCCTTTTTGTTGATATAACTTTTATTAAAATTGCTAGTGCAAATTGAAGTCAATTTGTTTATGTTTTGTGTTAATGGAAACCATGTATATATTGTATATATATTCATGTTTATAATATATTTTTACTTCATTTAAAATATCAAAGTGTCGAAGACAGAAAAGATATCTATGCTACATTATTGGAAACAGACCTTTTGTAGTCAATGAATATAATTGTGATTTTCAAATAGTGTACACATATTTGATTTAGAATCATGATTTATTGGTTCTAACATCTTTATGAAACCATTCTTCTATTAGCTGAGACTAGAATGATTTGTTATTAAATCTGGGGTTCGGCCAGACAGATGAAAGGTGGATTCTAAGGCAAAATAATGTTTTGGAGGCAAACCTTTAATTTAAATATTTTTGAATATTTGAACACACGAATCTCTCAATTCTCTCACATTCACAGGTTCACAATAGTTAATCATACCATACGAATGTCGTAACAGAGAAGCTAAACAAAACATTAGCTAACATGCTGATAATGCATGTGAGCGTCGAGCAAAAAGACTGGGGGGGATGTTATCCTTCCCTATGTCACTTTTCCCTATAACACGGCGAAAAATGACACCAAAGACTTCAACCTACTTAAACTGCATCATGGACGTGAAGCTAAAATAGCTGCAGACACTCTATTCCCAAACCTAAATGAGGATCTCTAAGAATAATACAGTAAGAAGATAGCAAGAAGGATTGAAGAAGCTAGACAGCTGACACGATTGGAAACTTTAAAATACCAAGAAATAAACATAATAATATACGATTACAAACACTAATCTGCGTACTAAAACGTCGGTGATATATCTATATCTTCATTCCTTTATGGAAGATCGGTCTTTCTGAAAAATTAATGAAAATATACTTCAGACCGTACAAGGTGATGCAAACTCTTTGTTGTTAACTATGAAGTCGACCCTGTAGACACATCAATACGCAGGCTTCAGAATAGAGAACTCGACCATGTGCTCAGGATGGAACAATACCACGAACCTCCCGACCGAGTGAACATGTTAAAATAACCTTCCTACAGCGAGATTCTGTTAGACGGTAGTTCCGCCTATTATCTTCATAGGTTACAAACAGCCATCCTCCTAGGAATAAGTATCATCCACTACGCACGTATATTTTCAAAATTTTGTATCACAAACAGAAAAAAATGTAATATATTTTTCTCTCAATATATAATAAATATTTAAAATATGTATATAATAATTTGTATATAAAAATTGTATTTATTATTAAGCTATTAACGTGATAATCCTGTTGAAGGACTGACAAGTCCGAAAGCTTGAAAATAAAAGTTACACAAGAAACTTAACCCTGGAAGCTTTATTTACTTTATAATAGGAATAAGTATATTTACTCCTGAAGACCTACAGAACATTCCCAAGTACAGTACATCTGATATACTGGATGTCCACCAGTAGATGTGAAGTCTAAAGACCAACCCGGATAGTTGGTGACTTTAGTACGTAGCTCCAGGAAATCCGAGTTACTTCAAGAGAGAGAAAGAAGGCTGTTAGACTAGAGGGGTAAATGTCACAGAGAATAATTAATTAAATAGATACAGATTAATAATTATAAATCCTCATTTAAATTAATTTACTATAATATTAATAAACTTGTTTCTTAATAGTAATGATTATAAATATTTTTAAACAATGATTTAACACTTTTATTCTATCAATAAATGTTTAAATTTTTATTTATTTTAATTCGAACTTTTCTCGTCCTCACTACCATGACAGTATGGAATGAGCCAAATATATCCCGCAATGTGGATATATTCTAATTTATTCGCTATCACATATAGGACGTGGTCTATTTTTCTAACATTAATCTATAAAGTCGGTTGTAAAAATCTCTTTAAAAAGAATAAAAATATACAAATTACGATCTTTGACATTAATAAAAGTATTTTTTTAAGTCCAAGTACTCGAATTCCTAAAAGAATGACGAAATGCTTCGCTTGTCATCAGAATGTCTTCTTGTTAGACAATCCCATCCTGACCTGCCCTGCCCTAGCCACCGAGTAATTGGCTTCCAGCTTATTAAGATGTCCACCAATCAGGGGTTATATTTATTCTTTGCATGGTTGATCCAATATCAACTGGCATTGGGGAGCTCTCAGCTTTAACATCATGTGAATAAATATGTATATTCAATTTTTCTTTAATATATGCGATATGTAAAATATTATTATAATATGAAATTATTAATATATACTGTTAGCTTTTTTTATATATTGTTTTTCATAGATTAATATATTTTTATTTTTGACCAGGTGACTGGGTTACTTTACATGTATATATTTGTGTTTAGAAATTATGCAAGTTAGTTAGTTAAGAAAGGAAATTAAAAGTATTAATTTTTTCGAGGTGTTGGTGATTACTCTGCTCGATGTTAGAATAGAGAAGTCTTAGCTCCCAAAATATACTATATAAATATAAAATGAACAGAGAATTTTTATCAATGGTTTAATCAATATACCATTTTGTAGTTATAAAGAGGAAAACATAAATATAATATTAATTATTTAGTTCTACCTGTTTGGTTAAATATTTATGTTTTATTCTTATTTGTTATTAATTGTTATTGTGGAAATTGTTGTTAAATATTATTCATTGATGTTATTCTATTCTTTATTGTTAATTTATATAATTCATTGTTTTACATAATTAATTCTTTATTGTTTTATTTTAATCTGTATATATTTTTATTGATCAATTTGTATTGATTCGGCAACATTGTGTTGTTTATATTTTGTGTTTTGTTTAGTTTACTCGCTAGTCTAGTTAAATCGAGCCATCAATTCATGTTAGGCTAATCAAATTCATTCATGTAGCTTTTATTCTAGAATCATTAAATCAGAAATTCCTTGTTCAATTACGTAGAGTTCCCTTATTCAAGTTAACAGAACTCATCCAAGAGGATCATCGCTATACCCCAGCTCATAGAATTTCACCTAGGTAGACCACGCGATTACACTACCCATCTTTTACACTTTGAATTGATCAATAAGGAATCAAGGGTTTCGTTTCTTTTCTTATTTATTTTATTTCTGAAGCTTTCGGGACAACATACCCTTCAACACGGAGACCCTTTTTTCCATAAATCAGTTTTTATAAAACTCTGATTATCTAAATTTCCAATTATCCCTCTACCGGGGTTTATAAAATAGATTAATTCTGTTGCTGTCACTAATTTTGTAGAAATTTGTAAATATTTCAAAATTTCGTGTTATCTCTATGTTGACATAACACCAACTCTTGTTATATCATACAACACAACGTTATTATCTCAATGGCAAACTACATCAATCTAATATAAAATGCATATGGTTTTGTTTTGATTATACCTCAACAAACCTTTAATATTAGCAAAATCAAAAAAATAATTCATTAAACTCTGCAATAAAACTGTTTGATTCTATTGTGATGGCTGTTTTGATGTATGCTGCTCCAATTTGGGCAACAGAGCATAAAGATTTATTGGATTATATACAAGATACATTTATTCGTAGGTTCTTGAATTTGCTTAAATATACACCAGGATACATAATAAGATCAGAAACAGGCCGCGTCTCATTAATAATAACAGCTCTGAAATTGACCTTGAAATACTGGCTGAGGGTGCTGAGAATGGATACAAATAGATTACCTGGAATATGTTCAAATAGAATGAGGCAAATATCCTGTGCTACAGGTGCGCCCATCGGGTTTATAAAACAATTAAGCAATTTACTCAATAATAACGGTTGCTTATTTATTGTAATGATCCTGATTCACTAAGGAATGATATTCCAGGAATATTAAGAACTGCGATAGAGCAAACAATACAAAATGATTTAACAAGAATAACCCAATCAAAGTTATATTCCCATTATAGAGACATATATACAACGTTTACCACCGAAGAATATTTCTTAAGTGAACTCCCTTTTCCTGTCATCAGATTAATCGCGCAATTTAGAACCCTTTCAATTTTTTTTCAGAGAACACCATCTGATTTTAATGATGGGTGAAGAGCTGAAATGCACTTTCGGTGGATCAGGAATAACAATGGAGAGATGTTGCACTACTTATTTAATTGAGCTGCTCTGTCTGAGGAAAGACGAAAACTAAATGATAAAATGTGGCAACTTTGTCCTTCATTTCCGGCACTATTTATGAAATATCAAAGAATAGGTATATAGCGGTGGCGATATTTGGATTCCACAGGATTATATCCCGGAAAAAGGCCACACAGTGTTCTCCCTATCCCTTGTGAACTGGCATATCCTGTATAGGGCGAGAGGCCCTAAATATAGGCTTTGTTGTTGTTGTTGCTGTTGATTATACCTCAACAAGAATTTTGAAAAATATCGAGAATAGAGAAACCCAAATTCAATTTTTCCGAAAGATGGCCTTGATTCATCAACAATATTGTGTTGCACAATAGAGAAATGTCCCTCCATCAATTTAAATAACTTTACTAATAACTAAGAAAAAATCATTTCCTTATCGTGCAACTGAAAGTTTCTGATGGCTTGCAATGACTTTCAGTTGCACGATGAGGAGATGCTTTTTTTCCTTAATTTATGCACCTTATCCCAGTATAATATCGTATTTGTACTATTTTTTCACTTTACAATTAACCATTTTAAAGAAAGGAACTCGACTATTGTAGCAAAGTATTTATTATTTTATTAGCAGAGTATAATTTTGTATCACCCAAGATAGTGGATATTGCGACTTCTGTGATAGAAATGCATGGAGACATCTGAGGCTCTTCATTGGATACCACAATAACAACAACATCATTTTTTATGTTTATATTTTACTACTCTGTAAACTTCCCTTAATGCTTATCGTTTTTTATCATTCATAGTTTGTTATTGCCTTAAATAAATTGCTTGGCATCCTGAAAAAAAGATCATCATGACACAAAAATTCATTAAAAAATATACTTTACTAACCTATTGTAATATTTAAAAGAAAACATAGCCACATCAACCAATAGTGTATTTCAATTTCCGACGTGTCTGTGACTTCCATGTCATTTCCCCTGAAGAGAGTGAAAGAAAGTTACTGAAATGTCGGGAATTGAAATATATCATAGATTGATGTGGCTGTGTTTCTTTCTCTGAATCAACTTCCAACCAACAAATGATTTTTAGAACTATTGTAATATTAAGAAAAAAGCATCTCCTTATCGTGCAACTGAAAGTTGTTGTTCAAAGTGTTGTTTTTTCATATTGTTATATTGTTGCACCAAGTTGCAGCTTTGCAAGGTTATCGACCTTAGTTTCCTCCTTCTTGATATTATACACGTTTCCCGAACGGGTTTCCATACTTAAAGCAAATAAAGAAAAGGAATCAAAAGAATATTACCTTTTAAAGTTATTGTGTTTATTTATTTGTTGTTTTCTTCGTAAGTCGTGATCCTGACTCTTCTTCTAGGTCCTCTCTCTCTCCAAGCTAGCCAGAGGGCGCGCCGGGCATTGGACTCGGCACGGCTCCAGGCCTATCCTACTGCAGAGCTGGCTGCCCGGTGGACCCTCACCATGGATGTGCCCCGCTCCATCCCCTGGGCCGACCTGCGTCGAAACTGCTTCTCGGAGCACGACGCAGATGTCGCCCTACGGCTAGCCCTCCACGCCCTACCCCATCCTGACTCGAGACGTGCCAACTGTGTCGCCTGTGGGTCTAGCGACGGGTGCGCCCCCTGCTCCGGGAGGTGTTCGCCTCCTGCGAAATGCCCCTGGATTTGCAGGCCTGGCTCTTCGGCGTCGGCCTCCATCCCGAGGCAGTGAAGCTAACAAGTGTGGCGAAGGCTACCATCTACAAGTACCATCTTGGTCTTGAGTTGGGTAATGCCAACCAACACCTCGACCTGCCCACTCTGTGGGAAAGAATTATCGCAGTCCACCAGTGGCGGAGTCTTTCTCGCGGTGGGCACCACCAATGAAGACCTTATATATATTTTATATATATGTATATTTATAAATTATTTTTTAATCTATTTATATATATTTTTCCTATATTTATCATTATATAATCATTCTTATTCATATTTATGTATTTAATCTTATATAATCTTATATGGACGTTATAATAAATCAGTTTCAATCTCAATCTCTCCAATAAACAATCTCTCTCTCTCGAGGTGCGAGGATGCACGGGCGCGAGCTCCTGCCCCAACTCTAGAGGCTTGAAAATTACAACCGCCTCCGAAGAGAAGAAAATTTTTGAATTTTTATGGGGGATTCCCCACCCCTCCAAGCTCAAATGACCTTGGCTGAAAGCCATCCGTCATCAACATCTGCTGATGCCATCAGCACCCCTCAGACCCCAGTGGTTACTGTGGGGCACACCAAAGAACCAGAGCCTGGTACAGGCAAGCCTTCGACGAGCTGGGCTGACCTCGTCGAACAAGGCAAACAACTCCCGATGGAGGGGCAAGATGATGGCTTCATCCTCGTCAGCCACGAGCGAAAGAGGCCATCTGAAACGGCGGCAGAAGGTCAGAGCAAAAGAGGCAGCGTCCAATCTGCAGCCACCAGGCCAACTGCTGTCCTCTCTGCGAACAAGCCCCGAGTGCAGAGGTGCACCAAAACTCTGCAGAAACAGGCGGAGTTCAGAGTCAAGTCGGCGACCGGTCAGGTAGACCAATGTGTCTACCTGGAATTCTCCCCAGAATTCAGCCAGGCGCAGTACTTCTTGGCGCTGAAGGCGAAGTTGGGAAAAGGCTGCGTTTACCAGCTGAGCAAGATGGAGGGGCACATCCTAGTCGCTCTCTCCAGCGTGAAGCTCGCCGAGAGGCTCATCGAGGAGGGCCTGGACATTGGAAGTGCCAATCTTCGAGCCTTTCCCTTGAGCAAGAAGGCTGAGCGTATCGCCTTTGGCAACGTACTGATTTTTATAACGGACGCTGACCTGATCGCGGCGCTCAAGCCCTACGGCCGTGTAACTTCCATCGCTCAGCAAATGATGGAGCTGAAGAATTCCTGCTGGGCTGACACTTGTCGGGAAGCCTTCATTACTCTGCACGACGGAGTTAGGCTCTCCCAGATTCATTCCCGGCTGGAAATCAAGGCCAAGGGAATGATCTCGCCAGTCTACGTGAGTTACGGGATCCGCTGTTCCCTCTGCCACAGGCAAGGACACAAGCGGGCCAACTGTTCACAAAAGACTGGCATGACGGAGGACAAGCTGCTTTTTCCTGAGCGGACGCCTGTTATGCGCCCAATTGCCTGGAGCAAGCCGCTTGACTTTTCCTCCCAAGCCTCACCAGCAGCTGCGCCAACACCAGCAGCTGAAATCCCTCCTCCCCCCACCGCCACAGCCGTCGCAGTCCCTCCACCTAGCGACGAAGATGAGCGGACTAACGTGGATTCCAGCCCACCAAATAACACCCAGGAGCTTCCTCTATCCCAGGATAAGCGAAATTTGGCCCAGAAACAAATGGACGCTCTCATGAAGAACGCCAAAGCTTCTGAGGCCATCGCCAGCGTCCAGAAGGTAGGCTTGGAGAGAGAACAACTCCTCAAAACCATTACTAATAATGGCCTCATGGACAAGCTTCTGGCCAACTCCAACATTCAGCGGAGATAGGCCATCGACACCATGGCCACGGCGCTTCTGGCTTTGACAGGGGGCACTAGCAACACCCTGTATAAAAAGCTATCTCGCACCAGAAACTCTGCTCAACACCCTAAATGAACTTCCGAGTTGCAAACCTGAACACGCGCGGCATCGCCGCTTTTCGTCGGAGAATTCAGCTCTGCTGTTTTCTCAAGGAGCATGAGATCGACATCTGCTTTCTTCAAGAGACGAACGTCATGTCCCTGGACGACGTAGGAGACCTCTGCCAAGGCTACAGCGCCGTTGTTGCTTCCGCAACGACCACCGTGGGATCAGGCCTCGCCTGCGTCTTCGCGGCCGGCGTCGTTGTTCATCGGCAGCAGATCCTATGGCCTGGCAAGATGGCTGTCATCGACCTCACCGTCCGGGGAATCTCCATGACGTGTGTCAACGGCCACGTCTCTCATGCTCCTGAAGAGCGCTGCCGCCAGCTTCAGATCATCGCAGCTTTGGCGCGTGAAGAAGGTGCGTGGATCCTCGGTGACCTGAACATCTCCGAGGAATTGGCGGAGGACCTGGCATCAGGTTCAGCAGAATCCCTCGCGGAGCTCCTGGACCAAGCCGACCTCGTCAACGTCGCTACCTTCTTCGATGCTGCACTGGAGCACACCAGGGTTGTTACCATCGGAAGCCGTGTCGACGCGCGTCGTCTGGACAGAATCCTACTTCCATCAGGTTTCTGCGTCCGCGTCACCCAATACCAAACTGTTGACTATGCCTACTCGGACCACCGTGCCGTCCTGATCCAAGTAGGAGACCCAGCTCCTACAAGACTTCCCTGCATCGGAAAGCTGCTACGGTCAGACCTATTTGTCGATCGAATGGAAACGTTCATCGATTAAATATCGATACACCTAACAAATCTTTCACCTCCGATGTTATGGGAAAAATGGACCAGGATCAAGGCAAATCTGGTCGCGGAGATACGGACACTCGCGCCTGCCGTCGCCGATTCCGGCGGTGGATACATCGAGAGAGCAAGCCTCTTCCTGAGGCGGAGACTGGAGGACGACACTGCCCGCTCCGACTATCCTTCCTTGTCGGACCTCGGGCGTTCCCTCCGAGCCAGACGCCGCTCTCCCTCCACCTTCACCGACGACGACGGCAACGCCATCTCCGGGGGCCAGCTTAGGCGTTTCCTTCTGGAGCGCTTAAGCAGTCGCTTCGCTCAGGCTTCAACCTCGGAAGAAGCCATCGCCGAATTCCTAGCTGAAGTGACTCCACTGGAGTTCGACGAGTGGGACCAGCTCTTTCTCGCCGACATCTCCCGCGACCAGATAGCGGCAGCCATCCATCGCCTGCCAAATGGCCGTGCCTCGGGATGGGACGGACTCCCCTGCGAGTTTGTCAAAGCCTTTGAAGATTTCTTCGTCGAAGTTCTTAGGCAAGTCTTCGAGGCTTCTCGACTCCGCGGGGCCTCACCTCCATCCTCAAGGCGCAGCAAGGTGATCTTTCTGCCGAAAGTGCACGATGGTCCGGGTCTACAGGCATTCCGGCCAATCAGCCTGCCAACGACCGACTACAGGGTCCTCAGCGGCGTGCTCATGGCTCGTCTGCGACGTCATCTGCCAGACCTGTTGCCCCAATGTCAGACCTACGCCGTTCCAGGACGGTCATCTTCCTGGAATATCGCGCGAGTGTCTGACGAAGCTGCCGGGGCATCCAGACATGACACGCCGCTGGATGTCATCTCTTTGGACCTGAAGTCGGCCTTCGACACCCTGAGCAGGAGCTACTTGTTCGCCCTGCTGGAGAAGCTGGGCCTACCATCTACCTTCCTAGGGTAGATTGCTGTCCTCTACGGGGAAGCAGACGCCTCCATCCGGGTCGGAGATGTCTACACCAAGGCCTTCCCGCTTCTCAACGGGGTGAGGCAGGGCTGCCGTCTCAGCGCCGCGCTTTTCAGCATCGGAGTTGGACCTCTGCTACGCCGCCTCGAGAGGACCTTGGGCCGCGGCAACGTGGTCGCCTATGCGGACGGCATCGTACTCTTCATCAGGGACGACGCTCAGTTTGAGCTCGTGCCCCTGATCTTTGAAGAGTTCCGCATGTCCTCCGGGGGTGGCTGTCAACTTCAAGAAGAGCTGCGGGCTCTGGTGCGGTTCCTGGAAGCACCGGACGGATTCTCCTCTGGGAATATCCTGGACGTCCGAGTCGCTGACCGTCCTGGGCTGCACCATCACCACCAGAAATACCGTCGCCTCCCAGGCCTCACAGGCCTCGTGCTCGCGCGGCCAACAGCCTGGTCCTGGGTTCCATCCTGCACCACCTCCATGGCTACCTTCCACCTGAAACCACCATCGGCCGGCTGCAGGCGCGGTTGGCGCGCTTCGTGTGGGGTACGAGCCGAGTCTCGTGGCTCCCCGGGCGCATCCTGGCTCGTCCAGTCTCCGATGGTGGCGTCGGCCTGCTTGACATCGCGGGCCAGCTTCGGCTCGCCTGCCTGAAGGGGGTCCAGTCCTCTCTTCGCGGCGCCGCCAACGGCTACTCTTGGCTGGTCCGCAGCCGGGCGTGGCTGACACCGCCGGCTCCTGACGTCTGGCACTCGCCTAGGAGGAGGAGGCTACTGAGCCTGTGGGAGGCCGCGTCCAGCGTCCTCGAGCTTGACCACCGGGTTCTTAATCCCGCCAGCCTGAGGTCCCTGCGTCTACGAGGTGACAACAGGTTCCTGCTGGCTCCAGAGCGCTGGCTACAGGAGACTGTCGGGGACTTCTCCGATGGCGCCCCTGAACTTGCGCGCTCAACGCGGGCCGCGCTCCTAGATGCGCAGCACCTGGGGGCCTTCTGCCAATGTCTCCTGCGAGAAAACGCCAGCTCCAGCTATCATGCGGAGTACGAGGCGGAGACCATCGTCCTGCGGGGATCGGCGACCCCATCACCCGCCTACCCAGCCAGAGGGCGCGCCGGGCATTGGACTCGGCACGGCTCCAGGCCCATCCTACTGCAGAGCTGGCTACCCGGTGGACCCTCACCGTGTATGTGCCCCGCTCCATCCCCTGGGCCGACCTGCGTCGAAACTGCTTCTCGGGGCACGACGCAGATGTCGCCCTACGGCTAGCCCTCCATGCCATACCCCATCCTGACCATCCTGCCTCGAGACGTGCCAACTGTGCCGCCTGTGGGTCCAGCGACGGGTCGCTGACCCACAGATATTGGAGTTGCCGAGTCGTGCGACACCTGCTCCGGAAGGTGTTCGCCTCCTGCGAAATGCCCCTGGATTCGCAGGCCTGGCTCTTCGGCGTCGGCCTCCATCCCGAGGCAGTGAAGCTAACAAGTGTGGCGAAGGCTACCATCTACAAGTACCATTTTGGTCTTGAGTAGGTAATGCCAGCCATTACCTCGACCTGCCCACTCTGTGGGAAAGAACTCTCACAGTCCATCGGTGGCGGAGTCTTTCTCGCGGTGGGCGCCAACAATGAAGACCTTGTATATATATTTATATATATATATGTATATTTATCATTTATTTTATCTATTTATATCTATTTATTAATATTTTATCATTATATAATCATATTTATTCATAAATATTCATATTCTGTATTTAACCTTATATAATCTTATATGGACATTGAAATAAAGTAGTTTCAATCTCAATCTCTCTCTCTCTCTCTTGAGGTGACTCGGATTCCTGGAGCCACGTACTAAAGTCGCCAACTATCCGGATTAGTCTTTAGAGTTCACGTCTACTGGTGGCCGCAGACATCCAGTTTACCTAAGCATCAAGATATATACAATAACAATATTACAAAAGAAATGAAACTATCAAAAGGAATGATACCATAGTAGATAATCTGTTTCAAATAAATATTAAATATAATAGAATATTTTGAATATATGTAGAGCTCATCAAAATTGAAGTAACAATATTCAAACCATTATTGAGAAGTCATATAAGAAATTGGAGTTTTATCTTAAATATATTCATTAAACGTTAAATCCAAAGAATATTCTAACAACCCTTCAGTAAAGTCACCTGAAGCGTCGATTTTAATGGGAATATTTGAAGGAATTTGTTAGAAGCCAACTTATTGATTGAACCACCGCTGGGAATAACTCAGGAAGACACTAACAAATTGGTTCTTACATAAGATAAAGCCACTTTGGTCTTGTGATTGCTGATAACACCATGTTTAAATCACTCAATAAGTGACAAATGATCAGGCGCTTTCTTGGACATTTTTAAAACTATCTAACACACCATTTTTGACGGGAAATATCTCATTCAAATATACGATAAATATAAAATTTTGTATTAATATATATTTAATATTAAAAAAATATATATATAAGGTAGTCCTAAAAGTTTCTGTTTTTCTCAAAATGTTGTTTTTTCTTATTACTTGGCGAATAGTATTATTATGTCGAATACATAATAATACAAATACTTTATAAATAATACAAAGACATTATACATAACGGTGAATAATATTGGTATTTTCTTTTTGCAAATGTTTATTAACTTTTGAGACTAACTTGTATAAAATGTATTTATATAAAAATACAAAGTTTTAAATTATTCTCTTCAATTAATATTTAACTTCGTTGTTTAAATATTTTATTATTGAATTTTCTATATATAAATTAGCATTTAAAAAATATATTTGTTATATGGGGGTCGGTGGATGAGCGTGCTCAAACCGTTGGTTTTCGAAATCTACTACCCGGGTTCGAATCCCGCATTATACACTGTTTTCTAATTTTAAAATGCTCAAATTCCAATTTTCCAAAATTCAAATTCAACCAGTAAAGGGCATGGGGTGGTCAGTGACGATGAAAAATTCATTATAAATTATTGAGGCCTGAATTTTTTAATAGCCCATATTGCATCCAAACATTTTTCTGTTGTTTAATAATTCATTTCTTCCTTTCCACGAGTACGACTCTAATTCATATCGGTTTGTGTTAATATGGAGTGCGGTTGGCAACTGCTCTTCAAAATTGGCCAAAAAAGGTTTACACAATAATTCTCTTTTCAGATATTTAAGAATATGTTATTGGTGAGCGTTCCATGTGAATTTCTTATTGTTTTTGGATAATTCTCTCTCGTTTAGAGGAGCAGCTTTTTTGTCGAAATTTTCATTGAACTAACATAAAAATACGAGCATTTACAATGAAGCTTCTCATATCCGTGATATAACTATGAGTTGTAAATTCAGCGATAGTTTCAATCTTTAAAGGGCCGGGGTAGATGCCTTCACCATCGACGAAGTATCCAAACACTATGATATTTTTTTATTTCACAAAGACATTTTTAATAAGGCGCAACTCAGCTTCGTTTAGGCATTGTAAGATTTCAAGCCGGAGTAAATATTCTTGAAGGGTTTGTGATATACCACGATATAGTTTGAATAACCGAGACATATCATCCACTTCAATCCTTTCAAAATTTGACCTTCATGCGCTTAGAGGCTATAGGATCATTACAAAGGCCAAAAGGCATGACCTGGAATTCTTAGAGTCCGTCGTGTTATAAAGTTACTAGTATTAAAAATATATTATATATTTATTCTAAAATAAACAAAATTTCGAACTGCTGGTCTTCCGACAAATCAATATATATATATATTTCGCCTATATAGTTAGCTAGAAGTTATACTTCTATTTGCTTCTGTTGAAGGGAATGTTAACCCGAAAGTTAGAGAAATTGTACAAAAAACTTGGCCCTTTGGATTCCTAATTGACATGATTAATTGATTGAAGTACATCATTCGAGGATATTGCTAGAACAAATGAGATAGATGGAAATCAGTCCGAACATGTGTAAATACATTTTAATACACAGAATGTCTATATTAGTGGAACTTTGTAAATTGTTTGAAATGTTATTGTGGATACTATTCAAATTTGGTTCATTAAAAATATTTTATTATTTCGATATTTTCAAAATATTGTATTACTATAATATATTTTTCTGTAAGATAATAAACGACTATATTTATTTTAAATTGAAATAGAGCCATATATAATTATATAAAGTATTGATATCATTAAATTTTATATATTTGCATATTGGTATTTTCAAACTGTTTTTAATTTGTGGGTGAGGTATAAAATCAGTTTCTCTTTAAAAAAAACACCAAATGTTTTAATTATTTATTTTTCAATTTTTTTATATGTATTCAATATTATATCAACTGAATGATTGACAGGCAGAAAATATAAATAATGTGAAGATCACGGTTCAAAGAAATCAGATTTAAAGCTGGGTACCTGTAAAAACATGCTAGGGAAGTAAATGTCTAGAATTAAAAGAAAGATCCTCTGTCCTAGTGATTGTATTTTGGGATCAGATCAATAATGAGATTAGGACGTTGCCGAATTAGATTAGCGGGACACAATCGCCTCTGAGAATTGTAATAATAATATTTGACGCTTTGACCACCAACCTCATTAGCTGTACCAGTCTTCTTATTTCTTACATACCTCCGCATTAAATAGCTTCTTCTCTATCTTTCAGAATACTTTTTGTCTACATCCGCATTAAATAGCTCCTTTTCTATCTTTCTGAATACTTTCTTGCCTACATTGCTTCTTTACTATCTTTCAGGCTGTTTTCTTACATATATCCGCATTAAATAGCTCCTTTTCTATCTTTCAGAGAATATTATCTTGTCTACATCCGCATAAAATATATCCTTTTCTATCTTTCAGAGAATATTATCTTGTCTACATCCGCATTAAATAGATCCTTTTCTATCTTTCAGAATACTTTCTTGTCTACATAGCTCTTTTTCTATCTTTAAGACTTTGTTTTTTTACATACCTCCACAATAAATAGCTCCTTTTCAATTTTTCGGACTGTGGTTTTAGATAGCTCAACAATATATACAATATATAGTTCTTTTTCTATCTTTCAGACTGCTTTTTTACCTACCTTCACACAACATATAGCTTCTTTTTTATCTTTCAGAATTTTTTTTATCTAGCTTCAGATTAAATAGCTCATTTTGTACCTCTCAAACTTCTTTCTTAACTACTTCTACATTGAATAGCTCATTTTCTATATATATTAGACCCTTCTTTTTTATTATCTCCACACAATATATAGCATTTTTAGACCTTTAAGACTTCTTTCATTTCTAGCTACACAATAATTAGCTCCTTTTGTATTTTTCTGTCTATTTCTTACCTATCTACACATTGATAACCTCATTTTCTACCTTTCAAACCTTTTTCCCAAGCTATAAACAATATATAGCTTTTTTTATATTTTTTAGTCTACTTCAACTCTCACTTCCAGCACATAGCAAACACAGGCCACATATCTAAATCAAAAGTACCAAAAGCATTTTACACAAACATAAATATTAAACACAAAATATTAATTTTCGAAAGCCATGGTATTCGAAAAATACATTAGCATTGGTAGAATCATAGAATTTCCAGAAGTTTATAGTAAATTTGTACACAATAATCCCAATATATAGAATTCTTCATTTTGTAAAATAAGCATTGATAGAATATTGGTTTTTGTTATTATTGTTGTTTATCTATCCTCATTTTGATAAATTACTTAGAATATTATTTGGCTGAATTATCATATTGAGAAAAACTCAAAATTAATTATATATTAACTCAAAATATACAAATGATAGTACACCAATACCTCGCTTTGCGTCGTTTCGTTTTGCGTTTTTTTCGAAGTTGCGTCGCTGCTTAATTTTTACTGATTTTCACTGTGCGTCGTTAGATTTTTGAAGTTGCGTTGTTTTGGATTCGAGTCTTTAATTTTTTTTTTTGAATGTTTTTCCTAAAATATGGCAACACCTTTGTTTTTGATTGCGCCAATTTAGTTTCACTTTGCGTCGTTTCAATTTGCGTCGTGTTTATTTGGAACGTAAACCCGACGCAAAGCGAGGTATGGGTGTATACAAAATTATATAGTTCCTATATACAATTCGAAAACACACATGTATATCGTTTTGTAATTGTTGTTGTTGCTGAGTTTGTTGTTGACACACATTATTATGTTATAATACCTTGGAAAAAGTTGGCGTCAGTCAACTAAAATATTGATAAATTATTTTCTGATCCAATATATGCCTTTTTAATTAAATATATATAAAAATAATAATAATAATAAAAAGGACAGGTGTTGATATTAAAAATAAAGAGGGCATATCCTGAACAGGAGCACACGCTGATGAGCGTCAACAGCGCGAAACGCGTTCGTGGATGACTTTTCTTGATTTATTCAGAAAATGGGTTGGCCAAATATCAGTGAACAGGTTAAATCAATGTTTAGTTGATTTCTGTTCCACTAGATGGCGCTCTGCCATCTAAAAAGCACATGTGCTCCTGGTCAGGTTATGCCTTCTTTATTTTTAATATATATAATTAAAAAGGCATATATTGTATCAAAATTTCATTTATTT
Source organism: Cordylochernes scorpioides (assembly GCA_030710605.1). Lineage (NCBI taxonomy): Eukaryota > Metazoa > Arthropoda > Arachnida > Pseudoscorpiones > Chernetidae > Cordylochernes > Cordylochernes scorpioides. The sequence goes on from CP092867.1 coordinate 110,570,799, forward strand.
TAACAATATTCCAGTTGGCTGAACGCCAACCTTTATCAAGGTATTATAACATATTAATGTGTGTCAACAACAATTGTGGCGCTGAGTTTGATCTTTACATACACATTAATATGTTATAACACCTTGATAAAGGTTGGCGTTCAGCCAACTGAAATATTGGTAAAATAAATGAAATTTTGATACAATATATGTCTTTTTAATTAAAGATTTATTTATGGATTGCTCTATTTTAAAAAATATATAATAAATAAATAATTAAAGATTAAGATTTCTTTTATCATACACCCCAGAGGTTTTTGTAACTCTAGAAAGCTTAAGAAGGATACATAATTAAAGGAAGAAAATCATCCATGCTAGCCGTTTCATTGATATTGTAACGTAGAAATCAAGTCTTTGTATATGTAAAGGTGTGAGAGTATTTATTGATAACGTTACAACGACCAGTCGACAATTATTAACCAATCAACCCCACTATCTTCAGCTAGGGAATCTTCAAAAAGCAAGCAAAGAAATATTTTAAAGATGATATCACAAGTACAGGGTGTTTAAATCTAAAAGCTTGAGGGATGAGTTTCTTTTGCAAATAAATTTATTTTGAACTTTCGGGCAAGGCCCTTCTACAGGAAAATTAAAAATAAAGTAAATTAAATTATATTACACTGAGATTAAGCGAGGCAAATGTATAACAAACTATAAAATAAATATCAGAAACAAACACACGTGATTTCAGTTTATTGATTTATTCATATATATCTGACACACGAGTAGTCTCACGAGTAGACTCAAGCATGCATGTTTTACAGAAACAAACCAAGATGGCCAAACAAGGACAGCATCCGACTTCTTGACCAGCCCATTGCAATCAACAAAACAATTAAAATCCTTGGTATTACCTTTGATTCAAAGAGACAATTTATTAAAAATCTCAATAACAGTTTACTCAAATACCGATGGATACTCCCAAGGCTCACTAGCACCATAAAAGGGCAATTTGGTTCAACCTTCAGTTCCGGACAAAAAATTTACAAGAGAGTCGTTCTCCCAGCGCTACTGTATGGCTCTGGTGTCTGGGGAAAACGTGCATATGACACAAATGGGGCTCGCAAGCTACGTAGTCTCCACTACAAATATGCGAAAGCAATAATAAGAGGTGGTCCATGCACACCGACAATACCAGCTATCTCATTGACGGGTTGTCCCCCACTCGATATCTCTATAAAGGCTCACATAGAATATTTAAAAACTTTGAAAACGGGCTACTACGAATCACGCCCTAGTCCTTCCTTTTTACCCTATCCCCCATTACGGAAGATAATCTATTTTACCAAATCACTACAACTAAATGTCACCACTATTTACACAGACGGATCCTTATCATCAGAAGGAGTTGGGGCTGGAGTCATCCTACCACCTCCTCTACAAACCATACAACTTAAACTCCACCAGGAGTGCTCAGCGTTCCTAGCTGAACTGCTTGCCATTCTTTACGCAACAAAAATCACCATGAATTTCCCGAAAGAACACTTTATCATTGCCTCAGACTGCCAATCAGCTCTATCAGCCATATGTAGGTCTTGGCCCCCAAGAACACAACTAATTGTGGAAATAATCTACAACCTGCATTTTTCACCAAATGTTTAACTCTGCTGGATCAAAGGCCACAGCGGTATTCCAGGAAATGAACTGGCGGATCAGGCGGCAAAGGCTGCAGCACATTCTAATCTGCCACTATCCTTTACCACCCTCCCAAAGAGTGTCGCGCGCGGTAAAAAAAAAAGAACAGATAGCCCTCAAAATGTGGACAGACCTCTACATCCAAGATTACTCCACCAGAAATCTACGAAGATTTGCTGCTACCCCGAAACTACTCCTCCAAATGCTTCGAAACATCAAGCATGGATCTACCTCCACAACAATCTTGACCGGCCATGGTTACATTCAGGCAGACCTTGCAACGGTATCGAAAGAAGACCCAATTTGCCCCCACTGCCAAGATGAAGACCGAACCGTAGACCACCTCCTCTTCACTTTTTGCCCAACCTTCCAATACCAAAGATTCCAGACAGCCACTCTCCTAGGTATCACCAACATATGTCCAGCATCCCTAGAAAATCTCCCAAGAAAGAAATCTGCCTGGCAACACCTCATTAATTGGACTTCCACTGGCATTGTATATAAATCCAAGAAGACTTAGGTCAGAAGGACATCCCGGGTAGTTGGCGACTTCTGTACGCTCCAGGAACCTGGGTTACTTAAAATAAATAATTATACATTTGCTTCGCTTAACCTCAGTGTAATATAATTTAATTCACTTTACTTTTAATTTTCCTGTAGAAAGGCGTTGCCCGAAAGCTCGAAATAAATTTATTTGCAAAAGAAACTCATCCCTCAAGCTTTTAGATTTGAACATTCTATTAAGGGATTAGCCTATATATAATAACAAATACAGAGTAATATATATTTATATAATCTGTTGAATATTTTCATTGAATAATATTAAATTAAATAATAAATTATTTCTTCGCCACAATATTTTTATATATATTGAAGAAGACTTTTCCAATAATTATGTTATAAACAAAATTATCGAACAAAACTATGTTTAGAAATGCATCATAATATATTTATACTCTCACTATATCCTGGAGTAAAAGTTTGCCTTCGATGAGATGTGTTACGCAAAAAAAGGTCTCCCCTCATAAATATAATTAATTATTCATATAACGTATTTTTTTATCCTTAGTTCAAAATCAGAATTTTCAATGTTCTAGTGAAAGTGAGATCCATCTACAAATTTATTTTATTTTTCCAAATTCGAATTTTCTTTTTTTTTTTTCAACAAAAGGTTTCGCCCTCTTCTTCTTTTGATAACATTAACGGCTCTAATTTTATCATGTATGGTAGTTCAGAAGAAAATGTATCTGTGTCTAAAAAATTTTCTTCCTTTTGTTTTCCAATATTAATAAATTCTTTTGGTCTCCTTGAGTAAATTTCAATAATATTTCATTGGTATTCGTCATTTAGGAGGTTTTAAGATATAATTGAACGAATACAATAAAATTACTATAAGATCATAGCTACAAGAGTTGAATGATTCTTGTGGGTTATCGTATCTTGGTAGCCCCGCTTGGTAATCTTACCTTCAACCTATTTGACATCGAAGTTATCTGTTTGTTCTGTGTGAGCATTTTGTTTCTTCTTCTAAAAGTTAAGGAAGCTAACGTAACCAGGATCGAGAGAGCATCAAAAATTGACCTTTGTAGAATATTTCTTCTTCTCAATACATTGAAAATATTCACTATTTGATCATAGGTAGTCCCACTAATGATTTTTCTTTTTAATATAGATCATGAATATTCGTGATTATTTTATTCTTTTTGCTTTTATTTATTCAATTGTGAATCAAAATATTATATTTATTTTCATTACATTGGATAATATAAAATGTATTTATAAAACGATATATAAAATAGTATTGCTTAAATAATTTTTTGATATATTTATAGAAAGGGTTTGAAGTCATTGTGTTACTACCTTCAACAAAGTTTAACTCAAAGTTTTTCACAAACACATTGCCAGTAAATTTATTTGTGAAATATTTTAAAGATAGATGGCAATTAAATTTATATAGTCTAACTTATTTAAAATATTCCAATAAAAATAAATGTCTATGATTATATATGAGAGTTGAAATTGAAAGTTTTGTTAATTATTCTCGTATTCAAATGGTAATTGAAATTTTGGAATAAACTTCTTTGCCTCTATATGGGGAAATTGGCAGTTTATATTTCACCCTATGAAAATATTCAGCAAAAAGACATTTGTCGTCATATTTACTTTATTTCTCTACAATAAAATAATATAATTAGAATATATAGATATGATACAATCTCCGTGACATTTTATGAAGGAAAATACATTGTCGTAATATTTTGTTAGGTATCAAGGTAGCTTTATTTAACTCTCTTACATCTGCCACTTTGTATATAGAAATTTCCAGAATTCTGTCGAATAATACATGTAAATTTTATATTACGATGCATTAGCCCGCCATCTGTCATCAAAATTCGAAACTATTATAGACGCGTATTATTTTTAAAAAGAATCATACGCGTCTATAATAGTTTCGATTTTTGATAACATGTAAATTTGTAAATATTTAAATCTAAGTTGTAATTTTTTTGTTGTTTTGTTTGCTTCCCCTCTGTAATAGACGCAAATGTTTCAATATCGCGCCTGGTTGATTAATAAAATGAAAAAAAAAGGTAACTGTAATTGTGAAAACATATATTTTGTGAACTTATGTTCTCCAAGAATCTTGTTAAGGAATCCTGTGAGACTGTCAACTGGTTTGGCATTAATCACATCACCTTCTTCTATTGCAGCCAGTTGAGATAGAACATCCCATGTCATATACTAATATACTATATATCCCTAGCTTATATATATGGAAATCTATACAAATATCCAATTTTTAAACCATAATATTATTTAAAGAAACTTCTTTTTTTTATCTCATAGAAATATATAATTTATATGTATATGGGTAAAAATAGAAATAATAAAGGATTTTACATATTTAACATGTTATGATGCATTAGCGCACCATCTGTTATGAATATTCGAAACAAAAATGCAATACTCGTATAACAGCGGTATGGTATATTAACTGGCGAAACCGCTGGAAGGGTTCACCACTGATGAGCCAGACCCTCCCTTTAATTTTTCCATTGCAGTAAGGGCAGTATAAATTGCTTAATTATCAAAAGAATTATACGCGTCTATAATAGTTTCGTATATTTAACATGTGAAAAAACAATTAAAAAAATATAAAATATAAAAAAAAAAGGTTCAGGGTTGGCCAAATATCACGGAACAAGTTAAATAAACATTTAGTTTATTTTTGTTCCACTAGATGGCGCTCTGCCATCTAGAAATGTTCATGTGAGCCTGGTCAGGATATGCCTTTTTTATATCTTCTAAGATAAAAAGTAATGAAGAGTAATTCAACTTGGAGTGTATTGGGAGTAATATATTGTTTAAATCTTTAAATGTTTTCATTGTGGCAACGAATTCTAGGACTCGAGACACCTACTGCTGGAATGCCCACTCTTCTTCACCGCTAGACAACAGACAATAAACAATGTTGTAGATCTATATCAATTTGTAAATACCAGAGAGAATTATCATAGGTTTAACTATTTTTGTAAATATATTTATGATTATCTTTTAAACCTAAAAGATTCAGGTTCCTAATATATATTATTGTTTCTCTTTTTTATTTTTGATTACTTTCTTGTATAATATGTTTATAATTGTTTCTGTTTCAAAAAATGTAAATCGACGCAATTATCCCTAGCCGGGATATCGCATTTTGTATGTTGAAATAAAAAATATATTTTTTTTTTCTAAATTCCTAAATTTCAAGATCTGAACATTGAATGACTCCCAATAGATCTGCTCAGTTCATCAACCTGGGTGTTTGCTATATTAGTATTTTCCTATTTGTCATGTATACCATATATACATTGATATTTTGAGATCTGTGAAGAATTATGGTATAACCCTATCTAATGTTTCATTAATTATATAGCTATAAATGTTTAGAAAAGTGAAAGGGTAAGATCTGCTTCATAATAATTATATTGATTATTTAGAATATATATATATGAAAAAAGGCATCTCCTTATCGTGCAACTGAAAGTTGCTGATGGCTTGCGTCATCTATCGGAATAAATATCAACTATTCTCGTTGATTTTTAATTATTCCAGAATATTTGGCCAATTCTGGAATAATTAAAAATCAACGAGAATAGTTGATATTTATTCCGATAGATGGCGCAAGCCATCAGCAACTTTCAGTTGCACGATAAGGAGATGCCTTTTTTCATAATTATGCACCTTATCCCAGTCCAATATCACATTTGTACTATTTTTTACACATATATATATATATAGAATAAAGGTAGTGAATGAAATTCTTTGCTGCTGCTGTGATAGAGATGCATGGAGACATCTGAGGCTCTTCATTGGACACGACAACAATAAAAACAATGATGATTTTCTAAATAATTAATAAATTGAAATACATTTTAAAGAGAGGCTTTTGCTAATATGCACAAGGAGAAGAAAATAAATATATAATCTAACTACCTCCTTCCAACATTAGATTTATATGAACAAAAAAGCAGCAGGGAACAATCAATAATTCCGAATTTTAGTATAATATGAAGCAACTTATCAATAAATTTTGTGTTTTACTAAATAGTTAAACTTTTTAGTCAATATATTGATATTAATTTCACATTAAACATTTAGCATACATAAATTATTTCTGAATTTACAAAATATCTGTTGACTTAGACGTTTTAAAGATAGTTGTACCAAAAAGATTGATCAAATATTAATTTTATTGGTTTACAAGAATGAGAACCTATAAATGAATAACTTATTATAACAGTAAATAAATTATAAAAAAGCATCTTCTTATCGTGCAACTGAAAGTTGCTGATGGCTTGCGCCATCTATCGGAATAAATATCAACTATTCTCGTTGATTTTTAATTATTCCAGAATTGGCCAAATACCCATTATTGATTAATCAAGGAAAACTAACCACGGACGCGTTTCGGGCTGTTGGCCCTCAATAGTGTGGTGCAAGCTGTACCTCAACGACCAAAAAAAACGGGTTATTCAAGCATCCTAAAAATCATGAAACGGGTAAAGTTAATAGTAAACAAAGTTGATGGATATTATTTTCAAATATTATTTTTATTAATTTAACTATTATATTCTGTAACTTAATAATCTGTTTGAGTCAAAAGGCGACCCATTAATTAAGATTATATAAAAGGGCGTACCTGAATCTGTAAAGAAAAAAAAAACAATTTTTTTCTTAAAATATTTCGAGAGATTGCTCCCTCTTTATCAATTTATTGCACAGTGAATTTAATTTACAAATTATTGTACATCATATGATTATATATATTCATATTTGATATTGATATATTTTTTCTTTACAGATCCAAATACGCCCTTTTATATAATCTTAATAATCTGTGATGTTAGGAATGTATATATATATATATATATTATGTTGGTGGTGGTGTTTATCTCCATGGTTAAACCAATTCCTGAAGTCCACTCCTCTCCAATTTTGCAATGGTAGTTATAGGCCTGGAAAATAGGTCCTCTATCGACAGTTCTGAGCATGATATGTTCCGGAGAAGCTTCCGCACTATTGCATTTCAAGCATTTATTGAAGGTTTTTTGTCCATTTTGAAATTTTAAGGTTTTTATATGGCTACTTCTTATATTTGAGCTATCATAATGTAGAATAGGTGTGTGTGTGAGTTAATAGATATGAATATTTATTCCTAATAAAATTGTGAAAAACATTTAAAATCACAAAATATTTTCTCACAATGAGTTTATTTCTATTTCATGCTAGCTTTCAAGCGATAATCGCTCTTCAACGGGCTTGATAAAAAAAACATCGACTATATCTTACAAGAAATATTTACAAATATCCACGCTGCGCGCGTTATGTATTTGTAAATATTTCTCTTCAAGTTGTTTTTTATTAAGCCCGTTGAAGAGCGATTATCGCTTGAAAGCTAGCATTTTGTAATAAAAAGAAACTCATTGTGAGGAAATATTTTGTAATTTTAGATATAAATATTGTTAGAATGAGTAGGTTATCCCAGTAAGTCTAAATTAGATAGAGACAGAAAAGTACAAGGGAAGAAATCGCCAGACAACATCTTGAAGAAGGAACAAAAGTTAACAGCGAAGAATTTCTTTTATTAATGCTGTAAATTCGGTAAGCTTTTGAACTTTGACGTCTTTCAACAGGCAACGTCATGTTCATTAAAATTATTTAGTTTTTACTTCAATAAAGAAGATTTATATTTCAAAGGATTGTAATTATTGCGATCCACCCAACAAAAGTTAAGCAAAATAAATTATTGATTTATGTGGCTATATTTTTTTCTATACACGTTATGTTACAAAAATCATAAGATATCGCAGCTCTTTTTTTATATATACTTTTTATTTCTTTTATTTCAATTTAAAGCGCTATGTCACCCTAGGGACACTTTCACTGTCATACATTTATGCCTTTATATTTGTCTATACATGTATATATACAATACTTTAAGGCCGTGAATAGAATAGTCAACAACAAAAAGGCTTTTATTAGGGCCCATTGCTCTGTATGGATTCACCATACAACAACAAAATAATACAGTAATTTTTCTTCCCTTTCCCCATGTTCACGTGAGCCTTTTTTGTAAAGGGATTTATTTACACATCTGTTCTAGAAGTATCCTCACTACTTCTTTTGTGTAGGAATCTATTTACAATTGATCTGTAGAATTTATAGCGTTCTATTGGTATATTTTTATTTTCTGAAATTGTTCTCAGCGTCTTCAGTGCGTTGCTAAGTCTCCAGAAGGTGTTTTTAAGAGTTTTTTCTCTTTCTTCATCTAAATATTTGCATTCTATGATATGAATAGGATAGTCATATGATGTTAACATTGACAAAGCGAGAAGAAAACGAGAAATACAATTATTTTTTTATACACTTGATTGAAAGAATCTTTCGGGCAAGTCCTTTAGTTAGCTATAAGAGAGTGATACAAGAAGAGTTGGGGCTTCTAATGAAAACACGTTAAGTTTTATATGTTGGTAGCTACGTGTGGAAAGGTTTTTTTTCCAAGCTCTGAAAGCCTGTTCGCTGTCATGTGACTTTAACCAGCCAATTAGAGTCTTAGTTTGGCTCAGTGGGCTAACTCGACTTAAAGGACAGGGATTCAATAGACAATGTTTCTATCTTTTTATTCCGTAGAAAATATCGTATGTTATTTAATTGTGTATATTTAAAACAAATTATATTTAAAAGTTATATTAATTAATCTTAGAGACGAGAGAAGGAATATTTGACTGTTTCTGCAACGATTCATATTCGGTTCAGTTTTTGGGAGACGCACTAATTTTCAAATTTATTAATACACAACATACACTAAGTATGATCATGTGGAATTTCTAATCTTCAAATAATTTGAATGAGTGGAATAAATTATAAATTCTGTGTATCATATCAGAATTCTTTAAAATGAATTAAATTTATGTCATTGTATATTTGTACTTATAAAAAGGTAAATTGTAAAACGTAGATATGTGGTACACTTACAGTAAAAGCAGTCGCCTACCTCTACCCACCATGATTATCATGGCCTGTACCACGTGTACTAGTGATAAGCAAAAAAAATAAATTATAGATGCTTATATTAAGCTATTTCTCTCTAAATATATAATTTAATTTTAAAGATGAGAGTGAAATTATTTGTATAAAAAGAATTATTTTGACCTAATTTGTTAAAATATATTTATAATGATGAAAATAATATTTAAAATTAAATTATGTGGTATGATATTTATAAATTGATATTTAAAATTGTTCCTATATTATTGGATAAAAAATGGCAATTTTTCCTTATCTTAAAATATGGCATCAATATACAAAGTAGAACGACACTTTGAAATTATCCCGCGCGTGTTTATTTTGAATGAAAATTAGAAAATTTTATTTTAAGGAGAAACAACAACTATTCCCAACCTTATGGATGAAGTATGAAAGGATGAATTGTGAAGAGTAATGATAAACGGAAAAATAAAAGTGTCCAGGGATGGGGAGTACTTTTATTTTTCCGTTTATCATTACTCTTCACAATTCATCCTTTCATACTTCATCCCTAAGGTTGGAAATAGTCGTTGTTTCTCCTTAAAATAAAATTTTCGAATTGTCATTCAAAAGAAACACATGCGGGATAATTTCAAATGTCGTTATACAATCATAAACCGCATTATATTGTATTATAAATATACAAAAATGTGTCCGAAAATTTCCCGGAAACGGCAATAATAAGAAAAACGGTTATTCTGAGATAATATTATTAGTATTTTCGAAATACTCCCCTCTCGTATCTATACACAGCTTCCATCGTTTCTCCTATGATTCAAAACATTTACAAAATTTGTCTTTCGGAATGTTCTTCAATACCTTTTCGAGTGTCAAAAACCCCCCTCTTTCAAAGCCATTTTGATTTTGGGAATAGGATAAAGTCATTGGGAAACGACATTTGAAAATTATCCCGCATGTGTTTCTTCTGATGGAAAATTCAAAATTTATTTTAACCTTAGGGAAAGTCATTGGGAGTCAAGTCTGGAAAATGGCATGTTAGTGAAGAATATAGTACAGATATAGAAGTGTGTAGCCAACCGCTGTCGTGATGGAGAAACCAATATTTGGAATCCCACATTTATTTTCTTTTAAGACGAATTGATTCGTGTGGGCGTCTCAGAATTTATTAATAAACTTCCTTATTTATTGGCATTTTATGCGCTCTCTCCATATGGAGGAACTGGAGAAAACATTTAACATCCAGGGACAGTAAAATATTTAGGATTTTCAAAATAAGGTAATCAGCGTGAAATTCCGTTTATTCGAATTGTAAAATAAACGATAAATGTTTTAGTGACTAAATATTAGATTTAAATACGTCGGTGGACGAGTGGGTAACACCCTCGATTCCCGACAGTCATGAACCGGGATTGAATCCCAGGTTAACCTTTTGTTTAATATGTGAATAACTCACATATTATTTATTGTTTCAATTATCATAAACTAGGTTTCTCTTTTTGAGCGGTACCTAAAAAGTGATTTTAGAACCGAATATTAGATAATACTTGTCGCTGGTCAAATTATTTTTGAAAAAATTGAAGACCGAAGTTAGTTATTGACTTGACGAATTTTCCGGCTAATCTTTTTTTTTTAAGGTGGGGAGGTAACCTATTTTTCTCTATCTCAAAAGTTAGGTTCAAATACATCATTACTACCACAGACATACACCCATTTAAAGCATATTCCATTTAAAATGATTGAACACTCAGAAAAACCCATGGGGAAGAATTACTTATATATAGCTAAGCAAAGAATCTGATTTTTAAAGTTTGAGACTTTCTTTTCTTTAACCTTTAAAGTATTTTAACTATAGATATCTCTTATATTTCATATAAAAATAATAATCAAAACATCTTCCGAGAATGAGTATCCTGCTTTATTTTATATTATCTCAAGTTTTCGAGTATTAAAAACCCTTTTATAGGAGTATATGAAAAAACGAATCTTCAACTATTATTAATATTTTGTATTTTACATATTTACATACCAATATATTTATTCTGAAGATTCTATTTATACTCTTTAGACAAATATCAAAATATTTTAAAATCATATTTTACTAAATTCAATTTGAAGTCTCGAGATATCATTCAACCAGCAAGTATCATCCACCACGACACCACACACGCATATTTTCAAATAATTTTGTTTTTCAAACTGAAATAATGTAATATATTTTTATCTCAATATATAATAAGTATTTAAAATATGTATATAATAATATGTATATGAAAATTTGTATTTATTATTAAATTTTCAACGTGATAATCCTGTTGAAGGATTGACAAGTCTGAAAGCTTGAAAATAAAAAGTTGCAAAAGAAACTTAACCCTGGAAGCTTCATTTATTTTATAAAATCTTATATATTTAAATATCTCGTATATTATGAAAATAAGAAAATATATTCTATATTAAATATAAAATATGTCTTTTTACAAATAAACTTCAAGTAGTAATAAAATATTTAAAGACAAAAGTTCTTGAAGCTAACTATTACACAAGTGCTCTATTTGCCAGAAGATTCAACACACACGGGGTGAATATGAAATGTTGAGAGTGCTGGCAGAAGAAGAAGTTGGATGTCAGTAGAAGGTGGCATTTGATTTTGCCATAAATGATCGGTTATCAATAAATCAATTGATCACATTATACATTCAGCTTTTGTAATGGAGACCCACCATAGATATAAATGTTTAAAATTCTTCAATTTTTGCGAGAAAATGTTTGGGAATTTTCAGAATAAAATGTATTTTAAAATGGAATATTTTAAAAAGTTAAGTAATTTATAATAGAAAATTCTTCTAAAAAATATTGATTCTTCTAAAAAAATAACTTTAAAATACTTTTAAATTATATATATATATTTTTGTTACTGTAATGGTTTATATATGTTTAATATTTTTAATAATTTCTACTGTTCGATATATTTTTCATATTATAATATTAAAGGGAAATATATTTATAATAATAGTTTTTCGTAAAATATATTTTATTCAGACCATTTATATATATTTATTAAAATATATTCAATTTGTTTAGACCATTTTGCTTATTAATAACTTTTGTAAAAAATGCACTTCACTTTTATAAATCCTTATGGAAACTAAAAGTGGCCTAATTTGAAAATTCAGACCACAAATATTTGAAATAAATTTGAAAGGAATACTTTTTAAAGCGTCCACATATATTTTTAATAGGATCACATACAAACACTTTATCTATCAATCTTTTTTTTTTTGTTGTTGTTGTTAATTGAAATATTCTCTTGACATATATTTTGATGCAATATTAAAGATAGAGATGCTTCTTTTGTTTTATGAATATGATCCTCTACAACCTTATGTTGTATTATTGTCTGAAAATCAGCCCTTGCCACTGTTTTGTGCTTGTTATTAAAGTTTAAAACACATTTAAACTTTATATATTTTATTCAATTAAGATCAAAATTACATAAACATCACAATTAATTAAATATCATCACAATTAAATATATATCATAACTACATAACATTAAGCCAACCTATTTTCAGTTTTGTTTTCGTCATCTGTCCAATATTTTTATTTTCACAGTCTAAATTATGAGATTAATTTATAAATGAAAAATATGCAAAACAAATAAACAACTATATACATCAGCCACTTCACCAGCTGAGTAAATTCGACCTATTTCATAACCCGTTTCGTAGGATGTTATGAAATCGAAGCTGCTTCCGTACTGATGAGGGCCAATTCCCGATACCATGATATACAGGTTGACTTTTTGTCTTAATATTCCTAATATAGTATTGTGGCTCATTCTTTATCATCACTAGTAAAGGTTTTTTCTATGGTGATGCGCAGTGCCATCGTTCTTATATTGTGACGGTGTTTTGACCCACCGCCAATTTTGAACAGCCGTTTCAACCGCCACCACCTCGGCCGGCCGGGTACGCTGTGTCGGCGCATGCGCGGCGGCGGTGACGTGGTAAGCACGGGGGAGGAAACGATTGTTTTGACGCCTCCACGAGCCAACGTCCATTTTCATCCATCCATTTTCATCAAACCTTTTTCAACTCTTCTTTACTAGATTTTAATTTGTAACGATAATAATCACTAATAATTAACATTGATATTTATTTTTATATTATATCTGTAATAATTAAAATACCTTGGAGTGAATAATTGAATCATTTCTTCAAACCCAGACGAACCACCACAATATATAATATATATTACCGATATATTAGATCTCCTTATGTATTTATTATTCAATATTAAATATGTATTGAGAGTAGATAACTTGTAAAATACAGGAACCATTCATCCCTATATACCTTTATTTCATCGGGCAAAACTACAGAGATAGGATCAGATGTCGATTGAGGCACATAATGGTAGATGCCTACTTGAAGATATTTACAAAAAAAAAATTCTACATGGCCACTTTGAGTGTCGGAGGGTGATCCTGAGGGGCACAGCCAGGAGGAGGGTATGAGCAGAGAGTATCTAGCAACTTTGATCCTTGTTTCTTTTTTTTTTTTTGTTGACAAATTTCTATTCGAAATACGTGGAACTCTTAAGCCGCGTGACCAAACGGCCGAGAGAGAAGTAATTATATAAGCAATTCACATTGATATTCAGCCAATGATATACAAGTAGAGAGAAAAACTGTGGTATATGCATAAATGTGTATGGAATTGGAGAGGATACCCAAACGATGAAGCGCCAAGCAATGAGGTGTCTTCATTAATTTGTTTAACCAATAAAGTCAGGGAAATGTTCGTAAATAATTCTTACTTTCGCTGAGATAGTGATTCCGAGTTTCTCTTTGTCAAATCCTCGTCCAAATACATTGCCGGTCTGGTGGCCGCTGAAGGATAAGAAATCTTTCGAAGGAGAGGTCGGATACAACGACAGGTTTAGTACCTGTGGACAAGCGACAAGTCGATAGAACCACTGGCGATGCAGCAATACCGGGACGAAGCAGGATGTGCAAGATTAGACAGGATAAACATGGCCAGAGGAGCAGCCGTATCAACGTCATGCCCCGAGAATCAGAAGCTCCGGAGATAGCTGTCTAACTAACCTCAGACGGAGATATCCACGGTGGCTTCTTATCTCTCCAGAAACCGAATGATTGGAATCGCAGCAAGCTGTGGCAGCTCCAGCAAACCACGTGCGGTGCAAGATGTGAGCCTCTAGAAGGATTTAATCGTATATCGCACCACGTAGGCTCGACCAAGCTAGCTTCGTGATGATGGGCCATGGATTTCTTCTTAAACATGCGAGTGAAGAATATCCAGAGATGAGACAAGTTGAATGAAAAAAAAAACAGAGATTCAATTAGGTATCAATAATTATTTGAAGGAATCTTTTCCAAAAGAAAGTTTTATATAGTGGTCAGCCTATTGTTTAACTGCTATGACATTCTTTGACACGAAAATATGTCTTTCTTCAATTTTTAAATTGATAAAACTTACTTTCTTGTTAAATGCGAGTTGAAATATTGACGTTTTGTTAAAGCTGTCACTTTTATTTTCATGGGGGACTGGTTTTTAGCAATAAGGTAGAATAATGTTATATATCAGCTTCGGATATCCTTCTTGATTTTCTTATAACGTTGGTTTCGTTAGCACTTAGCAATTATTCTTCCAACATTTGTTTGAAAGCAGAAATAAATGCCTTGAAAACCTAATAGACAAATGACAATTAAATTAGTTTTATTAACATCTTGTCAATACATGCAAAAGTGCCCATTCTGCACTATTTTTAAAAATATAATTATATATATGCATGATACTATGTACAATTAATATTGGCGCCTCAGCCACCGCTGCATAGTTTGGTGGAGAATCGACAGCGATTATAGATATATATATAGATATTTTTGACCTGTGGGGGATATCAATATGAATTAGTCAGAGTAAAAAATACATATTGCACTCTATATTGTTACATCAATTTTAATGCGCACTACATTTATTCAAAATATTCTGTGATATTTAATATTTATTTAAAACAGATTATTTATATTATCATCATTCCTTTTGTAATATTTTATTGTACATATATCTTGATTGGTTATTGGAGCGAGAGAGAGCCTAGACTGAGGATCACAACCTACCAGAACAAAGAATAAATAAACACAATAACTTTAAAAGGTAATTTATTTTATTTACTCTTCTTTATTTACTTTGAATATGGAAACCCGCTCGGGAAACGTGTATAACACCAAGAAGGAGGAAACCAAGGTCGACGACCCTGCAAAACTGCAACTTGGTGCAACATTATATACTGGATGGAAGTATTCAGCGATAGGTATTTCTACAATTAGTACTATTCTAAGAATATTTACAATTAGAGTAGCACTCTCTCTCTCTCTCTAATTTATACAATTATATTTCTACGTATCTCTCTTCATACACAATTAAAATTCTGAGAATATCTAATATCAGCACATTTTGTAATTTCTATTTAATAAGTATCCTACGATTAAAAACAATCAGAATTTTAGGAATATTTGCGAAAATTTACTATATGCTAATTTACACAATTAAAAATCTACGCGAGTTTCTATAATAGGTATCATTCGAATTTCTACAATAGGTATTCTACAAATCTTTATAATTATATTCAAGGAAATTTTACAATAAATATCCTACGAATTTCTAGAATTTATAATTATAGAGTAATTTTTACAATTAGTATACTATGGATTTATATAATGTCTTCTAGGAATTTATACAATTATAGGATTCTACAAATTTCAACAATTAGTATTTTAAAGAGTAATTTCTATAATTAGTATTCCAGATATTTCTACAATTAGTGAACTGAAGTTTAACAAATTGAGAAGGCTTAGCTCCAGTGTTGAATCATTCCCAATTTATATTTCAGCATAATAAAACATTTTGATTGAGGGTACTCCTTCGAAATATCGAATTAAGAATCTACTAAAATTGCTCTTTAGTAAAATGTGGGAATTATATATGCATAAAAGAATAGCTCTGTATAAAACTTCAATCAGGCTTGCACTTACAAAAGGATCAGAAGACCATTGACTATTCTAGATTCAATTTTGGAAAACGAACCTACTTCATCCAATTATGTTCATCGTCTTTTCATAGAATCAAGAACAATTACATATGATTTGTTGTTTTGTTGTTGTCGTGTCCAAAGAAGAGTCTCAGATATCTCCATGCATCTCTATCACAGCAGTCGCAATGTCCACTATCTTGGGTGTGTAAAGCTGCTGCACTGAGTCTTTGTCAATTTTCTGCAAGGCTGCGGCCATTGCTCTTCATTGGAAAATGGGTACCTTTGCCACGTTAGTCACCTTGTATACGAGCTAGTATTTGGTCGAATATTGCAAGGGTCCAGGGGGGAACGCAAGGAGGTGTGGTCGGACTTCTCCCCCCCCCCCCCCTAATATAAGGGGGGGGGGTATATGATTTGTCTAACTTACAATAGATGATCAAAATATTTATAAACAACATACCCCTAATATAATCGAATCATTTTAACCTCTAAATCGTTATTGTATTCGCGGATCTAAATGAAACTTTTCAAAATGTTACACTTGTGGTATCCAACATTTCTCCACGCATAGATTCATACAATTATCAATTTATGGCTGACTCTGAGAATTATAGGAAAATCAGAGCAGTGGAAGATCCAAGCTTCTACTGCGGTGAAGAAACACAGGATTCAAGATACATATTGTTGGAACACTCAAATTTAAGAATTACAAATGACGGAGTTTTCTTCATGTCGAATAGTTGTATAATTGTGTAACTCCAAAAGGAAGTATGACAATGGTATTATTTTTGTGAGAATATTCCTGACATTATTACTTGCTTGTGTAAGTCAATTCTTCAACTTTTCTTATTTACCTTATTAATTTATATAACCATTTAAATGTATCTGGATAAAAACTCTGTATTATATTCTTCAATATCTAAATGATGGCTGAAATTAGAATGTCTTCATTTTTATATACATGAACACAAAATTATTTATAAAAGTATAATCAAATTTCTACATTCGTGTGTTCAAATTATTGAAATAATGAAAAGAAACGACATATGTACTACATTCAGAAGAAACAATAGAATATGAAAATATCGATTAATATCAACAACAAGCCTTTTATAGGGGACCTATGCCTTACACAGAATTCTGCATAATTGCATAGAAAAGATTTGTTAGTTATTTACATATGTTCGTTCATTTACATATCTATTTATAATAAATTTGAACTAATTTTGACGCGTATTTATTTATTTATTATCAAATCAGACGAGATATCCCCACAAAGGATGTTTGCGTCAAGCAACAACACCAAAAACATAGAACTATTTACAGAAACAATTGAAACCAAAATAATAATAATAATAATAATAACCAATGAAACAAATATACACCTAGTTAGCAATTAAGGCTTTTTAACCAAGATGGAAAATCATAGATATATTTACATATTTTCTTAAATTTTAAATATGAGTCCTTACTGTTTATAAACATAAAGAGACGCATATATGATTATTTTCCTTTTTTCAAATAAATCAATTTTCTACTGCCCATACTGCAATGATAAAATAATGAGAGGGCCTGGGTCATCAGTGGTTAACCCTTCCAGCGGTTGCCAGTTTAATCTACCATAACGCTGTAATATTATATTTTTTGATTTTCCTTTTATACTGATCTTGTTGCTAGACTCTTGGAATGGGTATTTAAAATGAACTATAGATATAAGCTTTAGAGGTAGAAATACATATAATAATTATATCTATTTACATACGGTGATACTGTTGCTAGACCCTTGGAATGGGTATTTTAAAAGAACTATAGATATAAGCTTTAGAGGTAGAAATACATATAATAATTACATTTATTTACATACGGTTTTCTTTATCAATGTTCCTTCTTTTGCGTAGCCCAGTAAACTTATCGATTAATATCAATCGTATAATAATAAATCAATAAATATCAAACCAAATCGTAATTTGAAATATTTCCACGTAGACATTAAGGTCAAGTGGTAATCAGATACATTAGATAATAGAAACTGATTGGGTATGATAGCAATATATCTCTCAATCCTTGAAGGGATTATCCTCGTGTATCCCTCCCCTCTGCTCCTATTAAAAGAATAGGGAAGGTATTTGTAAATCCCAAGGGAGAGAAGAATCGACAAATTTGGCCCTACAAAAACACAACTAATCTCACTCCAAGTCAAATATTTCCTTCTATTTGGAGATTAGATTTCTTATTACGTTAGAGTTATTTTATTGAAATTATTTTTCAGAAATAAATGTAATGTACATTTATAGAAAAATATTTTGATCTAATATGTATTTTATTATAGATATATATTTTTTGTGAAAATCTCTCTCTCTCTAATTGATAAATCTCTAAAAATATTTATTTTCTTGAATTCTATATATAAATTTGGTGCACATATTAGATATTAATATATAAATATATTTTTTTATCAATTTATTTTCTATTCTATATATTCTAACTTTTCATTTAATGAGTTTTCTATTTGTTGATTGTAAGTAGACTAATTTAAATTGTGAAACTGTTTACCATGCAATGATCGTTTAGCTCACTGGTACAAACCAATTA
>CP092867.1:110589753-110742332 GCA_030710605.1 Cordylochernes scorpioides
TGACTCTTCAACTCCGTTGCTAATGAAGCAGGACTCAGTCGTCGTTGCAGGAAGGATGCCCATAGTTCCACAAGTCAATATCTGTAGGAAGTGAGTTAGCCGCGTTGAGCAAGTAAGCTTCAGAGATATTGTTGATAGAATTCCTTTTGGTAGAGTGGATAGAAACCATCTTGTATTCATGCAGCGATTCATCCTGCGTTTTCCCATCCGGCGATATTTCAATATTCGACACCATATAGTTTTATCATTGTTGCTTCTCAATTGATAAGTATTCAATCATAGGTAACAAGGCTTAGAGTCATATGATTATTTTTAATTTTGAAGAGCCTAATTGGCATTCCATACCAGTCTTTCATACCAGGAGATAACTAAACTAAAGAAATGTCTAGAAGTAATTTCAACCATATATTTTTTATGATTCACCAATGGCGATCTCAGAAGACTCCAGGATTAATTTCCATCTCTTTACTATTTCTACATTATTCCAGTCAATCAATATAAACATTCTTGTATGAAGATTGGCAACAAGCAGATATAAAAATAAAATACTTTGGTTTTATTGAAATTTAACTTAATTAATAGAAAGAAAAAAGGCATTTCCTTATCGTGACACCTTTTTCCTTCCTATTTTATGCACCTTATCCTAGTATAATATCACTTTTTTACAATTTTTCCACATTAATTAATAGAGTTTTACTTCTTCCTGAAGGTTAATACATCAATATAAGATATAATATCATATACTAGAGAGAAAATAACATTCTAAGAAAGATAAAAAGTGTCTCCGATGTAAGAAAACAGATGAGAGTCTGTGACATCACGCCGGGATAACGACATTGTCCAAACACACATCCCATAACTCCACTTCAAACAACGCCCGTCGTTATGTCTCGGACAATTCTTTCAAAAGTTTAAACAACTAAGGAATAAAACGAGTTTAAAAGTTAAATAAATAAGGTTTCATTTCCTTCTCTTTTTAAAAATTATTTTGTTATTTCCAGTTTTATTGACCATCTAACTTATTTAATATTGACATAGATGTGTATAAAATGTACAGCTATTCAGAAAGTTATCTATTTTTTTGAACATTTATTCCTATAAAAATTTCATTTTGTTTTCAAATATTTATAATAATAAAGCTTATGGTAATATAGAAAATATGAATTCATCATAAAATTTTATTTGAAAAATGAATATTAAAAATTCTTTTTTGGGAATGTTTTCTGAAACTCACAGAATCTTTCAAATTATTTTCATATATTATTTTTTAAGAAAATGAGACATGTATGTTCTCAACTGCTTGTATATAAATGTATGCCAAGCCTTTCCTTCATTTCTTCCCATTATTTGATCACTGTAAATAACAATTCTGTTATTCCTACATGTACCCTACATTTCTACTCTCAGAATCTGTATAAGACCAAAAGGTGTTAATGAAGAATTTTGTTGTATTTGTAATTATTTCCATGTAACATAAAAATAGAAATTTTAAATGTCTTTAAAAACGTAAGTACAGGATTTATATTCATTTTTTTCTCTTCATCCAACGCATATATGGTGCTGTGGAAGGTAAGGGAATGTTAAGAGAAATCAAAGCACAAAGAAATTACTGTATATTCATTCAAGTCACTCTTATAAACATTTCTATCCGGGAGAATCTATTTTGTGAATATTGCGAACCATTGCCATACACTGTCAATACGACTCCATCACAAGTACACCAATACCTCGTTTTGCCTCGTTTCGTTTTGCGTTTTTTTCGAAGTTCCGTCGCTGCTTAATTTTTACTGATTTTCACTGTGCGTCGTTAGATTTTCGAAATTGCGTTGTTTTGGATTCGAGTCTTTAATTTTTTTTTTTTTTGAATTTTTTCCTAAAATATGGCAACACCTTTGTTTTTGATTGCGCCTTCACATATTTTCACTTTGCGTCGTTTCAATTTGCGTCGTGTTTTTTTTTGGAACGTAACCCCGACGCAAAACGAGGTATGGGTGTACATGCCGGCTACCCAGAGAATTTAGACGTGGTTCGACACCTATACAAGCTCGAAAAAATCCATAGGAGGAGCTAAAAAGAGGTATTCCATTACTGTACAAGTACATCGCAGGGTTAAGCTATGACCTCACTTGTTGAATAAACCCATGGATGATCGCTTTATTAAACGATTGGACTATGTGGAAAAATAGAATGGACTAATTTTAGATATACTGAACAGCGACCTGGTTGAACCTAGGACAGCCTATAGAACCTGTAGCAAGTGAGGATTGTCCGAATATAGGTTGATGGTTCCCGATGATCATTAAATTACCGCTGCGATACAATGTAAGCCGATTGAAAGAATGGAGAAATTTTATTTATCGAAAATCCAGAGCGCTGGTCAAATAACACAACACACCGTCTTACGAGGTATACTTATCCTCAATAAAATTCGGCATTTGGAAATAATATATCTCCGAACCCACTTAAATGAAGGCAGACATCACTGTTCAGTACTTTCCGATTTTTCTTTATAAATCCTTGGAATAAAAATATTTAGAATTATAATTATAAGATGTATAAATAATTCCCCTCTTGTTCCTATTATATAAAAAATATTATCATATATATATTTCCAAAATTCATCTTTTTATACAAATTTAATATCTTTCAGCGCATTGGTTTTATGAAGTATAATCGTATGAATTATATGTGGGGAATATTTTATAAAAATCCTCTCAAATTTCCACCAAGATTATCACCAGCAAGCACCCCGAGTAAACATTTATCTCCCACAAAATTAATTAACCTAAATTAGAAAATTAATGCACTTCTTTCAAAGGCAAAAACACCTCACTGAAATTTTAGCCAGATGAGAGTTTTTTCATAAAAATGATTTAGAACGTGAAAAAACCGTGAAATATTATTTTATAGCGCGTAAATTAGAAACTATATTAGGTATTTATATCCTTAAAATTTAGAGGAAAACACTATTTTTTATTCATATATAATATATTGGGAAAGAAAATAATACTTTATTTATTAATTCTTTTCTATATTTATAGGAGGGAAAACACAGATTCTACATTAAAATCTAATAGAGATATATATTTCACATGTTTTTAGAATAAAAATTTCTATATAAGTACATATATATGTGTGTGATTTACAATTCAATTTGAATGAAGTCAGTCTAGACAGCATATTTTAGAGGGAATTTCTAGAACGGATATTATTTCTAAGAATATATGTCTCTAGGGGAATATAAGGCAAGTTTTCTACACATATATACATAAATACATATACATATATATATGTGTGATCATATATTTCGCTGAATATTTTATTTAGTTATCTCTTGCTCTTACCTTTTCTCTTTTTATTTCTTTCAGGTCATTTACCATTGGTTCTCTCTATCCTCAGGGTAGTGTGAGGATATAGTTGCAAAATAATGGTTTGGTTTATTGGAAATCTTACTCTATACTGCTCCTTTGTGAGATTTACAAGATAGTTATCTAATCAGGTTAATATATTTCGAATAAAAAAGAATTTATTTATATATAAAAGTTGTACCTGGTTCTGTAAAGAAGAAAAAACAATTTTTTCTAAAAATATTTCGGTAGATTGCTCCCTCTTTATCAATTTATTGTACTGTGCAATAAATTGATAAAGAGGGAGCAATCTCTCGAAATATTTTGAGAAAAAATTGTTTTTTTTTCTTTACAGATCCAGGTACGCTCTTTTATATAAACTTAAATGATGGATCGCCTTTTGACTCAAAGAATTTATTTGATTTTATGAAATGTACCTAAGCGCATATAAAATTAACTAGACGAATGGCCCGGGCAACGCCCGGGTTTTACCCGAGTGCGGATATGTTTTTAAAACGTTGTCTTGGGTGGTCGCTATAGACAGGGTGGTCTGTATGGACAGGTGAATGTAACACACAGCTGATAACAGGGTTGTCTAGAGTGGCCGCTATAGACAGGGTGGTCTGTATAGACAGGTGGATGTATCACACAGCTGATAACAGGGTTGTCTAGAGTGGCCGCTATAGACAGGTGTATGTATCACACAGCTGATAACAGGGTTATCTGGGATGGCCGCTATATACAGGGTGGTCTGTATAGACAGGTGGATGTATCACACAGCTGATAACAGGGTTGTCTAGAGTGGCCGCTATAGACAGGGTGGTCTGTATAGACAGGTGAATGTAACACACTGCTGATAACAGGGTTGTCTAGAATGGCCGCTATAGACAGGTGTATGTATCACACAGCTGATAACAGGGTTGTCTAGAGTGGCCGCTATAGACAGGTGTATGTATCACACAGCTGATAACAGAGTTTTCTAGAATGGCCGCTATATACAGGGTGGTCTGTATAGACAGGTGGATGTAACACACTGCTGATTACAGGGTTGCCTAAGGTGTCCGCTATAGACAGGGTGGTCTGTATAGACAGGTGGATGTAACACACTGCTGATAACAGGGTTGTCTAGAATGGCCGCTATAGACAGGTGTATGTATCACACAGCTGATAACAGGGTTGTCTAGAGGGGGGCAGGGAGGACACGTGTTCGCCGGCGGCAGCCAATGGGCGTGCATTCTATCCGTGAGCTTCAGAATTAGGCAATTATATAAGTAGATTTCTTTGATATGGATAAATAAAATATACGCAGAATATAAGTAAAAATATTTTGAAAATTTAATTCTATTTTCGTTATGTGCCGCTGAGTTTGTTGTTGACACACATCAATATTAAGAAAAAGGCATCTCCTTATCGTGCAACTGAAAGTTGGTGATGGCTTGCGCCATCTATCGGAGCAAATATCAACTATTCTCGTAGATTTTTAATTATTCCAGAATTGGCCAAATACCCATTCTTGATTAATCAAGAAAAGCTAACCACGGAAGCGTTTCGGGCTGTTGGTCCTCATCAGCGTGGTGCAAGCTGTACCTCAACGACCAAAAAAAAGGTCATTAAGGCATCCTGAAAAATCATGAAACAGGTAGTTAAGGCCAGAATTGCGTGAGAACGCTACACACATCACTATAATATATATGTTATAATACTTTGAAAAAGGTTGGCATTCAGCCAACTGAAATATTGGTAAAATAAATGATATTTTGATCCAATATATGCCTTTTAAATGAAATATTTGTATATATAATAAATGAAAACATAGAGATGCGAGTGTTTATTTCACAAATTAATCCAACTTTTCCACTGTCCTTATTGCGATGAAAATATATATTGGGATATCTTGGCTCATCAATGGTGAATTTCATCGCAGTAAGGACATTAGAAGTTTGATTTATTTGTGAAAGAAACATTCGCGTCTTAATATTTTAATCACGTTATTGCTTTGTACACCTATTCCCCGATTTACACGGTACTTGTCTTACACGTTTTCGCTTTTACACGGTTTTCCAAATAAGTTTTTTTTTTATCGCACTATACTAAATGCTACTGTGATTAAACACATGCGCTGTGTACACATCTCACGAGGAATCCCGAGCTTATGTGCTGACTACATATTGTAACCTGTCAATGCATTTTATTTTTATTTCTGTGTACACCTATCCCCCGATTTACACGTTTTTCTCAGGAACGTATCTACCGTGTAAATCGGGGGATAGGTGTATTATATTTTGATATCTCTACCTGACTGTTTGTTAATATTATTTTTGATGAATACTTTTTGGTTTTCGTAAGGAGGAATATTATTAAAGATATTTTCCATAAGTTTTAAAAGTTCGAACGTTTCCTTGACATGTTTACTAGCATATTCTTATATATTTAATTAAAATATCCATTAACTTTCTCTCAAAATTGTTCTGTTGAAGTGTTAATATAAGTTAAATTAGTTATTTTAACGACGTGGCCAACAATTAATTGGATTTATAACAGCATATTGTGACCTATTTTATGTACGTATTATATCCCAAACACGATGCGGCCCCAGCCATCTTTGTCTTGAGCTCGATGTACCATCTCAGTGACCGTTAAGCCAGTGAGTTTATTTAATTGGTCCAGGAAGCGTGTCGACGGGCATTCAGGTATAATTCTCCTTGTAAATAGCTCTGGACCTTATCATTATCAGACGACACTATATCTACCAAATATGATATCTGGATAGGTATGGGGCGTATATAGTGATACTCTATCTATTAAACATACCTGTTACACTTATCAGATTATCCTAGAATATGTCTAACCTGTATGGACTAGTTCAATATCACATTGATAGGCACCGCTCAGCAAGAGCAACCTAGTTCATGATAATTGAAACAGTGAATAATATGTGAAGGTTATTCACATATTAAACAAATTTTAACGCGGGATTCAATCCCGGTTAATGACTGTCGGGAATATCTAACCAAAATTGTAGATTTTGAGTCCAACTTCCTTTCAAATACAGAATAATAACCTATTTACCTGACTAGATGTGATAAAGTGAAGATGCGCCAGAACCACATAGAACAGGAGAATTTATCAGGAAATGGATATTAAGACACAATTTGTATGTATCTAGATTATCAGAAAACTACAACTCAATAACACAAGGAAGAGAAATGCCCAAATCCAACATGTTCGCCGAAAAAAGAAAGCTCGTATATCAAATATCATATAGAACTATAGCAAGAATAAGTGCGTCTTCCTTAATGACTAATATAAAAATTGGCAATGAAAGATATTGAAAAACATAAAGAAGTCTTATACGAATATATAAAACCTTTAATTGACGGAATGTCAGGATAATGACGTAATGATTGGATCTTTCTCCACGGCACCTATCACTGGACAAATAAGCGTTGACTTATCTAAGGACACGACCCTGTGTCATTCTGTCATCCACGTCGATATAGCCCTGCACCATTCCAAACGTTGGCGTCTATTCAGTGGGGTCAATGGCAGTCTTCTTACCGGACGACATGAATGCAAGCCATTAACAACCAATCGACGGAAAATGATTCTGATCGATATGGAATAATCTAGGTAGTCTTGCAAATTTTTCAGAATGGAGGTACAAGTGGTATGTGGGTCAGCCACTGCTTGTCGAAGGATACGCCGATCCACGCATGCTGACGTCACTCTGGCTGCACCGGAAT
Source organism: Cordylochernes scorpioides (assembly GCA_030710605.1). NCBI lineage: Eukaryota > Metazoa > Arthropoda > Arachnida > Pseudoscorpiones > Chernetidae > Cordylochernes > Cordylochernes scorpioides. The sequence continues at coordinate 110,596,844 of CP092867.1, forward strand.
TCCTATAAATATCTTCATTTTTTCCCCAACCATCTATTTCACAGTCGGTGCACCGTGGACGCACCCAGGGGTCTGTCATCTGCGATTTGACTTATAGACCAACTTGCTCATTTCAGATCGATCACCATGCCCCTCGTAAAAGCATCTGTCTGCTGGAACTGCTTCCTTTGAAAATGGCCTGGCATCATCTGCTATTGCACGTGTCTTTTGAAACAAGAACAACATTCTTACGATGATTTTCCTTGAAGAAATAACGGCACGAATACTGTCCTTTCTGCAAGTTTCTTTCCTTATATCTTACTCCACGTGCGAACGAGAGCTGCGTATTTCACATCATTTGCATAACTCTTTCTTGGTGTTCCATTTTCAATGTCGCGCAGTATATAATATTGTGAAAATATGGAATAAATTATAAGTTGAACATGTGCATCCTTGAAAAAAATGATATCAAATAAAACTTTTGAAGACATCAAAATGTCAAAAAATATTAATACAAAACATATAAGATAGAATTTGAAATAAACTTGACGATGATGAATAAACTTTGACTAAGAGATATATAAAAGAGGGAAAAAAAGAAAACTATATGCGTTTAAAGTATTATAATTTTTACCTTTTTTTTCAAATGTGTACCTATCCCTTTAAAATTGTATTAAATTAGCGACCTATACTATTGGAAATTTTAAATATTAAAATGAATAATAAAAATAAACATTTTTATGAAGATCTAAATTGCGAATATATATCTGGTGTTTCAAATTTCCTATTTATACTATTTTTGTTTTCTGCGGGGGTCCAACTTTCTGGAAATAATCGCTAATTCTTTTACTATATGTTCTGGTATAAAATAGCTGTTTTATCAAAGTCAGGTTTGTGGTTGTTTTTCAAAGCGTGGTTTACAAGGAGTGATAATGGATTGTAATTTCTTAAACCTGATTTATGCTGATTGATACGATCTTTTAGAAGCTTGTTTCTCTTATGTATTGGCTTTCCTATAGTTTAATGTCTATTTTATCAATTAACGGGCATATCATCACTGCCAGTTATTTGGGAAAATACAAATCTTGCTTCATTTTACCTCTTTTAGAACAAATTACAACTCTACAAGAATATCGCATTTCCACATCATATTTCAAGTTGAACTTTGAAGAGTTTTTATAATAGACTATTTATAATAAAGGTCTTCAAAAAATATTTATATTATTTTAGTATTTAGGAATAAATTGGTTATAGCCTCTTATTTTTCGAATATATGATGAATATATATAGAATTTTTTTCAGCATATAAACTGTGATCATTTTTAAGACCGAAATATCTCGGTTTATGAAGGGGCTAGATGAAAGCAAAATATTTTATCAAATATCTAAACATAGTCTTTCGAGATGTTTTCTTCTGGCATATATATCATATGAAAAAATAGTACAAATGTGATACTGTACTGGAATAAGGTGCATAAATTATGAAAAAGGCATCTCCTTATCATGCAACTGAAATTTGAAAATACGCAAACCATCAGCAACTTTCAGTTGCACGATAGGGAGATGCCTTTTCATAATATATATCATATGTTGTAAAATGTTTAACAAAAATCTATAATACTGTAAATACATGACTACTTAAAATTATATCCATTATTCCTGTAGAAGGGCAGCTTACGCCCGAAAGCTCGAATTTATTTTTCAAATAAAGAAACTTATCCTTTTTGAATCTTTTCGTTATTATAAAAATCTATAATGTTAAATTTTCTAGTGATTTTTTTCAAAAAGAGTTACCGTTTTAAATTTATGTGAGAAAGAGAAAAAATACTCATAAAATCTTCAGGAAAAAATATTTAATTGCATCCACCGCTTAATTCGCCTGAGGAATTTTCTATCGAAATCAATGCCATAATTGCCCACTAAAATTCTGTAATTACTATATTTTATAACAACTTTTGATTAATTTTAACTCTCTCAATCCAGGTTTTTAAGAATATGAATTGATAAAGGTAAATGTAATTTGTTATCTATATTTGTTGCGCACGATTTAGAATCAAATATCCAAATATGTTGAGCATTCGTTAAGGCGTAAAAAGCATATAAAAAGAATGTTGAACCTTCGCCAAATGAAAATAAAATCACCAAAAGAATGCAGGCAGAATTTGCCAAATATATCAACTTTTATTTTAAAGCAAGATTTTAATATTGGAAGGAATAATATCAGAATACGTATTTGTTTTTAGGGATTTTCCCGAATGGAATTCCTGGGGTATAATATATGTCTGGCAGGAATGTTATTGGGTTAGGATGGCAACATTCTAATATGTTCCTTCTTCCTAGCCGTGTATCATTTACTTTTCTTTCATTTCTGCTGCTGCTCTTTCTTTATATTCTTCCTGGGCCAACCGAGGTCTTTGACGTGTCGTGACTTATGTCACAGCATATTTTCTTTATTCCAAATTTCGAATATAACATTCATTTCATTTATCCATGTGTAATCATATAAATAAATTGGAAATATGATGTAATTAGACGTCATAATTAGAAATACATTTGATATTTATTTTTTAGATATTTTTATCTTATCCTTCCTTCCGTCAATGCCTTCTCTATTGAGGGTGGGCCAAGTGGTCTCTCCATATCTCCTTCCTTCAATGCCATACTCTACTGAGGGTGAGACACATAGTCTCTCCATATTTCCCTCCTTCAATGCCTTCCTCTACTGAGGGTGGACTACATGGTCTCTCCATATCTCCCTCCTTCAATGCCTTCCTCTAATGAGGGTGGACCGCATGGTCTCTCCATATCTCCCTCCTTCAATACCTTCCTCTAATGAGGGTGGGCCACATGGTCTCTCCATATCTCCCTCCTTCAATGCCTTCCTCTAATGAGGGTGGGCCACATGGTCTCTCCATATCTCCCTCCTTCAATGCCTTCCTCTACTGAAGGAAGACCACATGGTCTCTCCATATCTCCCTCCTTCAATGCCTTCCTCTAATGAGGGTGGACCACATGGTTTCTTCATATCTTCCTCCTTCAGTGCCTTCCTCTACTGAGGGTGGGCCACTTGGTCTCTCCATATCTCCCTTCTTCAATGCCTTCCTCTAATGAGGGTGGACCTCATGGTCTCTCCATATCTTCCTCCTTCAGTGCCTTCCTCTACTGAGGGAGGACCACATGGTCTCTCCATATCTCCCTCCTTCAATGCCTTTCTCCAATGAGGGTGGACCACATGGTCTCTCCATATCTCCCTCCTTCAATGCCTTTCTCTACTGAGGGTGGACCAATGGTCTCTCCATATCTCCCTCCTTCAATGCCTTCCTCTAATGAGAATGGACCACATGGTCTCTCAATATCTGCCTCCTTCAATGTCTTCCTCTACTGAGGGTAGGCCACATGGTCTCTCAATATCTCCCTCCTTCAATGTCTTCCTCTACTGAGGGTAGGCCACATGGTCTCCATATTTCCCGGTTCTCCGCCATCCTCTTCATCTCCTCGTAGGTGTGTCGTCCAGTCCATTGTTTAAGATCATCTGTGTTTCCCTATCTCTTTTCTCTTATAAAAGCTTATAAAATATTCGTCGGTCATTAAAAATCACAGTACTGGAAACATTCCAAAATTTGATCAAAAAGTGACTTGCTATTAGAAGACTCTAATTCATTTCCCAAAAGAATATCATTTTATCATTGATGTAATCTATTTAGTCAAGTTGCAATAGAAATCCATTCTTCTTTTTTTCCACATACAAGAATTATGAAAATTATATTCCATTCTATGCTTCTATTGCTCTCCTTCTTATAAATTATATTTCAACATTGAAGTGAATGTTATTCACTTTATAAAGTCATATACTGGCCATAAAAATATTTGCATCATCTATAAACACTTTAGAAAAATTTAGAAAAATTTGCATACTTAATAAGAACATTAAGACGCCTAAATTTTCATTCATGAAATGGTTATTTAAATAGCCCCCTAGTGTATCACTAATCAAATTTATCTTCTTTTTTTTTAAATTCCTAAGAGTATCATTAAATCTGTAGAATGCCAAGGCAGAAAAAAGGGAGTCATACAAGCAAATTTCTGATTTTACAAGAGGCACAATCATAGGCCTAAGAAGGTGAGAAATTTCAACTAGAAAAATTACTATGAAATTAGGCTGCAATCAAAATACAATTGTGGGGATTTAGGTTCCAGTGGTCAGAGGAAAGGTTTAAGAAAACCTGGCTCAGGTCGTCCTAGAGTAACAACAGAGAGAAAAACAATTAACAAAAGTTCACTGACTTCGAACAAGAGTTAAAAACAAAAAAAAAATCTGAAAATTTTCAAATTATATATATATGTGTGGGAAAAAAAAGGTCAGGTTCTGATAATAAACATAAATTAAGCATATCCTGAATACTAACATGAACGTTATAGATCTGATGTAAACGAAGCTCATGGTACAATATTCTGCCCAAATTATAAAGATCGTCATGATCGAGATAGTAGAATATTATAAGCACGATGTTTGGAATAGTCAAATATGATTATAGGCAGAGAGGTAGAAAAAGAAGGTAAAAAAGAGTTATAGCATCATAAATGGGTGTGTCCTGATTGGAGGTACCACAACTCTGCCTTTTTCAAGAACTTATGAGTAAATGGTACTTCTTGGAGGGTCCATAAATGAGCCCATTATTGCTGTTGATTAAACAGAGATCTAAATCTAAGACAATAAATATCTCAACATCAGGTTAACATCGAGGCAATGGCGGCCAAATTCCACATCAATCTCAATACTAAATCAACCTTATATAGAGAGTTTATATTGATTACCACTGGGTTGTTCATCACGAGGGTTTTCCAATTGGACACAAGTTAATAATACATATTAGTGAAGAGCGATTCGTCATCTGAGAAAGGCCATTCGTCAAAAACGACCTGCTCTTTAGAGAAAAAACATTTTTTGGTTCTTTCATCATGACATCTCACAGGCTACAATAGTCTTCAGGGAAAATATGGCTAGCATTCTACATAAATTTCACCACGAGTTACGTATTTACCAGATATGGGTTAGAAAGAAAAAATAAAACTAAGATAACAAATAATTGTTATATCAAATATATGAATCCATTTATATATTTACAATAAAGATAATAAATAAAAAGAAATTTCTTTCCCGTTTGTTAAAACCAACCTTTCAGTTTTCTTTTTGTTTTTAGTTTTGTTTATTGAATTGTATGTAGAAGAATTATATATATAGGTTGCTAAAATGTGTATTTAGGTGCAAGTATCCCAAGCTGAGATATTGCGTCCGATATGTTAAATAAAATAATAATAAAAATAAAATAAATAAAAATAAATGCTTCAATTTTTAAAAGTTTACAAATATTTCTTTAGAAAGTTCGAACTTTATTATATTGCCACATGGAAAATTAGGGATAACAAACTTCTGGGTGACACCGCAATTTATTTGAGACAAGAACAAACTATGAAGTATAAACAAAAGATAAACAATGAGGGAAGTTTACAGAGTAGTAAAATATAAAAATGAAAAAAGAATGATACTTTGTTAATAAAAGTGTGAAATTATAAATGCTTGTAAAATAATAAACACTTCGCTACATAGCTCCTTCCCTATGAGAGCTGTGACCCACAGCTTGCAATTATTGTAGATACTGAAATGGATCTGACGTGCTTCTGCCAAATATTCCATCGAAGTCTTGGAACTTTTTCCCTAGTACCTTTGCGTCCTTTTTCTTGCGGCTTGAAGAACGGCTTTGTCGTCATATCGTCTATAGGGACATCGTCATCTAGGAGGGAAGTCTTGGCTTTGACACGGCGGTGGAATCCTGGAACCAGTCTCTGACAATGTAGATCACAGCATCCATGGCCTCTAGGTCTTCTCGGCGATATTCAGTTTGTCTTCCCTAATTTAACCAGCATCTCCACCAAAATGCCACGTGGAAAATTAGAGAAGACAAACTTCAGGATGACACAGTAATTTATTTAAGGAAAGAACAAACTATGAATGATAAACAAAAGATAAGCAATGAGGGAAGTTTACAGAGTACTAAAATAAAAAAAAAAGTATGATACTCTGTTAATACAAGTGTAAAATAATAAATGCTTGTGTGTGCGGTGTGTGTAAAATATAAACTATTTAGCTACAGTATATAAAACGACAGAAAAACAACTAGCTGATGCAACATAGTGGATAAAACAGATATAATAGTAATATAATAAAAATGTCTATAAAAGGTTTTAGATTATATTACTCTATGAAATTCTATTTAAACAAATAAATAAATTATCTTAGAAATAGAATACCTTAATATCTACCTTATCAATATCATTACTTTCATTTTCTTGAAAGAGTGCCCTTATTAGGGCCCATTCATTCCCATAATTTCCTTGTGTTCTCTTCAATGGTCAAAACTTAACTCTCTCCATAAATTTCAAAATATAAATTCACCGCCAAATTAACTGGTCAAAAATTTCAAAATTATTTTCAGAGATTATTTTTCTGAATATTTTTCTCTAATGTAGCTGTAAATAATTAATTCTGTGATATTACATTAATAAATTTTATATTTTGCATTAAGTTCTTTAATACAAAGCAATAACGCGCCATCTATACTTAACAAATGAAAACATTAAGACGCGAATATTTCTTTCACAAATAATTTAAACTTCTACTGTCCCTGCTGCGATGGAAAAATATTGGGATGGCTCATCATGGGCGGTTCATCATTCGGACCAAAGAAAAGGTCTCAAATGTATATTATCTCATAGAGGTCATGAAATAGGTGTGAGGTTTTATATGCCATTATAGTATTAATGATATGATGTTTTGATGCGTTTTCTATTTCTGGTGTGTATTTTATTATTAAAGATTTAATATACAAGGTAGCATCAAAAAGTTCCCGAAACTTTTTAAAATTAATTATTTATAAATATTTAAAACGTTTATACCAGAAATAAACTTGCGTTTGTGACAATCTTTCGTCTTCATAAGCTTCATTCATTAATGCTAATGTCTCTGTGAAAGACTTTTAATTTTACACAAAATTTAATATTTGCCCTTTACTCAAATGATGACATTGCAAAACCCGACGCGAGCTAAATACTTACAACAAAATTATGCCTAAAATGAAAACTACGCATGCGCATTTACTGGCGTTGCTAAATTATAGTTTAGGCTTTGTTATTCACAGTAAAATTGATTTTACATTTTTAAAAGTTGCTTTATATTTTATTTGTTTAAAGTTCGGGAACTTTTTGATCTTACCGTGTATATATATAAATCAATAGGTAGACGTTGTGATCTATCAATATACACTATATTAATCCAATATTTCACAGGCCAAAGATCTAAGAATTCCAAGTTGACCGATTCCCTGCTTGTCTCTAGGAAGTCGCCATTAAGGACTCTTAGGACTGTATCTATTATCTCTCGATGGGGTCCAGATGACTTATCACCAGATCCATCTCTCTGCAACTTCTTCTGCAATTAATTGGGACTTCGCACTCAACCCCTACTTAGTGTGACAGACTACCTATAGCTAACTTCCTCTTATTATTTAGATTAGTCTAAAACACAGGGAACCTTTCAATTTTTTCTATAGAACATTTAAGAATGATCAAATAAAGTGTGTGTGTTATGAAAATTCTAAACTATTTTAGATGCTTAAAATTATTTTTGAAATTAAACAATTTTTACTGCCCTTGATGATTCGCCAAGCCCTCCTATTAATTATTCCATCGCAGTAAGGGCAGTAGAAATTGTTTAATTTCAAAAATAATTTTACACATCTAAAATAGTTTTGAATTTTCATAACAGATGGCGCGCTAGTGCATCATAAAGTGTATGTGTCTTGTTTCAATTTTTATTAAAGGGTTATTGAATTATCAATTATAAAATGAAATAATTTTTAATCTTAAATACAAATTTGAAGCAATATAGGTATTGAAATGCATCCTTATAATTTTTTCTAAAATTAAAATGGTCTCCAATAATCTATATTAATAAAATGGAAATTTCATAAGTGGACATCACTAAAAACTTTCGTTGCAATGCATCAATTTCAACCAAATTTTCAACATTTATGTAAAACGAGATGGAGCAGGTTTTGCTTAACATCAAAATATATTTCCTAACATTAACATGCGTAACTTCGCTGTTATCGATTAAATACAAAAAAAAATAAACAGAGTTATCTATATAGATAATACCGTAACAGAGTTTTCCATTGTAAAGTCCTGAACTATCTCCTCCGAAGATTCTGAACTACACATAACAATCTATATACCAAAATTTTCGGTATTTTTTTCTTCGTATGATAGGCCTGTTTTTATTTTCCTAATGTTAACAGTTATTTTTATTTTTTAATTTAATCTATTTTACAATCGTAGATTTTTTGCATTTATCATCATCAATTCATTTGTTTTGAAATGCGTAAAAATGTGTTTTGAAATAATATATATTTCTGATTCATTTGATTATGTAAGTACTTTGTTATAGTTTTTCATTTAAATATATAAATTTTTCGAATTGTAGATTGAATTATTACTTTTATTCTATAATAATTATCTTTTATAAGTGTTTGTTATAGTTTTTCATTTGAATTTGCACAATTTTTGTATCTGGTTATCTTTTTTGGCATCTTTTCATCTCTCTTTGGCATCTTTTTTTTCTCATTAATAAGACCTAATCCAAATAATTTAATAGTGTGTGACGTTTCAGCAACAGCATCAGACAGAAGAATAAATGAACTAAAGAATAAAATCTCATTTTTTCTTTTGTCTGATGATGGTGGCATTTGGATTAGGTCTTTTTTTTTTTTATTAATTTGTTATAGTTTTTCATTTGAATTTAGCTCCATTTTTGTGTCTTATTTCTTCTTTATATTAAAACTTAGAATTAAGCTTTGCTTTTTTATATACATGTTTATTACACATTTAGCAATACTTTTTCTTTATATTTGCTCTTATTTACTCATTTTTTTACTCTTTCACAATCAGATTTTGAAAATGGCTAAATGGCTTCACTTCTCCCTATTTGCTTTTGTAGCTTTTCTTATAAAAAAAATATTAGAACTTAGAATTAAGCTTTGCTTTTTTATATACATGTTTGTTACACATTTAGCAATATATATACCAAAATATTTTTTTGAATACTTACCTCTTTTAGTGAATTTTTGTCAGGGGGGCTGCAAAAGTGCCGTACTTATGCAGTATTTTGATGCTTTTCCTGTGAAAAGGATAATGAAATTTAAAATTAAGCTTTGCTTTTTTATATACATGTTATTTACACATTTAGCAATATATACACAGAAATAATTTTGGAATATTTAACTTTTTTGGTGAATTTTTGTCAGGGAAGCTATGGACTGCCGTAATCATGCATTATGTTGATGTTCTTCTCATAAAAAAAATATTTGGGTTTGGAATTGGGCTTTGCTTTTTGTATACATGTTTTTTACATATTTAGCAATTTACACAAAGAAAAATTTTGGAATATTCAACTTTCTTGGTGAATTTTTGTCAGGGAAGCTATGGACTGCCGTAATCATGCGGCTGCAAAAGTGCCGTACTTATGCAGTATTTTGATGCTTTTCCTGTGAAAAGGATAATGAAATTTAAAATTAAGCTTTGCTTTTTTATATACATGTTATTTACACATTTAGCAATATATACACAGAAATATTTTTGGAATATTTAACTTTTTTGGTGAATTTTTGTCAGGGAAGCTATGGACTGCCATAATCATGCATTATGTTGATGTTCTTCTAATAAAAAAAATATTTGGGTTTGGAATTGGGCTTTGCTTTTTTGTATACATGTTTTTTACATATTTAGCAATTTACACACAGAAAAATTTTGGAATATTTAACTTTCTTGGTGAATTTTTGTCAGGGAAGCTATGGACTGCCGTAATCATGCGGCTGCAAAAGTGCCGTACTTATGCAGTATTTTGATGCTTTTCCTGTAAAAAGGATAATGAAATTTAAAATTAAGCTTTGCTTTTTTATATACATGTTATTTACACATTTAGCAATATATACACAGAAATATTTTTGGAATATTTAACTTTTTTGGTGAATTTTTGTCAGGGAAGCTATGGACTGCCGTAATCATGCATTATGTTGATGTTCTTCTCATAAAAAAAATATTTGGGTTTGGAATTGGGCTTTGCTTTTTTGTATACATGTTTTTTACATATTTAGCAATTTACACACAGAAAAATTTTGGAATATTTTACTTTCTTGGTGAATTTTTGTCAGGGAAGCTATGGACTGCCGTAATCATGCGTTATGTTGATGTTCTTCTCATAAAAAAAATATTTGGGTTTAGAATTGGGCTTTGCTTTTTTATATAGGACCCGCAGTTGAGAAACTATAGAAGAAAAATTTTAACAAATCAGAAAATGAAATTACAAACAACAGAACTACACTACTTTAAGGACATGAGAGCACATGCACTGTATCACCATACGTGTACCATTTTCAAAGACCCTGCTTAGGATTAAAACTTCTCAGAAGCATAACAATAGTACCAACCTAGAGGTTAACTGGTGTGGATGCATTCCTCTGGGAGTGAGACTATTGAGAAATTCAGTAGGGAGTTATTTTGCTTCTCCGCATTCTAACACTCCAACTGTTAACACTGTGGAAACACTGACTCATGTTTGGTAATCAATTTCAGGGAAGAAACTATAGACATTGGATTAAATAAATTATTAATTAAATTGCATTAAATAAAAATTATTAGATTTAAATAAATATTATTAGAGTGAAAAAAAAAAGAAAGAAATTAACAAATTAGAAAATAAAATTTCGAAAAATACAACTATATTGCAGATAAGATAAGAGGACCTTATTAAAAAATACATAAACAAACTGTAATTCGACACTCGATAATTCGACACTTTCGATAATTCGACACTTTCGATAATTCGACCATTTTAAAAATCAAATTTACAAGGTTGATTGTTGTTTAAATACAACTTTGCTTTTGCATGCATAAACACAGGCTCTTGTAGCAAGAACCCAAATATTATTTATAGTCATAGCAAAAGCCAACTTTAGTGAAAACTGATGCCTCTTCAGAATGAATGGAAGACTGAAATCTGAAGGAGCAGAAGATATGGGTCATTTATACTTTCACCAATGCCTTTAGGATCTTTGCGATGGAACGCGTATGGTGTTTCAGCGCATGTGCTCTCATGTCCTTGAAGCACATATACTGACAGTGCCCAAAGTTGAACACACTGTATAGTGTCTGAAATATCTTTGGCCCCTTCGGATACCAACCTTCGCTTCATTCTAGAGAGGCGTTAGTTTTCATGTCATATCTGTAATATAGTTTTGTTGTTTGCAATTTTCTTTTTTTTTTCCTTTCAAATATGTATCCACTCTGAAATATAGTTTGTAAATTTTTATTCCAATTTATTTTCTTATATATATATGTATTTTTTTTCATTTCCAAAATATTTATTTATACTTTCACCAATGCCTTTAGGATCTTTGCGATGGAACACGTATGGTGTTTCAGCGCATGTGCTCTCATGTCCTTGAAGCACATATACTGACAGTGCCCAAAGTTGAACACACTGTATAGTGTCTGAAATATCTTTGGCCCCTTCGGATACCAACCTTCGCTTCATTCTAGAGAGGCGTTAGTTTTCACTAAGGTTGGCTTTTGCTATGACTATAAATAAGGCTCAAGGCCAAACCTTGGCTACAAGAGCCTGTGTTTACGCACGGACAACTTTATATGTGGCCTTTTCAAGTGTGCGAACATTGGATAGCATACATGTAAAGATGACCCATATCTTCTGCTCCTTCAGATTTCAGTCTTCCATTCATTCTGAAGAGGCATCAGTTTTCACTAAAGTTGGCTTTTGCTATGACTATAAATAATATTTGGGTTCTTGCTACAAGAGCCTGTGTTTATGCATGCAAAATCAAAGTTGTATTTAAACAACAATCAACCTTGTAAATTTGATTTTTAAAATGGTCGAATTATCGAAAGTGTCGAATTATCGAAAGTGTCGAATTATCGATAGTGTCGAATTACAGTTTGTTTATTTATTTTTTAATAAGGTCCTCTTATCTTATCTGCAATATAGTTGTATTTTTCGAAATTTTATTTTCTAATTTGTTAATTTTTTCTTTTTTTTTCACTCTAATAATATTTATTTAAATCTAATAATTTTTATTTAATGCAATTTAATTAATAATTTATTTAATCCAATGTCTATAGTTTCTTCCCTGAAATTGCTTACCAAACATGAGTCAGTGTTTCCACAGTGTTAACAGTTGGAGTGTTAGAATGCGGAGAAGCAAAATAACTCCCTACTGAATTTCTCAATAGTCTTACTCCCAGAGGAATGCATCCACACCAGTTAACCTCTAGGTTGGTACTATTGTTATGCTTCTGAGAAGTTTTAATCCTAAGCAGGGTCTTTGAAAATGGTACACGTATGGTGATACAGTGCATGTGCTCTCATGTCCTTAAAAAAGTGTAGTTCTGTTGTTTGCAATTTCATTTTCTGATTTGTTAAAAATTTTCTTCTATAGTTTCTCACCTGCGGGTCCTTCGGGTAAACCCGGGGCGTTGCCCGGGTCACTCTGCTAGTTTTATTTATATATAAATACAAAATTAAATTTCAACAGAGTTAATTATTTTACATACTAGCTAATAATCTCAATCTAAAAAATATTCAAAACAAGCAATTTTAAGATAACACCATATGTAAAACAGTCGGCCAAGAAAACAACAACGATATTACATCTTTCTCACATATTCACACACAATCTTGATTAATAATTAAAACTAATCTTTAACATTGTTTATTATACTTCAACTTTTATTTCTACATTTGTTTTTAAATACCCAATTGTTTTATCTTGTTTCTAATTTCGCCTAACAAATATACAAATTTATAGTGACCAACATATGCAAATTTTATCTTTGTTTTTATTTAACTTGATATCGTAAACAAAACATCGATTGTAAGCATTTTTCTGTTCACCTTCCGTGGTTTCTCTTTTCTCTGATAGTTTTTAGGTGTAGTATATTTTCTTATTACTAGACTACAAACATTCCCTCGAGAAAAACCTGGGCGAAGCCGGGTACATCCGCTAGTAATATTTATAAAATAGGAATATATTTAGATAAATACACTTGTATATGTTTTAATAAAAGAATAGGGCGCCTCAACCGTCAAATTAAACCTCAAAACTAGACGCCATCATTAGCCAAAGCTGGTGTTGTGGCTTTGTCAACGACCGAGGCCGCTAGTTTGTGGCAAGGTTCAATAGATAGCGTCTAGTTTTGACGTTTAATTTGACTGTAGAGACGCCCTATGCTTTTATTGTTCGATTTCCCCCCGGCAAAATTTCAATCCATATATATATTTTTCATATTTTGAAAGCAACCTTTTGGTTGGTCAATATAGTAGTCGAGCGGCTCTAGGGGGTCAAATACCAGGACTCCTGTGGATTGGGACGTTAGGTGTCATTGAGGACCATGATGTCTTCCATTCCTCGTATGCTGGACTGGGTCTTATTGAGAGAGATAAATCCTTCTTTCACAGTCACCATATCTATTCAAGGCTTCACGACGGTATCCGGGACATTGATGTAGATGTCGATGCTCATTCTACAGCTTCATTCGAAGAAATTGGAGGCATGATATCATCCTTACTATTGATGGTGTTAAGGACAATCATGGAAGTGGATAATATTCGTGTACATCCCGACAGGCGTCTCTGAAGGGCTGTCACATATTTAAAGATCACTTCTGGGATTTATATTTTGGTCCTAGTAAAACATCTTTATATTTGACAAGAAGATTTGAATTATTCAAGTCAAGAACAGAATCTTTATTTTTGACTTTACCATCCTGTCCTTTATAGGTCTCGGTTCGTCATCTGCCAACCATTGACTTGATTGACGTTTTGTTTAGGGATCGTAGCCGTAGACTCATGTCTCGTCCCCTGTTATCACCTAATGTTGCCACATTAGGTCTTAAACTGCCAATTTAATTAAGATTTCACAGATCTCTTTAAGTGTACCATCTTACCCCAAACTTAATATGCAGAGAAAAAACTTTCAAAATCGTTTTTTAAGCCCAGATCATTATGGATAATGAATTGGCATATCCCAAATAGAACAATGGTTTTTCCGACACTTCTCTGATTGTTATTCTCAGATTTTGAAACACCATGGCTTCAAATATTTCCATATTTTCAGGAGCACTCACTGTTTTCGGTCGTACAAACCTTGTGTTTTTCCACGGAAGTTCGGCCATCTTTAAACCTTTTAAACCACCCCCTCTCTCCTTTTTTAAAATTCTGTTCTTCTTTTACAAATTCTTCTCCAAATTCTTTTTGTAACAAATCTAAGCTTTCACTGGCTGATTTACAGATTCGGAAACAGAATTTCAAACAAGTACGTTGTTCTATTATAATGTCTATTTCAATTTAGCAGCACTCTTACCATTATGTCTTCTTTAAAAAAAGTATTTAAAAGAAGGAGAGGCGTACCCACAAACATTTAGGCGCATCTGGTTTTAAATTCTTTCTTCTTTTCAGTAGGCGTGTTATTATTTTTTTCTTCGACGTATTTTTTCATTAGGTTAGTACGGGAACTTCTTGATGATACCTCGTATAATATAAATATAATGTAAAAGTGCCATCTATGTATAATAAATGTTAATATTTTAGGGCGATTCGTTTTTATTTTATAAATAAAACATCTTCTGATATTCATATACTTATATATTAGATAATAAAAGGCATATACAGTGTACTCCGCTTATAACAAAGTCGGTTATAGCGAAATTCCGCATATAGCGAATGAAATTGTCTGCACGAAAGAAAAGAAGGGCTTAAACCATTAAAAGAACTCTGGATATTGCGAAGTCGGATATAAAGAATTTTCGCTTATAACGAAGTGATTTGCATGTATAAATTTTTATTTTATCCGTTTATAACGAAGTTTTCTCATTTACCATTATAATTGATTAATATATTATGCATAATATATATCAAATTACAACGTGTGAATGACACAGATTTAATGATACACAACAAATAAGTTAACAAGCAACAAAGCCTCTTCGATCGCATGAAAGAACTTTTAAAAATACAGTTAGAGATGGATTTCGATTCTTATGCTGACGCTGACAATGACGTCGTTACAAATGCCATGTTATCCGATGTAGAAATTGTCGAGAGCATTCTTCAAGCAAAAGAAGAAGAAGAAACGGACCAAGTTGATGAAGAATTAGACCCAATTGTCCACATTCCGCATCCAAAAGAGGTCTTGGAGAGCATTCAAACTCTGCGATTGTTTCTTCAATGTCAGGATGAGTCCAAGTCTCTTCATAGGCATCTGTCAGACTTGGACAACATCGAAAAGAGTGTTCAGCACTTGTTACTGACTTCTAAATGTCAAAAGAAAATCACAAACTACCTCTCCAAAAACACCTGATGAGGTTGTTATTGATCTTTGTGTTGCTCTTTTGAGTTGAATAGTAAATAAAATTATTGGTACAAAACATTTTTTTTTCCAACTGCGGTATAACAAACTTCGGATATAACAAAGTGATTGTCATGGATAATGCGACTTCGTTATAAGCGGAGTACACTGTATTGGATTTTAAAAAAGATTTATTTTGCCAATATTTCGGTTGGCTGAACGCCAAACCTTTATATACTGAATATAACTAATGCTTATATATATATGCTCTTATCAGAAAGTCGGTGGACGAGTAGGTAAAACTCTTGATTCCCGAGAGCCATGAACTGGGATCTAATCCCGTATTGGACACTTGGTTTTAATATGTGAATAACCTTCACTTATTATTCATTGTTGCAAATATCATAAGCTAGGTTGTTCTTTTTGAGCGGTACCTAATAAAGTGATTTTGGAACAAGGAACCAGGCTCTTATCAGATTCAATAAATACCTTAATTAAGACATTTTTCTAGAGTCAGAAATAAAGGCAAAATTGTCCAATATATTATTATATATGCAATTATATCACAACAGTCTGATCGATTATATTGGCGAAACAGTTAGGATTTTCAAAACTGATGAACCAAGCTCAATATCCAAATATATTTTCATATAAGTGAAGACAGTGAAAAGATGTGTCATTTATAAGATAATAAATGAAATAGCTCAAAATGGTGTCCTTTCTTGTATATATATACTTTTTAATATAATATAATTTTTCCATTGCAGTAAGGACAGTAGAAATAGTTAATTTTTAAAAAGAATCATACGCGTCTATAATAGTTTCGAATTTTGATAACAGATGGCGCGCTAATGTATCATAATAAAATATATATTTATAATATAATTTGTAATTTAATATATTGATTAAAAATAACATATAGATCACATATATTATTACACGATTGTCCAAAAGGTTCGTAAACATTTGCAAAAAATTGAAATACCAATATTATTTGCCATAATATTATTCGCCGTTATGTATAATATATTTGTGTTATGTATAAATTAATTGTGTTATGTATTATCATTTTTCGCCGTAATAATATTATTTGCCAAGTAATAAGAAAACAACGTTTTAAGAAAAACACGAACTTTTGGGACAACCTTATATTCCATTTTTCTAAATATTTAGAGGGGAATTTGTGTAATAAAAAAATATGATGATTAAGCACTATTTTATAGTAAACGCATAATCTTAAAAAATGCATACACAACTCTAAATCATTAATTAAATAATAAAGTCGATGTAAAGAGAAAGAGTTTCAGATAAAATTTTGCTAAAGCCCCAATAACAGTTATGTGATGATGGCGGATATAAATGAAGGAAGAAACAGATTGCATCAGCAGATCCAAAGGCCGTTAGTTTAGAATGAAACTTACTTTCTCTAACAAATATTCTTTCAAATATAATTCCCATCTTTAACAGCAAATAATCTCCATTCACCCTAAAAACTATCAAACGATAGATTTTTTCCCTGACTCTCCTTAAAACCCAATGGGTTGGAAATTTGGCGTTGGGTAAGTCGCTACAATTAGGACGTTGAAGTATTCCTTTAGTTATTTGCCCATTGGGGAAGTGAGAACTCTGGAATATATAGTTATTTGATCATTGATTTGACGCCTTGAATACATTTAATTAAATGTATAAGCTACTATCATTTATATGTGTTTCTTCATATTTAGATGTGGTATTTGTTCCTTTATATATAGAAGTAGTATTTGTTTCTGAATATAAAACGTGAAATTTTTATCTTAATATATATAGATAAGTTGTTTTTGTTCATTTATATATATACTTGGTATTGCGATTTCACCGCCACTCTGTGTTGTGACGACGATCTAAATTCTATAGAGGTAGTCACTCACCTCTATTCTTGGTCGGCGGGGTTGAAGGTTCAAAGTTAAGGCGTCGTTGTTTATAACACTTTTAAAATATACGACGAAAACAGGAGGGAAAATTATATTTATTACAATTTAAGAAAATAAGTAAAGTATTATTTAAACATTTACACTAAAAGAATCGGAGATCAGGGCAAATTCTAGCGTTCGAAAAAGGTTGTTTACAAGTTCTTCCTCTATTGTTTCCTCATTTTTGCCGCTGCATCCCCGTAGCTGCCTCCGCCGGCCTCCCATTGGCTGCTTCGGACGTCTTCTTTTCCAACATTTCTCCCACCTTTGAGTTGGCGTCTCGACGACTCAAACATGGGAAGGAAAAGTTCAGTAGATCCAATCGGTTGGGTCTCTTGATGGGCCGTCCGTAACTTGACACAACATTCGGGGTATCAATGTGATGTTGCTCTTGTTGTGAAGTCAAAGGGTCCTCTTCAGTTGTCAATCGAACTTCTTGTGTGGGAGATCGCTCCGTTAGAGGGTCTCGACATCTTATCTCGGGCGTTATCTCTAAATTGTAGAGTTTTTGAATAGGTCGTATTTTATCACCTGATGAAGTTTTCACTTTCGCAACCCTCACAAGTCCGTCTTTTCCTGGATAGAGTTGGATTATTCTGGCTAACGGCCAGTGTAGTCTCTTTAAACTCTCTTGTCCAATGAGTACCATGTCTCCCACCTTGAGTGGTATGGTAGTCTTCAGGCGTCTCGTTTCTTGTCTCAGGAATCCAAAATATTCGATACGAAATCGTTCTCTAAGATCTTCTCGTACACGTTTGATATATTGATATTTGCGGGAGAGGGTCTGGTTATCAATCAAGTCCAGGTCTGGAACGCCAACCTCTCTGACCTCATGTAAGAACAACGAAGGTGTCAATGGAGCGAGATCCTCACTTTCTTCAGTTAGGTAGGTCAGTGGGCGTGTGTTCATCAAGCTTTCGACGTCACACATTACCGTGGAAAGTTCTTCATATCCCAAGGAGGTTTGACCGAGAATCCTAAAGAGCAATTGTTTCATCATTCCAATCAAACGCTCCCACCATCCACCCCACCAAGGAGCACCAGGCGGTATGAATTTCCAGGTGATGTTTTTCAATGTGGGATCACATTTTAATCTCGAAAAATCAATCTTCTTTAAAGCATTAGCTATACCTTTGAAATTAGTCCCATTATCCGAATACACAATCAATGGTCGGCCTCTTCGAGCAATAAATCGGCGGAAAGCTTGGAGGAAGGCTTCCATAGACAAAGATGTCACAAGTTCCAGATGAACTCCTCTATACACTGCACATGTGAAGATGACAATCCATGCTTTCTTCTTATTCTTTAAGATAAGATGTCCAGTTAGATCAACTCCTACTATTTCGAAAACTGCAGCATCTCGTACTCTGTCTTCTGGTAATGATGTTGACTCGACGGTAGCTGGTGTCGCGGTGAATCGTTTACAGCGAATGCATTGATTGATGATCTTCTTGACGGTTTTCCTGGATCTTAGTATCCAATAGTTTTCTCTCAGAATACCGAGGAGAGTTTGTAGACCGGCGTGCCCGTGGGTTTCATGGTTCCACCTGATGAGCAAAGTGTAAGAATAAAACAGAGGTTGGATCTCAGAAAGTATCGTTTAATTATCAAAAAGATTATATTTAGATGACAAACAATAGAGAGTTAAAAGAAGGTAAGCCCAGCATGAGTCAACAAGCAAAACTGAAACCTATATACAGGAAACGCCGGCAGTCGGCGCCAGGTCACGTGATGTCTGGGGGAAGTGGCCGTTGTTGCTATGGGTGCGACGTTACTTTCCAATACTCCCACCTAACGTGCACTTCGTTGTTTCAAACAGTCCAAGTTGGCTTCTTAGTCTTCTATACCTTTCAGGAGGTAGAGCTTTCTTAAATATGTCTGCAGCAAACTCAGCATCGGAAAAACCTATCAGAGTTGAAGTGCAGGAACTCCCACCAAAACAAATACCGATGTTTTTCGTAGCTTTTAAGTATCCAAATATTTTCTTTACTGCGTTCCAATGTGAAGGTCCTGGGTTGTTCATAAATTGGCTAACCCTGCTGACTGCGTAGGCAATATCAGGTCTAGTTCCAGTCATGAGGTACATTAAACTACCAATTGTCTGTCTGTATGGAATCTTGTTCATTTCTTCAATTTCCTGATCATCCTTTGGGCACATCTCTTTTGTTAGTTTTGAGTAAGGATCAGAAGGTACAGATTGTAACTTAATATCAAGAAGGTTGTAATGTTCAAGTGTTCTTTCAATGTATGAGGCTTGATGCAGAAATAACATTTTAGTTGTTCTATCTCGATATATTTGTAGGCCAAGGAAATAATCGGCAGTAAAAGTTTTTATTTCAAAATTGGAATTTAAGTACTGTACTATATCATCTAAATGTTGTTTATTTACACTGCAGATTAAGCAATCATCTACATATATTGCAAGTAATATGTAAGCCTGTTTACATTTCATTGTATAGACACATGAATCTGATATGCTAGGTTTGAGATCAAACTTAATTAAAAACTCATGAAATTTCTTGTTCCACATTCTGGGGGATTGCTTAAGACCATAGATGCTTTTCTGAAAAGAGCAAACATGATTTGGAAAATCTGGGTTTTCATAACCTTGGGGTTGTTCCATGTAAAGTTCTTCTTCCAAATCACCATAATCAAGTCTTGGTTTTTGTGAATAACCTTTCGCAACTAGTCTAGCCTTAAACATTTTATTTGATCCATCTGCATTTTGCTTTATTTTGTATACCCACTTGCATGCAATAGCTTTTCTGTCTGATGGTAGTGTCACATACGTCCATGTTTGATTTTTCATCAAGGAATTGAATTCATCGTCCATAGCTAGTTTCCACTGTTTTGAGTTTTGTCCTACAATTGCATCTTCATAGTTCAATGGTTCTTGGTCATGGACATAACAAGCATATGAAATAGCTCTTGTACAGCTGGTTGATGTTTGTTCATTTTCTCTGATTCTATTCCTGAGAGGGTATCGACATGATTCTTCTGGTTTGGAACTGGTATTTGTGTTATCAACACTTTCTTCACTGTATATAGTTACCTGCTCTTGTTGGTTATCCTGAATATTTTCTGATGTATTAGCTTCAGTAAATATTACATCTCTGCTTATGATAATTTTTCTAGCAATAGGATCCCACATTCTATAATTTTTGTTAGTTTCAGTATATCCAACAAAAAATGTACGAATACTCTTTTTGTCTAATTTCTTTCTGTTATCTTTTGGTATATGCACATAAGCGTTACATCCAAAAGTTTTCAAATGTAAGATGGAGGGTTTTCTCTTGTACCATATTTCATAAGGTGTAGAATTTCCCAATACTTTAGTAGTACATCTATTTAAGAGATAGACTGCTGTGTTTACGGCTTCAGCCCACAGTTCAAGCGGCATTTTTCTTCCATGTAACAAGCATCTAGCTGATTCAACTATTGTTCTGTTATCTCTTTCAGCAATTCCATTCTGTTCTGGGGTATATGGAGCAGTGAGTTCATGAACAATTCCTAGAGATTTTAGATAATCAGAAAAATTCTTATTTAAGAATTCTGTGCCATTATCTGTTCTGAATCTTTTTATTTTATTTCCAGTTTCAGTCCTAACCCTTTTTACAAATTCTTTAAATTTCTCAAGAACATCTGATTTATGCCTAATGAAGTAGGCCACTCTAAATCTTGAAAAATCATCCTTGAATGATACAAAATATAATGATCCACCTGGTGATCTTTTACTCATTGGTCCACAAACATCTGAATAGATCAGCTCTCCTGGATAGGTCGAATTTGGACTTGTTGACGCGTGAAAAACCTTTCTATTTTGTTTTCCATAGATGCATGCTTCACATAGTAAAGAATCAGGCTTTTCTCTAATTTTAATGTCGTCTTCAAAAACATTATTTTCAAACATTTGGGTTAATTTTATAGGATTTACATGACCCATTCTTTGATGCCATATATCTAGACTTAACTGAGCAACATGAGTTTGTGAAGATTGCTTTGCTTTAATAAAAATTCTATAAAGATTTGAATTGTCCTTTATTCCAGTAACTAGCACTTTCGAATTTTTAGTCAATTTTATCTGATTTCCTTTACAAATGAGCGTCAAACCATGTTTTGTTGCAGTAGATATTGAGAAAAGATTAGTCTCCAATTCAGGTACATAGAGAACATCCAAAAGAGTTGCATTAATTTTCTGACTATCAACATAAGAGAGAATATCAATATTTCCCTTACCTTTTGCATAGATCTGCTTTCCATCTCCAAGGCACACAGGATGAACACCTTCTGGTATTTCTTCGAACGTAGAGAACCATTCTCTTCTGAAAGTCATGTGATCCGTTGCTCCAGAATCTGCAATCCAGGAATCCTTTGTTTCAGCGAGGAAGGCACTTGTCTCAGCTGAAAAAGCACAGCTATCATCTCTGGATGAAGAACTTGGCTGTTGTCCTTTTTGTTCTTCCTTTCTTTTATAGCATTCTTTCCACCAATGTCCTTTTTTCTTGCAATATCCACAGTGTGTGTTCTTCTTTTTATCTTTAATGGATTGTTGATGCTGCTGTTGTTTGTTGGAAGCTGTTGAATTTCTGTTGAACTTTGAAAAAGTCATCAAGGCATTATCTGGTTTAGAATTTCCTGAAGAATCCCAATGATCCTGTAAGCTTTCTTCTTTCAGTAATCTTGCCGTCAAGTTTTCTAGTGTCTTTTCTTCTGATGAAACTGAATCCCATGCTGTTATGAAATTCTTGTATTTATCAGGCAAGCTGCAAATTATCTTTGTAATTAGGGCAACATCAGAGATTGGCTCACCTAGATCTTTCATTTGTTGTGCCAGAGTTTCAACTTTGGAAATATGAGTAGCAATGTTATCATTTGGATTCATTTTATATTCGAAAAATCTTTGTTGCAGCAAATATTTGTTTGTTTCAGATTTCAGTTCATATATTGTTGATAATTTCTTCCACATTTCTGCTGAAGTCTGGCAATTAACAATCTGTTGAAGATATTTAAACTCTAGAGCAGTAGTGATCAGCATTTTGGATTTTGCATCTTTCTTTTTCCAGTTAGAGAATTTTGCAATATCCTCTATTTCAGGTTTTACCTCAGAGCCATCAGTTATACTGAGAAGATCTTTTGCTTCTAGAATAATCTTCATTTGAAATTTCCATAGATGAAAATTATCGCCGTTGAATTTTTGAATTTGTGGAAGTTCAGTTGTCATCTTGAGCAAGCAAACGAATTTCAGCTTAGATAAACAAAAATATTTGATACCAACCAAGCTCTGCTGCCATGTAAGAATAAAACAGAGGTTGGATCTCAGAAAGTATCGTTTAATTATCAAAAAGATTATATTTAGATGACAAACAATAGAGAGTTAAAAGAAGGTAAGCCCAGCATGAGTCAACAAGCAAAACTGAAACCTATATACAGGAAACGCCGGCAGTCGGCGCCAGGTCACGTGATGTCTGGGGGAAGTGGCCGTTGTTGCTATGGGTGCGACGTTACTTTCCAATACAAAGAAACCAAAAAGTGATCTGAGGGCAATAAAATGGGCATTCTAAAATTAGCAAAATCTTCTCTTCTGCAAATTTTAGTTTTTATTCTCAAAATCCCTGAAGAGTCTACTAGCAACTTAAAGCCTTGTAGTTTCTTATCTTCATGCCCTGAAAACGATTCTCTCTGGATAAGTCTTATCAGTATTATTTCTGACTTAGTGATTTCCTCTGTACTGAGATCTTCTGAAATTATCTTTCTTCTATCAATCTTGGCGTTGTTGAAGAATCTGTATATCCAGGCGGTGATTCGTACTATTCTCAAAAAATGGGAATAACGTCCAAATAAATTTTCATTTTCTCTTGTCGTACACAAGGTGTTCAGGATGGTCTTGCGCCTTTCAGAATAAACAATCTCCAAATCAGGGATAATGGTTGATTTGGGCCACTCTTCTTGGGATACCTTTAACCATGCAGGTCCCTCCCACCATCTTGTCTCCTTAAGTGATTCTGCTGAACATCCCCGAGATGGGAGGTCTGCCGGGTTTAATCGGCCTGGTATGTGGCGCCAAGATTCGGGGGAGCTAAGATTATGAATTTCCTTAACACGGTTCATCACAAAGGCTGCCCAGTTGTCTTCCCTTTGGATCCAACAGAGAGCATTGGTCGAATCGGTCCAATAAAATCTTGGAATTTCCTCAAATTCCAGATCTTGTATGACGTTAGCTGCCAAACGAGCTCCAATCAGACAAGCCAAAAGCTCCAATCTTGGGATGGTGAGTTTCTTCAGTGGAGCTACTCGTGTTCGAGCCTGTATCAATTGGATGTCCACTCTATCTTCCTTTTCAATGCGGAGGAAAATACAGGTTGCATAGGCAAACTGACTGGCGTCGCAAAAGATGTGGAGAGTGGTTTTCTCTACATAGGAGTCCTTAAAACAAAGCCATCTAGGAATTTCTATGTTAGGCAAGTGTTTCAGTTTGCTAAACCACTTCCAAAATCTTTGTACTAAACATCCAGGTAGGACTTCGTCCCATGTCAACTTCTGTATCCAAGTTTCCTGTAATATCAGCTTGGGAATTAAAGTCACAGGACAAGCAACTCCTAATGGATCAAATATCTTGCTCGCTATTGAAAGTACTTTTCTCTTGGTGGTTGGTCCAATTAATTCAAAATCTTCCAAACCAATTGTCAGTGTGTCTCTATCAGTATTCCATGTTATTCCTAAAATGTTCACTTCCTTATTCAGTTGGTTCATAAGAGAAAAGTCTGTAACGTTACTCACCCAATCTCGGAGATTGAAACAAGCTGTAGAGAGCAGTTCAGTAGATTCTTTCACGAATTTCTCCGTTTCTTCAACATTCTGAAAACTGGATAAACAATTGTCAACATAAAAGGATGATTTCAACTGTTCAGCTGTGATTTTTAAATGTTCAGGAGCCTTATCTAAGTGGAGAGATAAGGTAGCCTTTAAAATATACGGACTAGTGGTAATTCCAAAAACAACCCTTTTATGTCGATACGTGATTAATCTTCCGTCTTCTGTGTGCCACAGGAATCGTAAATAATCTCGGTCTTCTTCTTTTATTCCAATTTGTAAAAATGCTTTCTCAATATCGGAAGAGACACCAACTTCATATTTCCGGAATTTATTTAAAAGTCTTGGTATAATTTCTATCAAATTGGGTCCCTTATCCAGACAGTCATTCAGGGAAAGTTTACCTCTCTTCCGGGCCGACGCATTGAATACTGGCCGTATTCTAGAAGTGTGACTGTTCCTTTTATACACTGGTCGATGTGGCAGGTAGTGTACACCATCTAGTTTATCCTCTCTGGCATACTCGATTATCCCCTGTTTCATCCATTCTTCAAAGATTTGTCCATACTCTTTCATGTCTCCAACTTCTTCAAGTTTTCTTCTTACAGACCTTAGTTGGTTTTCGGCTAGATCTTTATTCGAAGGAATCCTTTCCTTGTCTTGCACCCAGGGTAGAGCTACCTCATAGCGCCCCTCGATATCTCGCGTCGTGGTGTGGGCGAAATGTTCCTCCATTTCAGCTTGTAATGACTGAGTCTTCTTCTCAACCTCCGCGTCAGAGACTCCAATTGCATCTAATTTCCACAAGTTTTCTAGATCCAAAGATAGAAGTGTGGTCACGCAAAGGGAGCTGATGTCATCTCTCACCTCCGTTGGAGGAATCTTTCCCATCACAGTCCATCCTAGTTTGGTACGGATTGCCACCAGTCCAGATGAGATCCTTCTCTGATCATCAGTTAGCAATCTCCCGGCGATGTCCGCGCCTATAAGGACTTCTATACGGTCTCTCATCAAATCAGACACGTCGAGTTCTTCACTCCCTTCTAACAATGATCTTGGACACACCGGAGGTATGCTTCCACAGATAAGGGGTTGACCTAGTGCTTCAAACTCACAGCGATAGGAATTATTGATGTCAGATAAATGAATGGTATAGACCTCATGTTCAACTACGTCGGTACTCGATCCTCCAAACAAGGAATGCCGGAAGAACTCTCTCCTAGATTGTTCGTATTCCATTTCCATTGCTGTGCTATGTAAAATATACGATCTTTGGGATCCGGTGTCTATTATAGCCCGTGCCGTCTTCTCCGTTCTGTTCCCTTTGAGGGTCACTCTCAAAGTAGGTAACAAGACGTCTGGGGAGGTTGATAAGTTGGCGAGAGTTTCATCTTGCACCGTTGGAGATTTGGAAGATCCACCTCTATCTAAAATCAGTTTTGTGCACATGACATCCAGGTGGGAAGACATGTTGCAGATCGAACAACGGACTACATTTCTGCAAAATTTACTTAAATGAGAAGGCCGAAGACATTTATAACAAACGCCTTTTTTCTTCATGAGTGATCTCTTTTCGTTTAAACTAATATTAGCTGCAAAGTCACACTTAGGGCTTCCATGGTTGTCTTTACCACAAAATACACATTCATTCGATTTGTGAACTGAATTCAAAAGTTCTGAAGCTGTCGCAATTGGTTTTTCATTGTAGAATCTTGTCTTTGGATGTTTGTTTACCAAATTAGGTTTAGAAGTTGATTCATTCCCGGTACCGATTTCGTTTCTAAAACTCTTCTCCCGTGCAGTTAATTGTCTTTCCAGAAAGGTAATCAAGTCATTAATTACATAACCTGTCGGGAGTTCTTTGTTCAATTCCAAATTAAGGTCTGCAGGTAGAAGCTTTATTATTATCGGGCACAACAGTTGTCCGTAAACATCAATGGACACGTTTAGTGACTCGAGACTTCTTATATGAACAGAAAGGTTGTCAAAAAGTTCGCGGAAGGTTCTTACATCGCTTGATGTTTTGAGTGGTCTCATTGACAACAAATTGTTCATATGTCGGCTAATCAAAATGTCTTCTCGCCCAAATCTGTCTTTAAGCAATTTTATAGCTTTCTCATAATTGTCCGCAGATAAAGCAAAACCTTCGACTGTGTTTAGTGCAGTTCCGCCGAGATGTGACTTCAGATAGTTAAATTTATCGATCGGGTTCAGTGAGTTGTTCTGGTGTATAGCTGCATCAAAAGAATTCCAGAACGTCAGCCATTCACTAAAGTTTCCATAAAATTTCGATATCATCAATTTCGGAAGTTTCACAGTCGTGCAGGAAGGTACATAATGTCTCATTTCATTTTCATCTATTCGTGAGTTCGAATTCGGTATATTTTCGCCATGAAAATCTGATTGGCGAATCTTTTTATTTGCCCTAAATCTCCAAGTAATATATTTCTCTCGATATTCCTCTACGCCCTGTAATTCCTTCTCTAAATCGTCAGTTTCAAGAAGCGTTTCTATTTCGTGATCCACTAATTTAAGTTCGTTAAATGATTCATTCAATTGTTCTAATAATTCTTCAAGTTCAATTCTCATTAGCGTGTCAAGTCCACTTTCAATCTTATTGCATGTTTTCGTTAAATATGATCTGTTAACAGCACGCTTCTTTTTTAAACGTAGAATTATTTCTTCCGCCATCTTGTAAACAAAGCGGCAAGTAGGGTTAGCTAGCGAGTTCCAAAATGGTCAGCTCAAAATGCTTCCTTTTTTTCTTCTAGAATTTACCTTCAACAGTCCCGGCTGGGATGCCAAAAATATTGCGATTTCACCGCCACTCTGTGTTGTGACGACGATCTAAATTCTATAGAGGTAGTCACTCACCTCTATTCTTGGTCGGCGGGGTTGAAGGTTCAAAGTTAAGGCGTCGTTGTTTATAACACTTTTAAAATATACGACGAAAACAGGAGGGAAAATTATATTTATTACAATTTAAGAAAATAAGTAAAGTATTATTTAAACATTTACACTAAAAGAATCGGAGATCAGGGCAAATTCTAGCGTTCGAAAAAGGTTGTTTACAAGTTCTTCCTCTATTGTTTCCTCATTTTTGCCGCTGCATCCCCGTAGCTGCCTCCGCCGGCCTCCCATTGGCTGCTTCGGACGTCTTCTTTTCCAACACTTGGTATTAAAAACCCTGTTGAGAGAAACCTGCTCTGATATATATACATATTATATAATTTAAAAATTCAATTATTTTTATATTTTAAAAAATATATATTTTATTTCATTCTTTGATATTTTTACTTTTGGTTATCATCGTTTTTAGAACGACTTTCAGTTTTGTTGTAAATATGCGTAGTTAACATATCTATCCTTTTAAATCACTAATATAGGATTAACTTTATAAATTCTATATAATGTGAAAACCTAATGTGTAATATTTCCTAAAGTAATTGAAATAAAAGCTACTTGACGGTAAATAATTATCTTTTTCTTATCACGACTGCACATTCAACCCTTTATCTTATCGATCCTTTGTCTTATCAACCCTTTCTCCAACAACAACAAATTATTCATAACATATAGTTTTTTTTTTATAAAAAAAAATTAATTACTCTTTGAAAATCATTTTAAAAAAATTTATGAACAAAAATTATATAAATATATGAATCAATAATTTAATTTATAATAATTCCGCATAACACACAAAAAATGATTATATATATATAAAGTAATGTTATATCTATAATATATGAAAAATAAAATTGGTATAAGAGAAAGGTATAAGAGAGAAGGAATATATGAAGATAGTGAAAATAAAGAATATAAATATTATATTTTAAAAGGTATTTTTTTGGTAACCAACAAGGGCTATAACATGTTCGTAGTTGCAGCTTCGACACTTACTCGTCATATAAAAGGAACATAAGGTAAAAAAGAAGAATTGAAAGTTTTAAGATAAAGAAAAGAGAAATAACAGAACCATGTTATTCTTCCATCAAACTTTTAAATGTGAAAAGTAGTAAACATTAAATGTTTCAAAATTAATTTTTGAAAGGTTTATGAATTCCTTTTTGTTGATATAACTTTTATTAAAATTGCTAGTGCAAATTGAAGTCAATTTGTTTATGTTTTGTGTTAATGGAAACCATGTATATATTGTATATATATTCATGTTTATAATATATTTTTACTTCATTTAAAATATCAAAGTGTCGAAGACAGAAAAGATATCTATGCTACATTATTGGAAACAGACCTTTTGTAGTCAATGAATATAATTGTGATTTTCAAATAGTGTACACATATTTGATTTAGAATTATGATTTATTGGTTCTAACATCTTTATGAAACCATTCTTCTATTAGCTGAGACTAGAATGATTTGTTATTAAATCTGGGGTTCGGCCAGACAGATGAAAGGTGGATTCTAAGGCAAAATAATGTTTTGGAGGCAAACCTTTAATTTAAATATTTTTGAATATTTGAACACACGAATCTCTCAATTCTCTCACATTCACAGGTTCACAATAGTTAATCATACCATACGAATGTCGTAACAGAGAAGCTAAACAAAACATTAGCTAACATGCTGATAATACATGTGAGCGTCGAGCAAAAAGACTGGGGGGGATGTTATCCTTCCCTATGTCACTTTTCCCTATAACACGGCGAAAAATGACACCAAAGACTTCAACCTACTTAAACTGCATCATGGACGTGAAGCTGAAATAGCTGCAGACACTCTATTCCCAAACCTAAATGAGGATCTCTAAGAATAATACAGTAAGAAGATAGCAAGAAGGATTGAAGAAGCTAGACAGCTGACACGATTGGAAACTTTAAAATACCAAGAAATAAACATAATAATATACGATTACAAACACTAATCTGCGTACTAAAACGTCGGTGATATATCTATATTTTCATTCCTTTATGGAAGATCGGTCTTTCTGAAAAATTAATGAAAATATACTTCAGACCGTACAAGGTGATGCAAACTCTTTGTTGTTAACTATGAAGTCGACCCTGTAGACACATCAATACGCAGGCTTCAGAATAGAGAACTCGACCATGTGCTCAGGATGGAACAATACCACGAACCTCCCGACCGAGTGAACATGTTAAAATAACCTTCCTACAGCGAGATTCTGTTAGACGGTAGTTCCGCCTATTACCTTCATAGGTTACAAACAGCCATCCTCCTAGGAATAAGTATCATCCACTACGCACGTATATTTTCAAAATTTTGTATCACAAACAGAAAAAAAAAAGTGATATATTTTTCTCTCAATATATAATAAATATTTAAAATATGTATATAATAATTTGTATATAAAAATTGTATTTATTATTAAGCTATTAACGTGATAATCCTGTTGAAGGACTGACAAGTCCGAAAGCTTGAAAATAAAAGTTACACAAGAAACTTAACCCTGGAAGCTTCATTTATTTTATAATAGGAATAAGTATATTTACTCCTGAAGACCTGCAGAACATTCCCAAGTACAGTACATCTGATATACTGGATGTCCACCAGTAGATGTAAAGTCTAAAGACCAACCCGGATAGTTGGCGACTTTAGTACGTAGCTCCAGAAATCCGAGTTACTTCAAGAGAGAGAAAGAGAGCTGTTAGACTAGAGGGTAAATGTCACAGAGAATAATTAATTAAATAGATACAGATTAATAATTATAAATCCTCATTTAAATTAATTTGCTATAATATAAATAAACTTGTTTCTTAATAGCAAGATTATAAATATTTTTAAACAATGATTTAACACTTTTATTCTATCAATAAATGTTTAAATTTTTATTTATTTTAATTCGAAATTTTCTCGTCCTCACTACCATGACAATATGGAATGAGCCAAATATATCACGCAATGTGGATATATTCTAATTTTAGCTATCACATATAGGACGTGGTCTATTTTTCAACATTAATCCATAAAGTCGGTTGTAAAATTATCTTTAAAAAGAATAAAAATATACAAATTACGATCTTTGACATTAATAAAAGTATTTTTTTAAGTCCAAGTACTCGAATTCCTAAAAGAATGACGAAATGCTTCGCTTGTCATCAGAATGTCTTCTTGTTAGACAATCCCATCCTGACCTGCCCTGCCCTAGCCACCGAGTAATTGGCTTCCAGCTTATTAAGATGTCCACCAATCAGGGGTTATATTTATTCTTTGCATGGTTGATCCAATATCAACTGGCATTGGGGAGCTCTCAGCTTTAACATCATGTGAATAAATATGTATATTCAATTTTTCTTTAATATATGCGATATGTAAAATATTATTATAATATGAAATTATTAATATATACTGTTAGCTTTTTTTATATATTGTTTTTCATAGATTAATATATTTTTATTTTTGACCAGGTGACTGGGTTACTTTACATGTATATATTTGTGTTTAGAAATTATGTAAGTTAGTTAGTTAAGAAAGGAAATTAAAAGTATTAATTTTTTCGAGGTGTTGGTGATTACTCTGCTCGATGGTAGAATAGAGAAGTCTTAGCTCCCAAAATATACTATATAAATATAAAATGAACATAGAATTTTTTATCAATGATTTAATCAATATAAACCTTTTTGTTGTAATAAATAGGAAAACATAAATATAATATTAATTATATACAAGGTATGTCCCATAGGTTCCCGGACTGGGTCCATAAAAAAATTAGTAAATGAAAAATGTAAATGAATTTGACTTTTTTTTATAGAAAAATATCTGGCTACACGGTGGTACCAATATCGAGGCGGTACGTGCACGCGCCCCAAAGTTATTCTAATTTATTTAAAGGTTACACATAGCGCTGCGGCGATTTTACGATGGAACGAAAATTGAAGCAGAGGATTTGCATAGAATTTTGTGTGAAACTTCAAATATCAGCAACCGAAACTTTTTAAATGCTTAATAAAGCATTCCCCAAAGAGAACAATTGTTTTTGAATGGCATTCTAGATTTAAAGCTGGCAGAATTTCCATTGAAGATGATCTTCGTCAAGGACGCCCAAAAATTTCAAAGGACTGATGAAAATGTGCAAAAAATCACCGATTTGATAAAAGAAAATCCTCGAACCACTTTGCTGGAGCTAGAGCAAGACACAGGCATCTCTAAAACAACGATTGGAAGGATCGTAACCAAATCAAAAAGACTCCTGCAAAATTCATCCCAAGATTCCTCACTAATGAGCAAAAACTGTGTCGGCTTGCAACCTGTGAGGACATGTTGGAAATGACAAGAACGGATCCGGAATGGAAAGACAAGATAATCACAGGCTACGAGACATGGGTTTATGGCTATGATCCTGAAACCAAGCATCAATCTGCCGAATGGAGATGTCAGGGTGAGCTTAGACCCAAAAAATCCAGATTATTGAAATCCAGAAACAAGGTGTTGCTGGTCGCTTTTTTGGATAAAAAGGGCATTTTTTATCACGAGTATCTTCCTGCAGGCCAAACAGTTATCAAGGATATGTATTTGGACATTCTTCGCCGTCTAAGGGAAGCGATTCGAAAAAAAAGGCCAGAAAAATGGACTAATGGTGGCTGGATCCTACACCATGACAATGCTCGCCCTCACACAGCGCACTTGATGACTAGCTTTTTGGCGAAAAACGGGACAGATATCCTACTTCAACCACTCTATTTCCCAGACATCGCACCAAATGACTTTTTCCTGTTCCCCAAACTTAAAGCAGTTCTAAAAGGAAGACATTTTGACACCAGGGATGACATAATAGAAAAATCGCCGTTAGCATTGAAGAGCATTCCAAAAGAGGCTTAATAAAACTGTTTCGACAATTGGGAGAAACGATAGCGCTGGTGCGTTGAAGCAAGGGGGGGATTACTTTGAAAAGTTTTAATAAAAAATTTTTTTAAAAATCTTACTTTTTTTTTTTATGGACCCAGTCCGGGAACTTATGGGACATACCTTGTAAATTCTACAAATCTTTTACACTTTGATTTGCTCAATAAGGAATCAAGGGTTTCGTTTCTTTTCACATTTCTTTTATTTGTCGAGCTTTCAGGCCAACATGCCCTTCAACACGGAGACCCTTTTTTCCTAATAAATCAGAGTTTTAAAAAACTCTCATGATCTAAATTTCCAATTATCCCTCTATCCTGGTTTATAAAAGTGATTAATTATGTTACTGTCACTAATTTTGTAGAAATTTGTAAATATTTCAAAATATCGTGTTATCTCTATGTTACAATTACAATTATTTTATTTCCAAAGCGCTATATCCCGCAAGGGATACTTGCGCCAAACAAGGAGAAAAGTTTATTTACATAAGTTATTTACATTATTCGAAGAATAAAAACATTAGAGATCCAGATTTTGTAGAAATTTTAGAATGTATTTACTAAATGAATTGAACTTTAGATATGATTTTTTATCGGAAATCAAATCGTTTAATTCATAAACAACTAGTTCATTCTTCATTCTATAATCTTGAAATGCTGGGCAATCGATCAGTAGATATCTTGAGGTTTGTGTTCCTCCATACCACAAAAGCAACTTGAATCCTCCACTGCATTTATTATATTTAAAAAACTTTTGAAATTTCCGTGGTTTGTAACAAATTGAGTATTATAAAAATTTGGACGAAAGTATTTAGGGATTTCTTGGGGAAAAAAGCTTAAGAAAGTATTATTTGCTACGTTTTTCAGAACATTCATTCTTGATTTGAGAAAGGTATCTATAATTCCTGGAATAAATGGGTCATAAATTTGTTGATCATCTGTGGATAAGTTTCTCAGATCAGATATCATGATTCTGGATTCGATAAAGTCTGAGATCAGAGGAATGTTGGCCAAACTATGAACACAGCTATATGATGTGGATTTATAGGCTTGTATACACCATGTCAGTATTTTATATTGGGTTGAATTTAATTATTGTAAACATTTTTTATTTAAATATTTGAACCAAATTTCGGCTCCATATGTAAGTATTGGTCTGAAAATGTTGATATAACAACAACTCTCCTTGTATCATACAACACAACGCATTATCTCAGTGATAAACTACATCAATTTCATTCAAGGTGCATATGGTTAGTTTTGATTATAACTCAACAAGAATATAGAAAAATATTGAGAATAAAGAAACCCGAATTCAAGTTTTCCGATAGATGGCCTTGATTCATCAACAATATTGTGTTGCACAATGAAGAAATGTTCTTTCATCAATTTAAATAACTTTAATATTAACTAAGAAAAAAGCATTTCCTTATCGTGCAACTGAAAGTTTCTGATGGCTTGCAATGACTTTCAGTTGCACGATAAGGAGATGCTTTTTTTTTCTTTAATTTATGCACCTTATCCCAGTACAATATTATATTTTTACTATTTTTCACTTTAATATTAACTATTTTAAATAAAGGAACTCGACTATTGTAGCAAAGTATTTATTATTTTATTAGCAGAGTATCATTTTTATCCCCCGAGATAGTGGATATTGCGACTGCTGTGATAGAGATACATGAAGACATACGAGGCTCTACATTGGACACGACAACAACAACAACATCATTTTTTCTGTTTATATTTTACTACTCTATAAACCTCCCTCATTGCTTATCGTTTTTATCATTCATAGTTTGTTCTTGCCTTAAAAGAATTGCTTGGCATCCTGAAAAAAATCATATTATGTCACAACAATTCATTTAATAATATACTTTGCTACACTACTGTAATATTGTTGTACCAAGTTGCAGCTTTGCAAGGTTATCGACCTTTATTTCCTCCTTCTTGGTGTTAAACACGTTTCCCGAGTGGGTTTCCATACTTAAAGCAAATAAAGAAAAGTAAATTACCTTTTAAAGTTATAGTGTTTATTTATTCGTTGTCTTCCTCGTAGGTCGTGATCCTGAGTCTTCTTCTAGGGCCTCTCTCTCTCTCCAATAAACAATACTCTCTTGAGGTAACCCGGATTTCTAGAGCCACGTACTAAAGTCGCCAGCTGTAAGCAGGTGTGTTGAATCTTTGCATATTTGCTCTTGGCATGTTTGATCTTTGTGTGGCACAATTTGCATAGTTGCTATTTAACTTATTTGTGCTAGCTATATATAGGACGTATGGATTGAGTTAGCGGTGCGAGTTCAGCCTTAGGATAAGAATAGTCTTGTTGCCTAAAACGACTTTTGCTACTGTAGTTTTTATCCTGACAAATAAAGAGTATTTGTTTAAAACATGGTGGCAGCGGTGACTGGATAAAATACGAACCCCTATATTGCAAAATATCGTTTTTGTGTACCTTGGAAGATAATTCAACATGGCTTAGATTCAACCTCCAGAAACTTTCGACTTCTCGACTCCCAACGAATGGCCCAAATGGAGGAAGAGATTCGAACGATACCTCGTGGTTAGTGGAATGAGGAAAAAAGAGGAGGCGGACAAGATCGATTTGTTCATGTACTTGATGGGTGACCGCGCGGATGATATATTCAGGACCTTCAGGTTCGAAAACGAGGAAGAGGCAACGAAAATTGAATCCGTCCTCAAGGCGTTCGACAGCCACTTCTGTGTCAGAAAGAATATTATCTACGAACGTGCGAAATTTAATTCAAGAATCCAAGAGGATCGGGAGCCAGTGGACGAATTCATCACTTCATTGTACAAATTGACTGATAGTTGCGAATTTGAGGGTCTTCATGAGCAGTTGATCCGTGACCGAATAGTGGTTGGATTGAGGGACAAAGCTTTATCTGAAAGAATGCAGTTGGACAGCGAACTGACTTTGGAAAAGGCGGTGAAAATGGTTCGACAGCAGGAAGCCTTTCGACAGCAGCAAGTCGACCTGCAGCGTCCCTCAACAAGCCAAAAGGTCAATCAGGGGAAGTTCAATTCGAAGAAACAATCACCGAAACAACAACAGCAGCCTTCGAAGAAGAAGGAGAAGTCAGCCAAAACAAGATCACGATGTCCAAAATGCGGAGGTTTTACCCACAGGGAAGGACAGATTTGCCGTGCTTAAGGAAAAATATATAACCTACTAGACGGGTGACCCGGGCTTCGCCCCGGGATTGACCTGTGTGCATATCTACCCGAGTGATATATATTTAGATAAGATTTTTTTTATAATTGTTTGGTATTAGCATTATCTATTTGTTTGCATCAGCATAATTTAATCTAATCTTTGATAGAGGATTCTGTTCGTGAGCTAAGTAGAATAATTTGAATATATAGTTTTAATAATTGATTTATATATATTTTTTAAAATAGCTTATCGTCTTCCCCGTATTCTTTTACCTATGTATGGAAATTTTGGTTTGAATTAGTGAACTATTGCGAATTTGTTTACCGGACATACAGACAGACAAACATACAAACATTCATTTTTATATATATAGAGATGTTCATAAACTGGCCATTTTGCGAATTGCTGCCCAGATAAGCAGGCGAATACTGCGGAAGTCAAAGCTGTTTCTGAACTTGATGAAGGCGAGCGCAGGAGGAGATGGACAGCAGAAATCCAAGTGAACGGGAAACAGGTGAAGTTCAAGCTCGACTCCCAGGCGGATGTTACATGTGTTCCTCTGTGTCTCTTCAAGAAGATAATGGGACAGCAACGACTAGTGGAGAGTGATATCAACCTTAGAGCTGCTGAATTTTCCGAACTTCAGACTGTGGGTATGTTTATATCAACGCTGCGAAATGACAATCATGAAATCAAGGAGAAGATTTATGTCATTCGTCGTTTGAGTGAACCTCTTCTGAGTCGCCGGGCATGTGAGCTCTTGAACCTGGCGAGGCGGATTGAAGTGGTTGCGACGAGAATTAACCCAATCAAGGAATTCCCTGAAGTATTTGAAGGACTGGGACAGATCGGAAACCCTTACGAAATCAAATTGAAACCTGGAGCAAAACCATATGCTGTGCATACTCCTCGACGGGTACCAATACCTTTGATGGAAAAGCTCAAAACAAGATTGGAAGAGCTCGAGAAGGCGGGAATCATAGCACAAGTTAACGTTGCGACTGAATGGTGTGCACCGACTGTGATTGCTGGTAAACCGAATGGCGACATACGACTCTGTGTGGATCTCTCAAGGCTGAACGAACATGTACAGCGCGAAGTGCATCCCATGCCAGTGGTGGAGCACATGCTGGGGCAACTGGGGGAAGCAAGATTATTTTCGAAACTGGACGCGAACAGTGGCTTTCACCAGATTCCGTTGAGCCCGGACTGCCAGCATTTAACGACCTTCATCACTCCTTTTGGGAGATATAAATACTGCAGGATGCCATTTGGAATCTCACTCGCCCCAGAGTATTTTCAGAAAGTTATGTCAATAATCTTGCAAGGCATGGACGGTGTAATGTGTTACCTGGACGATATCCTGATATTTGCCTCAGATTCCAAGACTCACGATCGAATTCTTCGTTTAATGCCCCGGGAACCGAGAGAGGCGAAAGTTACACTAAACAAGGTCAAATGTGTCTTCGGCGTGCCAAGAATTAATTTTCTTGGGCACATACTGGATGAAGACGGTATTCGACCAGATACAGCGAAAATCGAAGCAGTGGCGAAGATGCCTGCTCCGACCGATGTTAATGGCGTGAGAAGATTTATTGGCATGGTGAACCATCTGGGACACTTTGTGGAAAATTTATCTGTAATTGTGGCTCCACTGAACCAGTTGTTGGTGAAAGGTCAAGACTTCGTTTGGGATTGCAGCCAGAACCGAACATTCCGAAAGTTGAAAGAATTGCTCACGACTCAACCCATCTTGGCAGCATACGATGTCAGGAAACCAACTATGGTGTCATCCGACGCATCTTCATACGGCTTGGGAGCGGTACTGAAGCAAGAAGGTAAGAATGGAATCTGGCGACCTATTGCTTATTCTTCTAGAACTATGACACCTACCGAAAAACGATATGCTCAGATCGAGAAAGAGGCTCTCGCAATTACATGGGCTTGCGAAGGTTTTCAAGATTTCCTGCTTGGAAAGCGTTTCCGAATTGAGACCGACCATAAGCCTCTCATTCCTCTATTTTCGACAAAAGAATTGAGTTCGCTGACCCCAAGACTGCAACGTTTCCGAATGCGTATGATGAGGTTAGGATTCGAAATATTGCATATCCCTGAAAAGGAGCTGCTCGACGCCGATGCATTATCCAGACAACCACTTCTTACAACCGAGGGAGGTGAAGACGAACGGCCAACTTCAGCGCATATAAATGCAGTTCTCTCGTGTATAACCGACAAAGACGAGATGTTGACGAGGATTTTTGAAGCTCAACAAGAAGATACGACCCTGAAAGCAGTAGTCAACTACCTTGAGCAAGGCTGGCCAGATAAGAAGAAGATGTCACAGGCTCTGCTCTCTTATTGGCATGTCAAGGATGAACTCGGCGTTCAAAATGGACTACTGATGCGTAGCTGTCATCTTGTTATTCCAGCAAGTATGAAACTGGAGATCCTAGATAAGTTGCACGCTGGGCACTCTGGATTACAAAAACAAGACTTCGCGCACGTGAGACGGTTTGGTGGCCTGGAATTTCGGAAGAGATCGCGGAAACGGTCAGAAAGTGCAGTGTCTGTATCCAGGAAGCCGTCTCAAAACATGAACCTTTGATACCAACCAACTTTCCGACACGACCGTGGCAAAAGATTGGAATGGATTTGTTCAAGTTCGAGAATAAGTGGTATCTTGTCGTCATTGACTATTATTCTCGCTTTCCTGAAATGATTCAACTGGATCGGCTCACAGCCAATGTGGTGGTGCGTAGTTGCAAATCCATATTTGCCCGACATGGAATACCAGAAACTGTTGTAAGCGATAATGGGACGCAATTTGGAGCTGCTCGTGAATTTGCAAATTTCGCAAGGCAGTACGGATTCACACATGTTACTTCAAGTCCTCGATTCCGCAGAGCAATGGGATGGCAGAAGCAGGTGTGAAAATTCCTAAGTTGATCCTCAAGAAAAATCAAGACCCATCGCTTGGACTCCTGGAGTATCGATCGACCCTTTTGGAGAACGGTTACAGCCCTGCTGAGCTTCTCATGGGACGTAAACTCCGAACGACCTTGCCAATTGCACCAGATAATCTTAATCCAAGGTTGGAGGACTCTCAGACCCTGAAAAGAAAGGAGGGGAGAAGGAAAAAGGATATGAAATCCAGATATTATCGACGCTGCGGAGCAAGGGACATGGAGGAGCTATCCGAAGGTGACACGGTTTGGATTACATATATGCAAATCTGGGAGATTGTAAAGCGGAAGGCATCGACACCAAGGTCATATATGGTTGAAACTCCAGTTGGGACTGTACGTCGAAACAGGTTCCATCTGCGAAAAGGAGATACAGTGCAATATCCAGACGACCCATCGACGCCGACCTTTTCGGGAGAGGAACTGGTTAAAAATGAAAATACCCCAGTTGTGGATTATCCCTCTAACGACTCAGAAGACGGCCAGATAAGAACCCGGAGTGGATGAATTGTTAAACCCGTGGATCGCCTTCATTATTAATTATATTGTGCATTTAAAGTTTGTAATGTATATTTCAGATCTTAAAAAGGGGGATGTGAGCAGGTGTGTTGTATCTTTGCATATTTTCTCTTTGCATATTTGCTCTTGGCATGTTTGATCTTTGTGTGGCACAATTTGCATAGTTGCTATTTAACTTATTTGTGCTAGCTATATATAGGACGTATGGATTGAGTTAGGGGTGCGAGTCCAGCCTTAGGATAAGAATAGTCTTGTTGCCTAAAACGACTTTTGCTACTGTAGTTTTTATCCTGACAAATAAAGAGTATTTGTTTAAAACACCAGCTATCCGGATTTGTCTTTAGACTTCACGTCTACTGGTGGCCGCAGACATCGAGTTTACGCAGGCATCAAGATATGTACAATAACAATATTACAAAAGGAATGAAACTGTCCAAAGGAATGATACCATAGTATATAATCTATTTTAAATAAATATTAAACATCATAAAATATATTGAATAAATGTAGAACGCATCAAAATTGATGCAACAGTATAAAAACCACTATTGAGAAGTCATATAAGAAATTGGAGTTCCATCTTAAATATATTCATAAAAACGTTAGATTCAAAGAAATATCTAACAACCCTTCAGTAAAGTCACCTGAAGCGTCGATTTTAATGGGAATATTTGAAGGAATTTGTTAGAAGCCAACTTATTGATTGAACCACCGCTGGGAATAACTCAGGAAGACACTAACAAATTGGTTCTTACATAAGATAAAGCCACTTTGGTCTTGTGATTGCTGATAACACCATGTTTAAATCACTCAATAAGTGACAAATGATCAGGCGCTTTCTTGGACATTTTTAAAACTATCTAACACACCATTTTTGACGGGAAATATCTCATTCAAATATACGATAAATATAAAATTTTGTATTAATATATATTTATATAAAAAAATATATATAAGGTTGTCCTAAAAGTTTCTGTTTTTCTCAAAATGTTGTTTTTTCTTATTATTTGCCGAATACATAATAATACATAATACAATTACTTTATAAATAATACAAAGACATTATACATAACGGTGAATAATATTGGTATTTAATTTTTTTGCAAATGTTTATTAACTTTTGAGACTAACTTGTATAAAATGTATTTATATAAAAATACAGAGTTTGAAATTATTCTCTTCAATTAATATTTAACTTCGTTGTTTAAATATTTTATTATTGAATTTTCTATATATAAATTAGCATATAAAAAATATATTTGTTATATGGGGGTCGGTGGATGAGCGTGCTCAAACCGTTGGTTTTCGAAAGCTACTACCCGGGTTCTAATCCCGCATTATACACTGTTTTCTAATTTTAAAATGCTCAAATTCCAATTTTCCAAAATTCAAATTCAACCAGTAAAGGGCATGGGGTGGTCAGTGACGATGAAAAATTCATTATAAATTATTGAGGCCTGAATTTTTTAATAGCCCATATTGCATCCAAACATTTTTCTGTTGTTTAATAATTCATTTCTTCCTTTCCACGAGTACGACTCTAATTTATATCGGTTTGTGTCAATATGGAGTGCGGTTGGCAACTGCTCTTCAAAATTGGCCAAAAAAGGTTCACACAATAATTCTCTTTTCAGATATTCAAGAATATGTTATTGGTCAGCGTTCCATGTGTGTGTGTGAATTTCTTATTGTTTTTTTAATGATTTTCGTTTAGAGGAGCAGCTTTTTTGTCGAAATTTTCATTGAACTAACATAAAAATACGCGCATATACAGATTATGCTTCTCATATCCGTGATGTAACTATGGGTTGTAAATTCAGCGATAGTTTCAATCTTTAAAGGGCCGGGGTAGATGCCTTCACCATCGACGAAGTATCCAAACACTATGATATTTTTTCATTTCATAAAGACATTTTTTAATAAGGCGCAACTCAGCTTCGTTAAGGCATTGTAAGATTTCAAGCCGGAGTAAATATTCTTGAAGGTTTTGTGATATACCACGATATAGTTTGAATAACCGAGACATATCATCCACTTCAATCCTTTCAAAATTTGATCTTCATGAGCTTAAAGGCTATAGGATCATTACAAAGACCAAAAGGCATGACTTGGAATTCTTAGAGTCCGTCGTGTTATAAAGTTACTAGTATTAAAAATATATTATATATTTATTCTAAAATAAACAAAATTTCGAACTGCTGGTCTTCCGACAAATCAATATATATATATTTCGCCTATATAGTTAGCTAGAAGTTATACTTCTATATTTGCTTCTGTTGAAGGGAATGTTAGCCCGAAAGTTAGAGAAATTGTACAAAAAAACTTGACCCTTCGGATTCCTAATTGACATGATTAATTGATTGAATTACATCATTCGAGATATTGCTAAAACAAACGAGATAGATGGAAATCAGTCCGAACAAGTGTAAATACATTTTAATACACAGAATGCCTATATGAGTGGAACTTTGTAAATTGTTTGAAATGTTATTGTGGAAACTATTCAAATTTTGGTTCATTAAATATATTTTATTATTTCGATATTTTCAAAATATTGTATTACTATAATCTATTTTTCTGTAAGATAATAAACGACTATGTTTCTTTTAAATTAAAATAGAACCATAAATAATTATTCCGGTGGAATCACAATAAAGTATTGACCTCATAACATTTTATACATTTGCATATTGGTATTTTCAAACTGTTTTTAATTTGTGGGTGAGGTATAAAATCAGTTTCTCTTTAAAAAAAGCCCCAAATGTTTTAATTATTTTATCTTTCAAATTTGTATATGTATTCAATATTATTTCAACTGAATGATTGACAGGCAGAAAATATAAATAATGTGAAGATTACGGTTTAAAAAATTCAGATTTAAAGCTGGGTACCTGTAAAAACATGCTAGGGAAGTAAATGTCCAGAATTAAAAGAAAGATCCTCTGTCCTAGTGATTGTATTTTGGGATCAGATCAATAATGAGATTAGGACGTTGCCGAATTAGATTAGCGGGACACAATCGCCTCTGAGAATTGTAATAATAATATTTGACGCTTTGACCACCAACCTCATTAGCTGTACCAGTCTTCTTATTTCTTACATACCTCCGCATTAAATAGCTTCTTCTCTATCTTTCAGAATACTTTTTTGTCTACATCCGCATTAAATAGCTCCTTTTCTATCTTTCTGAATACTTTCTTGCCTACATTGCTTTTTTACTATCTTTCAGACTGTTTTCTTACATACATCCGCATTGAATAGTTCCTTTTCTACCTTTCAGAATATTGTCTTTTCTATATCCGCATTAAATACCTTCTTTCTATCTTTCAGAATACTTTCTTGTCTACATAGCTCTTTTTCTATCTTTCAGACTGTTTTTTTTTACATACCTCCACAATAAATATCTCCTTTTATATCTTTCAGAGAATATTGTCTTTTCTAAATCCACATTAAATAGCTCCCTTTCCATTTCTCAGAATACTTTCTTGTCTACATAGCTCTTTTTCTATCTTTAAGACTGTTTGTTTTCTTACATATGTCCACATTATATAGGTCTTTTTCTATCTTTCAGACTTCTTTTTTACCTATATCCACACTTAGCTTCTTTTTTATATTTCAGAATTTTCTTATCTAGCTTCAGATTAAATAGCTCATTTTGTACCTTTCAAACTTCTTTCTTAACTAATTCTACATTGAATAGCTCCTTTTCTATATATATTAGACCCTTCTTTCTTAATACCTCAACACAATATATAGCATTTTCAGACCATTAAGACTTCTTTTATTTCTAGCTACACAATATTTAGCTCATTTTCTATCTTGCAAACCTATTTCTTACCTTTCTAAACAATGATAACCTCATTTTCTACCTTTCAGACTTTTTTTTACCAATCTAAAAACAATAAATAGCTTTTTTCTATCTTTTTAAGTGTACTTGAACACCTACCTCCAACACATAGTAAACACGGTCCACACATTCAAATTAAAAGAACTAAAAGCATTTTACACAAATATAAAAATAAACACAAAATATTAATATTCGAAGACATAGTATTCAAAAAACACATTATCATTGGTAGAATCATAGAAATTCCAAAGGTTTATAGTATATTTGTACATAGTCCCTGTAGTATTCTGTGTTTTAAAATATATAAGAGATCATCATCATAAACAATAATATACGATGTATAATGTAAACAACGTGTTAATGTAAAAATATAAATATAAAGTGAAATAAACAATTAGTAATAATAATTTCATCTGGTGAGTAATGTTTAATTAAATAATAACTATACAACATAAATTGGCGACGAGAATTTGAAAATATAACTGTAGCCCTAAAAAAAAACAAGTATGGCAGCCAACCTGACGCCACCGTTGCCCATGAATATGAATTCTAGCAATTTATTTGCGGAATATAAGCAATGGATGGAATCCTATGCCCTTTTTTAAATAGCATCTGGAATTTCAAAAAAATCGGATGAAATTAAGAGAGCAACTCTATTGCATTGTTTAGGGCCAAATGTACAGCGTATATTTTTCAACTTGCCAGATGAAAAGGAAAATTATGAACAAACTAAAATGGCTTTAGATAAATATTTCACACCTCATAAAAATGTGGTCACTGAGAGATTTAAATTTAGACAAAGAGTCCAGAAAGATGATGAATCGATCGACAACTACCTAATTTCCTTAAGAGAGCTTTCTAAATCTTGTGAATTTGGGAATTTAGAAGCTGATATGATAAGAGACCAAATAATTGAAAAATGTAACAACAAAAAACTTAAAGAAAAATTGTTGCAACAAGAAAATTTGACACTGTCAAAAACCATTGATATTGCTAGAATGTTAGAAATTTCTAGAAAAGAAATTAGACTTCTTGAACCTCAAAATGATCAAACACTAAATAGAGTTCAAAATAAACCTAAAAAAGCACTATAATGCTAATAATTTCAACAAAGGTAGATTCACTAATCAAGGTACCCCATCATTTTCAGGTGCCTCAAAGCCTACATGTTATCGCTGTGGATTAGATACACATTCAGCACAGGAATGTGGTGCTAAAAAAATGACTTGTTCATTTTGCAATAAATTAGGACATCTTTTTAGAGCTTGCAGGAACCGCCCAAATCAAAATAATAATAGAAACCACAAAAATTTCAATCAAACTAAAGTTAAGACCATACAAGAAGAAAATAAGACTGAAGTAGGTGAAAGTTCAGATGAATATACCTACTATACAGGTGCTGAAAATAAGGAAAAAGTGCAAATAGATGGTAGTGAAATAAATATGATAATTGATACAGGGAGTGAAAGAACTTTCATAAGCTATAATAAGATGCTTGAATTATATGGCCATAAAATTATGCCAAAATTACATGACACCACCCGAACCTTTTTTGCCTATGGTCAAGATAGACCTCTTCCATGTTATGGTTATTTCAATGCTGTGATTTCTTGGAAAGAAAATTCAATTTCAGAAGAAATTTATGTGATTGATAAAAAAGTTGAATCTTTGTTGGGAGGCAAGGCTAGTTTTGAACTAGGTATAATTAAAAGGGTAAATCATGTAAATGAATCAATGTCTACTAATATAGAAACTCTTGTTCAAGAACATGAACATCTTTTCCATGGACTTGGAACTATAAAAGGCTATAGTCATAAAGTGACATTGAAAGACAACTATAGGCCCATTGCCCAGAGATGCCGTCGTATACCTTATGCAATGGTAGAAGCAGTAAATCAAGAGCTTGATAAGATGCTAGAGAATGGAATCATTGAAGAAGTGCATCAATGTTCTGAATGGGTTTCTAACATAATAGTTGTTCCAAAAAGGGATAGTGA
This sequence comes from Cordylochernes scorpioides, assembly GCA_030710605.1. NCBI lineage: Eukaryota > Metazoa > Arthropoda > Arachnida > Pseudoscorpiones > Chernetidae > Cordylochernes > Cordylochernes scorpioides. The sequence continues at coordinate 110,641,373 of CP092867.1, forward strand.
GGAAATTAGACTATGCATAGACCTTCGGGAAGTGAATAAAGCAATATTGAGAGAAAGACATCCAATTCCTACAATTGACAATATGTTACATGCCCTTAAAGGTGCTAAAGTATTTGAAAAGCTGGATGCAAAAAAAGGGTTTTGGCAGGTTAACTTAGACCCTCAATCAAGACCCCTTACAACTTTCATCACGCACCGTGGTTGTTACAGATTTTGTAAAGTTCCTTTTGGTCTATCAAGTGCTCCAGAGGCATATCAGAAAGGAATGGATTCAATTTTGCTTGATTTGAAAGGTGTAATTTGTTACTTGGACGATGTCGTAGTTTACGCCAAAGATAGACAAGAACTAGAAGAAAGGCTTAGAAAAGTCTTACAAAGATTTGATAAAGTAGGCATTAGGCTCAACAGGAATAAGTGCAAATTTGCCATGGAAGAATTGGATATTTTAGGTCACATTGTTAGTAGTGAAGGTATTAAACCTGATAATAGGAAAATAGAAGCAGTCTTAAATTTTCCAATACCAAAAAATATTGAGATGTTAAGGTCATTCTTAGGAACTTGTGGGTTTTTAAGAAAATTCATACCTAATTTTTCTAAATTGGCAGAACCTTTAAATAATTTGACTAGAAAAAATGTTAGGTGGAATTGGGATTTGAAAACAAATAAAGCATTTCAGGATCTTAAAGAGTCACTAACAAAAGAGCCATGCTTGGCATATTACAACTTGAACTCACCAACTGAATTAATCACAGATGCAAGCCCTATTGGTCTTAGAGCAGTATTAATACAAACACAACAAAATGGCATTAAAAGACCCATTGCATATGCCAGCAGATCCTTAACTGATACTGAAAAAAATATTCACAAATAGAAAAAGAGACATTGGGATGTGTATAGGCAATTGAACATTTTAACACCTATATTTGGGGAAGGAAATTTGTGTTAAAAACAGATCACAAACCTTTAATCTATATGCTGAATCCTAAAAATGGAGCTGTTTTGCCTCCAAGAATTCAAAGATTGAGTTGGAGATTACAACCATATTACTTTGAAATTGAATTAATTCAAGGAAAGCAAAATATTGCAGATATATTTTCAAGACAACCTCTTTCTAACACAAGTGATGAAAAATGGCTGGAGGACTATGTTCATAAAGTCTTATCCATCACTTCTGAAGAGCTTCAAGCACTGTCTTTGAAAGAGATAAAAGTTTGTACAGAGCAAGATCCTTTGTTTCAAAAACTGAAAGATATGGTTCAAAAGGGAGTTTGGCCATATCCTTTGAATGAAGAATTCAAATGTTTTTATAAGTTTAAAGATGAACTCTCATTTTTGATAATCTTATCTTAAAAGGAAGTAGAATTTTGCTACCTTCAAAACTAATAAAGAGAGTCTTGAGAATTGCACATGAAACACATCAAGGAATGACAAGAACCAAACAACTGTTAAGAGAAAAATATTTTTGGATAAACATGGACTTTGACATTAAAAATTTGATAAGAAACTGTCCAATTTGTGTAAGGAATCAACCATTGATAAATGATCAACCATTGCAAATAGTTCCGTTACCATCAAAACCTTGGATGAAACTTGGAATTGACATAGTTGGTCCAATTGGCCATCATTATGTTTTAACAGTGATCGACTACTATTCTTCATATCCTGAAGCAATGATAATAGAAGACATTTCCAGCAAGACAATTATTAAAAATTTGATGGAGATTTTTGCAAGACATGGTTATCCACATGAAGTTGTAACAGATAATGGCTTACAGTTTGTAAGTACATCAATGGAAAGATTTTTAAAAGAATGTGGAATCAGGCACATCAAAGCCTCACCCTATTACCCAAAAAGTAATGGGAAGATAGATTTCTAAAGAAACAATTCAATTCAAGTTCTGAAGAAGGGAAAGATTGGAAAGAAGATTTATCCAGAATTTTAATGTCTTACCGAACTACTCCAAACAGATCTACAGGAAAGACTCCAGCATTCCTATTATTTTCAAGAGAAATCAAAACTAAATTAAGCTCACTTGTTAATGATGCAGAAGAAGATGAATCCAACATCAAAGAATTCAATATGGTCTACAAAGAAAAAATGAAAACATATAATGATATAATTCGGAAAGCTAGTCCTCATAATTTTGAAATTGGAAATTTAGTTTATGTGGCAAATCCAAATAATGGAAAACTTGATTCAAATTTCAGATCAGAACATCATGTCATTCTTGAAAACACTTCAATAAATTCTTTTAAATTAGTCAACACTAAAAATGGGAAAATAATTCAAAGAAATGCTAAACATTTGAAACATGTTCCTACTCAAGAGACCAATCAAGGCATTTCTGACTTGATTCCAGAAGAGAGCCAGGAAAATCTTAGTTCAGATTCAACAAGAATTGAACACCTCAACTCTTCTGATGTACAAATACCAGATGATAATTCCTCAAACCAAGACAAGGACACTTCTTTAAACCGACCAAGTTCAAGTAGAACAGGGTCTACATTTAACCCAGTTGTTTCAGATAGACTTGATGCCGAGGCTCTTCACCAGTTGCCACCAGAGGTTTCTCCACCCTTGCCGACTACCAAGGAACCCTTGATCACCAGGAGTGGAAGAGTCGTCAAGCCATCATCAAGATATAAAGACATGATTCCTTTCTTCTAAAGGAAGGAGGGAATGTAGTATTCTGTGTTTTAAAATATATAAGAGATCATCATCATAAACAATAATATACGATGTATGAGTAAACAACGTGTTAATGTAAAATATAAATATAAAGTGTAATAAACAATTAGTAATAATAATTTCATCTGGTGAGTAATGTTTAATTAAATAATAACTATACAACAGTCCCAATATATGGAATTTTTCATTTTGCAAAACAACCATAGATTTAATAATGTTTTTTTTTGTGTTGTTATACTATCCTCATTTGAATAAGTTACTTAGAATATTATTTGGCGTAATTTTCATATTGATAAAAAAACTCAATATTAATTATATTAACTCAAAATATACAATTTTTGATATACAAATATTAACTTGCACTCGTTGGTGGGGTTAAACCTTTGCAAAAATCGGGGGCCATTGGAGCATTTTTTTTTAAATAAGAAAAAAGCGCCCAATGCGGGAATCGAACCTGGGTCGTAATGGTCGAAAACCAACAGTTTAGACCATCCTTCCGTCGACCCACTAACTGAAATATCGATAAATTATATTCTGATCGAATATATGCCTTTTTAATTATATATAGGTTATATAAAAATTGTATTTCATTTTTAAATTATAACCTTTAGAACAAACAACTCTGTAAAGTCCACCGCCAGAGGTCGGGACTTTCCCTATATAAACCTATTGTTGTTGTTTCCCGATGGCCGGCTCAAATCTTTTCGTGCATATGTAAATATGTAATATTTTACTTTTCTCTTCACGCCTCAAATTAGGTTTTTTATTCTTAATTATGTCTCTATCAGACCAATTAAAGTAAATTTTGATTCAACCTTTATTTTATTAATATCTTTCCCACGACTGCAAAACAATATCACAAACATACTCATTTATCCTCAATATAATTAGCAGCAGCAAGTAATAATTCTATATCTCTAATTCCAAAATCAACAGAAAACTATTTTTGTAATATATATATTGTTGCACTGGGCTGCGGTTTGGCAGATTCTTCAGTCTTGAGTCTCTCCTCAGACGTGTCTTGCATCTTTCCAGAGCGTGTTTCAACCATCCTACAAATTTATATAAGGGAATAATGAGATAAGTCTACTTTAAGCAGAGAGAGCCTCCAGAATAATTTATTTATTTTTCTCAGATCAAAGAGAGCAGTGAAGTCACACGTGTACCTAAATACAAATGATGATAATTTAAATAATCTGTTTTAAATAAATATCATAGAATATAAAAATAAATAAATATATAATTTAAATTTAAAATATATTTAAAATAATATAAGAAATACGCCATTAATCTTCAGTGCCCATCGTGCTAATCGGCCGGTCGGATCTTTTAAATTCTTAAGCCAGCATAGTGCGTGATGATCAGTGACGATTTTAAAGTTCCTTCCATATAAATAGGGCCGTAATTTTGATATCGACCACACTAGAGCTAAACATTCCTTTTCGGTGGTTGAATGATTTTGCTCAGGTTTACTTAGGGTTCGGCTCAAATATGATATTACCTTCTCTTCGCCCTTGGGATTGGATAAACATCCTTCACTGTTACTTCATTTAATTTCCTGTAGTCCACACAAAATCTGTATTTGCTATCTCTTTTTTTGACCAATATAACGGGAAAGGACCAGGGACTTGAAGATTGTCTAATTATTCCTTCTTCGAGCATCTCGTCTATTTGATCCTTTATGATGGTTCGTTCCTTAGCGCTTACCCGGTAAGGCTTGTGCTTTATCGGTTTTGCGTCTTCTGTATGAATCTGATGTTTTGCCAAATTGGTCCTACCTAACCTCGATGAGAACAAATCAGTATACTTGGCCAAAATTTGTTTTAACCTCTCTTGTTCTTTAAATGATAAATTTTTGTTTATTTGAAATTGTATTTCGTCATTTTCATTCTGCTTCTCTTTATTCTCTATAAAATTTACCCCTGCAGGAAGACTTCCATAAGCCAATGTTTGGTCTTTCATGATTTTTAAAGGTCGAGGATAAGGGTTCGTTATCCAGATATGGGTTTTCTTATCCGTGACAGTAAGCAAACTTCTTGCCAATCGAAGACCATTTGTTTGAGTCATTCTGTTGTTCTCTTCGATGACATATTCGCCATCCTCTGCTTCTATTGAGGCCCTAATCAATTTAATAGATAGTTTAGGTATAACGGTATCTGTAGTGCTCTTTATTTTTTTTAGATCATAATTGCTTACGTCATGATTACTCATCAAATTATATTTTATTGTTTCTCGTTTACAATCAATTTTAGCATTCATTTTTTTAAGGAAATCTCGTCCAAGAATAAGAGTTCGTAGATGCGCGTCCATTACTACAAATTCGTGGGATAATTCAGTGTCATCAATTTTTAAATCTAAAATAATGCTACCTACCATATCTAATTTTTTCCCATCGGGTCCTGAACACGTTTTAGTGAGACTATTTATTTCACGGCCAGCAAAAAGTGCTGTTCTTAGGTCGACCACTGAAAGATCGGCGCCTGTATCAATCAAAGCTTCGCATAACCCTATCTTGTCCACATTAATATTAATTTTGTACCTAGGGTCCAACTTTCTAATTCCATTTATGGTCGACTTGCTTTGATTGAAGGAATCAGCCGCGACACTTAGTTTAAATATTCCAACACGGAATATCTATTCCGTGTAGGAATATTCGTTTGTGTGTCATTACAAACATCCGCATAGAGGCGAGGCCGTGTATAATCTTTCCTTTCGTCCATTTGAAGGTTTTCTTGGCTCTTGTCTTGGGAAACTGAGGGGTCCTCTTCTACGATCCTCACAAACTTGACTCTGCAATACCGCGCTACGTGTCCTGGCTTGTTACACTTGAAACATATTGGTCTCCCGTCTTCTGTCCTATTCCTGTTTGAATCTGGACTCTTATTGTATGTTTTCCTTGGGTAGACTGGTTTTGGCTCATGAATGGGAGTGTAAAATCGTCTAGGGGCAGATACCTGGGGCAGCGGCTTGTTCTGGTAGTACCTCTGAGCGGGGGCCTGGGGCTTGGGGGTGTTCTGGTAGTACCTCGGAGCGGGGGCCTGTGGCTTGGAGGTGTTCTGGTCTGGTCTTCTGAACGACGGAGCGTTCTTCCATTGCTCTTGGTGATGGGAACGAGCAGAGCGTGGTCCATTATATAGAGCCTTTGATTTTTCTATACGTTCTTGATAATTATTTTCAAACAAATCCATCTTTTTACACAATCTTAGGAGTTCGTTGGTATTCTTAGGAGGGTTTAAGTAGAGGGCAAAAGAGTATTCTTACTTTAACCCTCCAATAACCCAATTTATTTTATTCTCTTCTTCCATTTGGGGATCGACCTTGTTGCACAGAACCAGGATATCCTCTGCAAACCTGATTGCAGGTTCATTCCACTGCTGCATTCTGTTCAGCCTCATCTTCAATTCTTCTTTGTTGGCGTCTGAGCCAAAATCCTGAATTAGGCGGCTCTTGAAATGTTCCCAGCTGGTAAAACTTATCTTGTGTAGGTCCAGCCAGGTTTTGGCGCTACCAATCATGTTCATGGCTGCATAGCGAGAAATAATATATTCTGCCCAGTGGTACAGGAAGCCAATTTCTTCAAGGGACTCAATCCATGGGCGAGGGTCTTCTGTTCCATCATATTTGGGGATGTCTATGTTGGGGTTCAAAACAACTGGGTCGGCACTTGCATCTCTACCAATTTTTGCACTGGGCTGCGGTTTGGCAGATTCTTCAGTCTTGAGTCTCTCCTCAGACGTGTCTTGCATCTTTCCAGAGCGTGTTTCAACCATCCTACAAATTTATATAAGGGAATAATGAGATAAGTCTACTTTAAGCAGAGAGAGAGAGAGCCTCCAGAATAATTTATTTATTTTTCTCACATCAAAGAGAGCAGTGAAGTCACACGTGTACCTAAATACAAATGATGATAATCTAAATAATCTGTTTTAAATAAATATCATAGAATATAAAAATAAATAAATATATAATTTAAATTTCAAATATATTAAAAATAATATAAGAAATACGCCATTAATCATGATGTAACAATATATATATTAGATAATAAAAAGGCATATACTGGATTTAATAAAAGATTTATTTTGCCAATATTTCGGCTGGCTGAACGCCAAACCTTTATCAAGGTTGTTGGGAAAAGAATGTTATTTTTCTTATAGATTTATATTTTTTTAAATATATGTAAATTTAATCCATTATAAGAAACATATTTGCCATATGTAAATATTTATATGTATATATATTCGTGACAAAAAAAAAAGTAGTTTACTGGTTAGAGTCGTGTGGTTTCTCGGCCCGCTCTCGAGAGGTCTACGCCTTGGTTGATACCTGCCTTAGACACTTCCGCGGATTTGACTTCTTGGGAATCGCTCTTCTCTACCCTTGAGATTCCACGGATTTTTTCCTCCCCGGGACGAGAATAAGAGACTTCGGGCGTCTGGGCAAAATAGAGCCTGGGCGCTGCGCCGCTGAACGCGACATTTGGCATCCCAGCCGGGACGCGAGGAGAAAGCCGTGCCTATATTTGGAACCCTTTTGGATCAGAAGATGGAGAGAGAAGAAGCGCTAGAGAGACTCAAGAAGAAGAGAACCATACTCCGCACGTCTTTATCCAAGTACGGGAAAATAATAGAGGAATATGACGTGCACAAGGAGTGTGACCACGAGGAACTGCTGGGGCAGCTTTCGGATGTCTACGAAGAACTGAGGCGGGTAGACGAAGAAATCGGTAAGCTGATTGACATCAAAGATCTAGAGAAAGATCTAAAGATGGTAGAGGAATACCGGGAAAAGGCCGTGGCGTGGAAATATTTGTTAAAGAAAAGAAGTCTGGTGGTAGCGGAAGGAATGCAGAGGGAAACTGCAACTGCCACGAAGAAGGAATATCCAGGAGAAATCGGTCGACCGACTCTAACTGGGATGGTTAAGTTACCCAAATTGACAATGGAAAGATTCTACGGGGAAATTAGCCAGTGGTTAAATTTTTGGAATGCCTTCGATTCATCAATCAATAGGAATGAACACTTGACCAAGATAGATAAATTTAACTATCTTAAAGCCTACTTGGGTGGAACGGCGGCCCAAACTGTGGAAGGATTTTGCCTATCTGAGGAAAATTACGATAAGGCCGTTGAATTGTTGAAGAAACGCTTCGGAAAAGGGCAAAGGTTGATCGACGTGCATATGAACAACCTCTTGGCCTTGAAACCACTTAGAGTGACAAAGGACGTGAGGGCTTTCAGAGAATTGTACGGCAGAATCCTGGTGCAGATTAGAAGTTTGGAGTCATTGGGTGTTGTCGTTGAAAGCTACGGTAACTTATTGTGCCCTTTACTCCTCAAGCTATTGCCATCAGACTTAAAGCTTGAATTACACCGGGAATTCACAGGAGCTTTTTCTCTTGGAGATTTGATTGAATTTTTGGAGAGACAATTGATTGCATTAGAAAGCACGTTCGGTACGCGGGACGAAATAACAGCCGGCCAACCATCAAATGAGCACCCTCAGTCACAAAGCTCTATCGTGAAGTATCGAAGAAATGAGAGGAATCCCCTGCCCACGGCTGCTGGTTTTTTGAATGCCTCTGAAGCAGTGAATAAGAGGAAGAATTGCGCCTTTTGTGAAAGAGATCATGAAAGTACAAAGTGCGAATTCGCGGAAAATTTGACATTGGAAGATAAATTGGGAAAATTAAAGAAGAAAGGGGCTTGTTTCAGATGCCTGAAATATGGTCATTTGAGCAAATTCTGCAAAGTTAAGACAAGTTGCACCAGCTGTGGGGAATTGAGACATTCAAGGATTATGTGCCCCAGGAAGAACCAGAATGCTACTCCAGCCCGAGGGATGATGAGGGATGAGACTTTGACCAATCTGACGACGCCTGTGGTGTTGTTGCCCACACTGAGAGTGACTATCAGAGGAAAGTGTAAAGAAAGAATGGGACGAATTTTGATTGATACGGGATCTCAGAGGTCCTATGTACTCCAGGACACGGCGGAAGAAATGGGATATGAATGTTCCAAAAAAGAGTCTCTTCGCAACTCTTTGTTTGGTGGATCGAACACAGAGTTGTACGAACATGGAGTTTATGATATCAGGTTGAGCAATTTAGACGGATCTTATGGCTGTAATTTTGAAGCACTGAGCCAAGATGTTATCTGCGACAGCGTGCCCAGGGTCCATCAGGGTAAATGGATGCAAGATCTTAGTGCTCATGACATAGAATTAACTGATCTACACAGGGGACCTCTTGAGATTCTTATAGGAGCAGATATTGCTGGAAAATTACTAACCGGAGAGCATAGAAGACTTCCTTCTGGGCTTGTGGCGGTGCAAACGAGGTTGGGCTGGACTTTAATGGGCAAGATTCCGGCCACAGAAGAAGAAACTAGCGTTAGTGGACTTTGCACAACTTCACTGTTGACTAGCGATTTGGAGAATTTATGGAGATTAGAGGCTATTGGTATTTCAGATGCTCGTCAAGACGACTCGATACAAAAAGAAACGGAAGAATATTTTGCACGTACTATTTCACAGGATTGTGAGGGGCGTTACCAGGTTGCCCTTCCTTGGATTCGCGAAAGAGAACAACTCACGGACAATAGAGATGTTGCCGAAAAACGATTAGCAAACGTGAGGAAACATCTTGTGAATACCGGAAATTTGGCAGAATATGAAGATATTCTCGAAAAGTGGCTAAGGAATAAAATAATAGAAAGGGTTATAGACAATATATAAACGTGAAGGCGTGCACTATTTGTCACATCGACCAGTTTTTAAAGAGAATAGTCCAACCACCAAAGTAAGATCAGTTTTTGATGCTTCGGCGAAGAAGAAGGGAAAAGATAACTGGGCGACTTTTGTAATGAATCGAGTTATGGAGATCCGATCTCTCAGTGAGACAGAGGATTGGTGTCATGTACCAGGATGTTTGAATCCAGCGGATTTACCATCACGGGGGTGCTTAGCCGATTCTCTGGAGAGATCGAAGTGGTGGGAGAGCCCGAGTTGGTTGAGAAGACCAAGAAGAGATTGGCCCCATAGGGAAATATACCCTGACCCAGATATTGTGAACTCGGAAAAGAGAAAGATTGTTTTAACATCAACATGTATTGAAAGGGAAAAAGATCAGTACTACTATCGCTTTTCAAACTACTACAAGATATTGAGAGTAACTGCCTGGATGAACCGGTTTTTAACAAATGCGAGAGGAACAATAGGTCAGCGAGTGAAAGGTGATCTTACTGTGAATGAAATTAAAAGGGCGGAACTGATGCTGGTGAGAGTTATCCAACGGGAATCCTTCACTGGACCAGAGGACAAGAGGTTGAAGGATTTCAAGTTATGCTGCGATTCTTTGGGATTGTTGAGGGTCAAAACTAAAATAAGTAGGAGACAAGATCTGGAAAGTTTTCGAATGCCTTTATTGTTGCCTTCTGATGATGACTTGGTATATTTACTCATTAGATGGAAGCATGAAACTTGGGGGCATGTGGGACTTCAAACTCTGATGAATTTATTAAGAGAAGATCTGCGGAAGAGATTCCGGACGGAGTATTTTGGATTCTTAAGGCAAGAGACTAGAAGACGCTCGAAGACAAGACCTATCAAGGTGGGAGATCTGGTGTTGATTGGACAAGATAATGCTAAGCGAGTCAATTGGCCTTTGGCGAGAGTTGTGGAGGTCTACCCTGGCCGAGATGGACCTGTGAGGGTCGCCAAGTTGAGAACCAGCAAGGGCGTCCAGATTAGGCCGGTTCAACGGCTCTACAATTTAGAGATACCCGCCGATCTGGGGAGTACCTTGAGGAGTATACAGTCGGAACCACGCCGGGGAGGCTCCCGAGGAGAAGCCAGTAAAGACCCTACGAAGATAGCCCAATCCTAAAGAATTGGAATGAACGGTCGTTTCCCAACTATTGGTTGAGTTTCTGTAGAAAAACTCAAGGTGGGAGTATGTTGGGAAAAGAATGTTATTTTTCTTATAGATTTATATATTTTTAAATATATGTAAATTTAATCCATTATAAGAAACATATTTGCCATATGTAAATATTTATATGTATATATATTCGTGACAAAAAATAAAGTAGTTGACTGGTTAGAGTCGTGTGGTTTCTCGGCCCGCTCTCGAGAGGTCTACGCCTTGGTTGATACCTGCCTTAGACACTTCCGCGGATTTGACTTCTTGGGAATCGCTCTTCTCTACCCTTGAGATTCCACGGATTTTTTCCTCCCCGGGACGAGAATAAGAGACTTCGGGCGTCTGGGCAAAATAGAGCCTGGGCGCTGCGCCGCTGAACGCGACAAAGGTATTACATTTTTGTATAAACAAACTAAGTGCCGCATACAAAAATGTTATGCTTTGATAAAGGTTTGGCGTTCAGCCAACCGAAATATTGGCAAAATAAATATTTTATTAAATCCAATATATGCCTTTTTATTATCTAATGAATTAAATATGGATTGCTCTATTTTCAAAACAATTATAAATTTATGTTATAATCATTTTGTTTTGTTGTTGAAAAAGATAGAGAATTGAAGGTGTAGTCGTAAAAATAGTAAAGATAATTATTTACTCATCAAGTAGTTTTTATTTTAAATTACTTGAAGCAAATTACACTTAAATTATTTTCCACAGTAATATGGAATTTATTAAATGAATTCTCTATATGCGTGAATTAAAAAAAAAAAATGGGTAGGTTAACTGTACATATTTACAACAATTTTCAAAGTATCCTAAATCTATGGTTAAAAATAAAAGAATAATCAATGATGAGAGAGAAAGTAAAAATATGTTTTTAAAAAATAAAATATTTGCATTTTAGATTATAATATATATATTATATATATATATATATATATCCAATATATGCCTTTTATTATCTAATATATATATATATATATGATACATTTTGAATGATAGAATGTAAATTTTATTTTGTTTTTTTCTAAAGATTTAACTAAATGGTGTATGTAAATTTTGTTTTGTTTAAAAAGATTTGAAAAAAAATAAAGAGATGATTATTGAAGTGGAGACGGCCACAAACGACTGCTAATTCTTTTCACACATCTAGAATAGAAATATATCATATATATATGTTATGAATATTTTGTGTTGTTGTTAGATTAGGCTTGATAAGACAAAGGATTGATAAGATAAAGGGTTGAGGTGCAGTCGTGATAAAAAAAGATAAATATTTACCGTCAAGTAGCTTTTATTTTCAATTACTTGAGGAAAGATTACACATTTGTTAGTTTTCACATTATATAGAATTTATAATTTAATCCTATATTAGTGATTTAAAAGGATTGATTGGTTAACTACGCATATTTACAACAAAATTATACAACTAAAACTAAAAAACTAAACTAAAAGTCTTTCTAAAAACGATGATAACAAAAAATAAAATTATCAATGAATAAAATAAAGTATATATTTTTAAAATATAGAAATATTTAGAGTTTTTAGATTATATAATATTTTTAGATTATATAATATTTCCCCCCTGTGAAAAGATTCTAAAAAAATAAAATTTTAAAATAAATTTGGTAATTAAAATAATTAATTAAACGAAATCAATAAATCTATAGAAATAATTAAAAATGAAACAATAAAAATCAATACGCACATTTTTTCATAATAAACAAAAGAAAGTTTGTTTACAAATAATTTATACAATTATGAAATTATAATAAAAGTTTATATAAGAAGTATTAATGGTCAAGTCAAATGAAATATGGATATGAAGCAAAAAAGGTATTTAAAATTGATTAAAAATGACATTATGCTAGTTACACTTCAAAATATCAAAAGCAGTAGAAAATGTTATTTTTACATGGTTGAATAATGAAACGCTAATAGATGTATGAAGTGACATTAAGTTATTTGTGAAGGCTTAAGAATTGGTGCTGAAATTTGTTCTTCATTGTGCATGTCCAAAATATGGCCTTCCTGTAAAAAACATGGTTTATCATCAATATCTATTAACTTTGTGTTAGAATTTTGGTTTACTATAAAGTCATTTTCTATGTTAGTGCTATAGTGAAGTAGAAAATCTGTTTCTGGATAAAATAATTTAAGCTTATTTGAGTGTATAATATCTGTTTGTTTTCTTTGGGGTATATTAGGCTTATCTATTTCATATGTGACTGGAGAAAGTTGTTTTAAAATTGTAAATGGGCCTATATATCTTTGTGTTAATTTACCAGTGTTTGGATAAATAAAGGTTTTTACTAATACCTGATCTCCTTCTTTAAAAATGGGTTCTGGGTGTTTAATATCATAAAGTTGTTTGCTGTGTTCATGGGATTTTATGGTTCTTTCAATGGCTAATTTTCTTGCCTTTTCTATTGGTGTATATGTTTCTGTGCAATGTTCTATATACTGTGGTTGTATTCCATAGTATAAGAATTTAGGTGTAAAGCCTGTTGTGGTATGTACTGTTTCATTATAGCTTTCAGTAATTTTAGGAATATATTTTGTCCAAGGAATCTTTAAATTAGCATTATATTCACATCTTAACCTATTAATGATAGTGGAATTTAGTCTTTCTACTTTTGCATTTGTTTCTGGATGATGGGAACTGGTGAGTAGATGCTTAACATTATTTCTATCTAAAAAGTGTTTAAATTTTCTGCTAAGAAAAGCTGCATTTCTGTCAGTTATTAATATTTCTGGTTTATTAATTTGGAATAAATTTCTCAAACAAGTTATATAAGAATCAGTTGATACAGATTTTGTTGGAAAAGCCCAAAGGAATCTACTATGGTGATCTACTATCATATGGATACTGTGTCTTGTTGTCCCATAATTATGTAACCCGCCCAATGTATCTAGAGAAAAAATGTGATTTGGGTGTGTAGCTATTGGCATCTGTTGTAGTGGTCCATAAACAATTCTGTTATCCCTAGACTTGTTAAACTGGCAAGTTTCACAATGTTTGGTGTAATTAGCAATATCCCTAGACATATGTGGCCAATAATAGTGTGGAGAAATTATTTTAGTCATTTGAGTTGTTCCAATATGTCCATGCTTTGTATGTACTTTGCTTAATAATTTGTGTCTTAGTGTTTGTGGTACATAAGCTCTTTTAAAACCCTTTCTATTTATAATGTAGAGGCCATTTTGAATTTTAATTTTAGCACTACTAATTCGTTCAGTTGATTGGTGTTCTTTTAACTCATTATATGTTAGGTAAAATGAGACAGGTGCTCTTGACAGCATGTCTGCTTCTATATTATTTAATCCTTTAATATGTTTTATGTCAAAGCTATATTGAGATAGGATTAAAGACCATCTAAATAATCTACCATGTGGGTTTTTTTACATTTTTGATCCATTTTAAAGGTAAGTGGTCTGTGTGCAAGGTAAAATGTATGTTGTGTAGATATGTGTGAAACCTTTGTACTGAATTAATGATAGCTAATGTTTCAATTTCTGAGGCAGTATAATTCTGTTCATATGGGTGAAGTTTTCTTGAAAAATAACCTATGGGGTGTAAAATGCCTTGTTCATCTGGTTGTTTAAGAACTCCTGCTACTCCTAGACTTGACGCGTCTGTGAATAAATGACATGGTTTTGATGGGTCATAAATATATAGTACAGGTTGTGATATGAGTGAATTTTTAAGTGTTTGGAAGGCTTGTTCATGTTTCGCACTCCATAGCCAAGGAGCATTTTTTAACAAAAGTTCATTCAAAGGTGCCCTAATTTGCGCATAATGGGGAATAAATTTATTATAAATATTTATGGTGCCTAAAAATCTCTGTAAGGTTTTAATATTATATGGTCTATTTAATTTTAAAATTGCTTCAATATTTGTGTTATTTGGTGTATATTTTCCTGAGTTAATAGTGTATCCTAAGAATTGTATTTCTTTTTGTAAAAATTTGCATTTATTGAGATTCAGCTTTATATCCTCTTGTTCGAATATACCTAATATGTCATCTAAATGTTTAATGTGTTCTTCATAAGTTTTGGAGTGTATAATAATGTCATCAAAATAATTTAAGGCATAGTGTATGTTATGTTTAGTGAAAACTGACTTCATAATCCTTTCAAATTGTGAAGGTGCATTTTTTAGACCATATGGAAGTCTGTTCCATTCATAACATCCTAATTGTGTTACAAAGGAAGTTTTATGTCTATCTTTTTCATCTATGGGTATATGCCAGTATGCATTTTTAACATCTAGAATAGTATATATTTTTGACGGTGATAACCTATCTATAATTTGTTCTATAAGTGGAATTGGGGTATGTTCTGGAACTGTTTTTTGATTAAGTTTCCTATAATCTATACATAAGGGGTGATTATATATCTTGGGGTGATTTGGGGCATCAGATTTTTTATTCACTAATAATGCAGGAGAACTATAGGGGCTAGATGAGGGCCTAATAATATCATATTTTAATAATTCAGTTATTTGTTTTTGTATTTCAGCATTATTGTAAAAAGATGTCCTATATGGCTTTTGTGCTATGGGAATATTATCTAAAAGAGATATGCAAATTGGGTTAGTCTTTATGTATCCTATATCAAAATTGTGCTTAGAGAAAACATTCTTATATTTATGCAATATATCTGAAATTGTTTGATTTGAGAAATTTGGATTAATATCTACTTTACTAAAGTCTAAATATGAATTATAATTTGTTATAGAGTACGGTTGTCGCATACTGTGGAATGAGTTAGAATCAATAATGGAATTTGAATTAGGATCTATAAGTTTAACATTTGTAGTAGGCATATCAAAAGAATTGAAATTACACAATGGGTTAATATTTAAAAGAGATGAATTTTTAACATAGTATGGGTCTGGAATACATAGGGTAGTGGCATATGACTTCTGATTATCAGTTTTTGGATTAAAGGAATACAAGAATTTATAATTTTGGAAAAGAAGGTTTTTTGAAAAATCTATTTGCAACTTAAATATATAAAATGTTGGTAAACCTAAAATAAGATATTCTATTGGACTATCACAAACAAACATTTCTTGATACTTTGTAATTTTACCTAAGCTAAGCCTAACTAATATTTTGTATAATGGGTAAGTAAATCCTTCTACCTGACCTATTCTTTCTTTTGGGGAATTATCTAATATTTTATAATAAATATGGTTTAAGTATTTTAAAGGTATAATGGAAATAGATGATGCAGTGTCAAGTACACAGGGTAAGGATATTTGGTTTATAAATACAGAAAAAAGTAATAATGTTCTACCTGGATTGATGCGCTTCGGATGATTATTGTTCTTAAGTGGGCAGTCTCTATGGAAATGGATCTGGTTGGGTAGCTGGTGAGATGCACATATCTTGCAGGGGTATGGAGGCTGGCTCATTGATTTGTGGGGTTCTTGCTGGTGGTGAGCTGCTGCTGCTGTCCTGGGAAAAGGCTGGTACTGATGAGCTTTGGAGGAGTTGGAGTTAAATCTTTTTACTGGAGTGCTTGTACTGGTAGAGGGTTGTTGGGGTTCTTCTTCTTTATTTGTTGATAATTTTAATTGGGTTGTGATTTTATACCATTCTGAAGGTTCTTGTACTCTTGCAGCAATTAGATATTTTTTTAGGTGATCTGGCATTCCATCTGTAAGTGCCTCTAATAAAAGTGTTTTATCTAGGTTTAGTTTTTTGGCTAAAGCAGATTTTTCCTTAAAATATTGTTCCAGATCATCTTTATCAATATATTTTAAATTTAGAAATCTACTGAATAAATTTGAATCTTTAATTGTGTAATATGATGTTAATTTTTGTTCAATTTCCCCCCAATTATATATATCTTGTAGTTCTTCTATGTAATAACTAAATGCTTCTCCCTCGAGATAATTTGAAATATTATTTAGTTTAAAATCTTCATCAAGATGTTTCTGTAAACATTTTTTGTTAAAGAATTTGAGCCAAGATATTATGTCTAAATTTTGACCATTAAATTTCGGTATTTCTATAGTATTTGGATATGGCGTCATGGCGTGTTCTACATTCCTTTGTTTGCGAGACATTTTGTAAAAATAGTTTTATGAAATTTGAATAATTAATAGAGCAATTAGGTTGAAAATTCAGGTAATCCTGTCGACTTATTGTTATGAATATTTTGTGTTGTTGTTAGATTAGGCTTGATAAGACAAAGGATTGATAAGATAAAGGGTTGAGGTGCAGTCGTGATAAAAAAAGATAAATATTTACCGTCAAGTAGCTTTTATTTTCAATTACTTGAGGAAAGATTACACATTTGTTAGTTTTCACATTATATAGAATTTATAATTTAATCCTATATTAGTGATTTAAAAGGATTGATTGGTTAACTACGCATATTTACAACAAAATTATACAACTAAAACTAAAAAACTAAACTAAAAGTCTTTCTAAAAACGATGATAACAAAAAATAAAATTATCAATGAATAAAATAAAGTATATATTTTTAAAATATAGAAATATTTAGAGTTTTTAGATTATATAATATTTTTAGATTATATAATATATATATATTAATTGAATAGCATATTTTGGATCAAAAATAAATAAAATATATATTTTATAATCTGAAATTCAATTATTTTATTTAAAAAAAAACTATATTTTATTTTCATTCATTGACTATTCTTTTATTTTTGACCATTGATTTAGAACATAACACTTTGAATATTGTTGTTAATATGTATAGTTAACCTTCCTATTTTTTTAATTCACGCATATAGAGAATTCATTTAATAAATTCCATATTACCGTGAAAAATAATTTTATGTGTAATTTGCTTCAAGTAATTGAAAATAAAAACTACTTGAAAGGTAAATAACTATATTTCCTTTTTAACGACTGCACCTTTAATACTTTATCTTTTTCAACAACAAAACAAAATAATCATAACATACGTATAAGAAATAAATATTAATTAAAGATTAAGATTCATTTCATCATATACTCCTGAAGGGTTTGTGACTCTAGAAAGCTTAAAAAGAATACATAATAAAGGAAGAAACTTATCATCGATAACCGTCTCATTGATATTTTTATATATATTGCAGAGGATTTTTCCAATATTTATGTTATAAACAAAATTATCGAACAAAACTATGTTCAAAAAGGCATCATCATATATTTATACCCTAACTATATCTTGAAGTAAAAGTTTGTTTTCGATGTTTTACGCAAAAAAATCTCTTCTCATAAATATAATTAATTATTCATATAACGTATTTTTTTATCCATAGTTCAAAATCAGAATTTCCAATGCTCTAGTGAAATCGAGATCCTTCTACAAATTTAAATTTATTTTTTACTAATTCGATGTTTCTTCTTTTTCAACAAATAGTTGCGCACTTTTTTCTTTTAATAACATTAACGATTCTAATATGGAAGAAAATGTATTGGTGTCTAAAACACATTCTTCCTTTTGTTTTCCAATATTAATAAATTATTTTGGTCTCCTTGAGTAAATTTCAATAATTTATCATTTGTATTCGTCATTTGAGAGGTTTTAATATAGAATTGACTAAAATACGATAAAATTACTATAAGATCATAGCTACAAGAGTTGAATGATTCTTGTGGGTTATCATATCTTGGTAGCCCCGCTAGGTTGTCTTACCTTCAACTTATTGGACGTCAAGTTATCTGTTTGTTTTGTGATAGCATTTTGTTTCTTCTTCTAAAAGTTATCGAAACTAACGTAACCAGGATTGAGAGAGCATGAAATTTTGGGCCTTGGTAGAATCTTTCTTCTTCTCAATACATTGAGAAATTTCATTATTTGATCATAGGTAATCCGACTAATGATTTTCTTTTTTAATATAGATCATGAATATTCGTGATTATTTTATTCTTTTTGCTTTTCATTTATTCAATTGTGAATCAAAATATTATATTTATTTTCATTACATTGGATAATTTAAAATGTATTTATAAAACGATATATAAAATAGTATTGCTTAAATATTTTTTTGATATATTTAAAGAAAGGGTTTGAAGTCATTGTTACTACCTTCAACAAAGTTTAACTCAAAGTTTTTCACAAATAAATTTACTAGCAATGTGTTTCTTTAAATATTATTATCAAATATTTAAAGAAACACATTGCTAGTAAATTTATTTGTGAAATATTTTAAAGATAGATGGCAATTAAATTTATAATGTCTAACTTATTTAAAATATTCCAATAAAAATAAATGTCTATGATTATATATGAGAGTTGAAATTGAAAGTTTTGTTAATTATTCTCGTATTCAAATGGTAATTGAAAATTTTGGAATAAACTTCTTTGCCTCTATATGGGGAAATTGGCAGTTTATATTTCACCCTATGAAAATATTCAGCAAAAATACATTTGTCGTCATATTTACTTTATTTTCCTACAATAAAATAATATAATTAGAATATATAGATATGATACAATCTCCGTGACATTTTATGAAGGAAAATACATTGTCGTAATATTTTCTTAGGTATCAAGGTAGCTTTATTTAACTCTCTTACATCTGCCACTTTGTATATAGAAATTTCATGAACTCTGTCGAATAATAAATGTAAATTTTATATTATGATGCATTAGCCCGCCATCTATCATCAAAATTCGAAACTATTATAGATGCGTATTATTTTTAAAAAGAATCATACGCGTCTATAATAGTTTCGAATTTTGATAATTCGTAAATATTTAATTCTAAATTCTAATTTGTTTGTGTTGTTTTATTTGCCTTCCCTCTGTAATGACGCAAATATTTCAATATCGCGTCTGGTTGATTAATAAAATGTGAAAAAGATATCTGTAATTGCGCAAACATATTTTGTCAACTTATGTTCTCCAAGAATCTTGTCAAGGAATCCTGTGGTACTTTCAACTGGTTTGGCATGAACACATCACCTTCTTCTATTGACTCCATTTGGCATATAACACCCCATGTCATATACTAATCTGTTTGATTAAATTTCCAAAGCCTATTATCATTGATGACATTTTATTGATATTTGACTACTCGGATGTTATTGTAGTTGTTCGATAGCACATATATGTCATAATTTGTATATAATTGTATGCCCCCCGACCCACTATGCATGTACAATGTATGATTTTCAAAGATTTAATAAAGAATAAGGTAACTGGAGGAAAGAAAGTAACAAAAAGACATAGGAGGTAGATCTAGAAGAGAACATAATTATTAATAACGTCACAGTTAACCTTCTGACCCCGGAAACCCTGCGAGCTAAGTTTAAACCAATATTTCCGGACAAGACAGGACGTATCTGGTGACCAGAAGTTATAAAAGTTTGAGAGACGCCCAATTTCCGGAACAAGACCGGACGTATTTGATACCGCGGAAGTAAAATAGAGTCGAACTAACACGATACTTCCTGACCCAGGCCGGGCGTATCTTCCATCAAAGCAGCCGCCGGTCCAATTAGGAAGCAACCACTAAGTAGGTCAACCAATAGGAAAACGGGCACGTTCTATCCCTCGACCAATGGGAAAGAAGCCAACTCGTGGTGTTAAATCGAAAAGCAAGAATTGTCAGTAGCGACTTGGCTCCCACCGAGTTCAGATCAGTTGTGATTTGGCTTCCAACAAGGTGACATCTGCTCTAGACCTCTCTCCCTCTGCTCATCCCGTAGCTAAGTACAATCACCACCATGTGATCAGATAATTAACAATCAAAATCGCTCCGCTCTTCTCAAGCTTTCTTTCCTCCAACCCAGTTGCCTTTTATTTACAAACCCCATCACGTGTCCTGATTATTCCTAACTGTGTGCTTCACTTGCCACTTAACGACTGCGTTTCAACCAATCCTCACCATTCAAATCGAACAACAAGAAATTCCGCAACGAAAATGTCACAGAACGGTTAAGTCGACAGGATTCTACAACAGTGTAATACATCAAATATTGCAGTGTAATAACTTTGGATTATATTACACAGAGTCGACAGGATCCTACAACAGTGTAATACATCAAATATTGCAGTGTAATAACTTTGGATTATATTACACAGAGTCGACAGGATAAAGAGATGGAATTAAATCAGGATCCCATAGGCGTAAAAACGGACAACCCTACGAAAGAAAGAGGGAAGAAACTGGCAACGAGCGAAGCGACAAAACACACCCTGGCGACAATAATTTTTCAGCTGACCGCCGCACTTCAAGGAGCAAGGTCCACTCAACTACAAACGACGTTCCGTAGCGCCACCCCCGGAGCAGCCCACACCCCCCGCCGACCGAAAGGCGAGATGAGCGCGGCAGCCGACGCACGTGCCACCACCCCAGGCAAGTGTCACCGAGACCGGACACCGACCACCGAGGAGTCATCCACCGCCATGCCGTACCCGTATCACAGCACACCCCGACGCCCAGGTGCATGGAATGCACCTCTCCCGCCGTCCAACTGCAAGTTCTGCGGCGCGAGGCACTGGCACAGCGAATGCCGACATCGACCAGTCCCGACGGCCCACGAAAAAGTGCGGACAGTGCAAACAGTCCCACAACAACCAAGTCAAGCCAGAGACCCCCCAGCCGAGCAGACTTTTCGAGACTAAGGTAGACACCCCCCCTATGGCGTCAAGAATTGACTTTGAACTCTTAACTAACCCTACCTACCCCTTTAACCATGTATCTAAACATGTACCAAATGAATGCAAGCACGGGCTAGACCAAAACCTGTCCCAAAGGACTCGTACAGCACACAAAGCTTTCACACATGGAAACCCTTGCCTGCATTCATTGCCCAAACCTCAAATATTTACATGCCACCATTCTAATCTCACACCACGCAACTTTTCATGCCCACCACATATAAAGCCACCACGACTTCAACCTACAATTCCAATAATGCCCAAAAAAGTGTCCGTACACCGACACAGCTCACCCACTTACCACGCAAATGTACCTCACAACATACACGCACCCATACGTCACCACGCGACAAACACGCACAACCCGCACAACAAATGCAACACGCGCGCCAAAAGACAACAACAACAAACAAGCGCATGCACAACCGTTAAGAATAATACAATCATCCCGTCTACACAAAACATAGAAAAAATTCACGCCACCAAACAACCACACAATCGAAAAACATTGCGATCTTTCCTAAAAGCTGTGAACGCCTATAAAGAGTTCATTCCGGACCACGCCCGCTTGCGGACGCCACTTGTCAACCTTCTAAAAAAGGATGTCGTGTGGGTCTGGAGTGACGAATGCCAGAAAGCGTTCACTAACCTGAAAGAAAGCCTTACCACACACCCCACATTATACCTTTACCAAGAAGGTCTGCCATGCCAGGTGTACTGTAACACCTCAACATTCGGCATTGCAGGCATTCTTAAACAAGTCTACCCTGATGGGAAGACATACCCAGTTCAACATTTCAGCCGCTCTCTGCGTGGTCACGAGCGAAATTATTCAGACTTGGAACTACAATGCCTAGCCATTGTGGAAAGTGTGGATAACTTCCGCGCCTGTCTAATGGGCAGAAAGTTTACAATACTTTCTGACCATCCTGCATTGCAGTGGTTGAAAGAGATCAAAGCCCCGTCAGGCAGATTGTTTCGATGGAGGTTAAGACTGTCAAGATACGAATATGAGGTCCGTAGCATAAATGGAGTACAACAATATGAAACGGGCGTTGTAACTCGTATCCCATTTTGTGGCTTTCTAGATGCGCCACTCATACAGAGCCAACAGTCTTCTCCACCGGGAAAATCTCGCGTGACTATGGATCACAATAAACTGCGCACCGTCTCCCGAAAAGGAGTACTTAAAACTATAGTCCCAAGTTCACTTACAACCAGACTTCTTAAGTCCGTACACACACAACACCACCACCCAAACATCTCCAAGATGACGAGACTCATCTCGTCACAATATTATTGGCAGAACATGACACAAGACATCGCAAAACAGGTAAAAACCTGCCCCACCTGCCGATTCGCTAGAAGAATCGATGAATACAACCAACCTTCACGTAAAAATACCGACACAGGCCCCAAAGCAAAACAGAATTCGTACATAAAGCACAGCGTACACACAACACAAACAATGCCAAAATTACACCACCCGCGTCAGAGAAACAATCACACAGCTCAACCTAAATCAATTACCACCGACATATCGCTAATAAAACCATTAACGATCAAACAGGAGAACTGCGAACCTACCAATCATTTAAATTCTACAATTAATAAGGTTCAAACAAATATTTCAGAGTCCCCATTTACAAAAATATGGGAGAACATGGGGCAATACCCTATCTTTCATCTGATTTTCATCCTTTGTATGTTAGTTCTACCATACAAATGTATCCCAATTTTATTAATTAATTACTTGTTTATCTATACCATGCCCGCTCATACAATTTTCGAACTACAAGAGGCAGTTTTTAATTTTGGACAAACATTAGGAAACATTTTTGCAGAAAATCTAAGTAGATTCCGAGGAGATAGAAGTAACTGAAGGATGACCAACCAATGTCGGAGAAATCACACTCCAAAAACAAGATGCGAGTCGCACTCAAAATAAATTAGACGGCAGGAAGTGAGAATTTTGAGACACCGCGACAGGAAGTGTAGTCCGCGGCGATAAATTCGGCCTATGCAAACAAAGGGGAGCGCCTCGTCCGATCTCCAATTTCATTCCCTCTCTTTTGCCCGACACACCCCACTTCCGTATCTCTAATTACAATGAGAAGGTCCCCTATTGAGGTCAACTGGGAACCTCTCTATGCCACCGATTTTGGATTCCAGTTCGAGTCTACATATCGATTTTTACCATCCAATTCCACATCCACAAGACGACACATAAACATTCTAAATGAGTTCACATCCCTATTATAAGTAATCAATTACTTTACAGACTTCTAACATTTTTCACAACACACACAAAGACAAAAAATATATAGGGCATAATTGAGCAATTAAAAAATTTATAGGGCATGTAGATACAAAAGGGTTCAAAACAATACACCTTATTGTTCATATTAATCATTTTCATTATTTTCTCTCAATTAAAATTTAAAAATATAATCAATTTATCAATTTATTCAACTTATTATCACTTTTAATCATTAATTATCATTTTTTTTACCAATTAGTTTATATTATCATAATTTCAAATCAACGAGAACTCGTTGGTTTTCTTTTAAAATTGGATATTATATTTTATTTTGATTTACAAAAACATTCTTTTTTTTTCCCTATTTCTTTTTCCACCAGGCAACAAAACATTTATTTTTTCCCACCATGCAACCAAGCATTCACTTTGATTCCTTCCAACTTTTTATTTTTCTTTGATTTCTTCCAACCTTTATTTTTATTTTTTGATTTCTCAAAAGACCTAATAAAATTCCCTCTATTTCCATTCCCAATTCCGAGCGAGAATATGGTTAGGCATTTTTCCTTTTTTTTTTTCACCATGCATCAAGCATTCACTTTGATTTCTTCCAACTTTTTATTTTTATTTTTATTTTTGATTTCTCAAAAGACCTTATGAAATTTCCTCGATTTCTTTTCTCAAAATTCGAGCAAAAATTAGTTAGGCATTTTTCTTTTTTTTTTTTCACCATGCAACGAAGCATTTTTTTTTTCCAACATGCAACCAAGCATTTACTTTGATTTCTTCCAACTTTTCATTTTTATTTTTGATTTCTCAAAAGCCCTAATAGAACTCCCTCGTTATTATCTCCAATTTCGAGTAGAAATTAGTTAGGCGCATTTTCCTTTCTTTTTAATCCACTATGTACCATAGCATTCATTTTGATTTCTTACAATTAAAAAATTTTTGATTTCTATTAATTATACTCAACCTATATCATCAACACCATTCTATTTTACTTCTTATATCGCCACCAATGCTTGTATATAGACTCTCAATACCCACAACTAATTTTCCCACAAAATTATTTTTCACCTTACAGAATTCTCTCAGGCTAACCCCTTCTTGAATTCTTCACATGTAGGGGGCGCATCTGTCATAATTTGTATATAATTGTATGCCCCCCGACCCACTATGCATGTACAATGTATGATTTTCAAAGATTTAATAAAGAATAAGGTAACTGGAGGAAAGAAAGTAACAAAAAGACATAGGAGGTAGATCTAGAAGAGAACATAATTATTAATAACGTCACAGTTAACCTTCTGACCCCGGAAACCCTGCGAGCTAAGTTTAAACCAATATTTCCGGACAAGACAGGACGTATCTGGTGACCAGAAGTTATAAAAGTTTGAGAGACGCCCAATTTCCGGAACAAGACCGGACGTATTTGATACCGCGGAAGTAAAATAGAGTCGAACTAACACGATACTTCCTGACCCAGGCCGGGCGTATCTTCCATCAAAGCAGCCGCCGGTCCAATTAGGAAGCAACCACTAAGTAGGTCAACCAATAGGAAAACGGGCACGTTCTATCCCTCGACCAATGGGAAAGAAGCCAACTCGTGGTGTCAAATCGAAAAGCAAGAATTGTCAGTAGCGACTTGGCTCCCACCGAGTTCAGATCAGTTGTGATTTGGCTTCCAACAAGGTGACATCTGCTCTAGACCTCTCTCCCTCTGCTCATCCCGTAGCTAAGTACAATCACCACCATGTGATCAGATAATTAACAATCAAAATCGCTCCGCTCTTCTCAAGCTTTCTTTCCTCCAACCCAGTTGCCTTTTATTTACAAACCCCATCACGTGTCCTGATTATTCCTAACTGTGTGCTTCACTTGCCACTTAACGACTGCGTTTCAACCAATCCTCACCATTCAAATCGAACAACAAGAAATTCCGCAACGAAAATGTCACAGAACGGTTAAGTCGACAGGATTCTACAACAGTGTAATACATCAAATATTGCAGTGTAATAACTTTGGATTATATTACACAGAGTCGACAGGATTCTACAACAGTGTAATACATCAAAT
Source organism: Cordylochernes scorpioides (assembly GCA_030710605.1). NCBI lineage: Eukaryota > Metazoa > Arthropoda > Arachnida > Pseudoscorpiones > Chernetidae > Cordylochernes > Cordylochernes scorpioides. Next base: position 110,666,956 of record CP092867.1, read on the forward strand.
ATTGCAGTGTAATAACTTTGGATTATATTACACAGAGTCGACAGGATAAAGAGATGGAATTAAATCAGGATCCCATAGGCGTAAAAACGGACAACCCTACGAAAGAAAGAGGGAAGAAACTGGCAACGAGCGAAGCGACAAAACACACCCTGGCGACAATAATTTTTCAGCTGACCGCCGCACTTCAAGGAGCAAGGTCCACTCAACTACAAACGACGTTCCGTAGCGCCACCCCCGGAGCAGCCCACACCCCCCGCCGACCGAAAGGCGAGATGAGCGCGGCAGCCGACGCACGTGCCACCACCCCAGGCAAGTGTCACCGAGACCGGACACCGACCACCGAGGAGTCATCCACCGCCATGCCGTACCCGTATCACAGCACACCCCGACGCCCAGGTGCATGGAATGCACCTCTCCCGCCGTCCAACTGCAAGTTCTGCGGCGCGAGGCACTGGCACAGCGAATGCCGACATCGACCAGTCCCGACGGCCCACGAAAAAGTGCGGACAGTGCAAACAGTCCCACAACAACCAAGTCAAGCCAGAGACCCCCCAGCCGAGCAGACTTTTCGAGACTAAGGTAGACACCCCCCCTATGGCGTCAAGAATTGACTTTGAACTCTTAACTAACCCTACCTACCCCTTTAACCATGTATCTAAACATGTACCAAATGAATGCAAGCACGGGCTAGACCAAAACCTGTCCCAAAGGACTCGTACAGCACACAAAGCTTTCACACATGGAAACCCTTGCCTGCATTCATTGCCCAAACCTCAAATATTTACATGCCACCATTCTAATCTCACACCACGCAACTTTTCATGCCCACCACATATAAAGCCACCACGACTTCAACCTACAATTCCAATAATGCCCAAAAAAGTGTCCGTACACCGACACAGCTCACCCACTTACCACGCAAATGTACCTCACAACATACACGCACCCATACGTCACCACGCGACAAACACGCACAACCCGCACAACAAATGCAACACGCGCGCCAAAAGACAACAACAACAAACAAGCGCATGCACAACCGTTAAGAATAATACAATCATCCCGTCTACACAAAACATAGAAAAAATTCACGCCACCAAACAACCACACAATCGAAAAACATTGCGATCTTTCCTAAAAGCTGTGAACGCCTATAAAGAGTTCATTCCGGACCACGCCCGCTTGCGGACGCCACTTGTCAACCTTCTAAAAAAGGATGTCGTGTGGGTCTGGAGTGACGAATGCCAGAAAGCGTTCACTAACCTGAAAGAAAGCCTTACCACACACCCCACATTATACCTTTACCAAGAAGGTCTGCCATGCCAGGTGTACTGTAACACCTCAACATTCGGCATTGCAGGCATTCTTAAACAAGTCTACCCTGATGGGAAGACATACCCAGTTCAACATTTCAGCCGCTCTCTGCGTGGTCACGAGCGAAATTATTCAGACTTGGAACTACAATGCCTAGCCATTGTGGAAAGTGTGGATAACTTCCGCGCCTGTCTAATGGGCAGAAAGTTTACAATACTTTCTGACCATCCTGCATTGCAGTGGTTGAAAGAGATCAAAGCCCCGTCAGGCAGATTGTTTCGATGGAGGTTAAGACTGTCAAGATACGAATATGAGGTCCGTAGCATAAATGGAGTACAACAATATGAAACGGGCGTTGTAACTCGTATCCCATTTTGTGGCTTTCTAGATGCGCCACTCATACAGAGCCAACAGTCTTCTCCACCGGGAAAATCTCGCGTGACTATGGATCACAATAAACTGCGCACCGTCTCCCGAAAAGGAGTACTTAAAACTATAGTCCCAAGTTCACTTACAACCAGACTTCTTAAGTCCGTACACACACAACACCACCACCCAAACATCTCCAAGATGACGAGACTCATCTCGTCACAATATTATTGGCAGAACATGACACAAGACATCGCAAAACAGGTAAAAACCTGCCCCACCTGCCGATTCGCTAGAAGAATCGATGAATACAACCAACCTTCACGTAAAAATACCGACACAGGCCCCAAAGCAAAACAGAATTCGTACATAAAGCACAGCGTACACACAACACAAACAATGCCAAAATTACACCACCCGCGTCAGAGAAACAATCACACAGCTCAACCTAAATCAATTACCACCGACATATCGCTAATAAAACCATTAACGATCAAACAGGAGAACTGCGAACCTACCAATCATTTAAATTCTACAATTAATAAGGTTCAAACAAATATTTCAGAGTCCCCATTTACAAAAATATGGGAGAACATGGGGCAATACCCTATCTTTCATCTGATTTTCATCCTTTGTATGTTAGTTCTACCATACAAATGTATCCCAATTTTATTAATTAATTACTTGTTTATCTATACCATGCCCGCTCATACAATTTTCGAACTACAAGAGGCAGTTTTTAATTTTGGACAAACATTAGGAAACATTTTTGCAGAAAATCTAAGTAGATTCCGAGGAGATAGAAGTAACTGAAGGATGACCAACCAATGTCGGAGAAATCACACTCCAAAAACAAGATGCGAGTCGCACTCAAAATAAATTAGACGGCAGGAAGTGAGAATTTTGAGACACCGCGACAGGAAGTGTAGTCCGCGGCGATAAATTCGGCCTATGCAAACAAAGGGGAGCGCCTCGTCCGATCTCCAATTTCATTCCCTCTCTTTTGCCCGACACACCCCACTTCCGTATCTCTAATTACAATGAGAAGGTCCCCTATTGAGGTCAACTGGGAACCTCTCTATGCCACCGATTTTGGATTCCAGTTCGAGTCTACATATCGATTTTTACCATCCAATTCCACATCCACAAGACGACACATAAACATTCTAAATGAGTTCACATCCCTATTATAAGTAATCAATTACTTTACAGACTTCTAACATTTTTCACAACACACACAAAGACAAAAAATATATAGGGCATAATTGAGCAATTAAAAAATTTATAGGGCATGTAGATACAAAAGGGTTCAAAACAATACACCTTATTGTTCATATTAATCATTTTCATTATTTTCTCTCAATTAAAATTTAAAAATATAATCAATTTATCAATTTATTCAACTTATTATCACTTTTAATCATTAATTATCATTTTTTTTACCAATTAGTTTATATTATCATAATTTCAAATCAACGAGAACTCGTTGGTTTTCTTTTAAAATTGGATATTATATTTTATTTTGATTTACAAAAACATTCTTTTTTTTTTCCCTATTTCTTTTTCCACCAGGCAACAAAACATTTATTTTTTCCCACCATGTAACCAAGCATTCACTTTGATTCCTTCCAACTTTTTATTTTTCTTTGATTCCTTCCAACTTTTTATTTTTCTTTGATTTCTTCCAACCTTTATTTTTATTTTTTGATTTCTCAAAAGACCTAATAAAATTCCCTCGATTTCCATTCCCAATTCCGAGCGAGAATATGGTTAGGCATTTTTCCTTTTTTTTTTCACCATGCATCAAGCATTCACTTTGATTTCTTCCAACTTTTTATTTTTATTTTTATTTTTGATTTCTCAAAAGACCTTATGAAATTTCCTCGATTTCTTTTCTCAAAATTCGAGCAAAAATTAGTTAGGCATTTTTCTTTTTTTTTTCACCATGCAACGAAGCATTTTTTTTTTCCAACATGCAACCAAGCATTTACTTTGATTTCTTCCAACTTTTCATTTTTATTTTTGATTTCTCAAAAGCCCTAATAGAACTCCCTCGTTATTATCTCCAATTTCGAGTAGAAATTAGTTAGGCGCATTTTCCTTTCTTTTTAATCCACTATGTACCATAGCATTCATTTTGATTTCTTACAATTAAAAAATTTTTGATTTCTATTAATTATACTCAACCTATATCATCAACACCATTCTATTTTACTTCTTATATCGCCACCAATGCTTGTATATAGACTCTCAATACCCACAACTAATTTTCCCACAAAATTATTTTTCACCTTACAGAATTCTCTCAGGCTAACCCCTTCTTGAATTCTTCACATGTAGGGGGCGCATCTGTCATAATTTGTATATAATTGTATGCCCCCCGACCCACTATGCATGTACAATGTATGATTTTCAAAGATTTAATAAAGAATAAGGTAACTGGAGGAAAGAAAGTAACAAAAAGACATAGGAGGTAGATCTAGAAGAGAACATAATTATTAATAACGTCACAGTTAACCTTCTGACCCCGGAAACCCTGCGAGCTAAGTTTAAACCAATATTTCCGGACAAGACAGGACGTATCTGGTGACCAGAAGTTATAAAAGTTTGAGAGACGCCCAATTTCCGGAACAAGACCGGACGTATTTGATACCGCGGAAGTAAAATAGAGTCGAACTAACACGATACTTCCTGACCCAGGCCGGGCGTATCTTCCATCAAAGCAGCCGCCGGTCCAATTAGGAAGCAACCACTAAGTAGGTCAACCAATAGGAAAACGGGCACGTTCTATCCCTCGACCAATGGGAAAGAAGCCAACTCGTGGTGTTAAATCGAAAAGCAAGAATTGTCAGTAGCGACTTGGCTCCCACCGAGTTCAGATCAGTTGTGATTTGGCTTCCAACAAGGTCACATCTGCTCTAGACCTCTCTCCCTCTGTTCATCCCGTAGCTAAGTACAATCACCACCATGTGATCAGATAATTAACAATCAAAATCGCTCCGCTCTTCTCAAGCTTTCTTTCCTCCAACCCAGTTGCCTTTTATTTACAAACCCCATCACGTGTCCTGATTATTCCTTACTGTGTGCTTCACTTGCCACTTAACGACTGCGTTTCAACCAATCCTCACCATTCAAATCGAACAACAAGAAATTCCGCAACGAAAATGTCACAGAACGGTTAAGTCGACAGGATTCTACAACAGTGTAATACATCAAATATTGCAGTGTAATAACTTTGGATTATATTACACAGAGTCGACAGGATTCTACAACAGTGTAATACATCAAATATTGCAGTGTAATAACTTTGGATTATATTACATATATATTTTGATTGCTGTATTTCCCATTAATTTTTTCTTTCTATTATGTTACAATTGTAATGTTTGTATGATTAAATAAAATCATTAATTAAAAACTCCTTCATTAACAAAAAACTCCTTCATAATCCACTATAATTTTATTTTTAAAAAACTTTTTTCTTATAAAATATATCATTTATATACAGGGTGTACCAGGTAATTTGGGACTAACTTTGACAGTCCATAAAACAAAAACTACTTGAGATTAAAAACTTGTTTTTTTTTCATTACGTAGCCATATTCATGTAAAATGCAACAGTACATGTGTGCGCAGTGTAGTGATGAAGAGTAACCGAGAATTTGAAAATCGAGCTGCCATCATCGTTGCTCTGCGCGCCGGAAGGAGCCCCAAAGAGATAGTGGATTTTCTTAAGTTGCCCAAAACCACTATTTATCGTGTCAAGAAGCAGTTTGATGAGGCCGACAGTAACAAAGAGGGGATAGCTACAAGGAAAAAGCACTCGCGTCGATCGGACAGGGCAAGAGGCGAAGAATTTGTCAAAAATGTCAAGGAGAAGATTGATGGAAACCCTGGGAAGAGCATGAGGGCCATAGCCAAGGAAATGGACGTTGGCTCTATGACAATTGTCAGAACTATCCATGAGGACCTTGGTCTCAAGTCTTATGCCCTTGGGAAAGGTCAGTTGCTGACTGAGAATATGAAGAATAACAGAAAAGGAAAGGCTGCTGCCCTCCTCAACAACCTGAAACACGACTCTTTTGGCATGCTAAGGTTCTTCTCTGACGAAAAGAACTTTGACGTGGACCAAAAGGTAAATCCCAGGAATGATCGCTGGATCAGTAAAGACCCCTCAGAGATACCTGTCGTGATGCACACGAAATTTCCTGCCTCCGTAATGGTCCTTGGCGTTATCAGCAGTGAAGGTGATGTCATGCCTCCCCATTTCTTTGAGAAGGGCCTTAGGATGAACGCTGACACCTACATCAATGTTCTGGAGACCGTTGTGAAGCCTTGGATGGACATGGTGGCCGCTGGAAGGAAGTATGTCTTCCAACAGGACTCAGCTCCAGCCCATAAGGCAAAAAAGACACAATCGTGGCTGACACTTAACGTCCCTAGTCACTGGGGTCCTGATATTTGGCCCCCTAATTCTCCAGATTGCAATCCCCTCGACTACTATGTATGGGGCGTTGTTGAGAGGGATGTCAACAAAGCTCCTCATACCACCATCCAGTCGTCAAGAAAGCAGTTCACACGGTGATGACCCAAATGGACAAGGTCATCGTCGCCAAGGCCTGTGCTTCATTCCGCACTCGCCTCGAGACTGTTGTAGCTAATAATGGAAACTACATTGAATAAATAAAAACTATATCCTTTTATCTACTACTGTGTCAAATTTCATTCGGATATTTTAATTTTTACTTGCAAAAAATTTCAGTTAAAATACCATTGTTGAAATTCCCAATTTACCTGGTACACCCTGTATATGGGTAAAAAATAGAAATAATAGAAATAATTAACATAAAAGTAACGAAAAGTAACCTAACTTGGAATTAATTGGGAGTAATATATTGGAAAAATATAATCCAACTAGCTAAATTTCAAGATCCAAACAATAAATGACTACCTATTGATCTGCTCGGTTCATCAACCTGGGTGTTTGCTATATTAATTATACCCCAAGTGTCATGAAGACTATATACACGGTAAGATCAAAAAGTTCCCGAACTTTTATAAAATAAAATATAAAACAACTTTTGAAAAATGTAAAATGGATTTTACTGTAAATAACAAAGCCTAAACTATAATTTAATTTAGTAAAGCCAATAAATGCGCATGCGTAGTTTTTATTTTAGGCATATTTTTGTTGTAAGTAATTAACTCGCGTCGGTTTCTGCAATGTCATCATTTGAGCAAAAGCCAAATATTAAATTTTGTGTAAAATTAAAAAGGTCTTTCACAGAGACATTAGCATTAATGAATGAAGCTTATGAAGACGAAATTTTATCAATAACGCAAGTTTATTTCTGGTATAAAGGTTTTAAAGACGACCATATGAACATCCCAGATGATTCAAGGTCAGGTCGGCCATTCACGCCAACAACGGATCGCATTATTGGACAGGTACGTGATTTAATTGTTGCTGATGGAAACATTACTATTGATAATATATCAGAAATACTTGGAATTTCGTATGGTAGTTGCCAAAAAATTATTTGTGACCATTTAAACATGAAAACACCTTGTGGTTATTTTGTTCCCGCGAAATTTAACAGATCAACAAAGAGAAACCAGATTATCAATTTGCAAAGATTTAATTGAAACTGAAAATTATGATTCTGAATTTTAAAAACAATAATAACTAGAGATGAAACATAGTGCTTTCTTTTTTATCTACAAATCAAATAACAATCACTCGAATGGCACTCACCAAGTTCTCCTAGGAAGAAGAAAGTTCGTCTTGACAAGTCCAAAGGAAAAGTAATGCTTGTAGTGTTTTTCGATTATCAAGGACTTGTCTTTTATGAATTTATTAAAAAGGGGGTTACTATTAATGAACAGGCACACATATAAATACTTGTGCACCTTCGTGATGCAATAAGAAGAAAAATAAACCAACTCTTTAAATCAAAAAGTGGAAATTGCTACATGATAATACCCCTGCTCATAGAGCCAGTATTGTTCAAGACTATTTAGCCAAACACTCTGTATCTGTCTTGCTGCATCCCCCCTACTCTCCTGATATCGCCCCATGTGATTTCTTCTTCTTTCCAAAACTTAAAATGACGTTAAAAGGGAGGCGCTTTTCATCGTCATCAGAAATAATTGAAAATGCGACGGTGGAGCTAAACAAGCTTAGAAAAATAACTTTGAACTAGCATTTCAACAGCTTTTTTCACGCTGGAAAAATGTGTAGATAACCAAGGCTTCCATTTTTAAATGTTTGATGTTTAAATTACTATACACCAACACCTCACTTTGCGTCGTTTCGTTTTACGTTTTTTTTTTTTGAAGTTGCGTCGCTGCTTAATTTTTACTGATTTTCACTGTGTGTCGTTATATTTTCGAAATTGCGTTGTTTTGGATTCGAGTCTTTGATTCTTTTTTCCTTAAAATATGGCAACACCTTTGTTTTTGATTTCGCCATGCCATCAAAATTTTATTTTCACAAATGCATCGTGTTTTTTTGGAACGTAACCCCGGCGCAAAACGAGTTATGGGTGTACTATGAATAAATAATTAATTTTTAAAAAGTTCCGGAAAATTTTGATCATACCTTGTATATAAATTGATATTTTATGATCTGTAAAGAATTATGATATAAACCTATCTAATGTTATATAGCTATAAATGTTTAGAAAAGGGTAAGATCGGCTTTATAATAATTATATTGATTATTTAGAATATATATACAGAATAAAGGTAGCGAATGAAATTCTAAATAAATAATAAATATAAATACATTGTGAAGAGACTTTTGTTAATATTCACAACAAGGATAAAATAAATATATAATCTAACTACCCCCTTATACCATTAGCTTTATATTGTCGCGGAGATAAATAAAGCAAGGGCAAATTTGGGAATAAATTAATTCATTATAAGGGGTATTTATAGGGAGAGAGAGAGAGTACAACTTACCCCAAGTTAAAGATAATCCTAATGTCAGCCACCGTCCCGTTTTCCTTATTTACAGATCAGCTTCCGAGAACCCCTCACACCTGTGGTCCCCCCCGGGGTCCAGGGATGATTGACAGGTGTCCCATCTGGATGGAGCTTCTTGACAATATGAATGAAAAAGTAGCAGGGAATAATCAATAATTCTGAAAATTCAATACATTATGAAGCAACTTATCAATATATTTTGTGTTTTACTAAATAGTTTGACTTTTTAGTCAATATATTGAAATTTATTTTAGATTAAACATTTATCATACACAAATTATTTCTGAATTTACAAAACATCTGTTGACTTAGACGTTTTAAAGATAGTTGTACCAAGAAGATTGATCAAACATTAATTTTATTGATTTACAAGAATTAGAACATATAAAAGAATAACTTATTACAATAGTAAATAAATTATAAAAAAGGGCATCTCCTTATCGTACAACTAAAAGTTGCTGATGGCTTGCCCCATCTATCGGAATAAATTTCAACTATTCTCGTTGATTTTTAATTATTCCAGAATTGACCAAATGCCCATTATTGATTAATCAAGAAAAGCTAACCACGGACGTGGCTGTTGGCCCTCATCAGCGTGGTGCAAGCTGTACCTCAACGACCAAAAAAACGGGTCATTCAAGCATACTAAAAAATCATTAAACGGGTAGTCAAGATAATAGTAAACAAAGTTTATGGATATTATTTTCAAAAATTATTTTTATTATTCATTTAACTATTATATTCTGGGACTTAATAATCTGTGGTGTTAGGAATGTATATATATTTGGTGGTAGTAGTGCTTATCTCCATGGTTAAACCAATTCCTGAAGTCCACTCCTCTCCAATTTTGCAATGGTAGTTATAGGCCTGGAAAATAGGTCCTCTATTGTCAGTTCTGAGTATGACAAGATATGTTCCGGAGAAGCTTCCGCACTCTTGCATTTCAAGCAGTTATTGAAGTTTTTTGTCCATTTTGAAATTTTAAGGTTTTTATATGGCCACTTCTTATATTTGAGCTATCATAATGTAGAATAGGTGTGTGTGTGAGTTAATAGATATGAATATTTATTCATGATAAAATTTTGAAAAACATTTAAAATTACAAAATATTTTCTCACAATGAGTTTCTTTTTATTTCAAATTGCTAGCTTTCAAGTGATAATCGCTCTTCAACGGGCTTAATAAAAAAATATTAACTATATCTTACAAGAAATATTTACAAATATCCATGCTGCGCGCGTTATGTATTTGTAAATATTACTTCTAAGATATAGTCGATGTTTTTATTAAGCCCGTTGAAGAGCGATTATCACTTGAAAGCTAGCGTTTTGAAATAGAAATAAACTCATTGTGAGAATATATTTTGTAATTTTAGATATATAAAAATTGTTAGAGTGAGTAGGTTATCCCAGTAAATCTAAATTAGATAGAGATCGAAAAGTACAAGAGAAAGAATCACTAGACAACATCTTGAAGAAGGAACAAAAGTTAACGGTGACGTGTTTCTTTTATTAATGCTGTAAATTCGGCAAGTTTTCGGACTTTTACGTCCTTCGACAGGCAACGTCATGTTCATTAAAATTATTTAGTTTGTACTTCAATAAAGAATATTTATATTTCAAAGGATAGTAATTATTGCGATCCACCCAATAAAAGTTAAGCAAAATAAATTATTGGTTTATGTAGCTACATACATACTTCCATACACGTTATGTTACAAAAATCATATGATGTCACAACTCTTTTTTTATATACACTTTTTATATATTTTATTTCAATTTAAAGCGCTATGTCCCCTTAGGGACACTTGCGCTGTCATACATGTATGCCTTTACATTTGTCTAGACATATATATACAATACTTTCAGGCCGTGAATAGAATAGTCAACAACAATCAACAACAACAAAAATACTTTTATTAGGGCCCATTGCCCTGTATGGATTCGCCATACAACAACAAAATAATACAGTAATTTTTTCTCCCTTTCCCCATGTGCACGTAAGCCTTTTTTTGAAAAGGGGTTTATTTGAACATCTGTTCCAGAACTTTCCTCACTACCTATTTTGTGTGTGAATCTATTTACAATTGATCTGTAGAAATTATAGAGTTCTATTGCTATATTTTTCTTTTCTGAAATAGTTCTCAGCGTCTTCAGTGCGTTGCTAAGTCTCCAGAAGGTGTTTTTAAGAGTTTTTTCTCTTTCTTCATATAAATATTTGCATTCTATGATATGAATAGGATAGTTAACATGATGTTAACAATAAAAAAGCGGGGAAAAACGAGAAATACGATTTTTTTCATATATTTGATTAAAGGAATCTTTCGGGCAAGTCCTTTAGTTAGCTACAAGAGAGTAATCCAAGAAGAGTTGGGGCTTCTAATGAAAACACGTTACGGTTTATATGTTGGTAGCTACGTGTGGAATAGGTTTTTTCCAGCTTTGAAAGCCTGTCCGCTGTCATGTGACTTTAACCAGCCAATTAGAGTCTTAGTTTGGCTCAGTGGGCTAACTCGACTTAAAGGACAGGGATTCAATAGAAAATGTTTCTATCTTTTTATTCCGTAGAAAATATCGCATGTTATTTAATTTGTATATTTAAAACAAATTATATTTAAAAGTTATATATTAATTAATCTTAGAGACGATGCAATATTTGACTGTTTTTTAGCAACGATTCATATTCGGTTCAGTTTTTGGGAGACGCACTAATTTTCAAATTTATTAATACACAACATACACTAAGTATGATCATATGGAATTTCTAATCATCAAATAATTTGAATGAGTGGAATAAATTATAAATTCTGTGTATCATATCAGAATTCTTTAAAATGAATTAAATTTATGTCATTGTATATTTGTACTTATAAAAAGGTAAAATTAACTTTAATATTATATTTGTGATATACACTTATAATGATACACTGGGCTCTGGCACATTTGTAAGTGCAAAGTCGAACTGCGTTTCACATATGTAGACATGTGGTGCACTTACAGTAAAAGCAGTCGCCTAATTCTACCCACCATGATTATCATGTCCTGTACCACGTGTACTAGGGATTAGCAAAAAAAAAAAAACAATTTATAGATGCTTATATATAGCTTTATTTTCTCTCTAAATATATAATTTAATTTTAAAGATGAGAGTGAAATTATGTGTATAAAAAGCATTAGTTTGACCTAATTTGTTAAAATATATTTATTTTAATGAAAATAATATTTAAAATTCAATTATGTAGTATGGTATTCATAAATTGATATTTAAATTTTGATATTTATTATTGGTTAAAAAAATGGCTATTTTGCCTTATCTTAAAATATGACATCAATATAAAAAAACGACATTTTAATTATCCCGCACGTGTTTATTTTGAATTAAAATTCGAAATATTCATTTTAAGGAGAAACAACTATTCCCAACCTTAGGGATGAAGTATGAAAGGATTAATTGTGAAGAGTAATGATAAACGGAAAAATAAAAGTATTCCCATCCCTGGACACTTTTATTTTTCCGTTTATCATTACTCTTCACAATTAATCCTTTCATACTTCATCCCTAAGGTTGGGAATAGTCGTTGTTTCTCCTTAAAATAAAAATTTCAAATTTTCATTCAAAAGAAACACATGCGGGATAATTTCAAATGCCGTTCTACAATCATAAGCCGCATTATATTGTATTATAAATATACAAAGTGTGTCCGAAAATTTTCCGGAAAGGGCAAAAATAAGAAAAACGGTTGATTCTGAGAAATCTATAATTATTAGTATTTTTAAAATACTCCCCTCCAGCATCTATACACAGCTTCCATCGTTTCTCCCGTGCTTCAAAACATGTACAAAACTTGTCTTTCGGGATGTTCTTCAATACCTTTTTCGATTCCGCAATGATGGTTTCTCTAGTGCAAAAAATCCTCTCTTTCAAGCGAAATTTTGATTTTGGGAATAGGATAAAGTCATTGAGAAACAACATTTGAAAATTATCCCGCATGTGTTTCTTTTGAACGAAAATTCAAAATTTATTTTAAGGAGAAATAACGATTATTTCTAACCTGAGGGAAAGTCATTGGGAGTTAAGTCTGGAGAAATGGCATGTTGGTAAAATATTTAGTACAGATATAGAGGTGTGTGGCCAACCGTTGTCGTGATGGAGAAACCAATATTTGGAATTCCACATTTCCTTTTTTTTAAGACGAATTGATTCATGTAGACGTCATAATTTATTAATAAACTTCCTTATTTATTAGCATTTTATGCACTCTCTCCATATGGAGGAAATGGAGAATACATTTAACATCCAAGAATAGGAAAACATTTAGGATTTTTTACATAATGTAATCAGCGTGAAAACTTGCTTATTCAAATTGTAAAATAAACGATAAATGCTTTAGTGACTAAATATTAGATTTAAATACGTTGGTGGACGAGTGGGTAACACCCTCGATTCCCGACAGTCATGAACCGGGATTTAATCCAAGGTTAACCTTTTGTTTAATATGTGAATAACTCACATATTATTCATTGTGTCAATTATCATAAACTAAGTTGCTCTTGTTGAGCGGTACCTAATAAGTAATTTTAGAACCGTATATTAGATAATACTTGTCGCTGGTCAAATTATTATTATTTTTTTAAATCGAAGATCAAATTTAGTTATTTACTTGACGAATTTTCCAGCGAATCTTTTTTTTAGGGGGGGGGGGGGGAGGTAACCTATTGAAGCGATGCAGCAGAGAAATAGAAGAGAAGACGCCAAGAGAAGTAGAAGGAAGAAAGTATGCAGAGGCCCCGTCCAGGAAGTGTGGATTGACGAAATTCCAGGGGAGGGGGTAGCAGACAGTGGGAGGCAGGGATCAGCCGAGCCCAGCGGGTGTCGCCGTGAAGGAAGCCGGCCGGCTGCCGGGGATTGGTGTGTGCCGAGAAGACTGTCTGGCAGAGATAGCAGTCTGGGGGAAGAAGTCTGTCTGGTGACAACGGGATATGGACTGACCGGGAAGACGGTAGCGGAGAAGGATCCCTCTAGTGGCGGACATTGAAGGCAAGTTAATCTTCTACTGTATAGTTACTTATATCCCTTTCAAAGATCTGGTAATAAATCCATAGTACTAAGCTGTATCCAAAACGAACTCACATTGTCTTCTCAGTAAACCTTGAACGCAAACATCGACGGCTGAGAAGCGTCGTAACATTTGGTGTCAGATGTGGGGTACAGCTTAGTTAATTTTAATTGAAGATTTTATTTTGCGCCAATTTAAAAAGAAAAATGGAAAAACTAACCGACCTCGAAATTGAAAAATTCACAAAATTGCTCAGACTAATAAGCCAGAAAGTAGACGAGCTCGGAGAAAACTTGGATTATCGGTTGAGCCGACTCGAGCATATTCGGAATGTCAAACGTTCTGCCACACCCATGTCTTGCGACGTTAAGTTCAATGTACTACCGCCAGAAAATCCTGATGGCTTTTCAAAACCAATCACAGCAACCAATAGTCCACGTATTCAATGTCTGAGGGGACAAAAGACGATCCCAGGTGATGAAGATCCCGACAAGACCATCACAACAAAGATCATCACGTCAGGAGACGTTGTAAGTGAACTGCCAGAATCTACGCTAGAAGATTCTCCCGTGATCCAGAAGTCCGAAGAGTGTCGACAGCAGAAAATGATCCAGACTGGTTGTGTAGCGGAGGAGGGTGAGCTGATCGCCTCCGACAACGGCTGTGGCACGAGTGTTTTGTATAAAATCAAGCGGACGGAAGGAGAATGCCCTCAAGGTGATATACAGAGCGAAAATTCCACCCCTGGGATTCTTTCTGAAATACTCCATGAGAACAGCAACGATCTTGGCGAGCTGCAGTGCGACGGCGTGGCTGACTTCAGCGACAGTGTCAGACTGTCAGGGACTACAGCGGCGATCCAACTGGACGGGACGGAGCTGGATGCTCCGTGGAAGTGCGACAAGGCTAGATGGTCGAAGCACCCTGAAGTTGGAGCCGGCAACCCGACTGAACGGGATAGAGCATTGGACGCTCTGTGGAAGTCCGACGACAATGTCTGTGACGCGGAAGTCGCGCGCAATGTGTCAGTGCCGTCGTCTGCAATGCAAGCTGAAGAGATGTGCCAAGAATGTGTACCATTCATCTTCGTTCCTTCGCCCGACAAGGTGCAGATCAAGCAGCCACCGCCTAGGAAAAGTTCTACCGACCTTGAGACTGCCACGGGATCCGACAACTCCAGAAGGTTTAAGAAATTCACAGCCCTGTGCGTGGTCGGCACTGAGGAGCCCAGGTTTGAAGGGTTAGGAAAAAGAGAGCCTCTAGAGCAAGAGAATGTGAAACCTAAAGAAGAAAAGGGAGGCCACGACATGGACAGCGTGGATCGGGTGGACGAATCCACTGTAAAGATCGGCGATCTACAGCCCCGTCGTGGAAGGAAGCGGCGAAAGCGCAACACAAACGATCACAACCCTTTGTACATTGTGGCTACAGAGTGTTCACAAGGAGAATTCAAAATATCAGATGGGAGCATCGTAGGCAGTGAAATATGGCCGCCATCTTGTGGAGAACCACCGCCCTGTGCTAGACAGCGAGACCAATCAATGGCGTCGGCACTGGTTCAGAGTGGAAAGAAAGCCCGAGTTGAGATGTGGTTCTGCAAACAAGGGTTGGTGTTAACCCTGCCGCTACGCTTCCGGGAGGCGGACGACCCTCATGTGGCCAGAGACGTCAGGGAGATCAAAGGGCCGCCGATCAGCGCCTCTGGTGAAATCAGCCTTTTCGGGACGAAAAGGATTGAGAAGGGGGCAGTGAAGCGATGCAGCAGAGAAATAGAAGACGCCAAGAGAAGTAGAAGGGAAGAAAGTATGCAAAGGCCCCGTCCAGGAAGTGTGGATTGACGAAATTCCAGGGGAGGGGGTGGCAGACAGTGGGAGGCAGGGATCAGCCGAGCCCAGCTGGTGTCGCCGTGAAGGAAGCCGGCCGGCTGCCGGGGATTGGTGTGTGCCGAGAAGACTGTCTGGCAGAGATAGCAGTCTGGGGGAAGAAGTCTGTCTGGTGACAACGGGATATGGACTGACCGGGAAGACGGTAGCGGAGAAGGATCCCTCTAGTGGCGGACATTGAAGGCAAGTTAATCTTCTACTGTATAGTTACTTATATCCCTTTCAAAGATCTGGTAATAAATCCATAGTACTAAGCTGTATCCAAAACGAACTCACATTGTTCTCTTAGAACCTTGAACGCAAACATCGACGGCTGAGAAGCGTCGTAACACTATTTTTCTCTATCTCAAAAGTTAGGTTCAAATACATCATTACTACCACAGACATACACCCATTTAAAGCATATTCCATTTAAAATGATTGGACACTCAGAAAAACCCATGGGGAAGAATTACTTATATATAGCTAAGCAAAGAATCTGATTTTTAAAGTTTGAGACTTTCTTTTCTTTAACCTTTAAAGTATTTTAACTATAGATATCTTATATTTCATATAAAAATAATAATCAAAACATCTTCCGAGAATGAGTATCCTGCTTTATTTTATATTATCTCAAGTTTTCGGGTATTAAAAACCCTTCTACTGAAGTATATGAAAAAAGAAACCTTAAACTTCAACTAGTATTAATATTTTGTATTATACATATATATATTAAAAATAAAAAAGGCATCTCCTGACCACGAGCACATGTGCTTTTTAGATGGCGGAGCGCCATCTAGTGGAGCAAAAATAAACTAAACGTTTATTTACTAGATGGCGCTCTGCCATCTAAAAAGCACATGTGCTCGTGGTCAGGAGATGCCTTTTTTATTTTTAATATCAACACCTGACCCACTAATCTTTTATTTTTTTCTATTGTTTTTTCACATATATATATTTGTATTATATTGTACATATTTACATATCAAGAAATTTATTCTGAAGATTCTATTTATACTCTTTAGACAAATATCAAAATATTTTAAAATCATATTTTATTAAATTTAATTTGAGGTCTCGAGATATCATTCAACCAGCACCTATCATCCACCACGCACGCATATTTTCAAAAAAATTGTTTTTAAAACTGAAATAATGTAATATATTTTTCTCTCAATATATAATAAGTATTTAAAATATGTAAATAATAATATGTGTATATAAAAATTTGTATTTATTATTAAATTTTTAACGTGATAATCCTGTTGAAGGACTGACAAGTCCGAAATCTTAAAAATAAAATTGATAGTAATTTTTTCCTGTCGAAGGGCGGTTGTGCCCGAAAGCTTGAAATAAATTTTTTTCGTATAAGACACTTATCCCTCAGACTTATAGTTTTGAACTTAAAAATAAAACGTTGCAAAAGAAACTTAACCCTGGAAACTTTATTTATTTTATAAAATCATATATATTTAAATATCTCGTATATTAATGAAAATAAGAAAATATATTTCTATATTAAATATAAAATATGTATTTTTACAAATAAACTTCAAGTAGTAATAAAATATTTAAAGACAAAAGTTCTTGAAGTTATAACTATTACACAAGTGCTCTATTTGCCAGAAGATTCAACACACACGGAATGAATATGAAATGTTGAGAGTGCTGGCAGAAGAAGAAGTTGGATGTCAGTAGAAGGTGGCATTTGATTTTGCCATAAATGATCGGTTATCAATAAATCAATTGATCACATTATACATTCAGCTTTTGTAATGGAGACCCACCATAGATATAAATGTTTAAAATTCTTCAATTTTTGCGAGAAAATGTTTGGGAATTTTCAGAATAAAATGTATTTTAAAATGGAATATTTTAAAAAGTTAAGTAATTTATAATAGAAAATTCTTCTAAAAAAATATTGATTCTTCTAAAAAAATAACTTTAAAATACTTTTAAATTATATATATATTTTTTTGTTACTGTGATGATTTATATATGTTTAATATTTTTAATAATTTCTATTGTTCGTTATATTTTGCATATTATAATATTAAAGGGAAATATATTTATAATAATAGTTTTTCGTAAAATATATTTTATTCAGACCATTTATATATATTTATCAAAATATATTCAATTTGTTTAGACCATTTTCCTTATTAATAACTTTTGTAAAAAATGCACTTCACTTTTATAAATCGTTATGGCAAACTAAAAGTGGTCTAATTTGAAAATTCGATACCAAATATTTGAAATAAATTTGAAAAGAATACTTTTTAAAACGTCCACATATATTTTTAATAGGATCTGTTGTAAGATTTAGGTACTTACAGCTTGTAGGAAGGCATGAGGACGTTGAGGATTATATGATAATAATCTTTATTATCCATTTAGCAAGAAAAAGACAAAGTTATGGTAGCGAACAGTTATTGAAGTATAGAGAAGAAGGTAAACAAACAGTTGTGATGATGATTAGTCCAGTGTGGCGCTAGCTGTCGTAGCATTCAGTTATCCAACAAATCCCCGGCATGAATGTGGAGACATCACGAGGTTGTAGCGTAACTTCTCAAATGTCGGCCTTGGTAGCGGCTTGGTCAGAATGTCCGCCTTCATGTCGCCAGTTGGGCAGTAGATCATTTTTATCACTGTCTTCTTCTGAAGATCCTTCAGGTGATGGATCTTGGTTGCGATGTGCTTGGTTCTAGAAGACACTTTTTCGGATGAACATATCTTGAGACATGATTGATTGTCTTGGTGGAAGTAGATTGGAGCTTTCTGTTCCAGTTCGAGATCCTTTAGCAAGTCGAGAAGCCATAACAGTTCTTGTGAGGCTTCAGCTGCGGAGATAAGTTCCGCTTCGGTGGATGAGAGAGATACGCAACCTTGTTTCCCAGTCATCCATGAGATGGGGTTTGATCCCAGTAGGAGCAAATTTCCGCTTAGTGATTTTCTGTCGGTGTTGTCGCTTGCCCATGTGGCGTCGCTGTATGCTTCCAGCGTGGGAGGTTTTTGGTTAGATATGCGTAGCTCGAGTTCTTTAGTAGTTTTTAGATATCTTACGATTCTTTTTGCTGCATTCCAGTCACAATTTCTAGGATTCTGGTTTCTGCTGCTAAGTATGCAGACTGGAGCTGCGATATCTGGTCTGGATACTACGCTTAGGTACAATAGTGAGCCTATCAGTTGTTGGTATTGGACGTTGTTTGGTAGAAGTTTTTCATCAGATATACCGGGATATCCGCTTTCCATGGGAGTGAAAGTAGGTTTCGCTTCTTGGAGATTGTACCTTTCAACTAATTCTTGGATTTTATTCTTTTGGCTCAGAAGGAGTTCACCTTCTCTGTTCCTTGAGATTTCTATACCAATGAATTGAGTGGGGTCTCCAAGGTTCTTTATTTCGAATTCTTTTTCGAGAGTTTTTTACAGTGTTTTGGATGATTATTTCGGAATCGCTTGCAAGGAGCATGTCATCCACATATAGAATCAAGTAGATGGAATGGTTTTCTTCATTCTTGGTGAATAGGCATGGGTCTACAATGCTCTGTTGGAAGTTATTTTTAATTAGAGTGCTTGCAATTTTTGTGCTCCAAGATCTTCCAGCTTGTTTTAGACCGTAAATTTCCTTCTTTAGTTTGCAGACTTTGTTTGTTTGTTTTGTATGGAGTCCTTCTGGGAGTTCCATGTAGAGTTCTTTATCTAGGTCGCCGTGTAGGAACGCTGTCTTCACATCGAGGTGGATCACTTGCATCCCTTTGTAGACTGATGCAGCTAGGAAGGCTCTAATTGTAGAATGCTTCACAATTGGTGTCTGAATGTCTTGAGCTTCAGTTTTGTACAGCATGTAGTCATTTCTTATGGGAGGTATTCCCTTTGTTGGTCTCGTGGATCTTCTTTGTGTGACCACTTGTGTTCCTGTGCTTGTACCGGGTTGAAGGTAATCCTCGGTTTCTGAGTCCTCAAGGTTTTCGGATTGTGTTCCTGGTTCCTGACTTTCCTCTGCATTACCAATATGATTGGAGGAAGTTAGATCTGTACTTAGTACTTGTGGTGAAGTTGTTTTTGTGGAAGCGAGGTGAAACCCATTTTCTTTTTCTATAAATTTTACGGATCTGCTGATTGTGATGTTGTCTGTATCGTGCAGGATTCTGTACCCTTTGCTTCGATCATCGTATCCAAGAAAGATCCCTTCGATAACTTTGCTATCCAACTTGTTTCTTTTTATCTTGGGAATATAGGCGAAGGCTTTACATCCGAATCTTTTTAGATGCTTCAGACTGGGCTTCCTGTTGGTCCATAGTTCAAAAGGAGTCTTGTCTGTAGCTTTCGAGGGTATTCGGTTGTGTAGGTAATTAGCTGTGGTAACCGCTTCCGCCCATAGAGATTGTGGGAGTCCTGAGTCAAACAGCATGCATATTGTCATCTCCATTAGTGATCGATTTTTCCTTTCGGCTACTCCGTTCTGGGCTGGTGAGTAGGGGACTGTTAGCTGATGTTTGATTCCGCTTTGGTTCAGGAAATCTTCGACTTGTCGGTTTACGTACTCACGACCGTTGTCTGTCCGTATGGTTTGGATATTTTTTCCAAATTCCGTGTGTGCTGAGATGACGTAGTCTTTTATTTTTTCATAGGCTTCGTCTTTTCCTTTCAGGAGGTAGATCTTCGTGTATCTGCTGTAGTCATCAGTGAAGGTGATGAAGTATCTCTTACCGCTGAGAGAGTTAGTTGGTAATGGACCGCAGATATCACTGTGGACAAGTTGAAGCGTTTCAGTTGCTCTGTACTCTGTCTTCTTTGGAAATGGGGTTTCGGTGAGTTTTCCTTGAATGCACTGAACGCAGTCTGTGCTGTGCGAACAGTTATTTAGACTTAGTCCTCTTGCTAGGTTCTCATTTCGAATCTTCTTAATTGATTCTATATTTCTGTGTCCTAGTCTGTCGTGCCAGAGCATGAGGCAATTTTTGTTCTTGCAGTGGTTTTGTTTTGCTACATTTGCTTTGAATGTGCGAGTTTGGGGGTTGTCATCCAGGTGGAGTCGGTACATTCCATTGTCAAGTATACCGTTCGCGAGGGCTGTGTTGTCTCTTTCGATGGTACACCAATCTCTTTTGAACGTTACTTTACATCCGTTGGAGGTGGCCGCACTCACTGACAGAAGGTTGTCTGTTAGTTCCGGGATGTAGAGAACTTTTGTGAGAAGTAAGGTGTCAGTCTTTCCTTGGGGTGTGATGACTTTGATTTCTCCTTGTCCTATCCCTTTGACCTGCAGCTTATTGCCATTAGCAACCACAACATTTTGTGTTTGTTCTCTGTTAAGTTCAGTGAAGAAGCTTTCATCGTACGCCATATGAGATGTGGCTCCAGAGTCGATGAACCAGTTGTGTACACTTGCTTCTCGTTGAGTGCAATTGAGAGTTTTTGGGTTAGGTCCTTTTGTTGTTCTCTGATTTGTTGATTGTTCTTGGGTGACACTCGACTGATTTGTGTACTTTGGTACGTTTCCTCTTCTGAAGTTTTCATATTTGTACTCTTTGTTGCTGTTGTTTCGCTTTTGATAGTGCCAACATTCTTCTTTGGAGTGGTTTGGTTTGTGGCAGAAAGAACAGAATTTCTTCTCTTTTTCTCTTCTTTGGCTTGAAGCTCCGTGGAGGCTTTTTAAGGCTTTTGATGCGGTGCTTTCGTCTTTCGAGCTTTCTACTCTGCGTGTGTGTTCATCAAGGAGCTTGTTCTTGGTGAATTCAAGCGTTAGCTCGTCATCAGGCCTTGATTCCAACATCGTGATGAGATTGGAGTAGCTCTTTGGAAGCGAGCAAAGCAGTATAGCCGTGATGTGAGAGTCCTTTAGTGTTTCGCCAATGGTTCGCAGTTTGTCAACTAGTTCCATCATGGTAGTGATATGCTGTTGCATGTCTTTGTCTTCTTCGAGTTTTAAGCTGTATAGCTTCCTTAGCAAATAAATTTTTCCTGAGAGTGTTTTTCTTTCATAGATGTTTTTAAGAGTGTCCCAGGTAGCTTTGGCTGTTAGTAGGTTTTTGACATGCACTATTTGTGAGTCGGCGATGCTTAGATTAATGATAGCTCTAGCTTTTGAGTCTTTCTTTTTCCATTCGATTTTAGGTTCATCTGGAATATTTTCGGTGACAACTTCCCAAAGATCTTCCTTTTGCAAGAGCATTTCAATTTTGAAAGACCATAGTGAGTAGTTATAGCCGTCGAGCTTATTTAGGGTTACATCGTGGCTCGGGAGTGACGCCATTTTTGCTAAGCCTTTTTTCTTTGTCTTAACTCGTTAGTTGAATTTCATGCAATATTCAGTCTCATAATCTAATTGTTGTAAGATTTAGGCACTTACAGCTTGTAGGAAGGCATGAGGACGTTGAGGATTATATGATAATAATCTTTATTATCCATTTAGCAAGAAAAAGACAAAGTTATGGTAGCGAACAGTTATTGAAGTATAGAGAAGAAGGTAAACAAACAGTTGTGATGATGATTAGTCCAGTGTGGCGCTAGCTGTCGTAGCATTCAGTTATCCAACAGGATCACATACAAACACTTTATCTATCTATCTTTTCTTTTGTTGTTGTTAATTGAAATACCTTTTTGGCATATATTTTGATGCAATATTAAAGGTAGAAATGCCTCTTTTGGTTTATGAATATCACCCTCTACAACTTTATGTTGTATTCTTGTCTGAAAATCAGCCCTTGCCACTGTTTTGTGCTTGTTATTAAAGTTTAAAACACATTTAAACTTTATATATTTTATTCAATTAAGATCAAAATTAAATAAACATCACATTTAATTATATATCATCACATATAATTATATTAGATAATAAAAGGCATATATTGGATATTGGAGGCAAATATTTAATTTAAAAAAAAGGCAAAATAAATATTTTATTAAATCCAATATATGCCTTTTATTATCTAATGAATTAAGTATGGATTTCTTTATTTTCAATATAATTATATATCATCACAATTAAATATATATCATAACTACACAACATTAAGCCAACCTATTTTCAGTTTTGTTTTCGTCATCGGTCCAATATTTTTATTTTCACAGACTAAATTATGAGATTAATTTATAAATGAAAAATATGCAAAACAAATAAACAACTATATACATCAGCCACTTCACCAGCTGAGTAAATTCGACCTATTTCATAACCCGTTTCGTAGAATGTTATGAAATCGAAGCTGCTTCTGTACTGATAAGTGTCAATTCCCGATACCATGATATACAGGTTGGCTTTTTGTCTTAATATTCCTAATATAGTATTGTGGCTCATTCTTTATCATCACTAGTAAAGGTTTTTTACTATGGTGATGCGCAGTGCCATCGTTCTTATATTGTGACGGTGTTTTGACCCACCGCCAATTTTGAACAGCCGTTTCAACCGCCACCACCTCGGCCGGCCGGGTGCGCTGTGTCGGCGCATGCGCGGCGGCGGTGACGTGGTAAGCACGGGGGAGGAAACGATTGTTTTGACGCCTCCACGAGCCAACGTCCATTTTCATCCATCCATTTTCATCAAACCTTTTTCAACTCTTCTTTACTAGATTTTAATTTGTAACGATAATAATCACTTATAATTAACATTGATATTTATTTTTATATTATATCTGTAAAAATTAAAATACCTTGGAGTGAATAATTGAATCATTTCTTCAAACCCAGACGAACCACCACAATATATAATATATATTACCGATATATTAGATCTCCTTATGTATTTACTATTCAATTTTAAATATGTATAGAGAGTAGATAACTTGTAAAATACAGGAACCATTCATCCCTATACACCTTTATTTCATCGAGATGAACTACAGAGATAGGATCAGATGTCGATTGAGGCACATAATGGGAGATGCCTATTTAAAGATATTTCCAAAAATTTCTACCTGACGACTTTAAGTGTCGGAAGGTGATACAGAGAGGCACAGCCAGGAGGTTCCGAGAAGAGAGTTCCTAGCTTATTTGAGTCTTGTTTCTTTTTTTGACAAATTTCTATTCGAAATACGTGGAATTCTTAGACCGCGTGACTATACGGCCGAGAGAAAGGTAATTATGCAAACAATTTACATTGATATTCAGCCAATTATACACAGGTAGAGAGAAAAACTGTGGTATATGTATAAATATGTATGAAATTGGAGAGGATACCCAAACGATGAAGCGCCAAGCAATGAAGGTCTTTATTAATTTATTTAATCAAAAAAGTCAGAGAAAAATGTTCATAAATAATTCTTAGTTTCGCTGAGATAGTGTTTCCGAAAATATCTTTGTTCAATCCACGTCTAAATATATAGCAGGACTGCATGTCTTGTGGCCGCTGAAGGATGAGAAATCTTTCAAAGGAGAGGTCGGATGGAACGATAGGTCCAGTACCTGTGGACAAGTCGTCAGAACCACTGGCGATGCAGCAATACCGGGATGAGACAGAATGTGCAAGATCAGACAGGATAAACATGGCCAGATGAGGAGCCGTATCGGCGTCATGCCCCGAGAAGCTAAATCTCCAGAGATAGCTGTCTAACTCATCTCAGAAGGAGGCATCCAAGGTGGCTTCTCACCTCTCCAAAAACCAAATGATAAGCGTCTCATAAATTTTGTGGCAGCTCCAGCAAGTGACGTCGGTGCGGGATGTGAGCCGCTAGAAGGATATAGTCGTATATTGCACCACGTAGGCTCCACCAAGCTAGCTTCGTGATAATGAATCAAAGATTTATCCTTGAACAAGAGAGAAGAGAATGTCCAGAGATGAGACAAGTTGAATAAAAAAAAACAGAGATACAATTAGGTATCAATAATTATTTGAAGGAAATTTTTACCAAAAGAAAGTCTTATATAGTGGTCAGCTTATTGTTTTAACTGCTATGACATTCTTTGACACGAAAATATGTCTTTCTTCAATTTTTAAATTGATAAAACTTACGTTCTTGTTAAATGTGAAGTTGAAATATTGGCGTTTTGTTAAAGCTGTCACTTTTATTTTCATGGGGGAGTTGTTTTTAACAATAAGGGAGAATAATGTTATATATTAGCTTCTGATATATGCTTCTTTTTTGATATTTTTATAACGTTAGTTTCGTTAGCACTTAGCAATTATCCATCCACTATACATAGAGTTTGATGGATATATTTGATTGAAAGCAATGGCTTGAAAACCTAATAGACAATTTATTAAAATAATTTTATTAACACATCTTGTCAATACATACATAAGTGCATATTCTGTACTATTTTTAAAAGATAATTATATATATACATGATACTATATACAATGAATATGGCGCCTATGCCACCGCTGCAGAGTTTGGTGGAGAATCGCCAGCGATTATAGATATACAGGGTGTACCAGGTAAATTGGGACTAACTTTGACAGTCCATAAAACAAAAACTACTTGAGATTAAAAACTTGTTTTTTTTTCATTACGTAGCCATATTCATGTAAAATGCAACAGTACATGTGTGCGCAGTGTAGTGATGAAGAGTAACCGAGAATTTGAAAATCGAGCTGCCATCATCGTTGCTCTGCGCGCCGGAAGGAGCCCCAAAGAGATAGTGGATTTTCTTAAGTTGCCCAAAACCACTATTTATCGTGTCAAGAAGCAGTTTGATGAGGCCGACAGTAACAAAGAGGGGATAGCTACAAGGAAAAAGCACTCGCGTCGATCGGACAGGGTAAGAGGCGAAGAATTTGTCAAAAATGTCAAGGAGAAGATTGATGGAAACCCTGGGAAGAGCATGAGGGCCATAGCCAAGGAAATGGACGTTGGCTCTATGACAATTGTCAGAACTATCCATGAGGACCTTGGTCTCAAGTCTTATGCCCTTCGGAAAGGTCAGTTGCTGACTGAGAATATGAAGAATAACAGAAAAGGAAAGGCTGCTGCCCTCCTCAACAACCTGAAACACGACTCTTTTGGCATGCTAAAGTTCTTCTCTGACGAAAAGAACTTTGACGTGGACCAAAAGGTAAATCCCAGGAATGATCGCTGGATCTGTAAAGACCCCTCAGAGATACCTGTCGTGATGCACACGAAATTTCCTGCCTCCGTAATGGTCCTTGGCGTTATCAGCAGTGAAGGTGATGTCATGCCTCCCCATTTCTTTGAGAAGGGCCTTAGGATGAACGCTGACACCTACATCAATGTTCTGGAGACCGTTGTGAAGCCTTGGATGGACATGGTGGCCGCAGGAAGGAAGTATGTCTTCCAACAGGACTCAGCTCCAGCCCATAAGGCAAAAAAGAGACAATCGTGGCTGACACTTAACGTCCCTAGTCACTGGGGTCCTGATATTTGGCCCCCTAATTCTCCAGATTGCAATCCCCTCGACTACTATGTATGGGGCGTTGTTGAGAGAGATGTCAACAAAGCTCCTCATACCACCATCCAGTCTGTCAAGAAAGCAGTTCACACGCCGATGACCCAAATGGACAAGGTCATCGTCGCCAAGGCCTGTGCTTCATTCCGCACTCGCCTCGAGACTGTTGTAGCTAATAATGGAAACTACATTGAATAAATAAAAACTATATCCTTTTATCTACTACTGTGTCAAATTTCATTCGGATATTTTAATTTTTACTTGCAAAAAATTTCAGTTAAAATACCATTGTTGAAATACCCAATTTACCTGGTACACCCTGAATATAGATATTTTTGGCCTGTGGGAGATATCAATATGAATTAGTCAGAGTAAAGAATACATATTGCACTCTACCTTGTTGCATCAATTTTAATGCGCACTACATTTATTCAAAATATTCTATGATATTTAATATTTATTTAAGACAGAATATATATATTATCATCATTCCTTTTGTAATATTTTATTGTACAATATATATTGATTAGTTATTGGAGCGAGAGAGAACCTAGACTGCGGACCACGACCTAGGAGGACAACGAATAAATAAACACAATAACTTTAAAAGGTAATTTATTTTATATACTCTTCTTTATTTGCTTTAAGTATGGAAACCCGCTCGGGAAACTGTATAACACCAAGAAGGTGGAAATCAAGGTCGATGACCCTTCAAAACTGCAACTTGGTGCAACATTATATACTTGATGGAAGTATTCAGCGATAGGCATTTCTACAGTTAATAGTATTCTAAGAATATTTACAATTAGAGTAGAACTCTCTTTCTATCTCTAACAATTAGATTTCTACGTATCTCTCGTCATACACAATTAAAATTCTGAGAATTTCTAATATCAGCACATTTTGAAATTTCTATTTAATAAGTATCCTACGATTAAAAACAATTAGAATTCTAGGAATATCTGCGAAAATTTACTATAAGCGAATTTACACAATTAAAAATCTACCCGAGATTTTATAATAGGTATCATACGAATTTCTACAATAGGTATTCTACAAATTTTTACAATTGGTATTCAAGGAAATTTTACAATAAATATCCTACGAATTTCTAGAATTTATAAATATAGAGTAATTTTTACAATTAGTATACTATGGATTTATATAATGTCTTCTAGGAATTTATACAATTAGGATTCAACGAATTTCTACAATTAGTATTTTAAAGAGAAATTTCTATAATTAGTATTCTAGAAATTTCTACAATTAGTGAACTGAAGTTTAACAAATTGAGAAGGCTTAGCTCCAGTATTGAATCATTCCCAATTTATATTTTCAGCATAATAAAACATTTTGATTGAGGGCACTCCTTCGAAAGATCGAATTAAGAATCTACTAAAATTGCTCTATAGTGAAATGTGGGAATTATATATGCATAAAAGAATAGCTCTGTATAAAACTTCAATCTGAATTGCACTTACAAAAGGATCAGAAGACCATTGACCATTCTAGATTCAATTTTGGAAAACGAACCTACTTCATTCAATTAGGTTCATCGTCTTTTTATAGAATCAAGAACAATTACATATGATTTGTTGTTGTTGTTGTTGTTGTCGTGTCCAATGAAGAGTCTCAGATGACAATGGTAATATTTTTGTGATGATATTTCTGCCATTATTACTTGCTTGAGTTAAGTCAATCCTTCAACCTTTCTTATTTACCTTATTAATTTTTATAACCATTTAAATGTATCTGGATAAACTCTGTATTGTATTCTTCAATATCTAAATGATGGCTGAAATTAGAATGTCTTCATTTTTATACATGGACACAAAATTATCTATAAAAGTATAATCAAAAATCTACATTCGTGTGTTCAAATTATCGAAATAATTAAAAGAAACGACATAAGTACTATATTCAGAAGAAACAATAGAATATGAAAATAATGATTAATATCAACAATAAACCTTTTATTGGGGACCTATGCCTTACACAGAATTCTCCCAGGTGCATAATTGCATAGAAATGATTAGTTAATTATTTACATATGTTCGTTCATTTACATATCTATTTATAATAAATTTGAGCTAATTTTGACGCGTATGATTCTTTTCCTTTTTTTAATAAATAAATTTTCTACAGCCCATACTGCAATGATAAACTAATGAGAGGGTCTGGTTTATCAGTGGTGAACCCTCCCAGCGGTTGCCAGTTTAATCTACCATAACGCTGTAATATTATATATATATTTTTTCTTTTATACTGATCTTGTTGCTAAACTCTTGGAATGGGGGTATTTTAAATGAACTATGATTATAAGTTTTGAGGACAGTATACATCATATAATAATTATATCTATTTACATACGGTGATACTGATGCTAGACTCTTGGAATGGGTATTTTAAATGAACTATGATTATAAGTTTTGAGGACAGTAGAAAAACATATATGTCATAATTAGTATAATTACATGCCAACCTAATCCAAATATGTATGAAATGTATGATTTGTTTCAATAAAAAGAACAAAGGTAACACTGGAGGACAGAAAGGCCTAGAAGCAAGGCCTAGAAAAGAGGCTTAAGAGTTAGCACAACCATTAGCAAAATTACATCCAATTTTATTATCGCGGAACTAATAAAAGTTGAGTTGAACGAACTATTACTTCCTGGTCAGGTTAGGACATGTCTTAAGACAAAAGAAGTAGCGTAGACCAACCAGAGAGTAGTACCTCAGAAGGTCAGCCAATAGAGAACCGCCACGTCACACCTTCCCACCAATGGGAAGTAAGAAAGGTCTTCGTGTTAAATCGAGAACCAAGGATTGTCAGTTGTTCGTTCGCTCCCACCGAGTTCGGACCTATAGTTGTTCGTTCGCTCCCACCGAGTTCGGACCTATAGTTGGTCTTTCGATCCCACCGAGATAGCACCTAAAGTCAATCACCGCCATGTGATCAGATAGTTAATAGTCAAAATCCGCTCCATCTTCTCCAAAGCCTTTCTTTCCTCCGACCAGTTGCCTTTTATTTTCAAAACCTCATCACGTGTCCTGGTTATTCCCCACTGTATGCTTCACTTTCCACTCAAACGACTGCGCTTCAAACAATCTACACCATTCTCATCCAACAACAAGAAATTCCGCAACGATATTGCGACAGACGGATTAAGTCGACAGGATAAAGAGATGGAGATTAACCAGGATTCCATCGACGTAAAGAAAGACGACCCAACGAAAGAAAAGGGGGAAGGCGGCAGACAGGAAATGACCGGCAGAGAGCAGACGGAACCCCTGGCGGCGGCCATCAGTCAGATTGCGGCGTCGATGGAACATACAGCGCGACCCAGTTTTTCCAAACATTCGACCGGAAAATGGAAGACGCCTCCATGGTAGAACAAGAAAAATTACTCCGTCTACCAAACTACCTGGCGCGACAACCCCTGGAGCTTTTCAGGAAACTTCGGCTGGCCGACCGGAGCTATTTCCAGGTGAGACAAATCCTCTTAGATCTCTACCCTGAGTCAAGCGAAGCGTCCTTTGCGAAATATTTCGCCATGAAACTTATTGGACAAGCCAACCTAGAGACCTACTACCGGGAGAAAACCGCCATGGGTCTGCAACTAGGACTCCCGCAGGAGGTGATCCTCGAGACGCTGACAGAAGGGTTGCCATTCTCCGACCAGCGCCTAGTCCGTGTAGTGCCTCCCGAGAACCTAGGAGAGTGGTTCCGACTGGTACAGCGGATCCACGGGCCCAGTGTACCGACAACGCGACACCGAGAGGATCAACCGCTCACGATGTCGGGTCCGTACCACAACCCACCCCGACGCCCAGGTGCCTGGAATGCACCTCTCCCACCGTCCAACTGTAAGTTCTGCGGCGCGAGACACTGGCACAGCGAATGCCGGCATCGACCAGTCCCGGCGACCCATGAAAAAGAACGGACAGTGCAATCAGTCCCGAGCAACCGATATCAAAGCGCCAGGACAGTGCAAACAGTCCCAAAACAACCAGTCCCGAGTCCCCAGCAACCATCTCAAGCCAGAGACACCCCAGCCGAGCAGACTTTTCGAGACTGAGGTAGGATCCCTAACCCAACTGACTGTAAAACTTTTCCTAGCCCCTAATATACCATGCCCCTTTTTAATTGATACAGGCGCCAGCCTGAATATAGTGCCATATAACCTCTACCATATGTTAAAAACTCACCTGCCTAAATTAATCCTTAAGAGACATTCACTGGATCTCCAAACCCTAGATGGTTTTGCAAAAACAATGGGTAAACTGTCTCTCCCTCTAACCATAGGACAAATATCCCGAAGAGAGAACTTCCATGTAGTGAATGCACCGTTACCATTTGGAATTCTTGGCCTTAATAGCCTCCACAAATTCAAATTAGCAATAGATTTTAATAAATGCACTATATTCCAGCTGGGCGCCCCATTGTCTACCCCATCCTACCATTTTAACAATGTACCAAATGTATGCACCTACTGGCAATGTCAGGCGATGTCACAAAGATCTTACCATACAGCCAAACCTTCCGCCTATGACAACCATTGCGTGCATTCATTGAAAAAAAAAACCCTTATCTACATGCCATTTTTTCACTAAGGCCAATTGCCCTTTTTACATGCCCTCAAATAACAAAGCCACAACGGCTTCAACTTGTAAAAAACCTGCCCAAAACATGTCTATACAGCAGGACAACTTACATGTCGAGCACATAGGTGATTATACGCCGTCACACAACTATCACATGACAAACCCACACAACGAACTCGACACTCACACTAAGACCCAACAAAATCCTTTACCACATGCATACTACAACACAACACCTGACACTCTCTATACACCCCAGTTCACAACACTGTTACAAAGATACAATCACATCTTCACACAGGACAAATTCAACGTACCATGCTTAAGGATTCCACCCGTAAAAATACCCACGAATTCCGATAAAATAATTACCATACGGCCATATCGTGTTCCGATATGTGACCAACAAGAAATCCGTAATCAAGTCCAACAAATGCTAGAGAATGGCATTATAGAGCAATCTTTTTCTCCTTTCTCGAGCCCTGTCACCCTCGTCACTAAGCGCGACAAGACCAAACAGTTTTGTATCGATTATAGACGGGTGAACGAGTTAATTAGCTCTGATGTCCATCCCCTCCCGAGAATCGAGGATATTCTCGACCGCCTCGCACAGGCCAAATATTTCTCCACGGCCGACGTATCCTCTGCGTATTGGCAGGTCCCAATACACCCCGATTCTCGAACCTTGGACGCGTCCCTTATCAAGACACACCAACCTCTTCCAACGAGAGAGTCTAACCTGACCATTGATCGTAATGGATTACATACAGTTTCCCGAAAAGGTGTAACCAAGATAATAATTCCAAAACCACTCATACAACAACTCTTACAAACAGTACACACACAATACAATCACCCCGGTATTTCACAAATGTCACGACTCATATCCACGCAATATTACTGGCAAGGTATGTCCAAAGATATTAAACAAAAGGTTAAGACCTGCCCCACCTGCCAATTAACAAAACGTCCATTGGGACCCACTTACGGGGAGTTAAGTCAGCCTCCGGAAGCCAAAGAACCCTTTGACCTATTATCCCTAGACACCATAGCAGGATTTGCCAAATATGGCAACATCAAAATATACCTCCATGTTGTAGTCGACCATTTTTCGCGCTACGCGTGGACTTTTCCATCTAAATCCACCAGCATCATCACCTACCAACAGGTACTTAACAACAGGTACTTCTCCGAAACGCCTCCTTACGGATAGAGCCCCTGCCTTCACTTCGCCAAAATTTCGTAGTTTCCTACTTAATAGAAACATCCACCCACTACTCACAACCAGCAACAATCCACAAGCCAACGGTCTATGTGAACGTCT
Source organism: Cordylochernes scorpioides (assembly GCA_030710605.1). NCBI lineage: Eukaryota > Metazoa > Arthropoda > Arachnida > Pseudoscorpiones > Chernetidae > Cordylochernes > Cordylochernes scorpioides. Next base: position 110,698,820 of record CP092867.1, read on the forward strand.
GAACGCCACCCTCACGGGAAAACTTAGGCTGTTACATTTAGAAAATCCTAAGATCGCATGGACCAAGTTGGTCAAAAGAGTTACAGTCATATATAACAAAACCCCACACTCTACCACAGGTTTTCCACCCATCTACCTAATGTTTGGTATCCTACCCCCAGAACTCTCTGACCATAGCACACCTTACCCAGAGATCGACAAAGCTAGAAAGATTGCACACGCACGCACACAAAACAAGCATTTACAAGACAAAAACATTTATGATCAACGACACAAACAACCACATTTCGAAGTAGGTGATCTAGTGTTAGTTAAATTATATCACCACCCCAATACAGGGAAACTCGCGCCATATTTCACAGGACCCCACACAGTATTAGAAATTATTTCACCGAATGTAGTCCGTATAGATCGACCAAATCAACCTCTTCAAAGAGACACTGATACGATCCACGTCAAAAAGCTTAAGCTGTATACAGAAACAGTCCATTACATATCACCGCCCGCCGTTAGCACATGTCATATAAAGCACAAACCCGATTACACGTTCCCTTTTAAGCATTTAACACCCGAATTATTCCCAGCAGAGCCATTAAGGTTCAAACCCACCAACAGCGAGCCTTTCAGGCATTTAGACCCTGCCATTTTTGCAACAAGACGATTTGCACCATTCTTCCCCGACATTAAGAACTGCGAACCTGACCATCATTCCAATCCTATCATTCTGTCCCAAAAAAGATACACGCCACTCCCCAACGACAACAAGCAGTGCGAAATTGAACGGCCAACAATGAATAAGGTTCGAACAAATATTTCAGAGTCCCCATTTACAGCAATATGGAAGAATATGTATCGATACCCTATCTTTCATCTGATTTTCATCCTTTGTTTGCTAGTCCTACCCTACAAATATATCCCAGTTTTATTTCTTAGTTATTTGTTAATCTATATCATGCCCCCTCATAGAATTTTCGAGCTGCAAGAGGCAGTTTTTCATTTTGGACAAGCATTTGTAAAACTTATTATAATTTTAGGAAACATTTTTGCAGAAAATCTAAATAAATTCCGAGGAGATAGAAGTAACTGAAAAGTAACAAACCAGTGCCGAAAGAAAGAAAGAAATCCCACTCCAGTAACAAAATTCGAGTCGCACACAAAAGCAATTAGGAGACAGGAAACAAGTGCCCCGCGAGGCGATAAAATCAGCCGTATGCAAACAGAGGGAGCTCCCCCATTTCCGGATCAAATTACCGCGGATCCCTCTTTTGGCCAGCACATAAAAATAGGTCACCGCGTTTCCCATCCACAGATTTTCTCCATGTCACCAATCTTGGATTCCAGTTCGAGCCTACATATCGACTTTTACAAATACAATTCCACTCACACAAGACGTACCAACACATCTTAATGAGTTCACATCCCTATTATAATTAATCATAATTACTTTACAGACTTCCAAAAAACGTCACATATTCCACCTACACGTAGATATCACAGACCTTAGGATCTCGACAACACATAGAATTCGTTTCACACATTTCTTACACAAAAACTTCTAACAGCTTCCACAATACACACAAAAACAAAAAAATATATATAGGGCATAATTAAGCAATTAAGACATCTAGATCAGGGCATGTAGATACACAACGGGTTCAAACCAATATCTATTTTTTTTGTTTATATATTAACCATTTTCACTATTTTTTAAAATTAAAATTAAAATATTTAACCAATTTAGCAACTTATTCAATTAATATCACTTATTTTAGCCATTAATTACCATGTTAGTTACCACTTAGTTTATTTTATCGTAGTTCCATTTATCAACGAAAACACATTGGTTTTCGGTTAAACTTAAGACATTAAGTCATCCTTTATTTTTGAAAAACCTTTTTCATTTTTTTTTCACAACCAAGCATTCAACTTTGATTTCGCTCAACATTTCTTTTATTTTTATTTTTTTTTTGATACCTCATGAAATTTCCTCGATTTCCTTCCCAAAACTCGAGCAAAAAGTAATTAGGCATTTTTCTTTGTCACCAATGCAACAAAGCATTTTTTTTTCTTTTTTTTTTTACGCAACAAAGCATTTTTCTTTTTTTTTTCACACAACAAGGCATTTTTCTTTTCCAACCACGCCTTCACTTTGATTTCAGTCAACTATTTTTATTTTCATTTTGATTTTAAAATTACCTCATGAAATTTCTTCGATTTCCTTCCCCATCTCGAGCAAAAAATGTAGTTAGGCAATTTTTCCTTTTTTGTACCATAGTACTCAACATATGATTCACCTTTATAAAATTTTGATTTCTATTAACTATAGACCAAATATATTTCATTAACACTACATTTTTTTAAATCTCTTATATCCTTATCAAGGTTGTATATAACCTCCTTATAATCAATTAATTTTCGCTCAAAATTATTTTTTTTGATGTACAGAACTTATTCAGACTAAAACCCCTTCATAAATTCTTCATATGTAGGGGGCGCATCTGTCATAATTTGTATAATTAGATGCCAACCTAATCCAAATATGTATGAAATGTATGATTTGTTTCAATAAAAAGAACAAAGGTAACACTGGAGGACAGAAAGGCCTAGAAGCAAGGCCTAGAAAAGAGGCTTAAGAGTTAGCACAACCATTAGCAAAATTACATCCAATTTTATTATCGCGGAACTAATAAAAGTTGAGTTGAACGAACTATTACTTCCTGGTCAGGTTAGGACATGTCTTAAGACAAAAGAAGTAGCGTAGACCAACCAGAGAGTAGTACCTCAGAAGGTCAGCCAATAGAGAACCGCCACGTCACACCTTCCCACCAATGGGAAGTAAGAAAGGTCTTCGTGTTAAATCGAGAACCAAGGATTGTCAGTTGTTCGTTCGCTCCCACCGAGTTCGGACCTATAGTTGTTCGTTCGCTCCCACCGAGTTCGGACCTATAGTTGGTCTTTCGATTCCACCGAGATAGCACCTAAAGTCAATCACCGCCATGTGATCAGATAGTTAAGAGTCAAAATCCGCTCCATCTTCTCCAAAGCCTTTCTTTCCTCCGACCAGTTGCCTTTTATTTTCAAAATCTCATCACGTGTCCTGGTTATTCCCCACTGTATGCTTCACTTTCCACTCAAACGACTGCGCTTCAAACAATCTACACCATTCTCATCCAACAACAAGAAATTCCGCAACGATATTGCGACATATAATAATCATATCTATTTACATACAGTGATACTGTTGCTAGACTCTTGGAATGGGTATTTTAAAAGAACTATGGATATAAGTTTTGAGGACAGTAGAAATACATATAATAATTATATTTATTTACATACGGTGATACTGATGCTAGACTCTTGGAATGGGTATTTTAAATGAACTATAGATATAAGCTTTAGAGGTAGAAATACATATAATAATCATCTCTATTTACATACAGTGATACTGTTGCTAGACTCTTGGAATGGGTATTTTATATAAAAGAACTATGGATATAAGCTTTGAGGACAGTAGAAATACATATAATAATTATATCTATTTACATACAGTGATACTGTTGCTAGACTCTTGGAATGGGTATTTTAAAAGAACTATGGATATAAGCTTTAGAGGTATAAATACATATAATAATTATATTTATTTACATACGGTTTTCTTTATCAATGTTTCTTCTTTTGCGTAGCCCAGTAAACTTATCGATTAATATCAATCGTATAATAATAAATCAATAAATATCAAACCAAATCGTAATTTGAAATATTTCCACGTAGACATTAAGGTCAAGTGGTAATCAGATACATTAGATAATAGAAACTGATTGGGTATGATAGCAATATATCTCTCAATCCTTGAAGGGATTATCCTCGTGTATCCCTCCTCTCTGCTCCTATTAAAAGAATAGGGAAGGTATTTGTAAATCCCAAGGGAGAGAAGAATCGACAAATTTGGCCCTACAAAAACACAACTAATCTCACTCCAAGTCAAATATTTCCTTCTATTTGGAGATTAGATTTCTTATTACGTTAGAGTTATTTTATTAAAATTATTTTTCAGAAATAAATGTAATGTACATTTATAGAAAAATATTTTGATCTAATATGTATTTTATTATAGATATATATTTTTTGTGAAAATCTAATTGATAAATCTCTAAAAATATTTATTTTCTTGAATTCTATATATAAATTTGGTGCACATATTAGATATTAATATATAAAAATATCTTTTTTTATCAATTTAATTTCTATTCTATATATATATATATTCCAACTTTTCATTTAATGAGTTTTCTATTTGTTGATTGTAAGTAGACTAATTTAAATTGTGAAACTGTTTACCATGCAATGATCGTTAATCTCACTGGTACAAACCAATTACATTGTAATTTGATATAGATATTTGGCCTTTTTTCAATCGATATATTGATAAATTATTTTTAATGTATTACACTATATAGCTTTTGATAGAATAATATTTTCATGGAATGCTTTCTTTTCACAATAGTGAATAGTGTACAAAATTTTGCATCATTTTGTTTTCATTTAATATTGATTGTTACAAAATAAATACTTTATTTTTACCGGATACCGGCTAAAATATCAAACCTCAAAAAAAGTTATACCGATATTATTACAAAGCAATAACGCCCCATCTATATCTAACAAATGAAGACATTAAGACGCGAATGTTTCTTTTCACAAATAAATCGAACTTCTACTGTCCTTACTGCGATTTTTCATTGCATTAAGGACAGTAGAAGTTTGATTTATTTGTGAAAAGAAATATTCGCTTCTTAATGTCTTCATTCGTTAGATATTAGTACACTATCATTGGGGCAAAACATGAAAATATAAATCTGACTATGGTATAATGAGAAGTGGTATGATTGTACTAGGTGAAGTTTCTCCATGTTTGCAGGTCCTGCTTCATGTTTTCTCTTTATTCTTCAGTCGGTAAGTGTTGTTCTCCATTCACGAAAACATTCACAGAAATTTCACCATAGAAATGTCAGGACGTATTCATAGCTCGGTTAGTCAGCCACATAATATTATATTTGCTGATATTTGTCCCGGATAGACAAGATCAACTTACAGTGGATAGTAAGTTCACAATGATGCGTGTTTTCTCGAAGACTGACCGACTCTTATGGGTCATGTACAAGTAAAATACTTCGTCTCAAATTTTATTTGTCACAGAATGTCAAATATGAGGCATTGTGTGTTATTGATACGAACTACCTTTTCACATTTTACATTGGAGTGGAATAATGTCGTTTTCTGTGAACGCATGACCTCCCCACTAACCTCCCTCAATTCTTCATATATGATTAGATGTTGATGAATTACCTTCTTAAATACGGAACATTTGTTTTTCGAATTGCGTTCATGGTAATTGACAAACGTTGATAAAGACTCATAAAGCCGAGTTAAAAATGCCATTTTAAAAATAATCTACTAAATGCTTCGATTTATAGAAATTCGTGTTAAAAATATATATAAAATATTTTTGGATTCAAAACCAAAATTTAAATTTGTTTTTAAATTTCTGTCACGGGGTGAGAGTACACAGTCTGAAGACAAAAGAAGATTACACATAAGGGAGCATGGTTTTTATGAATTGGTAAGTGATTTGTTAAATATATTCTTATAATTTAATTATTAATATTTTACCACCGGGATAGTATTCTTTCTATCATCATACATGTAGATAATCTAGGCTCATGAAAAGACACTGCTCAGATTTGGATATAGATTAGATTCGGTTCCAAAATCACTTTATTAGGTACCGCTCAACAAGAGAAACCTAGTTTATGATAATTGAAACAATGAATAATATATAAAGGTTATTCGCATATTAAACAAAGGTTAACGCGGGATTAAAACCCAGTTCATGACTGTCGGGAATCGAGGGTGTTACCCACTCGTCCACCGACTCATTTATAAAGATAAGACAACTCTGGATTCATGCTAGTAGAAAAATATAAAGAAAAGTAAAACTGTTGCTTAGAAACAACTGGTGATTATTTCTTTTTTATTTACTTGAATAGACACAACAATGATTACCTAGGTTTAGGGCGGCACCAGGGAAGGTGAGATGGACTAAGGGAAATCCCAGAAGCTGCTTTTGAATCTGGCAGCATGACGACTTAACTGTAACTGAATCTTTATTCTTGTCTTCTCTTTTGACTCTGCTGAGTTCAGATAAAATCAGCTTATATACTGATGGTGGCGTCATATTGGGTGAATTCTTGTTGGCCTTTCTTTTCCAATCGATGACTGACACGGCCAATATGGTTGTATCATCCCATAAATACTTAGACAGTTAATGACCTTTAATGACCTTTTCCATGTTCACTAAGTATTCTTTATTTGATTTATTTTTAAATTACATTGCATCATCTGCTTTGTATTGCTATTTTTAACATAACACATGTTAAATTCGACATATGTATTATGTATAACACACATATCTAACATAGCTATAATTAAATGAAATCCTCTTTAACGTTATACTAAAGAACCGTACATTTTCCAAATATAGCTGCACTGGTTCAATAGAAGACTTGATTGAAGTTTTGATTTCGAGGTCATTCCAAAGATTTAACTGAGCTTGTTCATCTTTATAATTTAGGAATTCTAAAAGGATACCATGGGATGCTATTATGAGCCATATTGGAGCCATAGTGGACATGGCATCTGCCCGGTAAGCGGAACACTGTGGCTTCGATTCCCATCCCTGGACACTTTTATTTTTCCGTTTATCATTACTCTTCACAATTCATCCTTTCATACCTCATTCCTATGGTTAGAAATAATCGTTATTTCTCCTTAAAAAAAATAAAAATAAATTTTGATTTTTCGTTGAAAATAAACACTTGCGATATAATTTTCAAATGTCGTTTTACAATCACAAGTCGCATTATATTATATTGTATGAGCCATATTGTTTGAGGTTGATCAGGAAGATTATCAATTTTTATATTTATTTTTTGCTACCCTCTTTAAACTTACCTCATTGCTTCTCTTGTATTTTATATTCTTGGAATATATTTATATATAAATTGTCATCCTAAAGTTTTTCTTTCCTAATTATTTACGTTACAATATATAGAAATAGATTTATATTTGAAATAAATTTAAAATGCAGTAGATATTTTAAAGAAAAAGGTTTAGGTCTGCAACGAATAACCAAATAAAATAGCCAATATATATGTTTTAATTCAGGTTTTAGAATGGAAAGCTCTCGGATCATGGACTTATGCAAAGCTAAAGAAAGCAGACCGGCGGAATACCAATGAGTAAAATCTATTTCATACAATCTATTCCCTTCCAGAAGGTTCTATTATGCATGAGTGAATGTAAAACTTTATATACCACTCGTATGATATATCAGACATTGGAGTTGTTGAACAAAGTCATTATTGAATGCCATAAATAAATTGTATATGATATATGAAATCACTTTTAAATAGATAAATATAAATAAATGTAGATATAAAACAGTGATTGCCAAAGTAAATGGTACCACACCACAACTGACGTTACTCTACAATAACAAATTTGTTGTAAAGTCAGCAAATGATGTATGTTTGACTCAGCAGGATCTAAAACTAATGGGGAGGAGGGAACACAAGAAGTTCTAGGCCGACAAGTGAAATGTTGTGAGATGACAAACAAATAGTATTTTTTTGTAATAGTATGTACACCGAAAGAAGGTATGGGGAGGAGAATATTGCACTTTAATATGATGATAATTTTTATAGCTATTATATATTACATGTCTTTATTTATCATTCAAAAAACTATAATAAATTTATAAATTAAAGCTAAAGAAAGCAGACCGGCGGAATACCAATGAGTAAAATCTATTTCATACAATCTATTCCCTTCCAGAAGGTTCTATTATGCATGAGTGAATGTAAGACTTTACATACCATTCGTATGATATATCAGACATTGGAGTTGTTGAACAAAGTCATTAGTGAATGCCATAAAGAGATCGAACTCTCTCTGTTGAGAGAAATCCTTTTGAATACTTCATTCAATTGATTTGAATAATTTTTTCCATCCCTATTTGTCTATTATTTTATATAATATTTCTGATATGTTTTAAAGTATATAGATATAAAAAGTACAAGGTGACATATAAGAATATTATGTTTTTTTAATAAACGAAAAATATTGAAAATATTTGTATCTTTATTTTTTATTCACACACAATTATAATATTATTTGAAATTATATTTCAAAAATATGAATTAATATATAATATTATTAGTTAAAGTCTTATTTTAAACTGTTTATTAATCTAATTAAGCTAATTGTTTTGATTTTAATATCTATATTCACATTTATAAAAATGAGTGTCGATAAATTTTCTCCACCGAAAACCCGAGATTTACTTCTCCAATTCCGATTCGGTTTATGCTCTAACATTGAATATCTTTCTCAGAAGGTTAAGATCCATTGAAATAACATATTTTGGAGAGAGAGATATTAGAAAATTTGAAAAATCATTTCTAACGCTTTTTGATATGTAAAAAGACATTTGACAAGTTTTTCCGCAAATTTTTCTTTTGAACGAAAATCGTAATTTATTTTAAGGAGAAATAACGACTATTTATAACCTTAGGGATGTAGAATGAAAGGATGAATTGTGAAGAGTAATGATAAACGGAAAAAAAAGTGTCCGGGGATGAGAATGGGACACTTTTATTTATCCTCTCATCATTACTCTTCACAATTTATCCTTTCATACTCTTCATCCCTAAAAATAGAAATAGTCTTTATTTTACCTTAAAATGAATTACGTTTTTTCGTCCAAAAGAAAAATTTGCGCTAAAACTTGTCAAATGTCGTTTTACAATCATAAATCGCATTATATTGTATTATAAATTAACTTTTGATATAATACAGGCCACACATAGCATTTATCACAACTCAAATTAGCAACAAGTTACTTTCTTCTTTTGTTTCATTTATTCTCATTTTATAATTATAATGATAAACTCAATATTAAATGTGAAAAATAGTACAAAATTGAATTTGTACTTTGATCAGGTGGTTAAATTGAGAAAAAGGGCATTTCCTGATGGTGAAACTGAAAGTTGCTGATGGCTTGCATAGATGGCGCAAGCCATTAGCAACTCTTTGTTACACGAACAGGAAATGCCCTTTTTCTCAATATCAAATGCTTTATTTTATAGATTTGTGGTGGTTAATTAACAATAATCCACATAAACATTTCTTGCAAAATCAAGTTTTGTTTTATTGTTAACACTAAGGTTATACATTGTTATTGTTATTATATTGAGACAACAAAAAAAAAAGAACGAATCCAATTCAATAGAAAAAAATATATATATAAATTAGTTAATAAAAATTTGCATATTTGCAACAAAAAATATGAATTTTCCAAAGCGTGACATTGAAAATGGAACACCAAGAAATAGTGGCCAGAAAATTATGCAAATTTCAGGGTAGACGCGCCTAACCGAGTTATGCAAATGATGTAAAATGCGCAGCTCTCGTGCGCACATGGAGTAAGATATAAGGGAAGGAACTTGCAGAAAGGACAGTATTCGTGTCGTTATTTCTTCAAGGAAAATCATTGTAGAAATTTTGTTCTTGTGTCAAAAGACACGTGTAATAACAGAGAATGCCAGGTCATCGTAAACGGAGGCAGTTCAAGCAGACAGACGCTTTTACGAGGGGCATGGTGATCGGACTGAAAAGGGCAGGTTGGTCCATACGTCAAATCGCAGCTGATACACACCTTGGTGCGTCCACGGTGCACCGACTGTGGAGAAGATGGTTGGAACAAGGAAATGTGGCAATTTATAGGAATGTCGGTGCAACCAGAGTGACGTCAGCACGTGTGGATCGGCGTATCCTTCGACAAGCAGTGGCGGCCCCACAAGCCACTTGTACCGCCATCCTGCAACATGTGCAAGATACCCTAGATCATTCCATCTCGACCAGAACCATTTCCCGTCGATCCCTGCCATTGACCCCACCGAATAGGCGCCAACGTTTGGAATGGTGCCGGGCTAGATCGACGTGGATGACGGAATGGCACAGGGTCGTGTTCTCAGATGAGTCGCGTTTCTGCTTGTCCAGTGATAGTCGCCGTGTACGCGTGTGGCGTCGACGTAGAGAAAGGTCCAATCCGGCAGCAATTGTGGAACGCCCCACCGTGCGACAACGTGGAATCATGGTTTGGGGCGCATTCGCGTATGATTCCAGGTCACCTTTACTTCGTATTCAGGGCACTATGACGGCCCAACGATACGTTGATGATGTGCTGCGACCGGTGACACTCCCCTACCTTCAGGGGGTACCCAATGCCCTTTATCAGCAGGATAACGCCCGACCGCACACTGCTCGCATTAGCCAACAAGCTCTGCAAGATGTACAGATGCTTCCCTGGCGACCGTACTCTCCTGATCTCTCACCAATCGAGCACGTCTGGGACATCATTGGACGCCCTTTGCATGCCTTGCCACAGCCGCGTTCAGAAGACGAACTGTGGCAAATGGTTGAGAGGGAATGGAGAGCCATCCCTCAGGACGCCATCCGTACTCTGATTGACTCTCTACCTAGACGTGTTGCTGCGTGCATCGCCGTCCGCGGTGGTCCTACTTGCTACTAAGCCGACGCCGTTCTCGCTCTGTATTATGACTATCATTTTGAAATAAAGATCACTTATTGTTCGTCCCTGTCTCTCTCTGTCTGCCGAGTTTCATCACTTTCTGGCCACTATTTCTTGGTGTTCCATTTTCAATGCCACGCAGTGTACAAAACAATAATTTTTACATGTCCCCTACAGATTTATTACAGTTTTTTTTAATTATTGAAAATACATGTAATTTATAATAGCTATATTAAGCGTATTTACGCAAAAATAGGCCTTAAATACCCATTTCTTGGTTTCTCAAGAAGCTTCTGGGACCAAAAATGGACTTTTGGTCGCAGTGGTACAGCCTGTTCCACGCTGAGGAGCACCAACAGCGCGAAACGCGTTCGTGGATGGCTTTTCTTGATTTATCAATAAAATGGGTTGGCTAAATATCAGGGAACAGGTTAAATCAATGAATAGTCGATATATGTGTCACTAGATGGCGCTCTGCCATCTAAAGAGCACATGTGTTTTTGGTCAGGATATGCTTTCTTTATTTTTAATAATTATCCTCATATTAAAGTGCAATATTCCTCTTCTCCATCCCTTCTTTCTGTACATACTCTTAGTTTGTCATCTTACAACATTTCACTTGTCGGCCTAGAACTTCTTATGTCCCCTCCTCTCCATTTGTTTCAGATCCTGCTGTATAATATCAAACATACATCATTTGCAGACTTTACAACAAATTTGTAATTTGAAAATGATAAGGACTATAAAAATGATGTTGTTTTGGACACACCCGTCTTTGATGTCGCAATAAAGTTTATGTTCCTTTCTAAAAGTTTATAAGGGACCCTTTGCAGCGTTCTCTTCCAATTTTGGCAGTTCTTCCGCGAAATAAGCCTTCACAAGTTCAGTGTAGTTAGATTACTTAGATGATAGTGGTGATAACTGTTCACTTGGCATTTTCAAATTAGCTTTTCTTTAGCCCATTGTTATGTCGCTAGGGTCTCTGCTCATTGTTATAATTGTAATGATTCCATATGCAAATTTTTTTCTTAAAGAAATAATACAGCATATATGTAGATTTGTATTAATTTTATGATAGAAAAATTAAATATGTAAAATTATTGGATGTATATAGAGTGTAAGAGGAGAGCGAAAGTATATTTTTATAGAAATAAATGGTTTATACCTTATAGTGTTCGTCAAGTGCTATTTTTGTTAGGTAGAGAACACAACAATAATCAATCTCTCTCTCTCTCTCTTTGTCACTCTTATTGTTAGGCTTAAGGACCTCTATTTGGTCGTCAGAGTTTGAAATTTATTAATAATTTGTACTTTTATCTTTTTATCAATGGAACTTTTTATAAAGTTCCTTATCAGGATCCCAAGTCTAACAGCAAAAGAAAGTTCAATATGGAAAAGCATATTATTAATGCAAGTCTATGGTTATTCACACTCCTTAATCAGGACCTGTATGTGGCCGTCAGAGTTTGAATTCTTTTAAGAATTGGTACTTTTATCATATTTCTTTACATTGGATTTTTCTTTCAAAATTCCTTATCAGGTCCCCAAGTCTAACAGAACAAAAAAACGACTAATGTAAAATATAAAAAGTTACAGAGTGTAAAAATAACCATGTAGTTATCCACGTCTCTTTTTAACCTGTCATTCTGATCGACATGTCCCTTCCGTGAAATTGATTCCAGGCATTTTACTCTCATGATGCGCTTTGGAACTCTCGGTCCCATAAAATCAAGTTTTTCTGAGATTTCTGATTATCTTGAACCGAAGTTCTACTCCCTGCTAAACCAACGTTTAGTTGATTTTTGTTCCACTAGATGGCGCTGTGCCATCTAAAATGCTCGAGTGAGCGGTTAGGGTATGCCTTTTTTAATTTTTTTTTCACAGATACAAGTATGCTTATTTATATATAAATATAGATTATGTAGGATAAGTTTACTTTGCAAAACAAGATTATTCACAAATTGAAATGTGAGAATTTCTATGGATTGTATGAGAAAAGATTAAGATGTAGGCGCTCTTTTTCTTGGCTTCTTCGAAGGATTGCCAGCGAGAGTCAGGTCCAAGGAAAATAAATATATTGAAGCATGTGTTTCCTTTAGAAAACAATCCTATACCGTATGTATCTATACATAATTCTAGTAGCGTCAATTATATTTCTTATCATATAAATATTATAAAAAGAGATTTTCTGCTTGATTTTGGTTATCTTGAGGATTATGCTATGGTGATGCAGTCGTGGCAAAAATCTTGAAACTATAATAATAAAAATAATGAAGATTAGAAATAGCTTTAATTGAGCTTAAGGAATATATAAAAAAAAACATAATTTGATGAATGTACTGCCTGACTTAAGGCGTAAAAATCAAAAATGAAAAACTTATTTACATAATGTACAAAAGTTTGATCCGGCCAACAGGAAACAACAACAATGAGTTTTTGTAGGGAAAGCGTGACCTCTGGCGGTCGATTTAGCAGAGTATTTGGATCTATGAAATATAATTTTAAATCAAATAATATTTTAATATAACATCTATTTATATAAACAAATTCAAGTTCTTCATTAGATATTATTTCTATGAGTTCCACTTCTATACGTGAAAAATGGACTCAGCCGTGTGTGTTTGCATGTGAGAAAGAATCTAGAACCCAATTTAGTATTTTCATGTTTGGTATATATTTTAAATCCTCACTGAGAATCACCAAATTTGGGCAGGAGGTAAACAACTGACCCATAGACCCACTGACCCATGATGAGGCTAGCGCTAATTGTAGAGTGATGCTATTTACTTTGGAAAAAATCACTTTATTATATCTACAAATATTTGAATTTATCTAATTCATTTAAAAAGTTATTTTTATATCCTATCTAAGGTTTTTTTAAAATCATATTATATATATAGAACGACATTTGACAATTATCCCGACAAATTTCGATTTTTCTTTCAAAAGAAACATTTGCGGAATAATTGTGAATTTCGTTTCTACAATCATAAGCCACATTATATTGTATTATAAATATACAATAGGCGTTATTGTTTATTTTCAAAATATTCACACCAATATTTTACAAATTTATTTTGTCCATAATATAAATATATTTATCAATTTTTTTTTCTCTCCCTTGACTATAACAAAATATTTTAGAAACTTAATTCTGTTGATGTTATGTGGCGCTGAGTTTGTTGTTGACACACATTAAATATGTTTTAACACTTTGATAAAGGTTGGCGTTCAGCCAACTGAAATATTGGTAAAATAAATTATTTTTCGATCCAATATATGCCTTTTTAATTAAAAATTATATTGTATTATAAAATACTATTCATATACCATATAAATATTTACTCTCTTATCAATCCTAATTTTGAAAAATAATCGAAATTTAATTTTGAAAAAAGGTTAAATATAGGTTTCCGAAATGGTGGACTATAAAACCCGAAAAAAATTCAAACCAGCAGTAAAAGTGGTTAAGTTTAAAAACACCCCGTAGAGAAGACATCTGATTGGTTGAATCAAGAAGGAGGGAGGAACTAGGCGCGTAGATTTCAACCTTTGAGGACCTGCTACACTTGAATCCCTCAATATTTGTAGCCGGGTTACTGCTCGAAGCTTCCCTACTTTATATCATTGGCTAACACCTGTGTAACTCTGTAGATTACCCTAATCGTGTTAATCCGAAATTTCTGTTCCTTCCACCTATGTAGCCTACATTAGAGACATCTTTGGCCTCACTATAGAGCATTGTATAACTTTCTTGTAACACAGTACATTACTCAAGTTGTTTGTACTCTGTACTTTGCACCTTTGGTGCTCACACTATAGACATTTTCGGCTCCCAGACACGACTGGAACATCACCCTTCATCAGCAACAGTAGCGGCGTTCATCACCTAATACATCGTCTCACCGCGCCGCAACAACCAGCAACAAATCACCCCAAGTTTTATAATCCGGTCAACCTACGGAATTCAAGCAACGTCCTCTATATCTCAAATTACTACATATCTATTTCATCAGGCTATATGTTTTCGAGCATGGAACTCCACCAACAAGGAAATTAAGAGAGAGAAGCTTTTCTCACCGACTTATACCACCTCTTCTATTTCCCGAAAGGTTCAACATAGATTTGTAAACATATATCGCTGTATAATATGCGGGAGTAAATATATATTGTTTCAATATATCTAAAATATTTTAGTATATTTATGTTAAGAGGGAGAGGTACACCGTTTTGCACAAAACAAACACATATACAGACACACATAAATCGACCATAATGTAGCCAGAGAAGGTCCCCAATCAGGGACATAGGAAGAGATGAAGGTTTATTCTCTTCTTAGCCGACCTGGGGGTAATCCTCGAGTGTTTGCTTGTTAGAGGGGATTTGGCACAATTACCTTCGCTCTCTCTACAAATAACTGACTGACTTCCTGAAAGGTATTGTATTCCTTTTTACGTAATAAGGATATGTTTGTACTCTACTTCTACTTCACTGACTGTTGGGGGAAATTTATAGATTCGAGGAAGAGAAATATCCTTTATTACTTAAAGATATAAAACTATAAAAGGACAAAGAGAACAAATTATATATACATCAGCAGCTCACGCCGGCCTGCCCTATCCATTAACCGCTAGCCAACTAACAATCCAACAAAGCTGCGCTATATAGGCAGAGATGTCAATTAGCATAGTAATAATAAATTTCTATGCAAATTACAAGAGTATTCTATCGTAGGAATTTCTGGAATTGTCACTTTCAACACTAACCATACGTTCTATAAATCTTTCAAGTCGAGAATATATTTATCAAATAAAAGGTAGAAGCTGTGTGCTTCATGTTAGGAATGAATTTTTCAAATTAATAGAATTTATCTTAAGTTTTACGTAATAAGAAAATATTTGCACTATTGTTTCTACTTTACAAACCATAGGTCTTGTAAATATTTCAAATCGAGAATTCCTTTATCAGATGAAAGGTAGAAGCTGTGTATTTCATGTAAGGGATGCATTTTCCAATTAATACAATTTCTCTTGAGTTTTACGTAATAAGGAAATGTTTGCACTACTGCTTCTAATTTACTAGCCATAAGTCCTGTAAATATTTCAAGTAGAGAATTCCTAATCAGATGAAAGGACTAAGCTGTGTGCTTCATGTAGGAGGTGTATTTTTCAAATCAATAGAGATTCTCTTAAGTTGGCGAATTACCTGGAGTAGTATTGTAGGATGGTTACGTGCGTGTTGGTGTGGCTTGTGGAAAATCCGCTGATAAATTACGGCCGCTGGAAGCAAGCCTTGTTGTTGACGACGCGCGTGGCAAGAGTGTCCCGGATGCCTCCCGCGCATGCGTAGTGAGGTCGCAACACTACTGCCCATAGGTGTAGTGAAGCTTTGTCCCAGTTCGCGCTCGCTATAGCAAAGTGTGGTCGCCACAGTATTTATTAAAAGTACTAAATTGTAAGGCGAAGAGTTTCTTGAAGGGTTTTATTTAGCTGAGTTTTCCAACACTTCTCCCTTTCTACAGAAGGAAAAATAAGAAAAATGAGAACACGTTCTCACTCCCGTAGAAGATCAGAAATGCTCAAGAACTCAGCTAAACAAAAAAAACTTAAAATATACTCTTACGATTTTTTACTTCCAATAATAAAAATATTCTCTCTTCAAGCAGCTGATAATATACAATTATTCATTCTACAGGCTTGTTTTATACATATCTGGCCTGATTATTGCTATTTAAATTGGGTACAATTAGAGCATTCGTTTATTAGCATTATCACAAAAATAATAAAAATGTCATAAGCCTTATATTAAGAGACGATATTTTATAACAAAAGGTGTGTTCCTTTGTTGAAATGAATCGGCAGGAATTACAAGTAGTTAAATATTTATATTGTCAAGTCGCTTTGTAACCCCAGCCACAGAAAGCTCCATGGGACACCTGTCAATCATCACTGGACTCCGGGGGGACGACCACAGGTGTGAGGGGTTCTCGGAATCTTATCGGCAAATAAGGAAAGGGGGACGGTGGCTGACTACTCTCATTATTATTTATTTTTTACCTTGGGATAAGTTGTTATATAATCTGACTCTCTCTCTCTCTCTCCCTATAAATATTTCTTGTATATAATTTTATTGGAGAACTAAAAGGTAAATATCCTTTACTAGACGAATGGCCCGGGCAACGCCCGGGGTTTACCCGAGTGCGAATATATTCTAAAAACGTTGACTTGGGTGGTCGCTATTAACAGGGTGGTCTGTATAGACAGGTGGATGTATCACACAGCTGATAACAGGGTTGTCTAGAGTGGTCGCTATAGACAGGGTGGTCTGTATAGACAGGTTTATGAGAGAGGCACAAACTTACAGGTTGTTGACGCCGCAATCCCCAAAGATAGTGTTTTTTGTTGCATCATGCTGTGACTCACACGACGACCCAAAGTCAACAGGGGTGGAGCAGCAAGCTTAGGCCTATCACCGTCTGGCGGCGCTGCTTGCGAGTTATATCTACAATTCTGCAAATAACTCTAAGGATATTCAAGATATTCAAGAAATTATTTTTCGAAAACCTTTCCGGGGATATACCTAATAATATCCCAGAATTTCATGGCGATTGGATGTATGGTTTTTTAATAACAGGGTTGTCTAGAGGGGGGCAGGGAGGACACGTGTTCCCTTGCAGCAAATGAGCGCGCATTCTATCCGTGAGCTTCAGACAAACAGACAAACAAACAGACAGAATAAGGCACATATATAAGTAGATAATAAATTGATTAATCACATATTTGCCCTTGATTTATTTATCTCCGCGATAATATATGAAAGACTCATTCCTCAAGGCTCTCCGGGTCGTGGGCGACTGCCGCTAGCTGCGATCACTGAGCTCCGGGCTCCTACAAGATGGCTGAACTGGCGTTTGGTGATATGACCGGGTCTACTCCAAACATCGCAATAGCTACACGGGGCGCCTTCGCGGTCGTCGCTGCTCTGGGAAGCTTCTGTTCACGCCTGGTCGCCCAGAACACCCGGGGACGTTATCGTGTCGCTAGCCTGGCCGCAATCGTGCTGTGCGTGACAATCGCGCGGTTCCAGCGACTCGTGTTCCGTACTGCTCGTCACCTGTAGAAGTTGCCGCGCATTCCTTAAAGATTCCTGATTGCATGGAAGAGGACTCTTTATTGCTGGGAGAGCTTCCTCGGTGGAACATAATTATATATATTTTACTAACTTTATTTATTTATTTTTTATTTTACTCTATACAAAGTTCCAAGCCGGCACTTTAATTTAGATTAGTGTATTTTTGATCCTACTATTAAAACACGTATGGTCAATGAAATGGTTTCAAATCTAATCTTTCTTTCTCTTTTTTCAGCTCAATAAAATTTTGAAACTTATATATATATATCTAAAATAAGGCTTATTTTGGATTTGATAAATTTTATTAATCCAATATTTCGATAGACCAATCGTCCATCTTTTACGAGGTTTTTGTTATAAAGCACACAGCATGTCGCGTGCTTCAGGTGAGCCACGGACGTCTTACAAACTTTTTTGGCGATAAACCATCTATTATATACATTCTAAACAAAATTAAATATAAACAAATGAAAACCAATGTAATATATATAAAAAATTAAATAATTAAAGAAATAAATATATATATCAAACACAAATCTCTCTTTAATTAAAAAGGCATATATTGGATCAAAATATAATTTATTTTACCTGTATTTCAGTTGGCTGAACGCCAACCTTTATCAAGGTGTTATAACATATGGCGTTGGCGTTCAGCCAACTGAAATATTGGTAAAACAATTGATTTTTGATCCAATATACGAGGTGTGTTCAAAAAGTATCGCGACTTTTGAATTTTCGCGGGTTACGTATATTCGAATTTCGATCTTTTTGTGGCTTTATGTTGATACTCATGTCTCTCACTTATGCCGACAAGCTCGGCCATTTTGGATGTTCACTTAATTGTTAACAGCTGCTTTGCTTGCAGGTGTTTTGGATCGTCTTCGATTTTTACCTATTAAAAAAATGGATCAAAGAACCTGTATCAAATTTTGTGTGAAAAACGAAATTAAGTGCGCGGATGCATTCCGAATGTTGACTGTGGCATACGGAGAAGCTACCTTGGACCGAAGCAACGTTTATCGGTGGTACAAAATGTTCTCAGAAGGCCGAGAAGATGTGAACGACGAAGAGCGTGCCGGACGCCCGAGCACTTCAACAACAGACGAAAAAATTAATGAAGTGGAGAAAATGATATTGGCCAATCGTCGAATCACCGTTAGAGAAGTTGCTGAGGACCTAAACATATCGATTGGCTCGTGCTATTCGATTTTTATCAATGATTTGGGCAAGAGACGGGTCGCCGCGAAATTCGTACCAAAATTGCTCAATTGCGACCAAAAACATCATCGCATGAACATTGCTAATGAGATGTTGGACTCTGTCCGCGACGACCCAAATTTGCTCCAGAGGGTCATAACTGGTGACGAAGCGTGGGTTTATGGTTATGACGTGGAAACCAAAGCTCAATCATCTCAATGGAAGCTGCCGCACGAACCAAGACCGAAAAAAGCGCCAAGTTCTGTCGAATGTGAAAGTTTTGCTGACAGTTTTCTTCGATTGCAGGGGCGTGGTGCATCATGAGTTCTTGCCACAGGGTAGAACGGTCAATAAGGAATATTACCTGCAAGTTATGCGCAATTTGCGCGAAGCAATCCGCCAGAAACGACCGGATTTTTGGAAGAACAAAAATTGGCTTTTGCACCTCGATAACGCCCCTGCTCACACATCGTTGCTTGTGCGCGACTTTTTGGCCAAAAACAACACACTAATGATGCCGCAGCCACCGTATTCCCCAGATCTGGCCCCCTGTGACTTTTTCTTGTTCCCTAAACTGAAGAGGCCCATGAAAGGACGACGTTACGCTACGCTTGACGAGATAAAGAAGGCATCGAAGGAGGAGCTGAAAAATATTTTTTTAAAATGAGTTTTTGAAGTGCTTCGAAGATTGGAAAAACCGTTTGCACAAGTGTATAATATCTCATGGGGATTACTTTGAAGGGAACAAAATAGGTATTCATGAATAAATAAATTATTTTTGAAAAAACACGAAAGTCGCGATACTTTTTGAACACACCTCGTATGCCTTTTTTAATTAAAGATTTATCTATGGATTGCTCTATTTTCAAAACAAATCTCTCTATTCGCGAAAAAAAGACAAAGGTTTTAAAAGGAACTAATTCGCAGTGGAGAACCATCCTAAGAGTCTCACTGCTGAAACTTCTTCAATATTCATTTTGTTGATATCACGGTTCCGAGAGTTTGTGGAGAGAGTCAATATTTGGCACCTAGCTCTAGCGTCTATTTTGGCAGGACTTTTTTTATATTTATAGTTCAATCTCCATCTATACTATTTGAAAGTGGAATAAACTCATCAAATAAGATTGTGTATTGGTGTAAAAGCTTTTTCCCGTTTGGAATTCCAACATTTTTCCGTTCCAATTTTTATAATACCCAGTTTACACGGAAATTTTAAGGGATTTTTATCAACAATTGGAGCGGCTGAGAACTCTAGCTGTTATTGTGGCAAGGAAATCCAGGACTCGAGACACCTACTGTTGGAATGCCCACCTTTCTTTATCGCTAGACAACAGATATTAAAGAATGTTGTAGATCTATTTGTAAATACTAGAGAGAATTGTCACAGATTTAAATATTTTTCTAAATATATTTATGATTATCTTTCTAACCTGAAAGGTTCAGGTTCCTAATATATATTATTGTTTTTCTCTCTTTTTTTTTTCTTGTACAAAATGTTTATAACTTTTGAAAAAGGCATCTCCTTATCGTGTAACTGAAAGTTGCTGATGGCTTGCGCCATCTATCGGAATAAATATCAACTATTCTCGTTGCTTTTTATTTATTCCAGAATTGGCCAAATACCCATTCTTGATTAATCAAGAAAAGCTAACCACTGACGCGTTTCGGGCTGTTGGCCCTCATCAGCGTGGTGCAAGCTGTACCTCAACGACCAAAAAACTGGTCATTCAGGCATCCTGAAAAATCATGAAACGGGTAGTTAAGGCCAGATTTCGTGAGACCGCGACACAATGTGGAAAAAATAGTACAAATGTGAGAACGTACTGAGATAAGGTGCATAAATTATGAAAAAAAAGGCATCTCCTTATCTTGCAACTGAAAGTTGCTGATGGCTTGCGCCATGTTCATAAGTGTTTCTGTTTAAATATGTAAATCGACGCAATTATCTCTAGCCGGGATATCGCGTTTTTTTGTGTTGAAATAAGATTTTAAAAAATGTATATTGGTGTAGCTATTCAAACTTCTTAATCGTGTGAGCCAGTGATACAATTTATGTAAGCCTTTGGATTATTTCATAGAAAAATGAATATATAAACGAGAGGAAGGAACATCCTGGAGTGTCTCCATTTATCCATTATTGGAATCGGAAATTATAATCGTCACTGATATGGGAGAGAGAGAAGAATTATATCAATATTGCGTATCCACACCATAGATTCTGGAATCCACGATTGGGTAGTTTTCTTGTGAAAATGGGTATTTCCACCAATAGGCAGGCAATTTAACTACACGATTTCTAAATAACGTCTTTAATTAAACCTCATTTTTTAAACTTATTTCAATTTAAAGCGCTATGTCCCCCTAGGGACACTTACAGTGTCATACATGTATGCCTTTACATTTGTCTATACATATATATATACAATAATTTTCAGGCCGTGAATAGAATAGTCATATGATGTTAACAATGAGAAAGAGAGAAAATTTTAATTAAACCTTAATAATACCTTAGAGACGATTTTATTGGATTTTCGAAACATTTTTTTTTTTTTGTTGATTGAAATTTCTCTTTATTTAACTTTTATCCTCTAGAAACAGGAGTAATTTTTAGAAAAAATACAACGAAAGGATATCGGCAACTCTAAAATATTAAAATAGGAATTCTCCAATATCTCCAGATGTAGATATTTTGTAATTTTCAATAAATCTATCCTATTTATCTCGCTTTTTTGGATTAAATATTTTTAATTACAATCTATATGATATTTTTGTCATTGAATCTTTTATATTGTAAGATATATTATGCGCTACTAGATGTATATTTGATATTTATAATATAATTTTCAAAGGTAGAGAAAGACCTTTTTAGAAATTCTGTTAAACTTGCATTTTCGTTACTTCGTAGAAAATAAAGGATTCCTCACGGCTTTGGATCAAAATGAGAAATCTCTTACATATCAGGTAACATATATAGCATTTTCTTCTGCGAAAACAATTTTCATTAGAGCATTTGATATTCCATATTTGTTGATAAATAGATTGAATAAAAAAGACGTTGAATAGCATCTAATATTTGTCCTCTTCCCACTCCTGAATTATTCAGTAGGGGGCGATAACACGGAGAAATAAGATTAGAAAGAAACCGACAAAAATGGCGTCTAAAAATTGGGACATTTTAAAATACCGCTTGTCTCCTCCCCGCGGGCGAAGCGCTATATCAACCCTCTTGAAAAAAATATGGCAAAAAAATAGAAGTTTAAAACTTTCTAGATATTAATTTCTACTTGTGTCTTGAGTTTTATTTCCACAAATAATAGCGAAAGAAAATATGTTTTGGTGATACACATAGAGAAATTTACTTTTAAAATAACGTATTTTAAACGCCAAAATTTAAAAATATATATTATGTTTGAATGTTTATGTGTTTTTTCTTGAACAATACGCAATATACTAATGTTATCATTAATTTAGATTCAGTTTCACTTATTTATATTGACTCTATGTTCTCTCTATATTTTTATATTTATTCTTTTCGAGATAATACTCCCTTGTAACAATATTCAAAGTGGAAATATCCCTGTATCGTGTTTTTTTTCTCCTGTAGAAGGGCTTCCATACCTGAAAGCTAGAGAGATTTGGAAATAGAATTTAAAAAAAAAACCTATCCCTGTGTTATAATGTGTCAAAGATACTGCAGCTATAGAGAAATTTTCAAATGCTTCACGCCAGGTTTCCCATTTCTTCTCACCATTGTATGGCACAAATTCGGCAGGTGGCTTAATATTTTCCATGTTTTGTAATTCTGCACTTTTTTAGAGACCTACACAAAGCTCAAAAACAGAAAAATTCCCATGTCGACTGCGCCATGTTATAATATGTCAAAGATACTAGAGGCGACAATCACACATTGTCTGGCTGAAAATAATTTATTTTAAAGCGAGCAGAATTTACATATTAGAAGGTTGCCATGAATTTGCATAGCGTTAAAAGATAAAGCAATATTTATATATGAATGAAAATAGTTAATCATATAAAACGGACAAAATGCATAGTATATGATAATTTATCATATATCACAACACCCTGGAGGCTTAATATTTCCACTTTGATTTATTTTATATTTATATAATATTATATGAAAGATATAATAAAATAATTCTTCAAAATAAAGACACTTCGGCCAGTAAATATTTTTATTAAAAAATAAAAAATATTTACTGACCGAAGTATCTTTAATTTAAAGAACTATGAATGCCGGCCAGGCAACCTCTATCTTCACGTTAATAAAAGTAGTTTTTAATCTCAAAATATCTCCTTCTTTTTAACCAAGCCTCTAAATAGCATCTCCAATGGCCTTCCTATAAAGTCGGTCTCGTCCGATTTTCTCAGTAGCTCAATCATAGAATATCTAATAGAAACTTACTAGGTTTCATCTGCTTATGAACCAGGTAAATCCGGGATAACCTGAGGAATGGATCAGTGTCTTATATACTTTAGCCACGTTTTAAAAGTTAAAAGAGAAAACGAAAATATAACGTGGTGAGTTTCTTTTTATTGAAAATACAAGCTTTCAAGCAAAACGCTTTTCTTCAGGTAATCCAAGAAAATGTGCGGAGAGGTATATACACCCAACTAAGTAAGATTTGAATATTGAAGCGGAATTGTCACGTACAAGCACGTATCAACACACCTAGAGAGCGAGCGAGAAATCCAGTTTAAAATAAGTTTAAAATAAAAAATATATACATAAATCGGGAAAACACTTGAGGTTAAAATTCCTTATGCGGGATCCATGCTATTACAAAAAGCTATGTACTGCGGGGGTAGTTCAATTTTTTTATTGAGGCTCGGAATTTTATTGGAAACCAAAGCCTCCAGGACCAGTCGTTGATATTTTCCGCGTATGTTACTGTAAATACATTGGGTGTCTGTGAAATCAAATGAATGCTGTGTTTCTGCCATGTGCTGATAAATCTGGGAACGGCTGTCTTTGTTCATGATGTTCATGGCAGAAACACAGCATTCATTTGATTTCACAGACACCCAATGTATTTACAGTAACATACGCGGAAAATATCAACGACTGGTCCTGGAGGCTTTGGTTTCCAATAAAATTCCGAGCCTCAATAGAAAAATTGAACTACCCCCGCAGTACATAGCTTTTTGTAATAGCATGGATCCCGCATAAGGAATTTTAACCTCAAGTGTTTTCCCGATTTATGTATATATTTTTTTATTTTAAACTTATTTTAAACTGGATTTCTCGCTCGCTCTCTAGGTGTGTTGATACGTGCTTGTTCGTGGCAATTCCTCTTCAATATTCAAATCTTACTTAGTTGGGTGTATATACCTCTCCGCACATTTTCTTGGATTATCTGAAGAAAAGCGTTTTGCTTGAAAGCTTGTATTTTCAATAAAAAGAAACTCACCACGTTATATTTTCGTTTTCTCTTTTATCAGTGTCTTATGTTGGTAGATTTCTACTCTTTTGCTCTCAGTCCGGGAGGTGTTCGCCTCCTGCGAAGTGCCACTGGATCTGCAGGCCTGGCTGTTCGGCGTCGGCCTCCATCTCGAAGCAATGAAGATCATAAGTGTAGTGAAGGATACCATCTACAAGTACCATCTTGGTCTTGAGATGGGTAATGGCAGCCAACACCTAGACCTGCCCACTCTGTGGGAAAGAACTCTCGCAGTCCACCGGTGGCGGAGTCTTTCCCGCGGTGGGCCCCACCAATGAAGACTGTAAATATTATATATATATGTAAATTTATCAATTATTTTTATCTATTTATATCTATTTATTCATATATTTATCATTATATAATCATATATATTCATATTTATATTTATTCAGTATTTAACCTTATATAATCTTATATGGACATTGAAATAAATCAGTTTCAATCTCAATCTCTCTCTCTGATAACTGACTGACTACTGTTGTATATATATTTTAATTGATAAATTATAATCACAGAGTATGTGTGTGAGATCACCAGTTAATAGGCGCAAACCGGAAGAAAAAAAAAAGTTCGTTTGTTCAATATTAGTTTCTCTTTTATATTTTGTTCACTCTCTCTTGTAAATCAATAAATATAATGTTTGATTATAATTTTCTTGGAATCAGTTTCATTAAAATATTCTAAGAAAAGTCAAAAACTTCACTAATTGACCAACAAAGTATAGCATTCTAGTATAACTAAATGACTGCACCAAGCAGAAAGTTCAAATTTCACTGTGACAAGATGTCAAGCAAGCAGAAAACGACCAACACTGCAACATAGGTGAGCATCCCCAGGCCCTGGGCGGAAAGAGGGAGAAGGTTGCTAAAAGAAAATGTTTCACAGAAAGAAACTATTATCTCTCTTAAGATTATATACAAGGGCGTACTTGGATCTGTAAAGAAAAATATATATTTTCTCAAAATATTTCGAGATATTTCTCCCTCTCTATTCATTTATTGCACAGTATTATAGTGCATTGCACATACTGTGCAATAAATTGATAAAGAGGGAGCAATCTCTCGAAAAATTTGGGGAAAAAAAATTCTTTACAGATCCAGGTACGCCCTTTTATATAATCTTAATTGATGGATCGCCTTTCGACTCAAACTATTATCTCTCTGATAAAATATTCTAAATTTATTTTAACAACTTCTCTTAATTTTGGCAATTTTGATCTTTCCAATTGTAAATAACGCGGCGACCATAGCATCTTTCGAAAACCTTTCTTTTCATTGAAGCACTCAATCTTTCACTCCCTTTAATTCATTTTTAACATACTGGTTCACACATAACTGTCATTAATAACACTAAAGTTCATTCAATAAATTCCAAATTTAGATAGGCTTAAAGATACTCTAAGGCCATGTTGCATATTGTTTACCTTTAATGAATGTATTTATGCGATATGAAACTTAAACGGTAGACTTTTTATCATATTTAAGTTCAGATGTATCTCTCCCTGTAAATTTTATCAAACAGTAGATTGCGAATTATTCAATCCTGCTGCGACATTAAGTAACATATCGACACGTTTGTTGTACCATAGATGTCAAAAACTTTAGTTAAATCTTTTTATTTCTCATTTATAAGGATATCCTTAAAATTCGTTTTAACTCTTATTATATGGCCTTTTTTTAATAATTTGGATACCATATTACTTTTAGACATATTTTGATCATCTGAGGATAAAATGATTATTTTACGGAAAGTCTAAAATTGTAGCCTTTCACCAACCTTTTGGGTATAATATTATTTTAAAATTGTAATATATGGCTAAATGGTTTTTGAAAGTAGCCTTTGATTATAAAAATTAATTACTGCTAAAACGTGAACAGTCTGATGTTCTACAGCGTTGAAAATCGTTATTTGAAAAGGTAAATAACACCTTGTGCGCAAATTGATACAGTTTTTAAGATTTATGAAAGCAAATGGACGATTTTAAATATATAGCCATCAACACAATGTTTTCTTTAACATATATATTCTGTTCTTATCTTTTAACCAGCTTAAAAATCGGTCAGGTTATTATTTTGAAATAATCTCTTCAAGTTTTCTAATTTCGCTTTTTTTTTTCTTTATATCATGAAGACTTCTAGACACCATCTAGCGTCTTCGGTTTTCTAGATTCAAGAGCAGTTTCCAGAAATCCTAAAACACAAAATTCCATAGGGGTAAGCCTGGAGATTTGGCACGGATGTGGTTAAAAGGGATATACGAAATTCCGGTTTCTTCCTTTTTTTTGTCCAGGTATTGACGTGTTGAACATGAGGAATGACGCGTGGCTTTATTCTGGTGAGCCATGTGAGCCATCTTGGATACAAATATGGGACCTTATTGTCCAATAATGGGCCAAAGAAAGGTTTTGATATATTTTCGGATTTATCTTGACATTTGGCTTCACCTTCCTTATAGGAAGCTTCCCATTGTAGCAGAAACCTGCAACCCGATCATTATGCCATTTAAGAAACTATCCTTGCATTGTTTGACCTTGTACTGAAAGGTGTTTATTTGAGAGTTAGCGTAGTAAATGGCACGGGGTTGGTTGTTATCATTGGGGTAAACCCATGCCTCGTCCAGTGTAACAACATTCTTCCATCTTTCACCTGCCAGTAACTTTTCATAAAAGGTCCTGCTGCAGGTCTTGCGCTCCTCTATATGATGCGGGTTTAGAACTTGAATTTTACCTTTTATACGTATTTAAAGCCGTTTTTTTCTGTTAATATGGTTAACGGCAGAAGGTGATACGTTGTTTATTGTGGGAATGTTCCTTAAGAAGGTTTAGCAATTCTTGATCCTTCGAATAAATAAAACATCACTTGAATCAGGTGCTTCATTCGTTTACTACAGAGTTGAAAATTCGTTCGTTTGAAATGGAAATAATTCGCCCTTTATACATAATAAAACTATTGAGCAAGAATTATTTTCTAAAACACAACAAATCTTCTACTGTCCTTTATACGATGATTTATAGTTGGAGGGCAAAGCTCATTAATAATGAATCTGCAACAATACAGTCAACTTTTATGAAAGGATCAAGTTAATAAAATATTTGTTTAAGTTTTATATCAACGTTATTTCTTATTAGTTATTTAAAGACATAAAACGCACATACAAAGGGATCTTATAAAGGTTTATTTTAATTTTTTAATGATGGTGGGTGATTTACAATTTTCTTATTTTCATTCAAATTTATATATATTGCTGCATCAATTTTAATGCGCCCTAGATTTATTCAAAATATTCTATGATATTTAATATTTATTTAAAACAGATTATTTAGATTATCATCATTCATTTTTATAGTTTCATTCCTTTTGTAATATTTTATTGTACATATATCTTGATTAGTTATTGGAGCGAGAGAGGACCTAAACGAAGACTGCGGAACACGACCTACGAGGAAGACAACGAATAAATAAACACAATAACTTTAAAAGGTAATTTATTTTTATTTACTTTTATTTATTTGCTTTGAATATGGAAACCCGCTCGGGAAACGTGTATAACACCACGAAGGAAGAAACCAAGGTCGACGACCCAGCAAAGCTGCAACTTTGTGTAACAATATGATTAGAAATATTTATGAATACTTCATATATATTTCAAATAAACACATATTCATTTATTTAAGATCTGCTAAATATACTTAATTAATATATTTTACATTCAAATAATCAACTCTAAAATATTTCTAGATATTCTTTTAAAGAGTAAACAAGACAGAATATAAGCACAAATAAATGATGAAATCTGCAATAATACGTACAATATAAAATTCTTAAAATAACATTACGAAACTAAAATAAATATCATTACTAATCATAAAATCATACAATTATATATTTACAATTTTAAAGTTTATATTTCTAGAGTCTGCTATATCCCTACATCACCATTAACTAAGTTACGCTTGGTTAATGTAAGGTTGGGCCTGAGTTAAATCTTATATGTTGTTTACTTTTTATTCTACTTCTGGTTGTTTGAACATCATCTGCCACTGTCTGTTCAGTAGGGTGAAAGTTTGGTTTTTTGATTGTATTGTCAGGACATACCACAGTTAGAAATAAGCCAGTTTTAGTCTATCAATGGATATGAATATTGTAGTGTATTTGCATGTTTGGATATTTGTAGAAATGCAAATATCTTCTCTGCGTACTCAATTATTGCTTTTAGGAATATGTAGATATATAGCGGCACTAGCAGTCAGTCAGTAGGATACTGTAGGGTATTTCTAATATTTCCTAAGTCCGTGACCTAATAGAAGCAACACCTAATATTGTCAACACCTCATCCTGGCTACATCTCTATCTAGCGATACAAATATATTATCACCGTTCATGTCAAGAACGAAATTCCACTCTCTTTCCACTTTCCTATATGGTCCGTTATAAGATAGCTCAAGTGTATTTTCACTTTATCACATGTAAGCAAGTATTCATGCTCATACGAACAAATATTGCTCTTGATGTCTTAGATCTTTTCTGGCTTTAGGTCTCTTAAGTATTTTCACAAATCATTAATGAAGGCATTGGATAATTAAAAAAAATCACTAGGGAGTCTGATTGCTACATAAATATTTTTTCTGTTGAACACTTTACATATCATATTATTCATTTAAATAAAAAGGCATATATTGGATCAAAAAATCATTTATTTTACCAATATTTCAGTTGGCTGAACGCCAACCTTTATGTTGTTAAACATTTTAAAGTGTGTCAACAACAAACTTAGCGCCACAAGGCGCCACCCTTTTTGAGAATGTGAACATTATTTTTTACTTTTACAGCATGCTTTTGTTTTAAAAGGACAAAATGACATTCATTTGGAGGGGATAATAGAGAATGTGGAATTTTTGACACGACCTGTTGGGGCACTCATTCTAAACCTTTCACACACACACACAATATAGAGATATACAAGATTATATAAAAGTGGGAGATTATGACAGCAACAACAACAAAAAATATTTTTTAAAAAACATGGTGAAATGGCCGGATGAAATGGGATGCCCAACTTTTATTCAGTTTCTAGTAGTAAAAAAATATTGTATTATAGCTGCCCGTAGTACCATCAAGACTGCTGTTTCTGTCCATCTCAAAGTTATGTGTGAATTCTAATATCAGTTTATAAAGTTTTATGAAATTTTCTTATTTTACAATTACTCTTAGGATGGCTTGAAGTGATGTGCTGGATTTTGATTCCAAATATTGTTCCAAGTTCTTTAAAAACTGCTGAATCAAATTGCTTCGCACAATCATTAATAACAGTGGTAGGCATATCAATACGGGCAATCCAGTTCTCGTAAAATACTTTGGCGATGCGTTCTGCTTTGATGTCTCTTATTGGAATAACTTCCAGCCAACCAGTAAAGCGATAAATGCTTGTTAGGCAGTAAATTTGATCATTTGATGGTGGTAGGAACCGATACAATAAACTTTTATGACACTAAACTTATCTGCCTTCTTCGAAAAACTCCCTATTCCAGATTTTATATACCTAGATATCTTGAAAACCCGACAATCCAATGCATGTACGAGCCCATTCCTTGACATCCTTCTTTATTTCCAAAAATAATAATCACTGGTAAAACATCATCTGAGAGAAAGCTCGAGTCGATTGAATTAATATTTTTGCAAGAAACTCTTCCTTGGAAGATTTTTATTTATCTTAAATGATCCTTCTTTATATTTATCGTCCAAATATATATTGCTGTCATTTTTTGACGCTTACCTTGATTCAAAGATGAACTATTCCATGAATTAGCTGGAACATATTTTCCTAATTTCTTTGAGAATAAATGATCTAATTATTCTATTTTCGTTATCTTACCATAATAGTTTACTAATGGTAAAGAAAATTGTTGAAACTTGAGATTTTTTATTGTTTTAAGGATGCCAACTCAGTGTCATTGATTTATTTAAATGTTATTTTATTGATATCAATAATTGAAATTTCTTCTATCCTTGATAATGTAACTGGTACAATGTTGCTCTTTAAAAAAACATGTCTATTATTATGATACATTAGCACACCACTGATGAGCCAGACCCTCCCATTAATTTTTCCATTGCAGTAAGTACAGTAGAAATTGTTTATTTTCAAAAAGAATCTTACACGTCTATAATAGTTTCGAATTTTGATGTCTAATATTCATAGTGAAATTAGATATGTAAACAAAATCAGGTTGATATCTCTAAAAATAATATGAGATTGTTATTCTTAATGTAGTATCCTTTTTCATGTGTTTGTAAATGCAAGATAGCAATGAAATAACTAGAGGAAGTTACCGGAGGATTGCCTTTTATTTGTAAATAATTTGTTTTTGAGAGAGATTGGAATTCGACTCACGATTTTGCGTGTTATACTTGCGCAGGGGCCATGCTTATCTTCTCTTTATCGTTCCTATTGTAGTAGTTGTACCGCCGAACTGGTATCACAGGGGCCATGCTAATCTTCTCTTTATCGTTCCTATTGTAGTAGTTGTACCGCCGAACTGGTATCACTGGGGCCATGCTAATATTCTCTTTATCGTTCCTATTGTAGTAGTTGTACCGCCGAACTGGTATCACAGGGGCCATGCTAATCTTCTCTTTATCGTTCCTATTGTAGTAGTTGTACCGCCGAACTGGTATCACGGGGGCCATGCTAATCTTCTCTGTATCGTTCCTATTGTAGTAGTTGTACCGCCGAACTGGTATCACGGGGGCCATGCTAATCTTCTCTGTATCGTTCCTATTGTAGTAGTTGTACCGCCGAACTGGTATCAAAGGGGCTGTAGTATTATTAATAACCACAGACACGGTTAGCCATTAAAAGTTGTTTTTATTTCAAAAAGTCCGTCGACTTATTTAGACATACAATTTTAGTAAAATGGTATTCTAACAAAATAAAATATAACATATTGTTTACAATAGAATATAAAATAATTTTAAAAAGAATAATTAAATATTTACATTTACAAAATGTAACTTTTATAACACACAAAGTTTAACACAGCGCCATCTAGGTGTGGCAATTGGAATTATTTAACCCTACATTCACTCCCCCTCCAGTGACCGAGGTCACGCTATGTTAAAATCTTTGGGGAGGATGAATCACTCTGCCACTACGAGTCCTTTGGGGTTCCTCAAAATGGACTTTCTGGGTACGGGCCTTGGAAGGTTGCAGGTCCTGCAGGATCCCTGGTTACTGGCGCCGGTCATCATCTTCAGGGTATGACTCCTTCAGAAGATAAGCTGGTTTCAAACGGTCGAGGGAAACATTGTATTTTTTTTCCTATAACCATTACTGTAAAATATTTTACAGTCCTCTTCAAAACCTTAAATGGGCCTTCATAAGCCGGTTCTAGAGGTTTTTTAACTCCTCTGTCCTTTCTAATAAATACGTGGGAGCAACTTTGCAGGTCCTTATGAATGAAAACATTAGGATTCCGGTTGATTCTTGATTTCATGGGTTGGAGGGAAGACATGTCTTTTTGCAAGTTTTTGATTAGATCATCTCTATCTCTCGTTTGTTGAGAGTCCTGGAAAATTTCTCCTGGAAGTCTTATGGTCTTGCCAAATACCATTTGTGCTATGGAAAAATCAGAAGAACCATAGATTGAGGATCTTAATCCTAAGAGTACTGAAGGCAGTCTCTCGGTCCACCTGATGTAGTTGTGAGAACTTATTGCGGTTTTCAAAGTTCGATGGAACCTTTCAATTTTGCCATTGCTCTGGGGGTGGTATGAAGTCGTATGCTTCAACTGGATTCCGCACATTTTGGCAAATTCCTTAAGTTTCTGAGACATGAATTGCATGCCTCTATCAGTTATTAGATGGCATGGGGTTCCATATCTGCTGATCCATTCCTTATAGAAGGATTTGATTATGGTATCTGCTTTTATGTCTTCCAATGGCAGAACTTCCACCCACTTGGTAAAACGGTCGATAAGGGTTAGGCAATAGGTTTTTCCTTCCGATGGGGGTAGAGGTCCAATTAAGTCGATGTGGACGGTTCCAAACCGCTCATCAGGTTTCCCGAATTCACCATACACAGTTTTGGTATGACGAGTTATTTTACTCTTCTGGCAGTTTATGCATCCCTTAGTCCAATTCCTAATGTCTTTGTTGATATTAAGCCATATATAACGCGAGGTCACTTCTCTGACTGTAGTCTTAATTCCTGGATGAGACAGTCCATGAATTGATGTGAAGACGTTCATCCTGAATTCTTCCGGAATATATGGCCTTATTCTGTTAGTGGAGATATCGCACCAAAGGGTTTTTCCTGAAGGCAAGCGACGCTCTTTAAAAATCAGCGACTTGTTTTGTGACCGAAGATTCGATAATTCAGTATCGTATTGTTGTTTCTCAGCAATGATGTCGTAATCAATTGAGATGATTTCAGATATTCTTGATAACGTATCGGCCACCATGTTGTTTTTGCTGCTGACGTGCCGAATCGAAGTCGTGAATTAGGAGATGTATTGCAACTGTCTAACTTGACGGGGAGAAGCTTTTTCGAGGTTTTGTTGGAAGGCGTAGATCAGTGGTTTCTGATCAGTAAAAATGGTAAAATCTCGACCCTCCAAGAAAAATGTAAGATGTTTGATTGCCGAAAAAATAGCAAGCAATTCGCGCTCATAAGTGCTATATTTGGTCTGGCTTTCGCTCAATTTCTTTGAAAAGAACGCTATGGGCTTCCAAGCTCCATCTATGAAATGTTGTAGGACTGCACCCATTGCTCTGTCGGAAGCGTCGGTAAATAGAGCCAAAGGACATTCGGGGTCAGGGAATGTCAATAGTGCTTCTTTTGATAATTCTGTTTTGCACTTTATAAATTTCTGTTCAGCTTCTTCCGTCCGTTCTTAATGTAGTATCCTTTTCCATGTGTTTGTAAATGCAAGATAGCAATGAAATAACTAGAGGAAGTTACCGGAGGATTGCCTTTTATTTGTAAATAATTTGTTTTTGAGAGAGATTGGAATTCGACTCACGATTTTGCGTGTTATCCTTGCGCAGGGGCCATGCTTATCTTCTCTTTATCGTTCCTATTGTAGTAGTTGTACCGCCGAACTGGTATCACAGGGGCCATGCTAATCTTCTCTTTATCGTTCCTATTGTAGTAGTTGTACCGCCGAACTGGTATCACTGGGGCCATGCTAATATTCTCTTTATCGTTCCTATTGTAGTAGTTGTACCGCCGAACTGGTATCACAGGGGCCATGCTAATCTTCTCTTTATCGTTCCTATTGTAGTAGTTGTACCGCCGAACTGGTATCACAGGTGTCATGCTAATCTTCTCTTTATCGTTCCTATTGTAGTAGTTGTACCGCCGAACTGGTATCACGGGGGCCATGCTAATCTTCTCTGTATCGTTCCTATTGTAGTAGTTGTACCGCCGAACTGGTATCACGGGGGCCATGCTAATCTTCTCTGTATCGTTCCTATTGTAGTAGTTGTACCGCCGAACTGGTATCAAAGGGGCTGTAGTATTATTAATAACCACAGACACGGTTAGCCATTAAAAGTTGTTTTTATTTCAAAAAGTCCGTCGACTTATTTAGACATACAATTTTAGTAAAATGGTATTCTAACAAAATAAAATATAACATATTGTTTACAATAGAATATAAAATAATTTAAAAAAGAATAATTAAATATTTACATTTACAAAATGTAACTTTTATAACACACAAAGTTTAACACAGCGCCATCTAGGTGTGGCAATTGGAATTATTTAACCCTACATTCACTCCCCCTCCAGTGACCGAGGTCACGCTATGTTAAAATCTTTGGGGAGGATGAATCACTCTGCCACTACGAGTCCTTTGGGGTTCCTCAAAATGGACTTTCTGGGTACGGGCCTTGGAAGGTTGCAGGTCCTGCAGGATCCCTGGTTACTGGCGCCGGTCATCATCTTCAGGGTATGACTCCTTCAGAAGATAAGCTGGTTTCAAACGGTCGAGGGAAACATTGTATTTTTTTTCCTATAACCATTACTGTAAAATATTTTACAGTCCTCTTCAAAACCTTAAATGGGCCTTCATAAGCCGGTTCTAGAGGTTTTTTAACTCCTCTGTCCTTTCTAATAAATACGTGGGAGCAACTTTGCAGGTCCTTATGAATGAAAACATTAGGATTCCGGTTGATTCTTGATTTCATGGGTTGGAGGGAAGACATGTCTTTTTGCAAGTTTTTGATTAGATCATCTCTATCTCTCGTTTGTTGAGAGTCCTGGAAAATTTCTCCTGGAAGTCTTATGGTCTTGCCAAATACCATTTGTGCTATGGAAAAATCAGAAGAACCATAGATTGAGGATCTTAATCCTAAGAGTACTGAAGGCAGTCTCTCGGTCGCCCTGATGTAGTTGTGAGAACTTATTGCGGTTTTCAAAGTTCGATGGAACCTTTCAATTTTGCCATTGCTCTGGGGGTGGTATGAAGTCGTATGCTTCAACTGGATTCCGCACATTTTGGCAAATTCCTTAAGTTTCTGAGACATGAATTGCATGCCTCTATCAGTTATTAGATGGCATGGGGTTCCATATCTGCTGATCCATTCCTTATAGAAGGATTTGATTATGGTATCTGCTTTTATGTCTTCCAATGGCAGAACTTCCACCCACTTGGTAAAACGGTCGATAAGGGTTAGGCAATAGGTTTTTCTTTCCGATGGGGGTAGAGGTCCAATTAAGTCGATGTGGACGGTTCCAAACCGCTCATCAGGTTTCCCGAATTCACCATACACAGTTTTGGTATGACGAGTTATTTTACTCTTCTGGCAGTTTATGCATCCCTTAGTCCAATTCCTAATGTCTTTGTTGATATTAAGCCATATATAACGCGAGGTCACTTCTCTGACTGTAGTCTTAATTCCTGGATGAGACAGTCCATGAATTGATGTGAAGACGTTCATCCTGAATTCTTCCGGAATATATGGCCTTATTCTGTTGGTGGAGATATCGCACCAAAGGGTTTTTCCTGAAGGCAAGCGACGCTCTTTAAAAATCAGCGACTTGTTTTGTGACCGAAGATTCGATAATTCAGTATCGTATTGTTGTTTCTCAGCAATGATGTCGTAATCAATTGAGATGATTTCAGATATTCTTGACAACGTATCGGCCACCATGTTGTTTTTGCTGCTGACGTGCCGAATCGAAGTCGTGAATTAGGAGATGTATTGCAACTGCCTAACTTGACGGGGAGAAGCTTTTTCGAGGTTTTGTTGGAAGGCGTAGATCAGTGGTTTCTGATCAGTAAAAATGGTAAAATCTCGACCCTCCAAGAAAAATGTAAGATGTTTGATTGCCGAAAAAATAGCAAGCAATTCGCGCTCATAAGTGCTATATTTGGTCTGGCTTTCGCTCAATTTCTTTGAAAAGAACGCTATGGGCTTCCAAGCTCCATCTATGAAATGTTGTAGGACTGCACCCATTGCTCTGTCGGAAGCGTCGGTAAATAGAGCCAAAGGACATTCGGGGTCAGGGAATGTCAATAGTGCTTCTTTTGATAATTCTGTTTTGCACTTTATAAATTTCTGTTCAGCTTCTTCCGTCCAGGGGATAGGGCGCTTATTATTTTTCTTAGAGCCCTTCAAGAAATCGTTCAAGATAGCTTGATCTTCAGATGCATTCTTCAAGAATCGACGATAAAAATTTAGCATCCCTAAAAATCTTCTTAGATCTTGCACTGTTTCAGGTTTTTTGTAATCCACTATGGTTTGAACTTTCGATTCTGTTGGTCTTATTCCTTCTGGAGTGATCCAATATCCTAGGAATTCGACGTTATTGACGTTTAGGACGGTCTTCGCTTGGTTGATGCGTAGTCCATATCGATCCAGTCTTGAAAAAACTGCTCTCAAATGACTCTCATGTTCTTCTTCGCTCTCTTGGCAATTGGAATTATTTAACCCTACAGGGCCATGCTAATCTTCTCTGTATCGTTCCTATTGTAGTAGTTGTACTGCCGAACTGGTATCACAGGGGCCATACTAATATTCTCTCTATCTTTCCTATTGTAGTAGTTGTACCGCTGAACTGGTATCACAGGGGCCATGCTAATATTTTATGTATCGTTCCTATTGTAGTAGTTGTACCGCCGAACTGGTATCACAGCGGCCATGCTAATCTTCTCTGTATCGTTCCTATTGTAGTAGTTGTACCGCCGAACTGGTATCACAGAGGCCATGCTAATCTTTTTTGTATCGTTCCTATTGTAGTAGTTGTACCGCCGAACTGGTATCACAGAGGCCATGCTAATCTTCTCTGTATCGTTCCTATTGTAGTAGTTGTACCGCCGAACTGGTATCACAGAGGCCATGCTAATCTTCTCTGTATCGTTCCTATTGTAGTAGTTGTACCGCCGAACTGGTATCACAGGGGCCATGCTAATCTTCTCTGTATCGTTCCTATTGTAGTAGTTGTACCGCCGAACTGGTATCACAGAGGCCATGCTAATCTTTTTTGTATCGTCCCTATTGTAGTAGTTGTACCGCCGAACTGGTATCACAGGGGCCATGCTAATCTTCTCTGTATCGTCCCTATTGTAGTAGTTGAACCGCCGAACTGGTATCACAGGGGCCATGCTAATCTTCTCTGTATTGTTCCTATTGTAGTAGTTGTACCGCCGAACTGGTATCACAGAGGCCATGCTAATCTTTTTTGTATCGTTCCTATTGTAGTAGTTGTACCGCCGAACTGGTATCACAGGGACCATGCTAATCTTTTTTGTATCGTTCCTATTGTAGTAGTTGTACCGCCGAACTGGTATCACAGAGGCCATGCTAATCTTCTCTGTATCGTTCCTATTGTAGTAGTTGTACCGCCGAACTGGTATCACAGAGGCCATGCTAATCTTCTCTGTATCGTTCCTATTGTAGTAGTTGTACCGCCGAACTGGTATCACAGAGGCCATGCTAATCTTCTCTGTATCGTTCCTATTGTAGTAGTTGTACCGCCGAACTGGTATCACAGGGGCCATGCTAATCTTCTCTGTATCGTCCCTATTGTAGTAGTTGAACCGCCGAACTGGTATCACAGGGGCCATGCTAATCTTCTCTGTATTGTTCCAATTTTAGTATATGTACCGCCGAACAAGCGTCTATTATATACCTTGTATAATTGTAATATTTTAAAATTCTTTTAGTATATTTGTGCTTTTATCGGACTTAATTTTTATGAGTTTATGGTGATTATTCATTAATGAGAATTTTCGTTCTTTATCTGTTAGATACTTAAAATATTATTTTTCTATATTAAAAGCTCTACACACTCATGATTTTGAATATTTATACTACTAAATTGAGCCTGAAGCAGTTCTTAAAAGAATACTAAATTATTTCCTGAATCTCTAACAGAAAAATAAAATAGAATCTCTTCTTCTTCTTCCTCCCCTTCCCCACTCAATCATATTAGGGTATCAAGTTGTGACCCTTGATGGTGTCTGTTTGACAGCCATCATGACTGGGTGAAGTAGAATGTGTCTGCCTTTGTCATCAAGACTGGGAGCACTACTCAGTGGCAGGCCGACTAAGCTCCAAAAGAAATGGCTGCCTCTGACATGAGGAACAGACGCCATGTGCAGATGCTCCTAACATGGAGTACAAACGCTGCTTATCCTGTATCCCTGGATTAGGAGCCCTTACAGGGTACTATCAGCCGGGCCAGCTGAGCCCAGGTTTTTCAGTGAGCTTGTTACTGCTCCCCCTCCTTCTTTTTCATCCGGGCTT
Organism: Cordylochernes scorpioides; assembly: GCA_030710605.1. Lineage (NCBI taxonomy): Eukaryota > Metazoa > Arthropoda > Arachnida > Pseudoscorpiones > Chernetidae > Cordylochernes > Cordylochernes scorpioides. The sequence continues at coordinate 110,737,012 of CP092867.1, forward strand.
GGGACCGGCAAAGGCGGAGTTATAGAATCTCTTTACTGAAAATAAAATTACTATAAACTCATAAATATTAATGCTTATAAAAGCATAGATATATTCGAAACATTTTAAAGTTTTAATTGTTTAAATTTCGGAGAAACAAACTCTATCTTCATATAAAGGTATTCTTATGGGAACTTCTTTTAATTCTTTACTTGCTAATTTACTTTTACATACATATGGACAAGCTATTACATTAATAATAACATACCCTCCCCCTTATTTTGTAGATACTTAGACGACATTTTAATTTTAACCCAATTTTATATTTCAAGAAAATTGCTAATAACATTTATTCAACATAACTCAATCTTATTAGCAACAAATTACAATTCTAAAAATAAAATTGCCAATTTCTTAGACCTCAACATCAATTTAAAAACACAAACAAATTACAATGTTCGACAAAAGAAAAACCTTTAATTTTAAAATCAATGATTACTGTTATATTTCTTGTCCAACATTTCTATGGATTGCGCTAAAAGGATCTAGTTTGGAAAAAAAGTCTTAAAATGTGTTTTTACAAATAATAAATAATAAATTAAACAATTTCTTGAAATATATTATTTTCTAGAAATAAATATATTTCGAATGGATATATATTAGCCACATTATTATTGTGAAAATATTCTGATTTAGTGTTTTAAAATTATCTGAAAAATAACAAATTTAACTACAATTTCAACCATCCTATTCCAATTTTATAATTTATTTTTTATAATCATATTTTATAAAACATCATTTTATTAAATATTCTGGCCATATATATAAAACTTCTATTACTCTTTTTAATATCATATATATTACTCTTTTTAAAATAAAAGGTCGTAAATTTATTTTTTACAAACTTCTCATTTTCGAAATATACTTTTATTTACAATATTTTTGTTTCTATAATTGTTTTATTATTGTTTTAATGTATGGAATTTTAATTTACAAACCCAAACGATATATAAAATCACAAATCAACAAAAAATAGATACATATAATAAAAATATGAAAATGAAATATAAATATGAATATTTTTATTCTCCCTTTCTTTGACTGAGGAGTATCTGGTTCGTTACTCTAGTCGCTTTTGTTTTTGAACAAGTGTATGACGGCCTTAAGCCGAATTAAAAGCTTGGATCCGTAGTGTTGAATCAGACTACGAAATATTTAAAGATTCATAAACACACACACACACCTGAGAGATCAAAAAATAATTGTCGCGAGTATCGGCCTGAAAACACCTACAACCTATAAAAGTCGGTGGACGAGTGGGTAACACCCTCGATTCCCGACAGTCATGAACCGGGATTTCATCCCGCGTTAACATTTTATTTAATATGTGAATAATTCACATATTATTTATTGTTTCAATTATCATAAACTAGGTTGCTCTTGTTGAGCGGTACCTAATAAAGTGATTTTGGAACCGAACCTACAACCTCCTCCAATAGATGGCGCTTTAGCGTATTTCTAGTCTTGGACGGTGTGGGGTCGCCTATTACTGTGGTCCTGTTTCCTGGGGATAATAATTGTAAATACCCGTTTATATTGGCTCTGGATGTAAATTACTGTAAATGCCCGTTTATTGATATTCGAGTTTTTCCGTAATGTGGATTAAAGATTACAATAAAAGAGGAGTTTTCGAAGACTTGTTGCCGGTTGCTGTTGTGACTATCATTCCAAAATCACAGTCGCTACTCTTCTGGTAAGTCTCTCGTTGCCCCCCACCAGTGGTAAGGCTTAGAGATACTATCAGAGGGAAAGGAAACCCAGGTGAGTAGTGGTTCTCAGAGGGTCTTTTGGCTGTCTGCAGGGTAGAGCTGCAGAGGTGAAGCAACAGAGCCAGGGTAGGTGATATAGGGTAAAGGAAGCGGCGTCGTCGCGAAGAACCAGAGGGTAAACGCGCGACAATAAAATATTTTTTTCTACTAATTCCGTTTCTCTTATAAATATATCATCTTCATCATTTTCAATGCTTCCACTTTCAAAGCAATGCTTTTATATTAAAAATAAAGTTATGAACATTTCTTTCTCTTCAAATTATTTCAACTCATTTTATTCGATTTTAATATTAATTTTGACCCTTTTAATATATATACTTAGAATAAAATAGACATAACACGACCTTTTATAATATTTCTTACTTTTTTCCATATATTTACGTATTTATAATTTGTAGATATGTTGAGTATATTTTAAAGAATACAATATATTCCAGAGTTTCTTTGAAATAATCCAAAAAATACTATTAAAGTAAATTCATATATAATTGATTCGGCGACTACTGTCCGAAATAAAAATATATGCGAGTTGCAGACTAAATATTTTCCATAAAAATATGCGTGGTCCAAGGGAAATATTTAGGTACTTCTGTGATGTCCATTTTAATATTCACCAAGGCTCTACATCCTCATAAAAAGCTGGCGGAAAAAGTCATCTCTCCCTCATTTTAAAGCTCTGAATAATTAATTGGTTTGGCACAAAATTTCAAGACTTTATTTTATTTCCCATTTTATTCTGTTCTTTTAAAAGTGAGGCATTTGTGAATCTACCTCACTTTTCTTCTTTTAATCGCTTGGATCTTGTTTACATTTAGATTGCTATTTTGAAAGAAGTTGGAAGAAAAACAAACTAATTCGAATCTAAGCAAGTTTTTGTTTTCCTTTGTTCTTTCTTTTGGCTTTGTATTGAATATTTTAAAAATTGGCTTATATGGAGGTAGAGAAAGTAAGACAATCACATTTACATTTTTTTAAACATTAACTTAACATTTGATTTTTTTAATATCAATTTACTAAAAGTTCGCGCGACATGGACATCTATTTAAAAAAAAAAAACAGAAATCATGATCCAATTTATTTAAATGATTTGTATTTATCTGTTATTATTATACCTAGTACACGTGGAACAGGACATGATGATCATGGTGAGTAGAAGTAAGCGACTGCTTTTCCTGTAAATGCACCACAGGTCTTCACATGTGAAAAACAGTTCGACTTTGCACTAACAAATGTGCCAGAGACCTGTTTAGTTACTTGTACTCGCTGGTAGGGTTGAACTTTTACAAGAATCGGGGGCTATTGGAGCATTTTTTTATTCAGAAAAAGTGCCCGATGCGGGATACGATCCTGGGTCGTAGCAATCGAAACCAACGGTATAGACCACCTTTCCACTGACCCCCTGTTTTTACCTATATTATTATAATATATAAAGAGAGATATTCTAAGTTACTAAGTAATTGATATAATGGTAGTTTCAGCTATTATTTTTTCACTTTCCTTTTTATTTACATTTATTAATATTAAGTTTAATTTTCTCCGTTCTTCAACAAGCCATATAACGATACCATTTATGTTAATTTGAAAATAAAATAGAGTATAGACTTTTATATTAAATTTAAAATTAAAATATATGATATTTAAGGAATCCTTATTCTCTCTTCATTATCTTCTAGTACTTTGTAAATTACTGAAATTTATAAAAGAAAATTTAAGAATCCTCATTTTGACTCCTACCAAACGATATACATACATAGAAAAAACTTAAATAACTTATACCTTTTGGCATTTATATATATGTCGAATCCTGTCGCTGTGGAATCCAATCGACTTAAACTATGGTGTGAGTCCCTGTCAACTCTCGCCATACTGTGTTAACCGAGGGTCTCTCGCTGTGGTATGGTAACCGAGAGGGGCAAACCTGTAGTAACCGAGAGGGACAGTCAGTGCGTGAATAGTTTTCCAGTACCTCTCTGCACCTTGGAAGACCTTTAACAGTTCTCACAGAGTACAGGCAGTCGTGGTCTTAGCATAATGGAAAGCTTGGGAATGTCCATCACAAAAAAAAAAACAAAGAGACACAGTTGTACTAGGAAAGTTCCGTGAACAGATCAAAGTCGAGCTAGGAGCGAAAGATGGAGATAGAAGAGTTCTTACTGGTCTACATGGTCGATGAGGTGGACCTTGCACACAACTGACGAGGGCTTCCACTGATGGTGAAGTGACTATTTATTTCTGCGAATTAACAGCTTTATATATCTTTGCAGAGAGAAAGTATTGGATTTCAGCGATGCAACAAGGGCGTGGATAGGAAGAGATATTGTACACTCTGGCAACGCCCTGACATCTTCTAGGCCTCGTTGGACTTCTATCTCAATCTCTTGCTTTAGCTCAACTCTTAATCTATTACAGAGTTTTATTTATTTATCCTCAGTTTTTACAAAGTACATTAGATATGGTGATGTAATGACACATGTCAATCATGCGTATAATTATTTACAGAAGTGTTTCTATTATACAACATGAAAATCTTGTTATAAGTATTATACAATATGGGGTTGTTGGTTTAAATTACCATATATATATATATATATATATATATATATATATATATTCTTATTCTGTCTTATTATCAATTTATTATTTTTAAAGTAGAACGTTCGAAAATTAACATGTATGGGTTATCCGCTATTATATAAAAATTAAGGAGTTGTTTATGTTTAAAATATGAACTTTCTTAAGTTTTATCCATGAGTGTATATATATATATAGTCACTAAAAATCGCGTTTCCATTCAACTACTATTCAAATCACATTATCTTCTCTATTCTTCCTATCAATTATTTGTTCAATACACCACACATAAAAAGATTTATAAAATAAATGAAGCTTCCAGGGTTAAGTTTTTGTACAACTTTTTATTATCAAGCTTTCCGACTTGTCAGCCCTTCAACAGGATTATCGCTTTAACAATTTAATAAAAAATTACATTTTTTATATACTCGTTATTATATACATGTTATAATATTAAAAAAATGAGAAATGAGATTTTCTGTTGTATTTAGATCATGTTGAGGGTTATGGTAATGGTGATGCAGTCGTGGTTAAAATCTTGAAAGAATAAGAATAAATATGGTTTTGATCAGAGATTTCTTTATTTGAGCTGAGGAATATATAAAAGAACATAATTTGATAAAAGTAATGCCTGGCTTAAGGCGAGTAGAATAAGGAAAACAAAAGATTATTTACATAATGTACAAAAGTTTTGAGCCGGCCATCGGGATAAAACAACAACGAGTTTTTATAGGGGAAGAGTGACCTCTGGCGGTCGATTTAGCAGAGAATTTGAATCTATGAAAATATGATTTTAAATAAAATAATATTTTTATATAAAATACATATTTTAAATACCTACTCTTAAATGAGAGAAAAATATACTACATTATTAATGTTTGAAAATCAAAACATTTTGAATATATACGTGGGTGGTGATTTACTGGCCGAAGTATCTTTAAT
>CP092867.1:110742683-110776290 GCA_030710605.1 Cordylochernes scorpioides
TGGAAAAATAAAAATATCTATAGTAAAATATCAAAATTATATCATAAAATACGAATATTAAAAATGAAAATGTTATTAAAGTCTAAAATATTATTTTTAAAGTGTAAATTGTGTTGTTTAAAATTGTAAAACCTATATGTTTCCAATAATGGAATATATATTTCTTTATATTTTTTTACACCTGTTTATATTTTTGCATAGACAACTTTATTTTTTGTTCTCAGACAATAAAAATAAATCGCAGGTGGTTCTCTGTGGGTATTTACTGTCGTCCGTATCATCAAACATATTTTGACAATAACAATTTTTTCATATTTATAAACCGTGAGTAAATTTTCGATATATATATTTTATATTTTGTGGTAAGCTTATATTAAGTTGATATATATATTGAGTAATAATAAACTTTATTTCCGCGCAGGCAAGCAAAAAGGCCACAAGAGATCAGAATAAAAAAGAGAGAGAGGCTATGTTAAGAGATTAAAATGATATCTTTCTAGGCATTTTCCACAATATTTACATAGGCAGATTGGACCAAAAATTGATGAACTTGTTTATATCACAATAATAATTATATTATTACTTATAATAATTTAAAAATTGAAAAAAAAAATTGCTCTCTTTTTAATACAAGTAATTCATTTAAGAAAAAGACTTCCAGATCGTGCAACTAAAAGCTGCTGATTGCATGCGCCATCTGTCGGAATAAATATCAACTAATCGTTGATTTTTAATTATTCCAGAATTGGCCAAATACCCATTCTTGATTAATTGATAAAAACTAAACACTTATGCATTTATGGCTGTTGGCCCTCATCAGCATGGTGCAAGCTGTGCCCCAATGACTAGAAAAAAAAAACTAGTCTTTCAGTTATCCTGAAAAATCATGAAATAAGTATTAAATAGGCCAAAATTACATGAGAACACCAAACAATGTGAAAAAATAGTACAAAAGTGAAATTGTACTGGTATCAGGAGGATAAATTAAGAAAAAGGCATCTCCTGATTGTAAAACTAAAAGTTGCTGATGGCTTGTGCCATCTATCGGAATAAATATCAAATAATTGTTGATTTTTAATTCCAGAATTGGCCAAATACCTATTCTTAATTAAGCAAGTAAAGCTAACCATATACGGGTTTAGGGCTGTTGGCCCTCATCAGCGTGGTGAAAGCTGTACCTTAATTTAACCACCTGATCCCAGTACAATTTGACTTTTATACTACTTTTTTTCACAGAGTAATTCTGGTCATCTACGGACAATGACTTTCCAGAATGGTTGCAAGGTTTTCCCACTATGTACTAAGTGTCAACCTGCAACCCCAAAACACATTATTAACCCTTAACTGGACGGGTGATTTTTTTCTTATGTAACTGGACGGGGTGGGTAGATTCAACCCACTTATGTACCTTTACGAAATAAGCGTTAAATAATGAATTAAATCAATATTTGAAAGATTATTTAATGATTACAAATGTTAATATACAGATTTTGACTTCTAAAAATTCTAAATATAATCTATTTACAGTTTTCACAAATAATTAAGAAATGTTTTTTACAGACGCTTAGTTGACATACAGAGCATAAGGTTTTCACTTTTCCCGCATTTTTTGATGGACATTTGTAGCACCTTTTTGGAGTATCAGATTCTTGTGGCATCGTAGATCCTCTTGATGTACTTGAACCATCATTATTTTTGAATTTTTTTATTGTCGTCTGTAATTCCAGCGGGAGGGAATTTAGATTACGTGTTGCCAGATGTTCATCAATCAAGGATCTCCCAAGATCAACAATAAAGGTACTTCTTTCTTTTTGATCCTTTTTATCAATCTGATAGTTGAAGATGATGTAAGAATTCAGAGCTGTGATATCTAAGAGGGCATAAAAAAGTGCCAAAGGCCATCTTCTGGATCGATGAGAGGTAGAAAAATTAGAGACCATTTGGTCAATGGTATCTACACCTCCTTTTGTTAGATTATAATCCATTATAATGTCAGGTTTTCCTGTTGTTTCATCACATTTATTGTCATGATGCATCGAAGATATAAGGATTACTGATTTTCTTTTTTTGGGAACATAGGAGACTTAAAGTTTTTGTTCCAGAGAAACCAAAAATAGATGTTCCTGATTCTCTTTTAGGATGCGGTTGGAATTGCGGTGGAATCTGAGGTTTGTTCTTTCTCATCGTTCCTAAATATGTAAGGCCATGTTCTTTCAACTTATCAACTAATTCTATTGAAGTAAACCAGTTGTCTACTGTAATATTTCTATTACTCTTCCAAAGTGGTCGACTAATATCTAAAACTATTTGGGTTGGCAGGGATAGTTCTTTTGACTTTGGAGTTTTAGATTTTCCTGTATATACCATTGCATTATACATATAATGTGTTCTTGAGTCTGCTAGTATCACTATTTTTATCCCATATTTATTAGGTTTTGAGGGTATATAAATTTTGAATGGACATTTTCCCCGAAACCCTACAAGCATTTCGTCAACAGTAAGGTATTCAGCAGGTGTATAACAACTTTGAAATTTTTCAATAATGGTTTGGAAAATATCTCTTATGGGTGAGAGTCTATCTTCTTTGCATCTTGTCTTGAAATTATCAAATCTAATACAAAGTAATAGAAAAAGGAAACGCTTCACACTCATTACAGAGCGAAAAATGTCACGGCCTGTTCCATCTGAGGCAAACAAAGATTCTACATTTTCATGGCCTGATTTGTAAACTCCAGCTAGATACAACAAACCTAAGAATGCTCTTATTTCTATTTCACTTGTAAAATTTGAGTAAGTACTTTTGGTCAAATCTGAAATTCTTTGGCGAAATTCTTCAATTTTTGCATTTGTAAATTCAGATATTTGTTTTATAATTGCGGCAGTATAAAAAATAAGTTGAATATATCTATGCCACAATTTGGCTTCGGTTTAGCAGGGCCTTTCAGACCAGGTAAGTGTGTAATTATGTTATGGGAACGGGTTCTTCCAATTATTGCATGATTCTTGTTCCACTTATAGCCATTTTTCCCAATGAAACAATTACTTGAAGACATTTGAACAGTGGTAAGAATTGAATCACATTCCTCATCTGTACTGACATCTGAAGATTCGTTCAATGAATAATTTTCAGTTTCAGAATCATCGTCAAAATTCTTATTCAAAATTTCGTCTTCCATTATAAATGGAATTTCAAAAATAAAAAGTCTTACCTTGATAAAAAAAATTAAGGAAGTTGTTTTTTTTTAATCTAAAAGAATAAATTCTACTTAGCCAAAGAAAGAAGTCTTATTTTATGAATGGAAGCTAAAAAATAGCGGAAGAGAGTGACTCAAGAATGAGCAATCAGCTATAACCCTAACATGAAAAATTCTCACGCTTCTGGACGGCATGGGCGGAATCCGCCCACACATGCAAATTTAATCGCCCTCCCAAAACTTATATTTTTAAACGATGAATGGAAATTGTTTGTATCACTGTAAAATTAGAATACACCAAAGCTGTTAGCTCTCAGTAAACGAAAAATATATTTTTTTCCTATATTAAGTTTATGCATGGGCGGAATCTACCCAACCCGTCCAGTTAAGGGTTAACTGTATTGACTCATCCGTTGATGAGTTCTACTCTTCCCCAGCAGATACCATCAACAAGCTTCACAATCTTGATACCTTAATATGATTGAGTGGAGATAAGAAAGAAGAAGACAAAGTAATTCATGTTTACTTTCAGAAAAAAAAAAGTTTCTTTTATACTACTCGCCATTAATATTGCTACCCCAGAAAAAATGCAATTAACAAAATGATATTTGAAAACAAAAGAGGCATTTCATGACCAAGCTCACATGAACATTTCTAGATGGCAGAACACCATCTAGTGGAACAAAAATAAACTTAAACGAAGCATGGAAAATAAATGTTTAGTTTAATTTTGCTACACTAGATGGCACTCTCCCATCTAGAAATTCTCATGTGAGCCTGGTCAGGATATGCCTCTTTTGTTTTTAATATCAACACCTGACCTTTTTTATATTTTTATTGTTTTTTCAAAATGATATTTATTTAACAAATGCATTATACTGGGAATAAATAAGTGATTAAAAATTCAAGAAATTTGGATTCTGAAATATCTATACTCAGAACTAGCTCTGGCAGAGATAACAGAATTTATATGTCTGGGTATTGAATCAGAGATTGGATGACAGGTACAGATTTCCATGGTCATAGTTCATTGACAGTAGTGTCTGGCTTGATGAGTACTTGGCAACTTGACGTTTTCTATTGGTGACAGATCAGGAGAACTTGCTGTCCAGGACATTAGCCAAACATTTTTATATGTAGGAGAGATCTGTACAATACTGGCAACACATGGTTGTGCATTATCTTACTGAAACATAACATAGGACTTGAATAAAGGGTACTACCATGAGCCTTTACCTCACCCGCCGGGGCACATCTCCCGCATGATCATCTGTATTTTAGTTTATTTATTTCTCCATTTTTGATGTAAATTATTGACAAGAAGTCAATAAAATTTGTTTCAATTGTCATGAGCCTTTACACATCAGAAATGTAATGGGGACTTCAAAGTGCTGGTAAGGGGAACTAGAGGGGATCGAGACATGTATCCAATGGTGCACCATAGCATCACTCCAGGTGATGGGCCAGTATGACAATGTCAAATGATGCTGGCAATGTCACTCCTCCATGATGACACCAAGCTATTATTATGCTGAAAACAGAACCTGGATTCATATGAAAACACAATGTCATATCTGTCCAGGTTTGATCACATTATTGAAGGTATTTCTATGATGTTGTTGTTTCTTATCTCCTTGTGTAAAGATTACACGAATTCCATGAGTTCATGCTTCTCGAGCTTTTTTATGATAAGCAGCGGCCTCTCCCAAAGGTCCTGTTTAGTGCATCTAATGCAAGCCAAAATGTGTTCTGGAGCTGCAGGTGCCAAGCTACATTTTGGGCAAGTAGGATAGATTTTGTTATTAATTTCTGTGATGTAGCGGTAGGAGAAGCCATGATAACTGAGGTGACGGTGTACATACTGCTGCAAACATCGTCAAACTGTTTGTTAGAGAATTTTGGACTTGTGATTAACACGGCTGTATGATTCATTAAGACTACACTAGTAACATGTAAGTCTTCTTGGCTGCTATTGATAGCGGACAGCTGAATGCCCATAAGTTGTTCCATATGACTGTCCTGAACCCATAGATTTCATATTCTGCTAACAGTCATGGGAGGTCAACAGATGTGAGCTTCAATATTGTGGTATGATAAACTCCAATCCCAGGAGGCTACAATTCTACCTGTATCAAAGTCAGAAAAGTATTGGCAAGTATGATAAGGCACAATTTTGATTATAGATTAAAACTACAAGGTAAATAAAACCAAATCCAAATAAATAGATAGTATGTGACGTTTCAGTAACAATGATGTTATTGAAATGTCACATACTATTTATTTATTAAGATTTGGTCTTATCACCTTGTAGTATTGGCCAGTATTTCTCCTTCATAGGTATCACAACAACTGTTCACTACCACCAAAAAAAAGTTTTAAATGCAATTTCTGTATGGAAAGCCTGCTGTACAATCTCTTTTCAACACATGTGTTGCTACTGGCACCTTGTGCATAAATCACAGGAAAGGAAGTAAACAATAGGAAGAAGCTTTTGTGTAAATTTCTTAATTGTAGCATTCTTGGTGTAACAATTTTAATGGCTAGTAGTGTATTATGAAGATTATCATAAGCTTTCAAGCATGCAGATATAAAGTAATAAGACCAAATAAATAACTAGTGTATGAAGCTTCAGTAACAGCATTGTTACTGAAATGTCACATACTATTTATTTATTTGGATTTGGTCTTATTACCTTGTGTTTAAAATCTATAATCCAAATTGTGCCACAAGCATATAGATGTTTATAAAACAATGTTTGTCTAAATGACAAATATAGTGGCAGCACTAGGCAATTCGACAATTGCAAAAAACAATATTTGATCATTTTTAATGGTTGAGGATAAAGATTAAATATATGTGTTACCTTATTCACAATATTGATCAAGCTTCTTGCTAATAGAAGTCCATTTGTTTGAAACATTTTGTTGTTCTCCTCGATGCTATACTCTCCGTCCTCAGCTCTTCTGAGTTCTCTGCCTTTGCTGGTCCCAAGCCCGGATGAAAAAGGAGGAGGGGGAGCAGTAACAAGCTCACTAAAAAACCTGGGCTCAGCTGGCCTGGCTGATAGTACCCTGTAAGGGCTCCTAATCCAGGGATACAGGATGAGCAGCGTTTGTACTCCATGTTAGGAGAGGCTGCACATGGCGTCTTTTCCTTATCTCAGAGGCGGCCATTTCTTTTGGAGCTAAGTCGGCCTGACACTGAGTAGTGCTCCCAGTCTTAATGACAAAGGCAGACATATTCTACATCACCCAGTGTGGAGATAAGAAAGAAGAAGCTCTTCTGAAAATGCCTCAATCAACTTAAATGAAAATTTTGGTACTTGTCCTTTCTTCTGTTCACAATTGACTAGGTCGCCATTATTTGTTAAATCATATTTTATTGTTTCCAGCTCACCTTTGCATTCATTTTCTTGAGGAAATCTCCAAGTATAAATGTATGTAAATACGTTTTCATTTATCACAAATTCATAATTTTTGCCATCAATTTTTAAAATTCTAAATAATACTTTTTCTTTTTGCTTATCCCTAGTACACGTGGTACAGGCCATGATAATCATGGTGGTTAGAAGTAGGCGACTGCTTTTACTGTAAGTGCACCACATGTCTACACATGTAAAAAGCAGCTCGACTTTGCATTTACAAATATGCCAGAGCCCCGTTTGGTTACCTTCACTCGCTGGTAGGGTTGGATATTTTCAACAATCGGGATTCATTCGGGTATTTTTTTTTTATCAGAAAAAAGAGCCCATTGCGGGAATCGAACCCAGGTCGAGCAGTCGAATACCAACAGTTTAGACCATCCTTCCACCAACCCCCAAAACCAAAAAGCAATCTAGGGTTAAGTTTTTTGACAATTTTTATTTCTCTAGCTTTAAAAGGCTAACATGCTCTTCAACAGGAGCACACACAAGTAGAGCTACTACTAGCTCTACTAACTACCACTAGAACTATACATGCCTAGTTAGCTGGAAGTTCTTGTGCTCCTGTTGAAGGGTATGTCAGCCTGAGAGCTAGAGAAATAAAAATGGTGGTGGTATCTTGTCCATGGAGCAGATCATTGTTGCTCCATGGAATGGGGTGCCATTGCCCCGTTAGTCAGCCACATTTCAGAGTTCCCTGTTCACGGTTACCGTAGCAGCTCGGGGCTCACGACACCGTACTTCGCCCTACAGGGCAGTCCCTTACTTGTGCTGCTTCTCCCGCCCGCCACAGAGAGGAGGACTTCTGGGCAGGAATATAAAAATTGTAAAATAAACTTAACCCTGGATTGTGTGCGCGCTTGTTGGTTTTTTATTAAATTATAAGTCAGGGATGAGCGTGTATTGTCTTCTCTTCAACAACAATCTCGTTTAGTCAAGTGGCTTCATACTTTAAAGGCAAAGCGCTTGCAGCTACCAGCGAAGTATGGAAAATTATGGAGAAATCCAGGTTGAATTCATTTGGTTCATCAATGAAACTATTAGACTCGATTATCCTGTCAACTCTGCTGTATTCTCCTCCAATTTGGGCGAACAAAAAGAATAAAATCTGGACCAAATTCAGAATAACTATCTCCGACGATTATTGAACTTGCCGAGTAACACACCAGGCTACATACTACGCATGGAAACTGGACGCTTCTCACTAGGAGTCACAGCAACCAAACTAATTCTAAAGTTCTGGTTAAGAATATTAAAAATGGAAAAATCCAGATTGCCTGCAATCTGTCTAGCCCAATTATGGGAAACATCCACTCTAACGAATACCTTTATAGGTTTTACAGAAAATTTAATGAATATCCTAAACTCAACTGGATTCATGTGGTTAAAGAACTGTTCAGACCCCAATATTCTACAGAAAGCAATACCTCAAATTATCAGAATCACTATAGAACAGTCTATTCAAACTGATCAATCAAGAATAACCAATTCGAAGCTGCACCAACACTACAAATCTATATATATATAAAAATGAATGTCTGTCTGTCTGTCTGTTGGTTTGTCTGTGTGTACTCTATAGATTCAAAAACCGTACATCCAATCGCCGTGAAATTTTGGGATATTATTAGGCATATCCCCGGAAAGGTTTACGAAAAATAATATTAGTAAATTAAATGTTATTGCCCTCTATCGTTAAAATTTTACACAAATAAATTTACTGGCAATGCGTTTTTTTTTTTTTTTTTTTTTTAAATCTCTACAGACCTTACTGCAATGATATGATTTAATGATATAAATATATAATGGTTATGAAAACATGTTTAGCGCGGAAGAGCTTTGCTCGATGCAATACCTTGAAATTTATATGTATGTACCTCTACAGACCTATAAGCTTATTCCATAGTTCACTAAACACCATTTAGCTGCCTTCCATAGAAAATGCAGGGTATATAACAAAACCAGTCCAATAAATACAATAGTAGAGCGGTCTAGAGATTAATTTGGCGAAACCGCTGAGAGGGTTCACTACTGATGAGCCAAGCCCTCTCATTCATTAAATCATATCATTGCAGTAAGGTCTGTAGAGATTTTAAAAAAAGAAACGCATTGCCAGTAAATTTATTTGTGAAAAATAATATCTTGAATATCTTTAATATCCTTAGAGTTATTTGCAGATTTGTAGCTTTAACTCGCAAGCAGCGCCACCATTGAAACGGAGATAGGCTTAGGTTTGCTGCTCCTGATGACCTTGGGTCATCGTGTGAGTCACAGCATGATGCTACAAAAACACTCTCTCTGGGGATTTTACAGCGTCGACAACCTGTAAGTTTGCCTCTCGCATATATTATACTTTAAACATCTGCTTAATTAAAGCATTTATTTGTTTGAAAGAGACTGCTCTCTTAACCCCCTTTAGACAACACCACGTTCAACGGCAGTTTTGTTCGTTGACAGGTGGTTTCAAGAAATTTCCTTTGTTTACAACAACGCTGCAACGAATTCCCACGAAGATATTAATAGACACATTTTGAATTCAGTCTATTATTATAGCTGTTATTTATTATAGATAGTTAATGTAATACATACGTGAATGAATACAAATATTATTGATTTCAAGCTGAAGAAAATAATTGGAAACCGGGAATTCGTCCATCTTCCATAAACAACCATGATTTTATACAACTTATCGAGTATCTTTCAAGGGACCGGGAAAAAATGTTCACTAGATAAAACAATGATTTTGTAATGTAGAAAATTAAAAAGACAAAATTCAGGATGACACGGCACACAGGGACCGGGAAAAAATGAGCACTTTATCGAGAGATTCAAATTTGCGAGTTTCAAAATATCAAAATATATCTTTTTTTTAATAAGTTTATAGAGAATTGTTTTAACAAATGTTCAAGGGACGGGGAAAAAATGTTCACTAGCAAAAAACGATGATTTTGTAATGTAGAATATTAGGAAAGACAAAATTCAGGATGACACGGCACACAGGGACCGGGAAAAAATGTTCACTTTATCGAGAGATTCAAATTTACGAGTTTCAAATTATCAATATATATCTTTTTTTTTAGAGAATTGTTTTAACAAATGTTCGGTAGACAAACCTTTACTCGGGTAAAACCTCGGGCGAAGCCGGGTACATCCGCTAGTATTTACATAAAACATTCGCAGCAGAGAACTATCTACTAAGTGAACTCCCACTGCTGACTAAACGCCTCATTGCGCAATTGAGAATTATATTTGTTTTATATCGAGAAGACCATATAAAATATCTAAAGATAGAAAACTTGTATTGCCAACTATGCACAAATAGAACGGAAAATGAATTAGAACATTATATATTTGAATGCATGCCTCTTGAGACAGAAAGAAAAATACTTTTCTCTAAGATAGGCCATACACACCTCACACTATATTCTTTATTATCCAACTTTATAGACAATAGTTCAGTAGCTTTGAATCTATATAACTTCCATAAAAATGCTGTAAAAAAGAAAGACTTAACCGAACATTCAAACATACCAAAAATTTCTGTTTGATGAGGAGGACAGAGCCAATATCCTATTATTTGTTTGGGCAGGTACGATAAGCTAACCCCCCACACTGATAAAATGGTGTTTACCTTGCAACTCTGAACACTCGGATTTTCCTGGAAAATCTCTTAAAGATTTCTTGAAAAAAGCCATGGTCCACCTGTGCTGTGTGAGCAGAAGAGCTTAAATTGACTTGTTCCATTATATGTATGTTCCATATGTAAATACCTGTTTTTTTTTCCTCTTTTCGCTCTCTACTTCTTCCATCCATATTTCCAAATCCATATTCTTATTTTCCATAGGATCATTCAAATAATAATCTGTATATATTTATCATGTGTATATAATCTTTCTCCATTTTTACCCCTTTGTATATTTCCCACTTTCATAGGTTTCTCCGTCTTGTAACCCCAAGGAGAATCCTCTGTAAGACCTGTGTGTCTTAATAAAGGTTTTTGTGTGTGTGTGTGTATTGTCTTCTCTTATTTCTTATCTCCACTCAATCATATTAGGATATCAAGTTGTGACCCTTGATGATGTCTGTTTGGCAACCATCATGACTGGGTGAAGTAGAATGCGTCTGCCTTTGTCATTAAGACTGGGAGCACTACTCAGTGGCAGGCCGACTTAGCTCCAAAAGAAATGGCCACCTCTGACATGAGGAACAGACGCCATGTGCAGCCGCTCCTAACATGGAGTACAAACGCTGCTCAACCTGTATCCCTGGATTAGGAGCCCTTACAGGGTACTATCAGCCGGGCCAGCTGAGCCCAGGTTTTTTAGCGAGCTTGTTACTGCTCCCCTCCTCCTTTTTCATCCGGGCTTGGGACCAGCAAAGGTGGAATTTGTGTTTATTGTAAATCAAGAGATTGTTGTGTGTGACAGCTGGGGTGCCGGCAGACCAAGACCTCACAAACTGCAGCCATGGACAACCTACAGCCTCCGCAGGAGGAAACACTGCCATCTGAGATACAGCCTAGTGAGCATGTCCTTTCTTTAGTGCTGGAGTGATGTAACATCATCAATGGGGGGTTATCCCCAACATAGGAACACACCATTTTAGCACAAGTTCAGGGTCCAGTTGACCCAGTATTGACGCTAGAGCTCAATAATTATTATTTTTATTATTATTATTATTTAATTATAATTAAAGCCTGTTGGAGTTATTGCTACATAACCCCACTTGAGTCCATTGAGAGAATTGTGCTGTTGTTGTTGTTTCTTATTCCCTTGTGTAAAGATTACACGAATTCCATGAGTTCATGCTCCTCGAGCTGTTTTATGATAAGCAGCGGCCTCTCCCAAAGATCCTGTTTAGTACATCTAATGCAAGCCAAAATGTGTTCTGGAGCTGCAGGTGCCAAGCTACATTTTGGGCAAGTGGGGTAGATTTTGTTGTTATTTTCTATCTTCAATGGCTTTAGATGGCCTGTTATAAATCTTGGAAGTGTTAATAAAAGAAAATAAGACCTAATCCAAATAATTTATTAGTGTGTGACATTTCATCAACAGCATTGTCACCATCATCAGACAAAATAATAAATGATTTGAATAAATAGATTTATTCTTTTGTCTGATGATGGTGACAATGCTGTTGCCGAAACGTCACACACTAATAAATTATTTGGATTAGGTCTTATTTTCTTTTATTATAATCTATAATATCCAAATTGTGCTTTATCACTCTTGTTAGTGTTGTTTGATGCTGTCTAAAGTTCAGAACACCTCCTGGATCCACTGTACTAAGAGAACTATGTGACCACAGGCAGGAACAAGGTGGCCCTGCAGCCCGGCCACTCACTCATGGACTGGATCCGGCTGACCAACTCTGGCAAGGACCTGACAGGGACTGGGGGCCGCTACCTGAGAGTCACTCCACAGATGCTCAGTCAGCACTGCTTCCCCGGGGATGCCTGGATAGCCCTCAGAGGTGGGCACACACTCACTTTCTTATCCCTAGTACATGTTGTACAGGCCATGATTTGATGCACTAGCGTGCCATCTGTTATCAAAATTTGAAACTATTTTAAACGCGTAAGATTCTTTTTGAAATTAAACAATTTCTACTGCCCTTACTGCAATGGAAAAATTAAAGGGAAGGCCTGGCTCATCAGTGGTGAACCCTCCCAGCGGTTTCGCCAGTTTAATCTACCATACCCCTGTTATATTGCATTTTTGGAACTTCCTTTTATAGTGATACTGTTGCTAGACTCTTGGAATTTTATAAGAACTATGGACATAAGCTTTGAGGACAGTAGAATTACATGATAATCATGGTGGGTAGAGGTTGGCGACTGCTTTTACTGTAAATGCACCACATGTCTACACATGTGAAAAGTAGTTGTTTATTTAATTAAGCCAGGTTGATATCAAACATTATACACTATTTTGGACTACATTTCACCCTAAATGATAAAGAACAATTTGGATTATAGATTATAAACACAAGGTAATAAGACCGAATCCAAATAAATAAATAGTGTTTCTATCTATTTTTTGGATTTGGTCTTATTAACTTGTGTTTATTTCACCTCAAAAATTGATAATTCTCAACTAAAATAAGAATATATTTTATTATCCAACACTCTTTATTTGAGGGGATCAATAATTAATTTAATTATAAAATAATTAGCCCACTTTCAAATGTTTAGATTTTTTTTTTCACATGTGTGTGTTTTAAAATATACATTTACCTTAATTCAAACTATAGCAACTAGATCTGAATCTATAATTAGTCTTAAGTATTTTTGACCATGCAGCTTAAGAGATCATATAGGCATTTAAATCATCTTTTACCTGGACAAAAAAAATTTGTAAGCATATTTGTAAGTGCAAAGTCGAACCGCTTTTCACATGTGTAGACATGTAGTGCACTTGCAGTAAAAGCAGTCGCCTACTTCTACCCACCATGATTATCATGGCCTGTACCACGTGTACTAGGGATAAGCAAAAAAAAAAAACAAATTCCAGGAGGCTGTTGTTGGGTGTTGCGCTGCCTGGAGTATAGGAGCTCCATCTATTATTTCTTCCTCTGGTGAATCTGTATAAGACCACTGGTCTTAATAAAGCTTTGTGTGTTTGTGTGTGTGTGTGTGTGTGTGTGTAAAAAAACAAATTCAATTTCATTTGTGAGCATATCAACTTGAGAGAGTTAATTGTAGTCCACAGAGAGGGCTGTATATTAGTTTAAGTTTTCCAAATTACTTTTACCAAGAGAGTGACATTATTTGCTGAGACCTTGGATTCTTTTTCCATTCACAACAAGAGGTAGGTGTTTGAATATAACCTACATTTGATGTGCTATGGTTGAAACAGATGAAAGTTTGAAGAGAAAGTAAAATTCTCATTTTGATCACTGATGGATCTGCCCTACAGGGTGTACCAGGTAAATTGGGAATTTCAACAATGGTATTTTAACTGAAATTTTTTGCAAGTAAAAATTAAAATATCCGAATGAAATTTGACACAGTAGTAGATAAAAGGATATAGTTTTTATTTATTCAATGTAGTTTCCATTATTAGCTACAACAGTCTCGAGGCGAGTGCGGAATGAAGCACAGGCCTTGGCGACGATGACCTTGTCCATTTGGGTCATCACCGTGTGAACTGCTTTCTTGACAGACTGGATGGTGGTATGAGGAGCTTTGTTGACATCTCTCTCAACAACGCCCCATACATAGTAGTCGAGGGGATTGCAATCTGGAGAATTAGGGGGCCAAATATCAGGACCCCAGTGACTAGGGACGTTAAGTGTCAGCCACGATTGTGTCTTTTTTGCCTTATGGGCTGGAGCTGAGTCCTGTTGGAAGACATACTTCCTTCCTGCGGCCACCATGTCCATCCAAGGCTTCACAACGGTCTCCAGAACATTGATGTAGGTGTCAGCGTTCATCCTAAGGCCCTTCTCAAAGAAATGGGGAGGCATGACATCACCTTCACTGCTGATAACGCCAAGGACCATTACGGAGGCAGGAAATTTCGTGTGCATCACGACAGGTATCTCTGAGGGGTCTTTACAGATCCAGCGATCATTCCTGGGATTTACCTTTTGGTCCACGTCAAAGTTCTTTTCGTCAGAGAAGAACCTTAGCATGCCAAAAGAGTCGTGTTTCAGGTTGTTGAGGAGGGCAGCAGCCTTTCCTTTTCTGCTATTCTTCATATTCTCAGTCAGCAACTGACCTTTCCAAAGGGCATAAGACTTGAGACCAAGGTCCTCATGGATAGTTCTGACAATTGTCATAGAGCCAACGTCCATTTCCTTGGCTATGGCCCTCATGCTCTTCCCACGGTTTCCATCAATCTTCTCCTTGACATTTTTGACAAATTCTTCGCCTCTTACCCTGTCCGATCGACGCGAGTGCTTTTTCCTTGTAGCTATCCCCTCTTTGTTACTGTCGGCCTCATCAAACTGCTTCTTGACACGATAAATAGTGGTTTTGGGCAACTTAAGAAAATCCACTATCTCTTTGGGGCTCCTTCCGGCGCGCAGAGCAACGATGATGGCAGCTCGATTTTCAAATTCTCGGTTACTCTTCATCACTACACTGCGCACACATGTACTGTTGCATTTTACATGAATATGGCTACGTAATGAAAAAAAAACAAGTTTTTAATCTCAAGTAGTTTTTGTTTTATGGACTGTCAAAGTTAGTCCCAATTTACCTGGTACACCCTGTATATTATGGTCAGGGAATTCTCCAGCAAAAATCTATACAAATTGCTGCATGGGAAAATTAAAGTTAAATTTCTTGAAGTACAATTGAGAGAAAGCAGTTACAGTAGAACAAACTCCACGAGAGGACACTCATGCTAGAGGACACCTCTCTATAAAGGACAGTTTTCATTGCCAAAATTACCATTTTTATTATTTAGCAACTCTCTGGTAAAAGGACATCTCTCCATAAAGAACAATTTTTCTCTGCAACTAGGTGTCCTTTACAGGGAGGTTCTACTGTAGTTGGGTTATCTAATAAATTATGGAAACCTCATAGGTGACTGGTATAAATATTTAGGTCACATAGAATTATTTCAAGTCCATCATGTTTATTTAATTTATTTTTTTTTTAATTCTAATATAGTAGATTAAGTTTATAAAATTTTCCATTTTGGGGATGGTAGGTAAAACAAGGTTTGAATTCAACTAAAGAGTAGTTAAAATCCACCAGGATTCCTTAATCAAGTATGTTCGCTGGATTATTTTATTAAATCTCACTATAATGCCCATCCAAATCACTATTTGAAGTCTATAAAGCCAGATGAATGTGCTAGATCTGAAAATCCTCAATTGAGTTAAGTGGCTCCCTATGTTCCCCATAAAAGCAAAAATTTTGTACTATTTCAGTTATGAATTATGATCTTTTGAACAATTATCTTATGATAAGATACAATTTGAGTTATAGATAAGAAACACAAGATGAATAAGACCAAATCTATGTAAATAAATAGTGTGTGATGTTTCAGTAACAACGTTGTTACCAAAAGGTCACACACTATTTATTTGAGTTTGGTCTTATTACTTTGTTACTGTTTCAGGTAATTTTAAAAAATGGGGAAATAAAGTTTACCCTAAAAAGCATTTACACTCATGGACTTTAATGGACATGGACATTAATTTTTATTATCATATTTTATTATATTGTTATTTATATATATTTCTTAAAGTAAGAACGTTTGAATTTATAGGATTGGGAAATTCACTGTTATATAAGAAAATAAGGAGTGGTTTATACTTAAAATATGAAACTTCCTTAAGATGATAAGGCACAATTTGGATTATAGATTATAAACACAAGGTAATAAGACCAAATCCAAATAAATAAATTGTGTGTGACATTTCGGTAACAGCATTGAAATGTCACACACTATTTATTTATTTGGATTTGGTCTTATTACCTTGTGTTTAAAGTTCGTAAGTTTTGTCCATGAGTTTTAATAAGTAATTCTCTAGGAAGAGATTATAACAATAAAAAAACACATTAATATAATAATGTATGTATCTCTCCGAGTCCATGTGCATGCAGGTAATGTGTACAATGTGAGCCATTACATGGACTACCACCCTGGAGGCCGGGCTGAACTCATGCGGGGAGTGGGCAAGGATGGCACGGACCTCTTCAATGAGGTGAGTGAGAGATTGTCCCAAATGTTCTTAAACACTTTCAAGAAATTGAAATACAGTTAAACCTGTCTATAGCACCCCCTCTAAATAGCATCTCTCTCTCTATAGCGCCCGATTTTAAATACCTAGTATGATGCGATTTACATTAAAAGTGACCTGTCTATAGCACCCCCTCTCTATAGCACCCTATTTTAGTGAGTCCCAAGAGGGGGCGCTATAGACAGGTTTAACTGTACCAATATTATTCGCTGTTATGTATAATGTCTTCGCGATAATATTATTCCCCATTATGTATAATGTCTTTGTGTTATGTATAAAGTAATTGTATTATATATTATTATATATTTGCCATAATAATATTATTCGGCAAGTAATAAGAAAAACATGAACTTTTGCGACAACATTATGCCATGACACTGTTGTGTAGATTCACCGCTGGGTCAACTTTGAGAACATGCTCAAGAAGTGCCTGGTGGGAAAGCTGGTGGGATCCACCACTTCGGACCTTCGGAAAAGTAAATGGATTCAGGAAGTAATTGGTTATACCACCCTCTGCCTCAACACAGGATTCCAACATTCTATCTTTGCACAGAAGGTGGAATAACTAAACCAAACTTTCTCTTCTAACCTAAAAAATAGATAATAGCTTTTTAAAATTTTATCACATCCCATGTATCTCTCTAAAAGAAAATAAGACTTAATCCAAATACATTTGTAGTGTGTGATAGTTTTGTAACAGCATTGTTACCATCATCAGACAAAATAATACCGTTATATCCCCATTATACAAGGTCATGGAGACTATATACAACAGAGATAATGATTTATAAATTGAACATTAGGAAGGACACTTATTATCAAAATGGATTAAATATTTATTTTAATGTCTTTTGAAATATTGGGCCACTTTTGCTTTAAAATATTTCCTCAACCAAATTGCACTCACAGTGAGCTTCCACATACAGTCTAACCTCTTTAATTCAACACCCCAAGGGATCAGAGCTTTGGATTGAATTTGAAAAAAATTGAAAATTGAAAAAAAAAAAAAAAAAATTGAATTGAAAAAAAGTTTGATGATTTCATCACAACATTCACGGCTAGTGGATATTTTTTAGATAACCAAATACAGTCGAACCTCTTTAATTCAACACCCCAAGGGATCAGAGCTTTCGGTTGAATTAAAGGAAGTGTTGAATTAAGGTTAGATGATTAGCTAATCATCTAACTCGCTAAAATAATGTTTTTAAAAAATTGCTTTGTAATATAAATTAATGATATTAATTGAAACCATTGTGTGTGTACTTTTTGTAGTTATTTTTTATTTTCATAATTAACTTTTAGCATCAGGGACAAAATGGCAATAATACATATTTTTGAAACATAAATAATTACAAATAATATTTTATTCTAATTGAAGATTATAGAAGTTGAAAGGAAATAAATATGGAAAATAAAAAGAAAATTTAAAAATAATATTTAAAAAGACTCATGAAGATCTTTTTAAAAATTCCTTTATAGATGTCTGTTTTTGCACTGAAATCCTATTCAGGATGTAATCCAGATGGTCTATTTAAAAAAAACATGCATGCCTTTCTTCCTCTGGAATGTCTTTTAAATAAGTTTTTATTGTGTTATAGCCATCCACTGCTACTGCAGGTGTTATTGATTTTGTCTTTAAATCTTTTATAATAACACGGAAATGAAATATTGAAATAAAATGTTATCATAATCATTGTGACTACATTTTATGAAGATTTATTTATTTAAAAGGAAATTACTTGTAAATTTTGAAATAACTAAAATATTTCAATCATGAAAATTAAAAAGAAAATAATATTATTAATTAGCGCACAAAGCCTAAATTCCCGTGTAAAAAAACAAAACAATAACACTCGCGACATTGCACAACATCGGCACTGCAAAGTGAAACTTAAACTAACAGAAACCAAAAGTGCGCAGGCGCGATTCTATCGGCGCCCACCGATTGTCGTTGCTTGCCGCCGCTGTAATACCTTTTTAGCGGTAAAGTTTTATGTAAAAAAACATTCATCTGTTGAAATTCGAATTTTAAAATGGTCGAACTATTGGAACTGTCGTATTATCGATACTATCGAATTACGGTTTATTATTTGATAGGCCGGAGGTCGGGACATCAGAATATGGTCGAATTAAGGTAGAGTGTCGAATTTGCGTGTGCAGAATTAACGAGGTTATACTGTATCTAATTAAATTAATATTTTTAGAAAATACTGTTGTAATATATTTTAATTAATAATGATGTTTTTAATTAAATGTTGTGAATGAATGCAATGGAAAGAAAGTGAATAAATTTATAAAATAAACAAAATTCTATTTTTTATATTTTTGAAAATCATTTCTTTTAAACACAAGGCAACACAGTGTTGTTAGCATCTTCAGTACTTTTGTTTGAAGATGGTTTAATGCTGTTACAGAAACGTCACACACTATTTATTTATTTGGATTTGGTCTTATTACCTTATGTTTATAATCTATAATCCAAATTGTGCCTTATCATTTCTTTTAAAGAAATCTTCAATGATTGTATACTTTTAGGCTAGAACCCTATTTATTGTACATCCTAGCTGATTAGTGTTCAAAAGGCATGTATGTCTTTCCTATTCTGTATGTTATTTCATATAGCAGAAAATTACTCTCTAAGACATTTGTCTTATTATTTATGCGGTGACTAGTGGCTGCTTAATTTAGACTTAAATCATCCAGGAGAAAACAAAAAGTGTGCACGACATCTGTTATTTAAATAAGAATTATTTTTCCGTTCATCATTACTCTTCACAATTCATCCTTTCATACTTCATCCCTAAGGATAGAAATAGTCGTTATTTCTCCCTAAAATAAATTATGATTTTTCGTTCAAAAGAAACATTTGCGGTAAAACTTGTCAAACTTCGTTCTACAATCATAAGCCGCATTATATTGTATTATAAATTATTTTATGTTGTTGAAATTTGATTTTAATACAACATTTTCTCTTTTTATATAATTTAAGCTTATTCTAATTTTCTATATGAATTTTCATTAAGTAAATCCAAGTTTTAACCTTTGAAATCTTATAATTTACAAAAGATAACCACATATATCAAACACAGGAATTCCACAGAAGAGCTCAGCTGTTGTTCAAAGTGGATGTGTGGTGTCCAGTGTCCCTGGGAGCCAATATTCCATCTTCACTGAAGCCGCCAGACCCTCAAGTTCTGATCAAAGGTGTACTACACCATTCAACTGAGGACAACATTCTTTGGAATCCTTCCATAAACATTCTGGAAACACCCCCCATCTTTGTCACAATCTCACCTACAAGATGAAACCAAGGATCCTATAACAATTGATTCATTCATGCTAAGCTCTCTACAACCACAAAAATACTCTAAATTCTTCAGATTTTTTTGCTAGTTGGGCCAATTTTTATGGGAAATATATGGAGATTTTTCCAAAATGTAAATTAATCTTATTATACCATATTTACATGATCAAAATAGGCCTTTTGGGACAATAATCTGAAATCTCTTGATGCACTAAACCCTTCCAACCTTCTGATTATCAACTACCCACCTTTCAGTAAAATCAGAACTAACTCTACCCGATATAACCCAATTACCAGTACATAGTATCTACTGTTCATAGGCAGCCTCTCATGGAGAGTGGTACTTCATTGTGAGGTGTTGGAATGGATCTGCTAGCTTGCAGACAGACAATTGTGTGGAGACTTATGCTAGCTGACCATTTCTAACATGTAGCTGTCCACCAGGTCTTTCCACCACTGATGCTATACAGCAGCTGCCTTCCCCGCCACCCACTCCTGTGTAAGTAATCACTACCCTTCACTACTGAATTTTGTTGTTTCCTATCCCCTTGTGTCCATGAGTTACTGAATTTTGTTGTTGTTTCCTATCCCCTTGTGTCCATGAGTTACTGAATTTTGTTGTTTCCTATCCCCTTGTGTCCATGAGTTACTGAATGTTGTTGTTTCCTATCCCCTTGTGTCCAAGAGTTACTGAATGTTGTTGTTTCCTATCCCCTTGTGTCCAAGAGTTACTGAATGTTGTTGTTTCCTATCCCCTTGTGTCCCTGAGTTACTGAATGTTGTTGTTTCCTATCCCCTTGTGTCCATGAGTTACTAAATTGTTGTTGTTTCCTATCCCCTTGTGTCCATGAGTTACTGAATTTTGTTGTTTCCTATCCCCTTGTGTCCATGAGTTACTGAATGTTGTTGTTTCCTATCCCCTTGTGTCCATGAGTTACTGAATGTTGTTGTTTCCTATCCCCTTGTGTCCATGAGTTACTGAATTTTGTTGTTTCCTATCCCCTTGTGTCCCTGAGTTACTGAATGTTGTTGTTTCCTATCCCCTTGTGTCCCTGAGTTACTGAATGTTGTTGTTTCCTATCCCCTTGTGTCCATGAGTTACTGAATGTTGTTTCCTATCCCCTTGTACCCCTGAGTTACTGAATGTTGTTTCCTATCCCCTTGTGTCCCTGAGTTACTGAATGTTGTTGTTTCCTATCCCCTTGTGTCCATGAGTTACTGAATGTTGT
This sequence comes from Cordylochernes scorpioides, assembly GCA_030710605.1. Lineage (NCBI taxonomy): Eukaryota > Metazoa > Arthropoda > Arachnida > Pseudoscorpiones > Chernetidae > Cordylochernes > Cordylochernes scorpioides. The sequence continues at coordinate 110,763,528 of CP092867.1, forward strand.
TGTTTCCTATCCCCTTGTGTCCCTGAGTTACTGAATGTTGTTGTTTCCTATCCCCTTGTGTCCATGAGTTACTGAATGTTGTTGTTTCCTATCCCCTTGTGTCCCTGAGTTACTGAATGTTGTTGTTTCCTATCCCCTTGTGTCCAAGAGTTACTGAATGTTGTTGTTTCCTATCCCCTTGTGTCCATGAGTTACTGAATGTTGTTTCCTATCCCCTTGTGTCCCTGAGTTACTGAATGTTGTTGTTTCCTATCCCCTTGTGTCCCTGAGTTACTGAATGTTGTTGTTTCCTATCCCCTTGTGTCCATGAGTTACTGAATGTTGTTTCCTATCCCCTTGTGTCCAAGAGTTACTGAATGTTGTTGTTTCCTATCCCCTTGTGTCCCTGAGTTACTGAATGTTGTTGTTTCCTATCCCCTTGTGTCCCTGAGTTACTGAATGTTGTTGTTTCCTATCCCCTTGTGTCCATGAGTTACTGAATGTTGTTTCCTATCCCCTTGTGTCCCTGAGTTACTGAATGTTGTTTCCTATTTCCTTGTGTAAAGATTACACAAATTCCATGAGTTACTGCGCAATTGTTTTACACTTGCATTGCAAAAATAAATAATAATATGTCATTAATGGTTTAGTTCTTAAAATTGAAGATACTTTGGCCAGTAAATCTTTTTATATTTTATTAATTTTATTTTTGATTTTGGGGAACATGCATTATATTCAGGACATATAGGCCAATTTGGAATGATATTGAGATATTTCACAGGAAAATAAAATTAAAAAAAAAGAAAATATTATTTTTAGAGGGATGGGTATCACGAGAAATGGGGACAAGAATGAGATAATAAAAAGATTTACTGGCCGAAGTATCTTCAATTTTAAGAACTATGAATACCGGCCAGGCAGCCTTTATCTTTACAATTAATGGTTTACATATTTAGAAATAGGCAAAATTAGACTTTCACCAAAGTGTGCCTGGATCATGGTGACATGATCAACGAAAGCTGCACCCCTACACCCCATTCCATGAGAGCAAGCTCGAGGAGCATGAACTCATGGAATTCGTGTAATCTTTACACAAGGAGATAAGAAACAACAACAACATATTTAGAGATTGTTTTTGTTGATAAGAAGTTATTGGAATGGGATTATCAAAAATTGAGAAAGTGAGGGTGGCTAGGGTACATCTAACAGAAGGTGTGTGCAGCTATGAGTGGGAGCAGAGCTCCAAAGAAGTCACAGTGACTGTGGCTGTGGAGTCCGCCATCTCAGAGGACCATGTGGTTCTGGACTTGAAGAAGAAGCGAGAGCTGAGGGTCCATCTCCAGCTGGGACCTTCCCACTTCTATCTCTTCCACCTCGGTGAGCCTAGTTCTCAGACATTGGGAGTCTTACACTAAAATATCATATCTGTGGCAATAACCCCCCCCTGAAGGCCACCATTGTATAATCTTCTTCTTATTATCTCCACTCAATCATATTAGGGTATCAAGCTTGTAAAGCTTGAGACTTTTGATGGTGTCTGCCGGGGATGAAAAGAGCTCATCAATGGATGAGTGCAGACTGTGCACTTTGCATGTATTGACAAGATGTCAATAAAATTATTTTAATTGTCAATTGACAATGGATGAGTCAATACAGTCAATAATATGTATCCTTGTTTCTCTTCTTCTTTCTTATCTCCACTCAATCATATTAGGGTATCAAGCTTGTAGAGCTTGAGACTTTCGATGGTGTCTGCCAGGGATGAATAAAGCTCATCAATGGATGAGTCAATACAGTTAATAATGTGTTTTGGGGATGCAGGTTGAGAATTGCACTTAGTACATAGTGGGAAGTCATTGTCCGTAGATGACCAGACTTAAGTCTGGATTGTATAATAAATATGGACAACCTAACCCCCATAAGAGGCCACCTCCAGGAGAGCTGAGGGCAGATGAGTCAGATACAAGGTGGGATCAATAAATAAGGTGAATTATAATTTATTAAAAAAAATAAGAACGATATTAAAATTAGGACTTGATTTATTCAAAATAATCACCTTGGCTTTCTATACATCGTCTCCATCGTTCTGGCAACTTGTAAATACCCTCTTTATAGGCACTCTTAGGAAGCGTGTGAAAAAAATCTTGCACCACTTTCTGGACATCTTCATCCGAGTCAAATCGCTTTCCCTTTAACTCCTTCTTTAGTAGTCCAAAAAGGAAATAGTCAGAGGGGGCTAGGTCTGGACTATATGCAGGATGTTCCAAAACTTCAAAACCTGATTTAATGATTGTAGATACAGTTTTGTTGTTGTTGTTGTTTCTTATCCCCTTGTGTAAAGATTACACGAATTCCATGAGTTCATGCTCCTCGAGCTGTTTTATGATGAGCAGCGGCCTCTCCCAAAGGTCCTGTTTAGTGCATCTAATGCAAGCCAAAATGTGTTCTGGAGCTGCAGGTGACAAGCTACATTTTGGGCAAGTGGGGTAGATTTTGTTATTATTTTCTATCTTCAATGGCTTGAGATGGCCTGTTCTAAATCTTGTTAGTGTTGTTTGATGCTGTCTATTTCTGATGTTTAGAGCTCCTCCTGGGTTCACTCCACTGTACCAACTGTGCATAGGTGGGATCCTCCAGTTCTTGTTTATTTTTGTTTTGGCTACTGTTTCTATTTCTTTAAAAGTAAGTTTATTTTTCTGTGGCAAGGGTTCTTTTGTGCCTTTTTTCGCTAGAACATCAGCAGCTTCATTGCCTTCAATTCCAACATGTGAGGGTATCCATTGAAGGTGAATTTTTGAGGTTTTTGAGAGTTTTTGGAGATAACCAATTATGTTCCTGCTTACTTTGTCTCTGAGTTCCCCTGTGTGACTCAAGTGTTGTATGGCACTTCTACTATCAGTAAGAATCCAGATATCTTGATAATTAGTATTTCTGATGGATTTTAAGGCTTCATAGATGGCTATAAGTTCTGATCTGAAGACTGAGCAAAAATCTGGGTTTCTTCTGTTCATTTTCTCAATGCCATTTGTAGTTTTGATGAGACAGCCACTGCCAGTGTGTCCCAACTCATCTCTGCTACCATCGGTATAAATAGTTATTGCATTTTTAGGAATGTTATTAATTATTTCTAATGATAATTGTTTTAAGTATTCTGGATTTTGGTATTGTTTGTTGGTGGGTTCATTTAAAGTGTCATTAAAAATAACATTTTGTAGTGGTTCGCATGGAGAAATTTTTTCTGCTAAATAATTTTTTTCTACTTTATATTTTAAAAATCCATTTCTTTTGGCCAGGTGGAGAGGACCTTCTTTTTTGAGTCTTAGATTGGATTCCCAATTAAGTATGTAATTGGAAGTTCTGTGTTTGTTTCCATAACTCTTGATTTTGTTTATATATTTTGGCAGATTGTAGCTTCTTCTATCCTTTAAGGGCATAATGTCTGCCTCGTAAAGTACAATATCGTTAGGGCAGGTATTTCGAAGACCTGTAATAATTCTAGCTGCACTTAGTTGTATCCTTTCCAGTGATTTTAGATTTGTTTCAGATGCTGTACCATAGATTTGATATCCATATTCCAGGATAGGTCTAATTAGAGATGTGTAAGTTAATTTTAGTGTGGTTGCATCGGCTCCCCACTCTCTTCCTGAAATATATTTCAGGATTTTTAGTCGGTCTCTTCCTTTTCTAATAACTTCTTCAATATGTTTACTGGAGTTAATTTCTGGATCCAGGGTGTAGCCAAGATATTTAGGATGTTTATTATATTGTAATTGTTGTTCTTTTAGAATAATTTTTAGCCTTATTTTGTATAGTTTCTTATCGGTAGTAAAAAGACAGGTTTCAGATTTTTGGGGGTTAAATTCTAATTTATGTTTATTAGCAAATTTTTCTAGGTGGAGAAGAGTCTTGTTCAAATCCCTTTCAGCTTTTTTCCAGTTAGTGTTACTGCTCCATAGAATAATGTCATCAGCGAAAAGTCCAATATTGGTTTTATGTGAAATTTTTTCTTCTATGCCTGCAATAAATAGGATGAAGAGAGTTGGGCTAAGGACTGATCCTTGTGGTAATCCTTGGTACAATTTGAAGGTTTTAGATAGAGTTCCATTATATTTGACCCTGATGTATCTATTTTTAAGGAAATCATTTATCCAAGTGATAGCTTTTCCATCAATTTTGAAATGCTTGTATAATTTTGTAATCAACTTGTTTTTCCATACTTTATCAAAAGCTTGTGTAAGGTCTAAAAAAGCAGCTATGGTGTGGCTAGTTGGTTTTCTGTTTTGTGCATCTTTTACCTTTTGTGTGAAAAATAAGAGTTGGTCTATTGTCCCATGTCCTTTCCTAAATCCATATTGTTCTTCTGGTAAGAGATTTCTTGTGTCAAGGTGGTAGGTAAGTCGTCTGAGTATAATTTTTTCCATTAATTTGCAGCAAATACTTGTGAGGGAGATAGGTCGGTAGTTTTTTGGGTCATCAGCAGATTTGTCAAGTTTTTTAATAGGAATTATTGTTGCAGTTTTCCAGTCTTGAGGCAATTTTCCAGTTTTCCAGGAGTTATTGAAAATATCAAGAAGTATTTCTTTGCCATTTTTGCCCAAGTTTGATATCATTTGGCCATGGATTCCATCTGGCCCAGGAGTCTTGTTTAGGTCAGTGTTTTCTAATGCATAATCTAGGTCTTTCATATTGATTTTTTCATGGAAAATATTATGAGTGCTGGTGAAATTTTTACAGTCATGAATAATCTTTCGGGCCTTTTTTTCAACTTTCTTATCTTTTATTTCGAATTTGATTTTACTACTTATTTGATATGAATTACCTAAAAGATTAGCAGCATTTTTGTCATTAGTTGCTGGGGTACCATCCGTATTCTTAATCATATTTGTGTTTTCAGTTTGTGGCTGGGCTCTGTCAATTTGTTTTGCCAAATGCCAAAGTTTTGTATTCGGGTTTCTTGGGTTCAGGTTTTCACAAGTTTGTTTCCATTTTTCCCTTTTCATATTTACGTATAACCTTTTTATTTTTGCATTCACAATGTTCAGTTCAGTTCTACAATTTGTTTGGTTTTGGGTGCACTTTTTTTGTAGTTCATTTCTTTTAGTTATAAGTGTTTGAATATCTTTTGCCTGGTGTGTATAATTTGGAATCCATTTCTTAATATTACCTCTTGGTATTGAAACTTTGGCTGCTTTAATAATGGTGTTTTTGAAAGATATCCAATTTTGTTCCAGATCTTTTATTCTAGTGGGTGCTTTTCTAAAGTCTTCATTGGTGTTTTTCTGGTAAAGATTCCAATTAGCCTTTTTGAAGTTCCAGAATTTTTCTTTAATTGAGCTGGTTTTGGTCTTGGTGCTAATTTCTATCAAAATAGGCAAATGATCACTTCCAATACTTTTTAATATTTGCCATTTGCATTTGTGGAAAATGTCAGGACTGGAGAAACTTATATCAAGTGCTTGTGCAGTATTATAGCTGTAGGAATGGTGGGTGGGATTCCCATCATTTAAGCACATGAAGGCATTGTCGTCAAATATGTTTGAAAGTATTTTGCCTCTTGGGTTTGGCATGGAACATCCCCATAGTTGATGTTTGGCATTAAGGTCACCTACAATAATTGTGTTGTCTGTAAGAAATTGAGCCATTGTTCCATCGTCAATAAGTTTATTGTTTGGTGGGTGATACATATTGAATATGTTGATGGTTTTGTTTTGACTGAGGTAGACTTTGATACCTTGGGCTTCGAGGTCTGATGTGTTTGGAATATTAATGGCTATGTCTTCATAGTACAAATTCTTGATTAAAAATGCAAGGCCACCCCCTTCTTTATTTCTGTCTTTTCTGAGGATATTATAGTTTTTATATTTGAGATTGTACTTTTCATTTAATTTGGTTTCCTGTAAGGCTATAATTTGTATCTTTTGTTTTTCAGCTATTTCCATTATTTCTTCTAATTTTATTTTTGTTGCTGTTGAGCACAATCCATTTATGTTGCACTGCAAAATTCTCAATTGCTTGGAAGCTGCAAAGTTAGAAGTTTGTGGAGACTGTATTATACTTATCGGACAGAACCCTCTACCTAAGTCCTGACCGCGCCCCTGTTTATTCTGCGCGACGGGCGATGCAGCATGCAAATCAACATCTGATCTCATGGAATGGGGTATAGGGGTGCAGCTTTCGTTGATCATGGCATTATGATCCAGGCACACTTTGGTGAAAGTCTGACTTTGCCTGTAGTTTGAGGCCGTTCCTAACATGGAAGCAGACGCCTTTGCTGCCGACTCTAACATGAGTACTGACGCAGCTCCTCCGTATCCCTGGAGTGGGACCCTTGCTGAGGTCTATCAACTGGGTCAGTTGAAGTCAGGATTTTTAAAGAGGTCTACTCCTCTTCTAACAATGCTGCTGTTGGTCCGCGACTGCTTATTCGTCAGAGTTATTCTGCTTGTTTCGCAGCTGGCCTTCATATCTGAAGGTCGTTCCCCTATCCGCCACCTGGGGACGCGCCCTATAGCAGTCAGCTCTATTATAGACGCGTGTATGATTCTTTTAAAAATAAAACAATTTCTACTGCCCTTACTGCAATGGAAAAATTAATGGGAGGGCCTGGCTCATCAGTAGTGAACCCTCCCAGCGGTTTCGTCAGTTTAATCTACCATTTTATTAATTAATTATTATGTATTTTTAATTTGCAGACTCCCCTGTAAGTGGAAGGAAGTGGAAAGTCTTTGATATCACCGGTCGTCTATTTTTTTTTTTTTTAAGGAGACAGAAGCAATTTTGTTCACACTTGGTTATCTTGTGTGTCTTCAATAAAGGTCCCTGTAATATCTTTCAGAGTTATTGTCTCAATCACGATAGTATATCGGGACATCAAAACCGGCAATATCAACAAAGACCTTCCACTTCCTTAAGTTTTGTCCATAAGTGTATATAAATTCGAAGGCTATCTAAAAAAGGTCACACATATACAATATTTAATTTACATAAAATTATTTTAAAAAAACTTTATATTAAATATATATAAACCCATATTTTAAATTAAAGAAGAAAATATCTCAAATACATACAGAATAAAGCAATGAGGATGATACTTACCTCAAGTATATTCATTATACAGAGGATACCCCAATCCAAAGTGTTCCACACAACCACCAATTTGTCCCGGCCTGAGCTGCAGACAAGTTAGTAAATAGTACAACAGACAGACATAACAGGGAAAGTTGATGATTGAAACATGTCGACAAAGAGAATACAACATTGTTCACAACACTCCAAGAAATATAGAGGTGATTCCTGTTAGAATAGAATGCTGTAGTTGTTGAATTATATTTGCTTAAATTAAAACAAGTTATTTGGTTAGGATTTAAAAAGTGGTTGAATTTGAAAGAGTAGACACCTGGTGTAATTACAGTACAAGCAGTTGCCAACTACCAGCCATGATTATAATGGCCTGTACCACCTGCCATGATTATAATGGCCTGTACCACCTGCCATGATTATAATGGCCTGTACCACCTGCCATGATTATAATGGCCTGTACCACCTGCCATGATTATAATGGCCTGTACCACCTGCCATGATTATAATGGCCTGTACCACCTGCCATGATTATAATGCATTATGTCGAGGGCTTCTGCCACTGGCGAAGTGCACGTCAAATACTCTTGTATGTATTCGAATTCGTTGTCTTTGATAGCATTTTTTATGTTTAATAATCTATGTAAGAGTAAGCTTTTTTCTTTAATATAGAAAATTTGCTGGAGGGCATCAAACAAGCTATTCCATCTGGTCTCACCAGGTCGACTTAATGTGTGTCCTAACACATTCTGCATTATTTCAGCACTCTTTGGTCGTCCTGCAGCCTTCCACAAAGCATTACATTTCTTCATGATTGCAGCATGCATTTGCGACAGAGGGGTGTCTTGTGTGATGTAAAAACTAAACATCTTGCTCGCTTAAAAGTTTGTTCGCGTCCATAGTTGCGCAAAGGCTTAACGTATGCGCACAGCATCGTAAATGGGCAGGAAGTAAATGCTCAGGATCTTCTAAATTTGATGATTCGTCGTCTTCAACATCTGATTCAGAAAAGGCTTCTGTTGGCTGAGAGTCTGGCATAACTTCATCAACAATATTTATATTGGTCAATTTGACACCGAACATTTTGAAAGCTTTTACGAAATTGCTGCCATTATCCGTCACCGATGCAACAATTTTATTCGTATTGAGGTCGAAATGATTGTTAATTTCTTGAATTATATCGGATAGTCGATTGTAGCTGTGGACGCCTTTGAATCGTTGACAAGCTAACGCCACTGAAACTCTCCGTAGATCATTTGTGATCCAGTGCGCTGTAACTCCTATAAAACTTCTCTTTTTACTGGACCAAATATCTATTTCTGTGCACACATAGGAAGCTTCTTTTAGTTTCGACTTTATCTTAGCTACTTGCGCTTCATAGTGGTTTTCTATACGACGTCCTTGTGAACGTCGACTCATTAGAGTTAGCCCCATTTCAGATATTTCCAAGTCCGTGAATATTTTTGAAAAATATGGATCTTTCACTGCACATAATGGGATCATGGAATGTATAAAATATTTCAGAATATTTTCATCGAATTGTTCTTGTGTAATTTTATTCTCATTTGACTTCTCAGTTTTTACCTCGGATTTCTTTTTTTTTTACATATCTTTTGTACTCTTCAATGCATTCTTGCCCGTGTTTTCGCTTCAGGTGACTCAAAAAGTTTGACGTACAATTATGATATCCTTTAATTTTAGTTAATACATCTCTTGGACATTTCATACAAAGCGCTGTGATTTTATTACCAGTGGACTCTTCAAGCAAGGATTTGAAATATGTTCCATCTAGCAAGTAAAGCCGCGCTTGCGAAGACGAACACTCGGCGGTGTCAGTTGGTGGCACAGGTGAAGATGTTTCTAATGACTCATTAATGTCCGAAACCGAAAAAGTCACTGGAATGTTACTGTCTTCGTCCATTTCGTTTATCGACGCCATTTTATTTCACTAGTCTAGAACAATGTATTCTTAACCAAAACAAACATTCACGTATGTAAAAGGCTTAACGTGACAAGAATAGTTCATCAATGAGAAGGATTGATTTTTTTTATGCAGTGTAATTTTTTAAACCTTTCATTGAATCTGTTATTTTTATTTATTCTGTATTAATACATATTTAATTGTTAGTTTTAATTGTTTCATAAAACAATTTTTAAAATTAATTGCATTTTATTTAATTGCAATTAATTTAATTTCAATTAATTTAATTGCAAATTGCAATTTAAAGATTAATTGCAATTGATTTAATTGCAATTAATTCATTAGCAATTAATTTATTAGTCAATTCGACACCTCAAGAAATAGGAATTTGTTCAGAATTCAACCGAAAAAATTCAGATCCCTATAGGTGTTGAATTGGAGAAGGAAGACTGTATGTATGTATTTAAGAGGTGTAGGTAGGTGAGAGTTTTCCTGTATTCTCCAGGGTCCAGCTCCCAGATTCAAGCGAGTATAAAGGGAGTCCAGTAGGGGGTTTGTCTTACCTAACCATGAAGGAGTAGTCCCAGGAGTGATCTAAGCACGTGACCGTGCTTAAATGACAAAAGCGCGTGGCCACGTTGGATTTGGTGTTGATGTCCAGTACATGGATTGCATTTTCCATGTCGGAACATATCAGCTGTATGGTTTTTGGGTTTGGCAGGCAGAATTTTGTCACAATTTCCTCGTCCTCTAAATTACACGATGATTTTACATGATGTATGCGGCCTTGCATTATCATGAAGGAAGAGAACACCTTTACTAAGCTTCCCTCTTCTTTTGTTTCTTATACCGGGCTTTAGCTTATTTACAAGAATGTCACAATAAAGGTCGCTGTTCATACGTTGCCTTGAGGATAAAAAATCAAGACAGATTGGTCCATCAACATCCCAAAAAATTGTTGACAAAACTTTACCGGCCAAATGTTGAGACCTGATTTTTTTGTCATTTTTTTCGATTTAATTCGTCCATTTTTGAACTTGTTAACCCATTTATAAATGTTTTTTTTTTTGAGACAAACAAGACTCACCATAGATATTTTTCATTCTTTGGCATATTTGAGATGTTTGAATACCTTCTGCATTCAAGAAACGAATAACTGTACGTTGTTCAAGCATGGTGCAATCCTTCAAGGGAGCTTCCATTTTAGTTTATTTATAAGTCTCACGCCGCGCGTGGGAAAAAAGAACAGAACACCTTAAATAGTCTCTCGATGTTATATTTTAATATTCTGTGGTTTAAATTATTTTGCTTTTTTAATTTTTAAGAAATAAGAATATTCACCTTATTTATTGATCCCCCCTTGTATATTGCACTATTATTTCTAAACAAAATACAAGGTAATAAGACAAAATATAAATATATAGTTTGTGAAGGACATTCAGTAACAACATTGTTACCATCATCATTCAAAAGTACTGAATGTTAACAATGTTGTTACTGAAACGTCACACACTATTTATTTATTTGTATTTGGTCTAATTACTTTGTTTTTAATATATAATCCAAATCTAAACAAAATGTTATTGTGTGGGGTGGTCAGGCTGTGAAATCTGCTTTCAGGTAGAAGTGGCCATATGTGACCAACTATATATGCACCCAGAGTGTAAGATATAGTCGATGTTTTTTATTAAGCCCGTTGAAGAGCAATTATCGCTTGAAAGCTAGCATTTTAAAATAAACTCATTGTGAGAAAATATTTTTGTATTTTTAAACATTTTAGAGTGTTAGTACTGCCGGGTATACAGTGTGGTTGTTGTGTCAGAGCTCCAGGAGCAGGTGCTGTCACCAGTCCAAGGTAACACTGAGACACTGTCATGTCTCACCAACCCCAGCAGTGAGGTGCCAGGGTACCAAACTCCAGCTTGTCCTCACCAAGGAGGATTCTGGACTTCAATGGACTGACCTGGGATCCCCCCTCACTGGCCACGGGACTCTCCTTACCCCCAAGGAGAAAGGTAATGATACATTTATTGCTCACCTATTTACAATAACCACCTTATTTTGTTCTGAATATAGAGAGCAATCTATTATTTATTAATATTCAAATAATAAAAAGGCATATATTGGATTGAATAAATTAATTTTGGCATAAAAATCTTTTGTTGTTGTTGTTGTCGTGTCCAATGAAGAGCCTCAGGTGCCTCCATGCATCTCTATCACAGCAGTTGCAATGTCCTCTATCTTGGGTGTGCAAGGCTGCGGCCATTGCTGGACATGAGAATATGTGGGTAGGTGTTAGTTCCACACCAGAACAGTTGTTACATGTCCTATAGGTTCTTGTGCCATCTGGATGTATTGTCATTTCTTTAGTGTTTTGAAATCTTTTATTCAATCCAATATATATATTTTTTTATTATTCACCTGAAACCCCAGTACAAAATTTCACTTTGGTACTATTTTTCATATAACATAAATTTTTAGATAATAAAAAGACATATATTGGAAATATTTTATTCAATCCAAAATATGCCTTTTTATTATCTAAAAAATATATATTTTGATAAAAATAATACCAAAGTGAAATTGTACTGGGGTTTCAGGTGATCAATTAAAAAAATATATCTTATGATCATGCAACTGAATGTTGCAAGCCATCAGTAACTTTTATTTCCTGATCAGGGGATGCTTTTTTAAAAATAAATTTATATCCCTCATTGGACACTTTTTCTGAATAAAAAATTGCGCCAGTGGACCCCCAATCTTGTGAAAGTCCAACCCCACCAGTGAGTGAAAGTAATCAAAGGTGCTCTGGCACATTTGTAAAATGCAAAAGTCCGACTGCTTTATACATATGTGGTGCACTTACAGTAAAAGCAGCAGTCGCCAACTCTTACCCATGATAATCATGGTGGGTAGTAGTTTTTTATTATTATTTATCACTTATCTTCTATATATATAAAAATGAATGTATGTGTGTCTGTTTGTTTGTTTGTTTGTTTGTCCTTTATGCCTGACCAAACCACTCATTGGATCGCCATGAAACTTTGGGAAGTTATTTAGTATAGTACTGGGAAGGTTTCTAGCAAATAAAATTTTTGAAATAACTTTTCGCCTAGAAATAATCAAGATAAATATTCTAATTTATCTGTTATAATTCAACAATCTGCTCTAAATATTATCATGATGATACGATGATTTTGTAATGTAGAAAATTAGGAAAGACAAAATTCAGGATGACACGGCAATTTATTTGAGACAAGAATAATGATACAATTCCAAGGCAAGATACTATTCCTTTAACTTCCAATTACCGAGGGAACCAATTAATATTGATTTTATTCAACTTATCGAGTATTTCTCAAGGGACCGGGAAAAAATGTTCACTAGATAAAACTATGATTTTCTAATGTAGAAAATTAGGAAAGAGAAAATTCAGGATGACAAGGCACACAGGGACCGGGAAAAAATGTTCACTTTATCGAGAGATTCAAATTTACGAGTTTCAAATTATCAAAATATATCTTTTTTATATTTTTCAATAAGTTTTTAGAGAATTGTTTTAACAAATGTTCGCTAGACAAACCGTTACTCGGGTAAAACCCCGGGCGAAGCCGAGTACGTTTTATAAGTTTAAAGAGAATTGTTTTAACAAATGTTCGTTAGACAAACATTCACTCGGGTAAAACCCGGGCGAAGCCGGGCACATCCGCTAGTTGTGTATATAATATGGTATTTGTGTTGATACTGAACTATGTTTGTTGTTCTGTTTTCAAATAAATAATGATC
>CP092867.1:110776390-110884818 GCA_030710605.1 Cordylochernes scorpioides
CTACCTTTGAGAGAAATATGGAAATATAAAATATGCTTAAATCTGAGATGGCAAATTTGTCTGTGTTATCTGGATGATGTTATCATATATAGCCCGGATTTTCCAACGCACCTCAAAAGACTCGAAGCTGTCTTTAGATGTTTTCGTGAATCTAATTTAAGGTTAAACGACAAAAAATGTCGATTTGTTTTTTAAGAATTGGAGATTCTCGGCTATATAACGAGCAAACAGGGTATAAAACCCGCGGAACATAAACATCAAAGTTGTCAGAAATTTCCCTCGGCCCACAAAGGTCAAAGAAGTACAATCCTTTTTGGGAATGTGCTCATATGATTGAAAATTTAGCAGATTTCTCAAAAATTGCTGACCCTTTTGACCAACCTTATTTTAAAAAAGTGTATCATTTACCTAGACCGAAAGGCAAGAGGAAGCGTTTCAAACCCTGAAAACAGCATTATTAATTCCACCAATTTTAGGTCACTTCAATCCAAAAAAAAAATGCGCCTACTTATATTCATACTAATGCGTCCAACATCGGCATAGGTGCAACACTTGTCCAAGACATCGGTGGTAAAGAGAAGGTGATCTCATATTTGAGTCGTACTCTAAGTAAAGCGGAGCAAAATTATTCAGCCATCGAAAAGGAATGTCTGGCTGTTGTCTGGTCAATGTCAAAATTACGACCTTACCTTTATGGAAGACACTATAAAATAGTAACAGATCACCACGCCTTATGCTGGCTCAAAAACTTGAAGGATCCAACAGGTTGATTGGCAAGATGGGCATTGAAAATTCAAGAATATGACTTCGATATAATAAATAAATCAGGAAAGAAGCATCTGGACGCCGATTGGCTTATCTAGGGGACCCTTACCAGAAACTGATTGGGATGAGGATTTTGAAAGGCTATATTTAAATCAAATAACAGACGAAGAGGATAAGTTTATCGAAACTGTTAAGAAAAACCTTAATGGAAGCAGGCGATCAATTGCGCAAAACTTTAAAGAAGAAGATGGATGCCTCTTTAAGAAAACCCCGAACCCTGAAGGCAGGGCGTGGTTGCTTGTGGTTCCAGAAAAGAAAAAGAGAGAAATTATGAAAGAAAATATCACAATCATATGTAGAATGGCCATCTGGGTGATGCCAGAACCATTTGCCGAATAAAGAATAAATACTTTTGGCCATCCATGCTAAAGGATGTCTCAGAATTCGTGAAGACGTGTCACCTTTGCCAAAGTAGAAAAGGCTCAAACCAAATACCTTCTGGACTACTACAGCCCATTCCCCCAGCCAACTTTCCTTTCGAAAAAATTGGAATTGACTTTGTTGGTCCATTGCCATCTACAAAAAACAGAAAAAAAATGGATAATCGTGCTGACGGACTACTACACTAGATATGCAGAAACAAGAGCAGTCTCAGAAGCAACAGTAAAAGAAGTTTCTAAATTTCTAGTAGAGGATATTTTCTCCGGCACGGAGCCCCACAATATATTATTAGTGACAGGGGCTCTCAATTTACCAGTAATTTAATGAAAGAGGTGATGAAAATGTTCAAGATTAAACATTGCTTCACAAAGAGCTATCATCCCCAGACTAATGGATTGACAGAGCGGTTAAATAGAACATTGATCAATATGCTCAGTATGTATGTGAACACTGATCAGAATAATTGGGACGAAATACTTCCGTTCATCACTCACGCTTACAATACTACAATTCAGGAAACCACAGGATATTCTCCCTTTTTCCTGATGTTTGGAAGAGAACCCACGTCTCTTTTGGACGACAGGAATATCTCGGTGGACATTGACAAGGATGATTATGATGAATACATAAAACATCACTTAGACAAAATAGACAGGACAAGAAAATTTGTTATTAACAACACAATAAAGACTCAAGAAAGAATGAAAAAGAACTATGACAAGAAAACATGGAAAGAAGCTACGAACCAGGAGAATTAGTAGCAGTTTGGACACTAATTAGGAAAATAGGAAAGTGTGAGAAACTTCTGAGAAAATATTTTGGTCCATATAGAATATTAAAGAAGATGTCTAACGTCAATTATCTAATAGAACCGAAAGATAATCCGGGCCAAGACCCTCTGATAGTTCATGTTTCAAGACTCAAGCCTTATTATGAGAGAATGGATGAGGTCATTCACGAGGACGTGACAACCTCTGGAGGGGGGGGGGAAGTATTGCATCAATTTTAATGCGCCCTACATTTATTCAAAATATTCTATGATATTTAATATTTATTTAAAACAGATTATTTAGATTATCATCATTCCTTTTTATAGTTTCATTCCTTTTTAAAGTTTCATTCCTTTTTATAGTTTCATTCCTTTTGTAATATTTTATTATACATATATCTTGATTGGTTATTGGAGCGAGAGAGGACCTATACGATGACTGCGGATCGTGATCTACGAGGAAGACAACGAATAAATAAACGCAATAACTTTAAAAGGTAATTTATTTTTATTTATTTTTATTTATTTGCTTTGAGTATGGAACCTGCTCGGGAAACGTGTATAACACTAAGAAGGAAGAAACCAAGGTCGACGACCCTGCAAAGCTGCAACTTTGTGCAACAATATAAATAAAAATATCTAGAGATATACCTCATGATCTTAGCCAAAAGGCCGAGAAACGATATTTTATATATAGAGATGACCTGGCTTCATGTGTCTTCTGCTCGAGTGAATGTTTCGCTGGTAGAATTTTTTCCTGCCTAATAAAAATTATTATCTGGCTTCGCCCGTGGTCTGCTTTAGTGAATATTTCCCTAAAGAATTTTGTTTATGTCAATCAAGCATGATACAGCAATATTGTCATCATCATTTCTGACTAAAAAAATATTGTTGCTCAGTACTTGGTTATTTATAATTTTTCTTAGCTAAAAGTGCGACAAAAACTCTTCCATATTTAACTCTCTGTCCTGTTCAAATTTCAGCGAGATTAGTTACTTATTTGAGGACGTGCATAGCCGACAAACATATATATATATATATGATAATTTAAACCAATAACCCTATATTATGTAATACGTATAACAAGCTTGTCATGTTGTATATAGAACTAATTATAAACTACAACTAATTATACGCATAATTGACATGTCTCCTTGCATCACCAAATGTAATGTACTGAGGATGAATAAATAAAAAACTATATAATAGATTAAAAGCTGAGTTAAGAGCCAGAGAGAGATTTACAAAGTAACTTCTAAAGATAGATTGTTAGCCGCCAGCCTGGCGCCAGTCTCAGGTGTCCATCGACACGTGCATGACCCAATCCTCTTTGTCAGAGCGGTCGTATAAAAAGGCCGCGTAGCAACAGCCAGGAGTTCAGTTCCAGAGTTCCCCATCTGCGTGTCGCCGGTTGTCACCAACTCATCCGACGATGTAAAACAGTAAGAAACCTTCTCAATCTCCATCTTAGCTTTTGGCTCGACTTTTTATCTATTCAAGGAACCTTCTACAACGTGTCGCTTCGTTTTGTGTGTGTCCCTTACCACCCATCGCTCAACAACCACGACTTGCACGACTGCTTCTAGCCAACATGCCACACTGCATTCATCTAACAGGGTAAAACTACTACATTATTACATTATTACAGAGAGTCGACTGGATTCTACAAAGGCTTACCAACCTCAACACAATTATTACAGATAGTCGACAGGATCCCTAATCACAGACAGGATCCAACCCAATATCACAGATAGTCGACAGGATTACCACAACGAAGGAGACCACAACGAAGAAGGTAAAAAGACTGTCCCGATAGATAGAAAAGAGCCAAGAAGCAAGATGGAGGAACAAGCACGCCATTACAACGAAACGACCAAGCAATCTTCCCCCCAACGACACAGCCGAACATCCCGCAAATAAGCCGGTGAGAAGTTACCCACCTTCGGCCTTACAACGCAACAACCATCCAGACGACATGCCACCATCGCCAAACAGAATCCACAAGCTGCTACAAGCTCTACATGGCACGCCTTCCACGTCATCAGGACAACAACCAAAGACCAAGTCTCCTGACTGAACAAACATAAAAACTGTGAGTTTTTAAAAAATCTACTTAACTCTTTCTACATGCTAACAACTTGATTTTCCATAAATATAATGTTTATTTTTACTGTAATTATTTTTAAATCAAATTTTACCATTTTTATAGCATTTCAATTCAAATTTTAAATATTGTACACCATCATTTATCAATTTTTACTTTATTTCAAGCAACTTATAAATTTTAATTCATTACTTGCAATCTTACAGTTTTAAAAAATCATATTATATTTAAATTACTCGAATCATAATTCTAAACTTATTTGTGTGTTTCTCTTAATACCTTATTTTTATACAAAAAAAAAAAAAACACCAATGTCTTAATTAAATAACACAAAACTTTGCAAAAAATCATTGTTATGTTCACTATTTTATGTACACGCCCCATTCAAATGATAAGTCACTATCATGCCATTGCCCTTTTACAAGTATAATTTTCGCACTAACATAAGCAACGATTTAAAAAATATATTCAAATTTTAATAAACATAGGTGAAACGCATTTTTTTAAAAAATACAAAAATCGAAAGATACACTATCTTCAAAAGCACAACTAGAAATGTAACTGTCCTTCCCCAAAACAAGTTAAAAATTCCAACATAGCTACACTCCCTCGTCCTTTTCTTTTTACATGCATAATTATTAATAATTCACACATCTCTCAGAACGAACTTCAACACACTCCCCCATCACTTTCTCCAATTGGCCACATCTATTAACGCGCGATTTAACAACACGTCCAATTTCGAACCACACGAGCTCCATATCGTCGCGAACACAAAGATTTCACGATAAACATGCCACCTCTATAACAATCTGAAAATTCTCGATGTGTTTCGTACAACAACCACCCATGACTAATAAATTTGTTATTATTCGGAAACTAGTTAGATGCTGTACCAAAAACGAAGACTTCACGTAACACCTTTCCATTCAATCCACTTACTAGTGTCACAGCGCACCACAACAATTTTCTCACTTAACAGGCCCAAGACGCCTTCATGCCTGTGACACCTCACCAAAAGCGTGTCTACGTTGAAGTCGCACTTTTACGCACATCTAACCTGACATCATTGATTAACATTTTTTTAATAAGTCCGCAACAACGTCGAGACACAACACTTACGAACACCGAGAAAACTATATTTTCAAATAGACAAGTACCACTGTGCAGAGAGATTTTCCCATAGCCAGCAGGTGTGACTCACAAACATCAATAAACAGTTGCAGCGGCGGCAGGTTACATGACACCTCCAATTCCCGTCCGCCTGTACTTGAAGCTCGTGGACCAGCCCTGCAGAATGGATAGGATTGCAGCACCTAAAACTAATTGACTTACCAATAATTACCAATTCACTTATTAATTTGAACTTTAATATTGAAAAAATATCATAAACTTTATATCTTTAATTATCATTATGTGTTTTACAACTTTTACATTATTTTCACGCCCCAGTATGGAATATTTTTTCTAAACTAGAACGCCATCTTTTATAATGTTAACCCTTTATTGTTATATATTACAATCATCTTCGTCAATACCATCCAATTTTAAGAATCAAGATCGCTCCCCGTCTGGTCTCACATAATATAATCGGGAAGATCTGGCAAAGACCAACTCTCAGACCGGACCAAAGCGACATAGGGCCACATTGCCTCCCCATAGGTCAAACTAAAGACACCAATAATCTTGGACCTACACCTAGACATTGTGTGAATATGTTCCTTTCTTTTTTTTTCAGGAACGAATATTTTTTGTTTTCTTTTAACTTTTCTTCAAAAGAGACATTTTTTGACTCCATTTGTTTAGCTAATCATTAAAAACCTTTAATTATATTATATTTTTTTGTATAAAATCTTGAATAATTATTTTTATTTTTATTTTTTTACTTTTCAATTATAATCAAATTTTTATTCCAACATTATTTTAACAACTTTATTTTAACAATAGCAAAACATTTAATTCTTTCAATAAGCATTTTTAATTCATTATTATATCTTTTATATATTACTAATTCTCATTATTATATCTTTTATATTTTACTAATTCATTATTATATCTGTCATATAGTACATGCTTGAGCTTATCCACTTATACTCTTTTTATCTACAATCACATTTTTATCTTTTTATTCACTATATTTTTGTTTAATTACTTTATTATATGACAATGTTTGTTTATCATCAACTATCGGGCATATACAACAATCGTTTACAACAATCTATTTCACTAACCACTTCAATGTACTTTACACTACTATCTTTCTCTCCGCCATTGCTTCACATCAACGTAGAGAAACGACAGTACTGCTTGACAATTTTTCTTTTGATTTCGTAATTCAACAAACTCTTTGAAAACACAGTTCCCCAGAAGTACAAGTCTCGACTTTTTGGTCTGAACACGTTTCAAAAGTTTATTTCAATCATCCGCAGAGCACAACACCAACGCATGCACAAAGCGTTCACTTTTTTCAATTTTCAATTTTTTTTTCAGCTCTAGCGGACCACAACCTTTGATTTCAAGTCAAGTCAGACAACCTACTGTCGCTCCAACAATTCTACTTATCGCATGGCTCTACCACCCCTTTCAATCATATTAAGTCTTTTTCTTCAACAACTTTTCAACCCAATAACCCTACAATTGTGACAAAGCACTGTAACCTTATACAGGATCACAGGGTGAAACATTGCCAAGGAAGACGCACAAGTCTATATCCTCGCTTTGCACCTGGATCTCAGTATTTGATTGTCTGTGCAACACTTACAATTGCATATTCTTCAACCCCTAACCCTTTCCAACGCCCGCAACAATCTCTTAGAACATCATCATTATTTTTTTAGCAAACAAAGGTTTTATCTACAGTTCTCTTTTATAATGAATATCATAACCTTTAAATTAAACATAAGTTTTATTTTTATAATTTTCAGATATAGCCAAATAAACATCTTGTTATAGCCCTTTTCCCTCACAGTTTTAATTAATTAAAATAAATTCTAATTACTTACCTGTGTTAGAGAGGCTTTACCCGCTTAAACCCGGATAAAACCCTTTCACTCACGGGGCCAATCTATGATAATTTAAACCAATAACCCTATATTATGTAATACGTATAACAAGCTTGTCATGTTGTATATAGAACTAATTATAAACTACAACTAATTATACGCATAATTGACATGTCTCCTTGCATCACCAAATGTAATGTACTGAGGATGAATAAATAAAAAACTATATAATAGATTAAAAGCTGAGTTAAGAGCCAGAGAGAGATTTACAAAGTAACTTCTAAAGATAGATTGTTAGCCGCCAGCCTGGCGCCAGTCTCAGGTGTCCATCGACACGTGTATGACCCAATCCTCTTAGTCAGAGCGGTCGTATAAAAAGGCCGCGTAGCAACAGCCAGTGCAGTTCAGTTCCAGAGTTCCCCATCTGCGTGTCGCCGGTTGTCACCAACTCATCGACGATGTAAAACAGTAAGAAACCTTCTCAATCTCCATCTTAGCTTTTGGCTCGCTTTTTATCTATTCAAGGAACCTTCTACAACGTGACGCTTCGTTTTGTGTGTGTCCTTACCACCCATCGCTCAACAACCACGACTGCACGACTGCTTCTAGCCAACATGCCACACTGCATTCATCTAACAGGTAAAACTACTACATTATTACATTATTACAGAGAGTCGACTGGATTCTACAAAAGGCTTACCAAACCTCAGCACAATATCACAGATAGTCGACAGGATCCCTAATCACAGAACAGAATAGGATCCCAACTTATTATCACATATATCTATATATATAAAAATGAATGTTTGTCTGTTTGTCTGTCTGTATGTCCGGTATACAAATTCGCAATAGTTCACTAATTCAAACCAAAATTTCCATACATAGGTAAAAGAATACGGGGAAGACGATAGGCTATTTTAAAAAATATATAAATCAATTATTAAAACTATATATTTTTAGTCAGAAAATGATGATGACGATATTGCTGTATCATGTTTGATTATCAGATACAAAATTATATCGGGAAAAATTCCAAAAAGCAGAGACCACGGGTGAAACCAGTTCATTATTTTGTATACAGGAACAAAATTCTAACAGAATTTTGCCAGATCATCTTTCTATAAAAATATCGCTTCTCAGACACAAAGTTTGGAGCGGGACGTTTCACAAAAGTGACATCCACGGCGCCAATTTATAATTGTAACGAATAGTATTTGAATAGGGTACATTTAATAGGGTAAAACCCGGGCGTTGCCCGGGTCATTCGGCTAGTATATATATATACGTGTTCCCAGCTTCGCCCGGTTTCTACCGAGTAAAAGTTTGCCTAACGAACATTTGTTAAAACGATTATATAAAACATCCAATCCACCTATATATAGATTTATAAACGTATATAAATATTTTTATATGCGTTTAAATATTTTTGAAACACATAATTTTTTTGAAAACATTTATTAAATTTTAAATAAGATATTTTCTTTAAATATATATTAATAATGAAATGCCAAGTTTTTTTTCAACGTCATTGGAATAATATATTACTAAATCCTCAAATTAAATATTAAATTTATTATACTTGGAACACATTTCAGCATTTTTACAATTTATAAATGTGATTTTATCAGATACCGCGAGAGGTGCTGCTTGCTAGTGAAAGTAGAAAAATTGCAAAAAAATTGCAAAGAATATTTATTTCAAATCAAATTCAAACCATAAACCTTCTTAGTAGTATAGTAAATAACTTCCTAAAGTTTCACGGCCATAAAAACATTCATCGTCTAAACAAACTACGTGTAAAATTATTAACCAATCAAATTTATTAATCGTCGCGACCAGTGCTGCGCCAAGCGGTAAAAGGCTGGAACTAACGCTTTTTGTTTTTGCATTTAAAAAAAAAGCACATTAACCTTTTTAGTTTTTTGAATAGCCTATATTTTAAACGAAATCTTCAGCTACCTACATGCGAAATTTCATAATGATTGATTCTGTAGATTTTGCGCAACGCGATAACATTGATTTTGGATTTCATTTTTATAGATATAAAGGAAAGGATGATAACGGATGTTTTTTTTTTTTTTTCAAAATATAATAATATAAGATACAATTTTTTTAACAAAATCTTCGAAAGCTTGTATGTATGGTATCAAAAACCTATTTTGGAATACACAAAACACACAATTTTCGTAAAATAAAAAATTGTTTAGTATATTAAAATCTATGGGAAAAAATAATAAAAAAGGTCAGATGTTGGTATTAACATTTTTTAAAAATGCCTATACTGACCACGAGCACATGAGCGTTTTAGATGGCAGAGCGCCATCTAGTGGAACAGAAATCAACTAAACGTTGATTTAGCCTGTTCCCTGATATTTACCCATTTCTTGGTTTCTCAAGAAGCTTCTGGGACAAAAACATGTTTAGTCGCAGTGGTTCAGCCTGCTCCACTCTGACGAGAGCCAACAACCCGAAACGCGTTCGTGGATGACTTTTCTTGATTTATAAAGAAAATGGGTTGGCCAAATATCAGGGAACAGACTAAATCAACGTTTAGTTGATTTCTGTTCCACTATATGGCGCTCTGCCTTCTAAAAAGCTCATGTACTCGTGGTCAGGAAAGGCTTTTTTTATTATTAAAATCTATATTATCTTGCTCGCGCAGAGAAGGCGAGTACTTGTGCGAGCCACTTGTGAACCAACTGCTACGCTGCGAGGATCTAGCTAGCATGGGCTCCAATAACAAGCTGAGACTTCTAGACTGCTGCCTAGAGAAAATCTACAAGAACATCCAGGAGTCTTCGGAGGTTGACCCCAACATTGGTTTTCTTCCCTCCAACCTCAAATCTAAGCTCCTCATCTTGTTCTGCAAGAGAGGAACCATCAATGACGACATTTTTAAGAGTCTCTTGTACCGACACATCCAAGAGCTGGAGCTCTGTGACTGCTTCCAGCTGGGCGACGAGAGCCTAATCACGATTGGGCGAGTCTGTAAGCAACTTCGCAAGCTTGACCTGAATTCCTGCAAATTTTCCAGATCTAACATAAGCAACAAGGGACTTCTGCCATTGTTCAGAGCCTGTAGAAATCTTAGGATTGTCGGGCTGCGGAGATGCGACAATGTGGATGATGACACGCTGCTTCAGCTCTCACGATCCTGTTTCTTCTTGAGGCAGCTGAACCTCTCTGGTTGTTACAAAGTCACAGATCGCGGCATCGCATCCATCAGCAAACAATGCTTGGCACTGGTTTGTCTCGATCTTTCTTTTACCCAGATCTCAGATCAGGGCATCTTTAATCTCATCAGCAACAAGCTGCAGCTGCAGGAGGTTATCCTGAAGTATTGCGAGAACATCACTCTGGCAGGACTGGAGCTATTCAAGAAGTGTCCCACGCTCAAAATTATCCAATACTACAGCGCGGATGGCAAAAACGATGTCAGACTCAGCGAACTCTTCGGTCAACTCTGCCTTGGACCAACAAGATTCAAACAAGTCAGTTGGACTATTGACTTGTGATCAGACAACAAAATAACATCAACCTTTAATTTTAAATAATAAAATTGTCGATTTTTTAAAGTGCTCAATTGTCATTAAAGTATGTACGAGTATTCCATTACTCATAGTTAAAATTTAAAATATTTCAAACAAAACTAATCATTATTTCTAAAATACAAAGGTCGCCTCTCCCGTCAAAGCGAGACACCATCTATTGACCATCGCTGCAAACTAGCGGCCTCGGGTTGGTAACAAAGCCAAAACACCAGCTTTGGAAAACTGAGGAGTGTCCACCAGGAGACCATGGTTTCGGGTTAAATGACCCTAGACTGACGGTCAATAGATAACGTCTAGCTTTGACGGTAGAGAAGACCTTTGTATTTTTAGAACAATATCCTTCCGTCAAAATTTCCATCTATAATCATTATTTCGTTATATTATTTTTTTTTTATATAAAAACAAAATCATTTTATTGACATCTTGTCAATACATGCAAAGTGCACAGTTTGAACTATTTAAAAAATATAATAGGCATTATATACACTATGTACAATGAATATGGCGCCTCTGCCAGCGCTGCAGAGTTTGGTGGAGAATCGCCAGTGGTCTCCAGCAACACCACGTATTTCGCGATCTACAATCTACTTCGTTTTAACGTATGAATTGAAGGCAAAAATAGTTTTGACGGAATTGTTAATATAATTAGGATATCTACTTATATATTTGCCTTATTCTGTCTGTTTGTCTGTTTGAAGCTCACGGATGGGATTTTTCATAACCATCGGTGGTTCAGTGGTAGAATGCTCACCTGCCACGCGGGCGGCCCGGGTTCGATTCCCGCCGATCCATTTTTTTTTTTTTTTACAATTTTTAAAACTCATTTATATATTAAGTAGAACTGCTCTTCACTGAAGGTTAATAACGAGTTTACAAAGTGGGAAGAGGAGCTTCTTTTTATTAGCATGCACACAAGCTTTCGGACATATCGTCCTTCATCAGGTAAGAGTAATAAACGCGCTGAGGATCCATATATACACAAAGCTGAAAGAAAATTTACATAATTGCAAAAGATAAAAGTATTTAAAGATAAAAATAAGAAACAAATATGCTAAAAAGATTATAGGGATTAAATGCTAATAAATCTGGACTAAGTACATATGCACTATGAATGGTGTTAATCAAGGGCAGGTAAATGCAACCTATGGCTATTCACATAACATATGGTATTGTTCCGGTATATCTATATGCCTGTTGATGCTGTTTGTTTTTATTGACACAAATGCCTCTAGTAAAAGTCTCTGGTACTTATTATTGATATTGTTGTATAGAATGGATGGCTTTGTTAAATTAAAATGTATGACCGGTTTGCATAGAATGACTGTAAATAGGGGAATTTAGGTTTTTATTAGAGATGTTTCTGGAATGCTCAACCATTCTGATGGCGACGGATCTACCCGTCTCCCCGACATAAGTGGCATTGCATTGGTCGCAAGAGACGGAATAGACAGCACCACCAGAACGGAGAGCACTCGCATGAAGGGAAGATCTGGTAATGGGGTGTCGGATTAGTGTGGCGATGTTAGGTGGGTTCTGGAAGTATGTTGTAATGCCATGTTGCCTTAAAAACCTGGCTATGGTGATAGACTGGGGGCAAAAAGGAAGGGAGCAAATATTTCTGTGTATAGCTGGAGCACTGTTGTGGTGAGGGTCATGCATGTGTTTAAGAATGAAGGGGATCGGGTAGCCGGATTTGGATAAATATGAAAATATTTTAGCCTTTTCTATTGTTTGGAATAACGGGAGGGAACAATGAGTAAAGATACGTTTAGTGAGAGCTCTAACTGTATTGATTTTGTGTGGTGTTGGGCAATGTGACCGGAAGTTTGTGTGGTGTGGGGGTGTGTTGTTTTTATAGTATACTGTGGTATGGAAACTGCTGGGGGTGCGTATGACTAGTGTATCTAGGAAAGGTAGGACTGAGTGATTTTCTGTTTCATGGGTGAAGGCTATGTCTGGGTGGAAGGAGTTGAGGTCAGATAGGATGTGAGAGGCAGATACCTCACTTACCAAGCAAAAGGTATCATCGATGTACCGCCTCCATAGAAAGATGTCTGAAGAATGGCGTGAAGTGATCCATTGGTCCAGTGACCTCATGACAACCTCAGCCACCACCGGTTGAGAGGGGACTACCCATGGGGGAGCCCTTGGTCTGCTTGAAAAACTGGGTATCAAATGTGAAGGTGGACATGCCTAGGCATATGGAAGTGAGCTCGACAACCGTCTCCGCGGTGAGGGTGTCTAACAGGGGGGCATTTTCGAGGAAAGTGCGTAAACTATTAATGATCAAGGGGTGGGCAAGTGAGAGATATAGAGACGTTACATCGAAAGAAACATTATGGACCTGGGGGGAGGTGTGAGGCTGGTGATACAGGACACAAACGAGGGGGAGTTTGCAATGGTATATTCCCATGGGGGAGACTGTAGAAGGGGGGTCAAGAAGTTGGACAAAAATTTTGACAGGGTATATGCCGGAGAGAGATGGTAAGATATGATTGGTCGGAGGGGAACATCGGGCTTGTGAATTTTTGGAAGGCCGTAAATGTAGGCTATTTGGGCGAGGTTAGCTGTGAAGTCGTTATATTGCTCTTTAGTGATCTGCTGGGACCTTTTTATACCCTGTCAAAATTTTTGTCCAACTTCTTGACCCCCCTTCTACAGTCTCCCCCATGGGAATATACCATTGCAAACTCCCCCTCGTTTGTGTCCTGTATCACCAGCCTCACACCTCCCCCAGGTCCATAATGGTTTCTTTCGATGTAACGTCTCTATATCTCTCACTTGCCCACCCCTTGATCATTAATAGTTTACGCACTTTCCTCGAAAAATGCCCCCCTGTTAGACACCCTCACCGCGGAGACGGTTGTCGAGCTCACTTCCATATGCCTAGGCATGTCCACCTTCACATTTGATACCCAGTTTTTCAAGCAGACCAAGGGCTCCCCATGGGTAGTCCCCTCTCAACCGTGGTGGCTGAGGTTGTCATGAGGTCACTGGACCAATGGATCACTTCACGCCATTCTTCAGACATCTTTCTATGGAGGCGGTACATCGATGATACCTTTTGCTTGGTAAGTGAGGTATCTGCCTCTCACATCCTATCTGACCTCAACTCCTTCCACCCAGACATAGCCTTCACCCATGAAACAGAAAATCACTCAGTCCTACCTTTCCTAGATACACTAGTCATACGCACCCCCAGCAGTTTCCATACCACAGTATACTATAAAAACAACACACCCCCACACCACACAAACTTCCGGTCACATTGCCCAACACCACACAAAATCAATACAGTTAGAGCTCTCACTAAACGTATCTTTACTCATTGTTCCCTCCCGTTATTCCAAACAATAGAAAAGGCTAAAATATTTTCATATTTATCCAAATCCGGCTACCCGATCCCCTTCATTCTTAAACACATGCATGACCCTCACCACAACAGTGCTCCAGCTATACACAGAAATATTTGCTCCCTTCCTTTTTGCCCCCAGTCTATCACCATAGCCAGGTTTTTAAGGCAACATGGCATTACAACATACTTCCAGAACCCACCTAACATCGCCACACTAATCCGACACCCCATTACCAGATCTTCCCTTCATGCGAGTGCTCTCCGTTCTGGTGGTGCTGTCTATTCCGTCTCTTGCGACCAATGCAATGCCACTTATGTCGGGGAGACGGGTAGATCCGTCGCCATCAGAATGGTTGAGCATTCAGAAACATCTCTAATAAAAACCTAAATTCCCCTATTTACAGTCATTCTATGCAAACCGGTCATACATTTAATTTAACAAAGCCATCCATTCTATACAACAATATCAATAATAAGTACCAGAGACTTTTACTAGAGGCATTTGTGTCAATAAAAACAAACAGCATCAACAGGCATATAGATATACCGGAACAATACCATATGTTATGTGAATAGCCATAGGTTGCATTTACCTGCCCTTGATTAACACCATTCATAGTGCATATGTACTTAGTCCCAGATTTATTAGCATTTAATCCCTATAATCTTTTTAGCATATTTGTTCTTATTTTTATCTTTAAATACTTTTATCTTTTGCAATTATGTAAATTTTCTTTTCAGCTTTGTGTATATATGGATCCTCAGCGCGTTTATTACTCTTACCTGATGAAGGACGATATGTCCGAAAGCTTGTGTGCATTGCTAATAAAAAGAAGCTCCTCTTCCACTTTGTAAACTCGTTATCATTTATATATTATACAAGAATGACATCCACGGCGCCAATTTATAATTGTAACGAATAGTATTTGAATAAAAGCATTTAATCGGGTAAAACCCGGGCGTTGCCCGGGGTCATTCGTATATAATAATTGTATAAACGAAGCAAGACAAAATCACCGCGAATGTTTCTTTTTTTTAAGGCAATTTCTTTTTAAGGCAATTATCGTTATTATCGTTAATTTTTGTTTCGATTTTATTGAAAAAAAAAACGATATGGTGCCTTTAAAAATGATCTTTATTACTATGCAGTTTTCTATTTAGTCAATATACCTAAGTTCATGTTGCAAATGTAATTATCCTATATCGATTTAGTAGGTGAAATGCAAAAAAAAAAATCGAACATGATGAAATCTTTATGAAAATTCACATTTTTATTTTTATATTTTCAAGACACACACAGTTTGGGGCGGGACGTTTCACAAGAGAGACATCCACGGCGCCAATTTATAATTGTAACGAATAGTATTTTAATTAAAACATTTTAAAAACACACAGTTGGACGGGACGTTTCGCAAGGAGTGACATCCATGGCGCCAATTTATAATTGTAACGAATAGTATTTTAATTAAAACGTTTTTAAAATATATACGCACTCGGGTAAAACCCGGGGGTTGCCCGGGCCATTCGTCTAGTTATAAAAATGAATTATTACTTCCTTTTGATATATATTTGAGCAAAGGTATTTATAGATTCAATTTTTACATTGTTGTAAATAAAAGTTTATTAGTTATTATGATGCATTAGCGCGCCATCTGTTATGAAAATTCTAAACTATTATAGACGCGTATGATTCTTTTTAAAATTAAACAATTTCTACTGTCCTTACTGCAATGAAAATTAATGTTTAATAATAAATAATTTTTCATTGCAATAATTGCAGTATAAATTAATTAATTTTTAAAAAATAATCATACGCGTCTATAATAGTTTCGAATTTTCCTTAGTTACTATATACTAAATAACACTTCTTTCAATAGATATATATATTAAATACTTCTATATTTTATATTATATTTTAAAATAATGAAGAGGTTTAGTGTTATAAAAAAAAACTCAGCATAAATTTATTCTATTAAATAAGTTTTTCATATTTTTTGCCACTAACCTTATAACACGCTTGTTCGGCGGTACGTATACTAAAATTGGAACGATACAGAGAAGATTAGCATTGCCCCTGCGCAAGGATGACACGCAAAATCGTGAAGCGTTCCACTAACCTTATAAAATTATTATTTTAATAAATTGAAGTCATATAAAATAAATTATTTCGGTTAACAGTTTACTAATTTGATTATTAGTTTATTACTAATACAAGATTCAGATTTTAAAATATCGGTAACATGTAAACATATCATTGCGCCATCTGTTATCATAAATTTGAACTATTTATGATGCTTCGGCAGTTAGAGTTTTTTTATTTTTCTCAACGTTTCGACAAAATATTTTGTCTTCGTCAGAAGTAAATAAAATAAAGCCTTTGGCAAGGTGTTTAAAAATTGTTCTTAACACCTTGCCAAATGCTTTATTTTTATTTACTTCGCCTGACGAATACAAAATATTTTTGTCGAAACGCTGAGAAAAAAAAAAACTCTAACTGGCCGAAGTGTCTATTTTTCATAGAAATATGAATACCGGCCAGGCAACCTCTATCTTCAGGATATTTATGATGCGTATGTTTCTTTTTGAATAAAATATTTTCTGCTTTTACTCTTTAAAAATCCTGACTTCAACTGACCCAGTTGATAGACCTCAGTAAAAAGGTCCTCTCTCCAGGAATAAGGAGAAGCTGCGTCTGTACTCATGTTAGAGTCGCAGCAAAGGCTTCCATGTTTAGAACGGCCTCAAACTACACGCAAAGTCAGAAATTCAACAAAATGTGCCTGGATCATGGTGCCATGATCAACGAAGGCTGCACCTCTATACCACCATTCCATGAAATCATGAACTCAAGGAATTTGTGTAATCTTTACACAAGGAGATGATAAACAACAACAACATATTTTCTACTGCCCTTACTGCATTGATAAAGAATAATTGGAGAACCTGGCTCATCAGTGGTGAACCCCCCCAGCGGTTTCTCCAGTTTAATCTACCATACCGCTCTAATAATGTATTTTGCTGTTTTGCTTTTATACTGATACTCAAGTTCACCTCTTGGAAAAGTTATTTAAACAAACTATGGACATAAGCTTTAAGGACGGTAGAAATACAAATGATTATCTATTTATATAAAAGTCAGTGTATGTATGTATGTTTGTCGCCTATACAAATCTTCAATATGGACCTAATCTGGCTGAAATTTTAACAGGAAATAGAGAAAAATCTGGAAGAGATATTTGTCGTATTTTTAGCCAAGAAAAATTGAAATTGACCAAGTTCTGGGCAAAAATAGTTGTTTTTAGTTAGAAAACGATTATGACAATATTGCTTTATCATGTTTGATTGTCAGATACAAAATTATTTCGGGGAAAATTCCATAAAGAAGACATTAAGCCAGTTCATTTTTAGAAAGCAGGAACAAAATTCTAACAACAAAACACTCACTCAAGCAGAAAACACGAAGCCAGATCATTTCTCTATAAAAATATCGCTTCTCAGACTTTTGGCTGAGATCATAGTGAGCAATGAGCAAATATCCAATCTCGGCTGAATTAATTTTTATAAAGATTCATATATATTTTATTTTAAATAGAGCAATACATAAATAAATCTTTAATAGGCTCAAAATATCATTTATTTTGGCAATATTTCAGTTGGCTGAACGCCAACCTTTATCAAGGTATTATAACTATTAATGTGTTAGCGTATAAAGGTGGCGTTCAGCCATCTGAAATATTGGTAAAATAAATGATATTTTGATCCAAAAATTATGCCTTTTTAATTTAAAAAAAATATATATATATATAGAATTGATTTACCAGAAGCATATAATTCAATAGACTTAAATAAAATAAGATAAAACAAATTCATTCACAGTGTAAGATATCACATGTCTGATGGGATACCTTGCAAGTTGATATGCACGTGTATCGTGGATATACACGTTAAATTTAAATTTATATATAAATCTTATTTCAAACTAGTTGGATTATTGTTTCATTAATTCCTGTAGAAGGGCGTATGTGCTCGAAAGCTCGTATATATTTATTATAATAAAGATACGCAGCCCTTGATGCTTTATTTTATTCATTTATAAATCGTACAGGGCTTTTTCAATTGATATATAAATGTCTTCATAAAAATCGAATCAGCAGGGAGAGGATGTTTGCTCAGAAAATATTTTTTATCAAATATTTGTTAGGCTAACTTTTAATCAAGTAAAATCCGGGGAAGCCGGGTACATCCACTAGTTTATTGTAATTCTATAGGAAATGTTTGAAGGAATACGTATATACATCACGTAGAAAGTACAGTAATATATAATATACAACAACAAAAAGCTTTATTAAAACCTTTTAGTTTTATACAGATTCTCCAAGCAGAAATGTAGGATACATACATGCAGGAAAAACATTAATAGTATATTAATGGTAATTTGATAGCAATATATAATATACATCATAACATATTAGAAAGACATATCACTTCACACAAACATTTGACCATATTAAGTCCTGACTAGTCGTGAATCTTGCTGTCGTTATAGAACGTTCATCAAATGGTTGGAATCCAAACATGGCTAAACGGATCTGAGAAACGGATGAATGGATGAAACAGAAAAGAGACAGAATTGTCTCTTATCAAAGATTCTTTCAAATCAAGCAGAATCTCTGATGAGAGACCAGTACAGTACGCTTTAGGTGGTCCTTCATGTGGGACTGTTATATATCTCTGAATACCAATTTAAAATATCAAGAAATATTCGAAATAAAAATAAACTGGTTTTGGGGATAAATCCGAGGGAGTAGGCAGGATTGAGACACAATGGTTACAATGTCATGTTGGGCTGAAAGAACAATGTAATATTATTTGTGATTTTACATAATTTCCTGGCGTGGTAAGGTCATTTGTCTAGTATCCATATAAGAAAGCATATGGATAAAATATCACACATATATTATGATATTTTTAAAATAATTATAGTTTTTACAGATAAAATACATTTATTTTTATAATTTCAACTTTTTTGTTGTTTATAATTGAAAAAGGTTTATATATATCTATGTGGAAAAAATAATTTAAAAATTTAGAAGGTCAGGTGTTGATATTAATAATAAATTATGCATATCCTGAACACTAACATGAGTGTTTTTAAGATAGCAGAGCACCATCTAGTGGAACAGAAATCAACTAAACATTGATTTAACCTGTTTCCTGATATTTGGCCAACTCATTTTCTTGATAATTCAAGAAAAGCCATCCACGAATGCATTTCAGGCTGTTGGCCCTCATCCGCATGGTGCAGGCTTTGCGACCAAAAATATTTTTGTCCCAGAGGCTTCTTGAGAAATTAAGAAATGAGTAGTTAAGGCCAAAATTGCCTAAAAACAGGTTAAATCATGTTTAGTTGATTTCTGTTCCACTAGATGGCCATCTACTATCTAAAAAATGCTCATGTTAATGGCCAGGATAGGCCTAATTTATTGTATATGTATAATAAAGATTCTTCCCTGCTTTTACATTTTGAAACAATCAATAAGAAATCAATGGCTTGGTGTCTTTTCTCATTTCTAAAAGAAACTGTGGCCGCTGCCCCCACATCTGCGGTCTACTCAAGTATTTTGACCCACTCCCTCGGTTGCTCAGCACCAGCACACCAGAAAAACAAGTGCCATTCGTGCAGATGGAGGATGAGGAAATCCAGGCTTCGACCCTCTTGGGAGAGGCTCCAAGACCCGGCAGCAACTTGACGCTCTACTAGAGCTGATCCCCAGCTGTTTCTTCGACGAGGCCAAACTTCTAAGACTGGTCAAAATAGGAATCATAGTTCAATAACAACGTGTTCGACCATTCCCTCAATCAATTTGTCAACCTCGTCTTTTCTTGTCATTGGTAATCTTTTGTGAGCTGCTTGACAGGAGTCATTGCCAAGGCTGTCAACATCAAGACTTACATATGGAAAACAATAAGTTGAACAAACATTAATAAATTATTTTTAATAAAGCACTAAAATCGTTATTTTAAAAATGGAACATCCTCTGTATCCCCACAATAAGTTGAGTTCTTGGAACATCAGGACAGCATATGAGCTGCAAGGCAATCAGATACATGGTGATGTCTCGGTATGATCTATATTGCCCTCATAGCATACAAGAAAGCCAGTAGTTCCACCTGGTAATAATAAAAACCCAGGTAGGTCCTGGAGCGTATCTATGAGAGGTGTGGGATGTTTGGGTTACATATGGCTATACTGAACATGTGGAAAAATAATAATAATAATAATAGAAAAGGGTCAGTGTTGATATTAAAGATAAAAATATATTATGATGCATTAGCATGCCATCTGTTATGAAAATTTGAAACTATTATAGATGTGTATGATTCTTTTTAAAAGATAAAAATGGTATATCCTGGCCGCTCATATTTTTAATATCAACACCTAAAAAAATACTCCAATGGCCCCTGATTCTTGCAAAAGTCCAACCCCACCAGTGAGTGTAAGTAACCAAAAGGGGCTCTGGCACATTTGTAAGTGCAAAGTCAAACTGCTTTTCACATGTGTAGACATGTGGTGCACTTACAGTAAAAGCAGTCACTAACTACCCACCATGATTATCATGGCCTGTACCACGCGTACTAGGGATAAGCAAAAAATATATATATATCAACACCTCTTTCTTATTTTTTCACATGTACAGCATAATTATAAAAATTAAATACTGTTTTTGATTTCTCAGGAAGCCTCTTGGACATAATTTTTGGTCATTGTGCTACAGTCTGCACTATGCTGACAAGAGCCTGAAATGAGTTTGTAGTCAATGTTTCTTGATTTGTCAAGAAAATGGACTGGTCAAATATTATAGAACAAGCTTAAAATCAACATTTAGTTGACTACCTAGATGGCACTCTGCCATCCAAAAAAAACATGCGAGCAGTCAGTATAAGCCTTTTATTTTTAATATCAACACCTGGCCTTTTTTTTTTTAATTTTTGATATTTTATATTAAGGCGAACGGGGCTCTGGCACATTTGTAAGTGCAAAGTCTAACTGCTTTTTACATGTGTATACATGCGGCGCACTTACAGTAAAAGTAGTCATCAACTTCTACCCACCATGATTCTATGATTTTACCCGCACATAAACTAGGGATAATAAAAAAATAATTAAGGAGAAAATTTCAGACTAGAGTATAAGTTTCTTTTTATATATATATATATAGACATGTGGCACATTATACACTATAACAAAAAATTCAACGCACCAAGAAAGTTATCAGATTGGGACAAAAATTGGTGTATGTGAAGAACATTTATAGGGGAAAAAACAATTAAAATTTCCAAACAATTAATTGTTTTATTCCAGTTTGATAGTCTCAAATTGAGAAAATCAATATTTGTTGGACCCCCACTGGCCTGGATGCAGGCTGCCACCCGGCATGTCATGGACTGATAAAAATTCCGGATGGTCTGCTATGGGATTTCTTGCCAAATTGTCTCCAACTGTCGGGCTAAATAGTCAACATCCCGGGATAGTTGAAATTGCCTTCCCATCACATCCCAGATGTGCTCTATGGGCGTGAGATCAGGCGACTTTGATGACCAAAGAAGAGTTCAGCAAGATTGAAGACAATCCATAGTAACACAGGAGGGCATGTGTGGCCGGGCATTATCTTGTTGAAAAGTAAGCCTGGGGTGATGTGAGAAGAATCACAACAAAAATCATCATAATGTCATAATGTCATCTACGTTCCGTTGTGCTGTCAGGGTGCCAGAAATGACCGCCAGTGGGATCCTGCTATCAAATGAAATGGTATCCCAGACCATAATGCCATGTGGTGATATTCAAAAGTAAGGCCAGTATCCACACACTGCCCAGGATGTCTCCGTACACATGTGACAGTCGTCAGGATACATCACTAAATACTACGTCCCCAGTCAGCACAGTTCCAAGTTGATCGCTCCCAACACCACTGTATTCAGACTTGTCAGTGTACGGATATGAGGGCTAGGCATTGTAATATGGTCTGAGTTCTTAGATTCTACTCTGTCATTTGTTGACGGGCATTTTGAACACTTGTGTGCTGGTCATACATAATAACATCAAATCCAGTGCTGCAACAGCCATTGTGACAATCACCCTGTCCTCCCATTCTGTTGTGTCCCTTGGTCAACCGCTGACATCGCATTCTTCCATTGTTGACCCACATATCGTCAATAGCCACATTACTTCGACACAGATATCACATGATTAGTCAATTTGACCAACCAGCCTCTTTCAATCTAAGAACTCTTTCAAACTCTGACATATGTTCGTAATGAGCATGAATCTTTCTGCAAGGCATTATTGATACATACAGTAGAAATAGGCTTACTGCAAATAAAATTAAACAAATTTTGAAAAATAGCTCGTGCCAAATGTTGAGTCTCATGCTTAATACTCATGCTGGATGCACTGTTCAGATGTGCTGGAGTTCTTGCTTTGCATAAATCGACCACCAAAATTTCAATTATTTGTAGTTTGGTCAAAACATCTTTGTATAGGTATTTTATATATATCTGACAACTTCTTCGTGCACATTTTTTAATTATAATTTATAGAAAATATTACTCTATTAAATCGACCGCCAGAGGTTGCGCTTTCTCTTTATATAACCCATTGTTGTTGTTTCCGGTTGGCCGGCTCAAATTTTTTGTAAATTGTGTAAATAAGTCTTTCATTTATTTTATTCTTTAGCCTCAAATCAGGTATTTCTTTCTTATGTTTCATTAGCACAATTAAAGAAAATTGTGATTCAAATTTTATTTAATTATTACCACGAATGCAAACAATATCATAACACATACTCATGGATTCCAAGATCAAGCAAATGCTCAACAATTCCAATC
This sequence comes from Cordylochernes scorpioides, assembly GCA_030710605.1. Taxonomy (NCBI): domain Eukaryota; kingdom Metazoa; phylum Arthropoda; class Arachnida; order Pseudoscorpiones; family Chernetidae; genus Cordylochernes; species Cordylochernes scorpioides. The sequence goes on from CP092867.1 coordinate 110,799,264, forward strand.
CTTGAAAAACCTTAGCAAATTCAATTCTCTATATCAATTTTTTATTTTCATATATATATAATGTCAAATGTCTACACATATAGAAAGCTGATCAAATAGTTTATCCTAACAGCTTAAATTTTAGATAGCAGGGTGCAAAAATCATTCTCATGTGAGCAGTCAGGTTATGCTTATTTTATTTTTAATATAACCAACTGACCTTTTTCTATTTTTTTCTTAATTTTTACATACAGTCAGTATATTTATGCAAAGTTGGCTTTAAATACTCATTTCTTGATTCCTCTGGAAATCTGGACCAAATTTTTGGTCATTAAGGTACAGCCTGAACCACATTAACAAGAGTTAACAGCCTAAAACATGGACAGGCTTTTCTTGATTTTTAAGAAATGGGTTAGTCAAATATTATGGAATAACCTAATTAAACATCAAGTTGATTTATTTATAAAGAAAAAAGGCATCTCCTGATTATGCAAATAAAAGTTGCCGATGTCTTGCATCATCTGTTGGAATAAATATCAACCAATTGTTTTTATTTATTCCAGAATTGGCCAAATATCATTTCTTGATTAATCAAGAAAATCTAACCACATATGTTTTGTGCTGTTGGACCTCATCAGCGTGATGCAAGCTATATCTCAACAACCAAAAAAATCTGGTTTTTGAAAGAAAAAAAAAGTATATTAAGTCTAACACTAAACCTACTACATTTCCAAACCAGAGGGAAGCCCTAGCAACAATATTTGGGCCATTTTTTATCTTATCATGCACTATCTCTGGCTGATGGAAGGTTTGTTGATCCTAATGCGGCTGAAACATCAACCGTCATTTTCTACAAAGATGGTGAACATTTATTCCATAATATAGCATTTCCAACTGAAGAACACCTTGTTCTTTAGAGAGGTGTCTATAGTACATCCTTAAATATCCTATAAAGTTATTTTTACAATGAGGATGACACTACAATGGTAGCAGAAAACAAGAAAGAAAACCTAAAAGACAATGTCTTATAACCTTGTGTTTATAATCTATAATCCAAATTGTGCCTTATCAAGACCTAAAATAAGATTATTGAGAAATTTAAAGAAAGTGAAAATTTGAAATTAAATGTCAGAAAGACCAGAATTATAATTACCAAAATATAAATAGCTTTGAAATTCATTAGAAAAATTGATAATAGTTGATCACTTCATATTCCTAGAATCCAAGATTGGTAAGATGGGAGTTTGCTTAAAAATAAAAAGAATAGTACTAGGAAGGCACACAATGAAGTTGGACAAGATTATGAGGCATATAAGGCATTTCATTCAAGACAAATTTGTAGAGAGTTTGTAGAGGCATTGGTATTCCCTATAGTCACTTGCGAGAATTGGATTCTCAGAAAAGAAGAAAGAAAAAAAACTTAAAGAGCTTTTGAAATGTGGACATGGAGAAAGCTACTCAAAAGTGACATGTTGACAGATAAATGAATATGTAAACAAAGACTTTGGACACAATAATAATGCAATGAGCTGGCTAAAAGGCTCCCATAAGGTCACTAGATGAGCTACGATCACTAACAGATCAAATTACAGATTATTTGTCCATAGTCACCTTAAGTTGAACTTGACTTGATTGGCAACAACAACATATTGAAATAAAAAAAATACTTCCCTTTTTTACACATTCACTAGTATGTAATCTAAATATATATAAAATATAAATATTAAGAAATAAAATGCACAACCCCTTGTGAATATCCCCCAGTAAAATTTCATCCTCCTCCACTTGTAGCGAGTTTTATCCCAAAGAAACAAGAGCCACTTGGGGCTAACATATAGATTTATTGACCCCTCATTGCTGGTGGAGTTGGGCCCCCTGCGGCGGCCGAATGTGGCCACCACATTGATGAAGCGCCTGTTGTACTGCATCCTGCGCTTGGCACGGCCAGTCTTCTTCTTCTTCTTTTCCTGTTTCTCCACCTTTGGTGTCTGTCCCCTCACCTTGCCGGCACGGGCCAGGGAGCCGTGGACTTTACCTGCACACAGCCACCTGCTTCAATACATTGCCACAAACGTGATAACATTTTTGATTCAAATTTCTTGTTATGACACTTTTGTATTCAATAAAACTCTGGGTTTTACAATATTATATTGTAACATGTTGGTAAATAAATTTTATATTGATTTTACAAATATTTCAAATATAATATTACAAATATTTTATAAACTTGGGAATATATTGAAAAAAAAATAGAATATAGAATATATATTTAAAAATTGACCCCAATACGCTAGGTTAGGTTAGTTTCAGATTGGTTAAATTTGGTTATTTTGTGAAAACTACAGTCCAACTTCTTTAATTCAACACCCTTAGGGATGAGAACTTGTGTGAATTATAGTCAGTAGATGATTAGCGATCATGATGAATCACTAGTTTTAAAATCTAACTCAATAAAATAATATTTTTAGAAAAAAATATATACTCTTGTAATATTAATCAATTAATTGAAACTATTGGGCCTATTCCATTTGTTTAGAATGTTCCATGATTGTGAAGTAAGCAACCAAATTGCATCAAGACATGTAACGTGACATTGTGTAACTCAACCAATCAGAGGCCTAGTTTCTTGTCATTTGGTTAAATATCTCCCAATTATTAATTGATAAATATTTCAGTAAAGAATTCTAAATTTATCATAGCCAAATGATTTTTTTATATTTACATAATAATCAAGAGTTAAAATTATATAAATAAATATGCACATAAATATTAAACCCAAATTACTATTTATGATATTAGAATATATTTACACACATGTATAAGTGAAAAAATAATAGAAAAAAGTATATATTAAAACATTTTAAATGGGTTAAAATGTTATTCTAGTTACTTTAAATGTTTCAAGAATACCATTATTTATGCTTAGTTGCATACTGCAGACACATTTTTATGAAACCACAGAAATGACTGTGCCTATTTTCTGCTTCAAAGGAAACATACAAATATTCTCCAACACCAGTCTGAAATTTTTGTTCACTTTAAATTGTTAGCAGGATTGAAAGAGTATAAGATATCAAACTTTTATGCACTTTTCATAACCCATCCTGCAGCCTATCAAATTTAATAACCCCATTTCAACCCCAATTAGTTGTTTACTTCAACGCAAAGAATAAATTGCTGCGGGGGAATGCTGCTATAGTCACAACTATGACTTTCCCCAGAATGGTTGCAGGGTTTTCCCACTATGTACTAAGTGCAACTCTCAGGCTGCAACCCCAAGACATATTTTTGACTTTATTGACTCATCCATTGATGAGCTCTACTCTTCCCCGGCAGACACCATCAAAAGTCTCAAGCTTTACAAGCTTGATACCTTAGTGTGATTGAGTGGAGATAAGAAAGAAGAAGAGACAGTAGCGTGCTATTTGAGCATGGTGGCCACAAATGGGTGGTGCAAACACATGCAGAAGCATTACTTGTTCAAATGTCATGTGCAATTTTTCTTTTGTGGACAGATTTAGGTGTCATTTATTCAATAGCCTAAATGGCCCTGAGGGTGTTTTGGAGAGTAACCTCCAGTTATTTGAAACAACTTACAAGAGGAAAGACATGCCTTTTGAAATTTTAACAGCTAGAATGCACCTTGAATAGGGCTCTAGTCAAGAAGCAACAACAACCATAAAGGATTTCTTTAAAATATATATTTTTAATACCCTTTGAAATCTTTCTTTAATCAAGAAACATTCTAAATCAATAAGTTAAAAAAAAGGGTCCAATGGCATTAAATCATATCAATTAAAATAAATTACAAAATTATTTTCTAAAAAAATTACTTGAATGAACTAGATTTAAGATAATCACACAGTAATTCATCTATCATCTATAATTCAACACCAACACGACTCTCAAAACAGAACAAAAGTTAGAGTATGCTAAAATTGGTTCCCAAGATGTGTGAAGTGACAGACAGGAGACAAATCAGTAGTTTAGCTGTCCCACCCACCTCCGAGGAGCTTGACGCTGAGGTCCACGTGGCAGCCATCAGTGAGCACATCCCCCACCAGCTCTGAGTCAGTCAGGATCTTCCCTCCATAGGAGAGCAGAACTTGGTCTTCCTCAGCAGACTTCAGGCAGGACAGAGAGTTCTGGGACACGGCGACATGGGATTAATGAAATTACTTTGTACAAATTGGGGATTCAAATATATCAGAGACCCAACATTGTCATTTTTCACAATATATTTTAAACTATTAATGTTTATAATTTTCAAATAAAAAATAATAATCTAATATATTTATATGATTATAATTAAAATAAGAAACGTTGTTGCAGTGACATCCTGTAGGTTGAACTGGGTACCTGTAGAATTTTTGTATTGAAATATTAAGTTTCTTTGTTTCTGGATATCACAGTTATGTTCTTGGGTCTATTGATCTGCTGGTCTCTCCTATGTAAGGTGAAGTATATGGAGTTCTGCTTGGCTATGTATTGTTATTGGACTTTGTTTTGGGATTTGTAATGATCTTGACTATGGTTCAGTAACTTTTAAATAAGCAGCTTATGCCATATTTCTTTGATTCATGGGATAACATTTCAGGTAGCTAAATATTTGTGCAATAGAGGGAAGGATTGTAGAAATGTTTACAGATAAAATCTATTGGAAATTCATTATTTTGCAGTTTTGGAGTTGATTTATTTATTATAATTTACAAAGCACGCGATATCCGTCTTGGATATTTGCATGCATACACAAGTTGATGCTTCGCTTCTTTATTTTCTTAACACTTATGACACAAATCCATATCCTTAGCTAGCAAACATCAAGCCTGAAGGATACAAATTTGCATCCACTGGGATCTCATCTACCTATGTACATGTAAAATATCATGTGTATCCGCTGTTCCAGCTCCCACTATTGCCTGCTTATCATTGTTTGTTCATTTGTGTGTGTTTTTTTATCATTTTCTTATCACTTTTTTGAAACAAAACTGTACCTAGTACATTTACCACACAAAGCAAAATCTCAAAGTTGAATTGTTAAATTGATATAGAGTATTTATTTGCCTCTTGTATAAAAGACTGTTGCCAAGTTTTTTTTTTATTATTTAAACAAAAAAGTTTTTTCAAAAAGGCATTATTGACCCATGCAGCATAGGGGTTTCAATGTTTTTAATGTCAATAAAATACAGGAGTCAACATTCTATCATTGGTATCTGAACCAAAAGCCTGGAGTTATTCTGGAATGTGGGATGAACCGACAGGCAGAAACCTGTATCTACAAGCTTAAAACTGGCAGCTATACAAGACCGCTCCTCTTCCAGGATGGTGTAAAGACCTTCCCACAATACACCATCTGCGGGACCAAAGAGGCCTCACCAGACCACCTCTTGGAATGTATTGGAGCCTTAAGACAGGACATATACTCCAACCCTACCAATGTTTTGTGAATTTGATCTATGAATTTAATCTCCATGACTTTTATATAATTATACAATGGGATAATTAAAAAAATTGTCAATGATTCAAGAACTTTTTGTTTGTGTGAATGGCATTATTGAACAATGCGGAACAAAGGGTTTCAAAACAATGGTCAGACATCATGGTTTATCTCAACTCTACTGTAAGACCTGTGAAAGACTCATGGAGGTAGCCATATGAAACAGGATTTTACATTCAGCATTTAAACAAGTTTGCAAAAGTCCAAAAAATCATCAGAACATATGTTTACCCAAATTGAGTAGACTTGAAGCCTGACCCTTTGTGGGTACCTGCTATGATGCCTACCAATTAGTTGTTTCCTTTCAAATATATTTTAAAGATCTTGTGTTAAGATAGTATTCCATCAAAAGACTAATGTACCATTGGTCATGGAGGTATTCCACAGGCTTCAAAACTGGAATCCTGTGACAGGTCACCATTTCTTGTCACAATTCCTTTTAACTTCAATATTATCTCTTCTATCAGAATATATTTCTGTTCCTTGTGAATCATAGAAAACTAGATGAAAATAGTTCAAAGAGTCTAAAAATCTGCGGAAAATTAAGTAGAGGCAAGTGTGATTGATAGTAATAGAAGGGGTTGATAGCATCCTAGCTATTAGAAAAGGTTGGTTCACCTTTCTTGGTCAATATCATGTAAGCTAGCTCACTGAACCCCATGTGTCTGATTATCAAGATTGCAACAGGCATCAATGCAGAAAGGGCAGGTTCCTAGATTGGCCTTGAAGTCATACAGTTCTGATTGAATCATATTTAGGTTTTGTATGGGTTATTACAACTATACAAATCTTTAATAAATGTAATGGTGTAAATATTATTTTAACAGAGATGTCAGGTCAAACTTGATTTACTAGCCTGAGCCTAACCTTATAATAGCTTATAAACACATACTTCAATAATCCCTTTATCATTATTTAGATGAAAATATCAGGGATAGGTTTATTTTCACTTGAAACTGATCCCTGATATTTTCACCCAAACATTTTATACTAGATTAGACCCTGTAAAGGCTCCAGGGATACAGGATGAGCAGCATTTGTACTCCATGTTAGGAGCAGTTGCACATAGCATCTGTTCTTCATGTCAGAGGCAGCCATTTCTTTTGGAGCTAAGTCGGCCTGCCACTGAGTAGTGCTCCCAGTCTTAATGACAAAGGCAGATGCATTCTTCTTCACCCAGTCATCATGGTTGTCAAGTCTCAAGCTCTACAAACTTGATATCCTAGTATGATTGAGTGGAGATAAGAAAGAAGATACTAGATTAGGGTTAGTACATAAGAAAACTTATCCCTAGATCTCCCACTTACTAAAAACATGTCGGTCTTGGAGTGTTACCACATTATTGGCTGGTGAGCAGTATACATTGATTATAAGGCAATAGCTCACCATCTATATATAAGAATCGAAGGTACAAGATGTGAAAGTTTCTTTTACATATAAAATTATCTTCTCTACTGTCCCCACTGCAATGAAAAATATTGGGAGGGAATGGCTTATCAGTAATGAACCCTACCAGAATGTTTAATGCCTTCATTACTTAGTGTACATTGAAGTGGCTGTTACAATATGCAAAACTTCGTTAATTCAACTTCCTTAGGGATCAGAATTTTTGGCTGAATATTAAAATCTATGTTGAATTAGAGGTATACAATATTTGTATTGCATATGTTATGGTAATGTTTCAATTAACACAACATAAGGCATTTCATTTCTCAAAAAATGTTCCAGGCAAAAGAAGCAGACTATCTATTTCCTTTTGAGTTAGAAAGACATCATGGACTTAGTACTAGGGCTACAAAAATAAGATGCTAAGAGCCAATTAAATAACTTACAAGTCAAGTATATTTGTGTCCTAAAAATATATTATATTTACTACTATATAAGCTCTTAAATTTATGTACGAATATTGTGTTTTCAAAATGGGCAATTTGTTTCATATTTAATACATACACTAAATGCATATATTGGAGGCATATAAACACAATTTATATCTTTATTTTAATAACGTGTAAATTCGGATTAGATATTTATATGTATATATTCTGAACAATCAAAAATTAATCGTATGTTATATGAAAGCTACCAATTTTTAAAGTTGTCATTTCTAGAATTTTTGATGGGAAAAAAAAAATATTTCTGAAAACAAAAGAAAAAGAGAGTATATAAAATGTTTACACTTACTCTTAAATCGCCAATCTTTTTGTCGTTTTCAACCGTAAGGGGAAGCTGGTAGTCTCCTTGAATAATGATCTGCATGATTCTAGAAAAGAACAAAATTTTATTATAAAAGGGAAATCTATAGAGAAAATACTGGCTTTGAGGAATTTTAGATACTTACGAAATTGTCAGCCAAACTTAGAAAGAGCAGTTGTAAATAGTTTTCTTAAGATTGATGCTGATATACTTATACATTAAGCAAAGGGAATTTTTACGTAAAAGAAGAATGGTTGTTTTTAACAAGTGACGATATAATTTGGTCACTTTTCTTTAATAAAAAAAAATCATTGATTTTTACGCTGTTAATGTAAATAAATAAATAAATATATATCTTAATATAAAAATTAAAAGTTAAAAATGTGCTAATTTTTAGAAATTTGTTTCTAAAATGCAAATATTCAAACTCAGTTCCAAAAACTCTTTTAAATAAGAGATTTTAAAATTAATATTAGGATCATAAATTAGATACAAATCTAAATCTAAAATAAGATAGCAATTAGATATTTTAACAGTAAATTTGAGAGTTTATTTTAAAATAATTATATATAAAATGTGTATGATATACATTTCAACAAAATTGAAAAAACTTTTAAACATCAAGAAATTTAATTTCAGAAAATAATTATTGAGTTATTTTTCTTCAATAATAAAGCAAAGCATACACTATTTTTATAAATGATAATAACTTTAACACAAAATTGTTGTAATAGAAATTGTATATTTATAAAAGTTCAAGATATCAATAAAAAGAAAGTGTTGGACCCCAAGTTAAGTATTGCTTGGAAAAAAAATTTGAAATTTTTAAATTCTAGAGATTAAGTGAAATTTTAGCAATGCAATTCGAAATAGAATAATTATTAAATAAATATATCTTTAATATAGGAATAACATTCACCAGGTGTTTATTATTCCCACTGTGACAAAACTTTATCACTTCCATCTTCCAGTTCCTCTATTACAAAACCCACCTTATCTCATCTTTGTGTTTGTTCTGTAAAATTCTGTTAAAGACAATAGTACATATATTTTTTTCTAAGTGTCCTCTTATAATATATAAGATAATATTTCATTTAGAGAGGATTAGAGAGATAGAGAAAAACTTTTGTTCAATATCTAAAATCCTCAAACATTTTTTAAAATTAAATATTTAATTTTGATTTTCAAAATGTTGAGATAGATTATTTTAAAGAAATTTTAAATGTAGAATTGTGAATCGTGATATATATATATTTCTCTATTCCTTTTGAAAATCTTCTCAATATATAATATAAGATTAAAGGTTAAAGACTCTTCCAGTAAGGTATATCAATTAAGAAGTTTCAGAAGATGAGTTTCTTTAATTGTAAAAACGTTACAAGCTTTCGGGCAAAAGCCCTTCGACAGGCAAAATATAACTTCACTATGAAAGATATCGATGGTTGTAGTGAATATATACACGTATTAATTTACATAAATATAAAAAAGGCATGCAAATGAACAATTTAACTATTTGTAAAATGAAAAGTACGAAATAAAATAAAAATCCTAGAGGGTAATTCAAGAAATGCAAAAACATCAGCTGAAGGAAAAAGAGAATACCAACGAGGCAAATAAGGTGAATTTGTGCGGTTAAAGGTTATGCTCTGGACTGCCATCTATGAATTGGTATTTAATGATTAGTGCGAGACAAAAACCGATTTTGAACCGGTATGACTGAGGTGGTGGAAAGGGGGTTATTAATATATACCAAAGGTAGAATCTGAAAAATTCAATTGGAGATGTAGTTTGTGTAGATTGCGGGAATGTCTATTTTTCTATTTATGCTGTGTAGCTTGGATGAAACTATGGATTCCAGAACCAATCTTTGGTGTAGGTTGGAGATATTTTTGTAGTGAATGGTTGGGTTAGCAGTGTCAAAGGAATGGCCAGAAGATGCAATGTGTTGAAAAATAAGGGAACGGGTATCTCGGTTGGTGATGTTGCGTGTGTGCTCGGACATTCTAATGGCGATGGTCCTACCGGTCTCTCCCACATAGGTGGCAGGACACTGTTGGCATGAGACCGAGTAGACTGCTCCAGTAGTAGATGTTAGAGGGTCAGTGGAGGAGTCGGTTTTTGTGACGGGATGCCTAAGGAGTGAGTGGAGGTTAGGTGTGTTAGTAAAAAAGGTACGGATGCCAAAGGGTTTGAGAAAACGGGAGAGGTTAACTGAGAGGGAAGAGAATGGGATCACACATGTGGATTTGTAAGTTGCAGGAGGGTTAAGAGGAACAGGTGAATAGGTGTGTTTTTCTATAAAGGATAGAGGGAAACCTGAAATTGTAAGATGGGAGATGATGCGGTTCTTTTCAATAGTTTTGAAGATGGGGAGTGAGCAGTGGGTTAATAGCGGCGGGTGAGGGCTTTAACTATGTTGATTTTGCGGGAAGTTGGACAGTGTGACCTATAATGGGCGTATCTGGGGGGGGGGTGGTTTTTCTTGTAGTAGACTGTGGTATGGTAGGAATTTGGGGTGCGTATGACTAGGGCGTCCAGGGAAGGAATGACATGCTCATGTTCTCTCTCAAGGGTGAATGTGATGTTGGGATTGTAAGTGTGGAGGTCGGTGAAAATGGTATCCTCGCTGTCGGTTTTGCATACGCAGAAAATATCGTCAACGTATCGTCGCCAGAAGAAGATGTTTGAGGGGTGCCGGTTACAGATCCACTGTGTATGGTAGACATCGTTATTTCAGATAAAATGGATGAGAGGGGGCTGCCCATTGGGGTTCCCCTGATCTGTTTAAAGTGGGTATGAGAATAGGTGAAGGTGTTCATGCACAGGCAGATTTTGGTGAGTGAGATGATGTTATTAGCTATGGTGGAATCTGTGTGGATGGATGAAAGGAATTGGTGGAGGTTATCTATCATGAGGCTGTGTGGAAGGCTGAGGAATAGGGAAGATACGTCGAACGAACACATGGATGAGTTTGGAGGGGGAGCAGGTTTGTTATATCCTGTATGAAACTGGTGGAATTGGGTGTCGTGAAGGCTCTCCTGTTATTATTCCAAAGGGGGGTTAGAAGGTTCGTAAGATGTTTGGCCAGGGGGTAGGCAGGGGATAGATGGTATGCGATGACTGGACGGAGGGGGACGGATGGTTTGTGGATCTTGGGGAGGCCGTAAATATAGGCATTGGTTCCCAAGTTGGAGGTGAAGTTTTTGTGATCTTCTGTTGTGATGGAGGCCGAGCGTTTCATGCGGTTGAGGGAAACTCTAAAATTCTTGGTTGTTGCCTTGCTTTCTTCTGCGGAAATTTGGGTGAATGTGGTTGTATCATTCAGTATGTCTATCATTTTTGTATGGTATGCGGTTTGGTTGATAATAACTGTATCAGATCCCTTGTCTGATCGGGTGATGACAATGGATCGTTGGGATTTCAGTTTGCGTATGATCTTGTGTTCTAAACTTGACATGGAGAGTGGAGGTAGCGGTCGTTGGAGGGTGCGGGTTACTTGATTCCTGATGGTCCATTGGTCTTGGTGGGAGAGGGTTCTGATAGAGGCCTCTATTCCACTAATGAGTCGGGGTGTGTCTACTTTGGCTGGGATTCTGTATTTTAGCCCTTTGGATAATAGTCTGTTTTCAGCCGGTGTTAGGATTATGTCTGACATGTTGATGACATTGGAGACCTCATGGTCGGTGTTCCTACGTTGGAGAGGGAAAGAATATTTTCGGGACCAAAACTCCAGTTTTTGGTTATGTTTGCGGTTTGTATTCTGTTCCAGAGCCTTAACGTCTGTTGTGGTTTTTTCTATGAAAGGGGTGAGAACTGCGATGTCCATGTTCTGTGTGATCAGAAAGATGAGTCCTTTGATGGGTTTGCTGAGGAATCTGATGTTGGAATAGCAGCCTTTGGTTCTGGTGCGTAGTAATTGTCTTTGGGTGCGTTTACTACGCACCAGAACCAAAGGCTGCTATTCCAACATCAGATTCCTCAGCAAATCCATCAAAGGACTCATCTTTCTGATCACACAGAACATGGACATCGCAGTTCTCACCCTTTCATAGAAAAAACCACAACAGACGTTAAGGCCTGGAACAGAATACAAACCGCAAACATAACCAAAAACTGGAGTTTTGGTCCGAAAATATTCTTTCCCTCTCCAACGTAGGAACACCGACCATGAGGTCTCCAATGTCATCAACATGTCAGACATAACCCTAACACCGGCTGAAAACAGACTATTATCCAAAGGGCTAAAATACAGAATCCCAGCCAAAGTAGACACACCCCGACTCATTAGTGGAATAGAGGCCTCTATCAGAACCCTCTCCCACCAAGACCAATGGACCATCAGGAATCAAGTAACCCGCACCCTCCAACGACCGCTACCTCCACTCTCCATGTCAAGTTAGAACACAAGATCATACGCAAACTGAAATCCCAACGATCCATTGTCATCACCCGATCAGACAAGGGATCTGATACAGTTATTATCAACCAAACCGCAACCATACAAAAATGATAAATACTGAATGATACAACCACTTCACCCAAATTTCCGCAGAAGAAAGCAAGGCAACAACCAAGAATTTTAGAGTTTCCCTCAACCGCATGAAACGCTCGGCCTCCATCACAACAGAAGATCACAAAAACTTCACCTCCAACTTGGGAACTAATGCCTATATTTACGGCCTCCCCAAGATCCACAAACCATCCGTCCCCCTCCGTCCAGTCATCGCATACCATATCCCCTGCCTACCCCCTGGCCAAACATCTTACGAACCTTCTAACCCCCTTTGGAATAATAACAGGAGAGCCTTCACGACACCCAATTCCACCAGTTTCATACAGGATATAACAAACCTGCTCCCCCCTCCAAACTCATCCATGTGTTCGTTCGACGTATCTTCCCTATTCCTCAGCCTTCCACACAGCCTCATGATAGATAACCTCCACCAATTCCTTTCATCCATCCACACAGATGCCACCATAGCCAACAACATCATCTCACTCACCAAAATCTGCCTGTGCATGAACACCTTCACCTATTCTCATACCCACTTTAAACAGATCAGGGGAACCCCAATGGGCAGCCCCCTCTCATCCATTTTCTGAAATAACGATGTCTACCATAGACCAGTGGATCTGTAACCGGCACCCTCAAACATCTTCTTCTGGCGACGATACGTTGACGATATTTCTGCGTATGCAAAACCGACAGCGAGGATACCATTTTCACCGACCTCCACACTTACAATCCCAACATCACATTCACCTTGAGAGAGAACATGAGCATGTCATTCCTTTCCTGGACGCCCTAGTCATACGCACCCCAAATTCCTACCATACCACAGTCTACTACAAGAAAAACCACCCCCCCAGATACACCCATTATAGGTCACACTGTCCAACTTCCCCAAAATCAACATAGTTAAAGCCCTCACCCGCCGCCTATTAACCCACTGCTCACTCCCCATCTTCAAAACTATTGAAAAGAACCGCATCATCTCCCATCTTACAATTTCAGGTTTCCCTCTATCCTTTAGAAAAACACACCTATTCACCTGTTCCTCTTAACCCTCCTGCAACTTACAAATCCACATGTGTGATCCCATTCTCTTCCCCTCAGTTAACCTCTCCCGTTTTCTCAAACCCTTTGGCATCCGTACCTTTTTTACTAACACACCTAACCTCCACTCACTCCTTAGGCATCCCTCACAAAAACCGACTCCTCCACTGACCTCTAACATCTACTGGAGCAGTCTACTCGGTCTCATGCCAACAGTGTCCTGCCACCTATGTGGGAGAGACCGGTAGGACCATCGCCATTAGAATGTCCGAGCACACACGCAACATCACCAACCGAGATACCCGTTCCCTTATTTTTCAACACATTGCATCTTCTGGCCATTCCTTTGACACTGCTAACCCAACCATTCACTACAAAAATATCTCCAACCTACACCAAGATTTTCTGGAATCCATAGTTTCATCCAAGCTACACAGCATAAATAGAAAAATAGACATTCCCGCAATCTACACAAACTACATCTCCAATTGAATTTTTCAGATTCTACCTTTGGTATATATAATAACCCCCTTTCCACCACCTCAGACATACCGGTTCAAAATCGGTTTTTGTCTCGCACTAATCATTAAATACCAATTCATAGATGGCAGTCCAGAGCATAACCTTTAACCGCACAAATTCACCCGTAATAGTTACTTAGGTATATTTAGTTATATAGTTGAAGATCCATTGCAGTCATATATTTGCCTCGTTGGTATTCACTTTTTCCTTCAGCTGATGTTTTTGCATTTCTTGAATTACCTTCTAGGATTTTTATTTTATTTCGTACTTTTCATTTTACAAATAGTTAAATTGTTCATTTGCATGCCTTTTTTTATATTTATGTAAATTAATAGTGTATATATTCACTACAACCATCGATATCTTTCATAGTGTAGTTATATTTTGCCTGTCGAAGGGCTTTTGCCCGAAAGCTTGTAACGTTTTTACAATTAAAGAAACTCATCTTCTGAAACTTCTTAATTGATATAATATAAGATGTATGTCAGAAAAGAAGGAGCTTCAATTCAGCCAATGGGAGGCCGACAACGAGGCTGCGGGGATGCTGTGCGCAGAATCAGGGGCTCGCGACACACATTTGTAAATAGCCTTGAATTTGATCTGGATGTTTTGCCCTGATTTTCTGAATATTTAATTGTAACTACATTTTATTATAGAATTTATTTGATAATCCTCTCTTCTTTGGTTAATCAACAATAAATAAAATTTCCCTCTTGTTTTCATGGAATCTTTTGAAGTGTCACAGAAACCAGACATCAGTGTCAAACTTTCAATCCGCCAACCAAGAATAGAGGTGAGTAACTCCCTTTATAGAATTTTAAGATCGCCACAACACAGAGTGGCGGTGAAATACAAATAATGTAAAATCAAATTCAGTATCCTCTCTTCAAGGTGTCTCCAGACTTGAATCTGATTATCGTGGTGTTGCAGACAGAAACGTGACTCGTCTGTAAACACAATTCCATTCCATTCTGCCGTCCACATCTTTCTTTCATCGCACCATTGGCGACGGAGACGTCTTTGGTTCTGCTTCGGAGCATGGACGTCTTGCGGACAGACCACTCTGCTGTAAATGGCTTCGAATGGTACGCGCAGACACTGGATGATGCGTTACAGACTGAATGTACTGTGCAATGGTTCGTGATGTGACTGAGCGATCTGTCACTGCTATGCGCACAATTTGCCTGTCAGCACGTGAAGTGGTGCACTGAAGTGGATGCGATCGAACATGTTGGTCAGTCATACCTTCCTGCATCCAAGATCACATATCCGCATTACAGTTGTTTGGTTTCTTCCAACACGTCTACCGATTCCTGAAAAATAATCCACAATCTCGGTAGGCCACTATCCTTCCTCTGGCAACTCAGATACTTGATCAAAAGATGATCTCTGTTTTCTACGAGGCATAATTGATCGTTTTTTTTTTAAACACAATAAAAACACAATTTCTGAACTTGAAATCGTCGAAATCTCCAAGCCTTAAATAGTGCTTTGAAGGCGCGCGTGATGTGCGTCTGCGCTGAAATTCAAATCATTTGCATATCTCACCTCCGCTAATGCATGTTGTAAATTTTATATATTTGCATGCTTCTTTCAGCGTGTTTCATTTACGGTGGCCAGCAGTTTATTTTATTTTTTAATGTCATTAAATTTCAACCAATTTATGTTTATATTAAAATCCACCTATGTATAGAAATATTTTATTGAAATATTTCGAATTTGATATCATGACCAATGGTAAGAACAATATATAGGTTCTGTACTTTGAAGACAATATTTTGCACTTAAATGACAAAATTTGACACTTTAATGACAATATTGTTTTACAAAAACTACAAGCATTATATATAAAAAACAACAAAAATATTTATTAAGACTGTTCAGTCTTAAACAGATTCTCTGAGTAGAAATTTAGGGTACATACAGGAATAACAGTAATAGTACCAGTAATAAGCATTGTTATCATTTTTTAAAAAGCTAATCACATAAAGGTAATATGAAATTTATATACAGGAAAACTTAGTTAAGACAATCAAGCTAATAAATAGATTAATCTGAGTAAATTGGAGGAAAAGAAATTTCTTATACCTGGATTTATCTGGAGTCTCTGCGAGTGGCAAAAAAAGTGAAAGCAATAATCATGGTATAACATCTAAATCAAAACATACCATTAAATATCCAGATTTGTCATCTGCTGTGAGATCAGTTCCTCATAGTGATTATTTATCTGTGCCACAGCATCCCGAAAACGTAACAATTAGTAAAGATGATTCAAATGGTCAAGGGCAAGAGTCAGTTGGACAAATTCAAAAGGACATATTTACAACTATGCGGTAACCCTATAATAAAAACTATTAAAAAAATATTTATTGAATTATTTCCCCACAACTTGTGATTTATACAAAAGTGTATTAAAAGATGAAATTATACACTTAACAGTCTATTGCCCTCTCATGAAGAATACAGAGAAGAATTGCTGGGTGATTCCCTTATGCCCCAACCCAACTCTCAACAAATGTACAAATGGATGAATACTGCGCTGCCTGACCTGAGCTTTACTTTTAAATAAATCAAATTTTACAAAGCTGCCAATGATATTGAAATAATTTAATAAATCCCTTCTACTGAAGAATTTGGTGAATGAACAAATTCAATAACCCCTAAGACTATATATTCCAACTTCAGACAACCCTCTACCCTTGACCCATTCATGTATAAAACTATAGAGACGCTTTATAATTATGTATAATACATGGTTGTATATTCCTTTTTCACTTGTAATAATCTAAATTTTCAAAAATATTTCCCTCAATACTATTAATTATTAAGAAAAAGGCATCTCCTTGTTGTGCAACTGAAAGTTGCTGATAGCTGGCGCCATCTATCGGAATAAATATCAATTATTAGTTGATTTTTAATTATTCCAGAATTGGCCAAATACCCATTTTTTAATTATTCCAATTCTGGAATAATTAAAAATCAATAAATAGTTGATATTTATTCCAATAAATGGCGCCAGCCATCAGCAACTTTCAGTTGTTTGATAAAGAGAGATGCCTTTTCTTAATTTTTTCACCAGTACAATTTCACATTTGTACTATTTTTTACTAATAATTATTGCTTTTTAAGAAAATTAACTGCTTTCTCTCTATTGCTTGCTTATAAGTTTATGCCAAGCCCTTTCTTGCTTCTCTCCACTCATTTGACACCTTGTAAATAACTCATTCTCAGCCTCATTGAAAAAAACTGAACCAACTCTCAATAAAGTTTCCTTACCTATATTATATATAATTTGAGGCGAATAGATTTATATATTATAGATTTTTAAGGGTGAAAGATACTTTTGATTGGGGAGAATAAGGAGGTAAACATTATATGTTGCACCAAAAGATAAATAAATTTTTAGCAATTTCATTCACTTTCCTGTTTTCTTCCATTAACTTATAACTTGGGGATTAATACAATATAATAATTATTATGTAAATGTGGAACCATCTATTGAAGTTTCTTAGCAATATCTAATCTATCCTGGAACCAGT
This sequence comes from Cordylochernes scorpioides, assembly GCA_030710605.1. Classification (NCBI taxonomy): domain Eukaryota; kingdom Metazoa; phylum Arthropoda; class Arachnida; order Pseudoscorpiones; family Chernetidae; genus Cordylochernes; species Cordylochernes scorpioides. The sequence goes on from CP092867.1 coordinate 110,816,551, forward strand.
CTTGGAAAATGCAGATCACAGCTCCCAAAGACTCACGGTCTTCTTGGCAATCCTCAATTTGTCTTCCCTAATATACCCAGCATACCCACCAAAATCAGAAAAGACAAACTTCAGAATGACAAGCAATTTATTTAAGGCAAAAACAAAATCATCACACATTTATAATATAAGCAATGAGGGAAGTTTCATGAGTAGCAAAATATAAATAATAATTATCTGTATATAAAATTATAAATATTTTCCTACAATATTTATTAGTTTTCAATGGTAATATTAGTTCCTATTCCTTCGTGGATATTACATGATTTTTTTTTCGAATCTATAAAAATAATTTTATTTAAATTAAGGTAACAAACATTTAATGTTGATTTTCTAAAATATATTTGTAACAAAGTATTAATTAATTTTATTATTTCATTAACAGAGTGGTCATTTTTATGATTATATTTTGCTACTCTGTAAATTTCCCTCGTGGCTATCTTTTGTTTACCATTCATAGTTTGTCCTTGCTTGTAAATTTTGTCTCCTCCTGAAATTTTGTCTACCCTAATTTTCCACATGGCAATATGAATAATAATTGTTTTGAACGAAAATTTGTAAGGGGATAGACAAACCTATAACAAATAAAGGTGTCGAAAGATGTTTATTGTGGAATTTTTTTTACAGTTATTTAAATTTATGTTAATTAGTCAAAAATTCAGGTAGATTTTATTATTATTATTTTTTTTTTTTATATTATTATTACAAAGCACGCGATATCCGTCTTGGATATTTGCATGCATACACAAGTTTGGGAGCTTATTTACAGTAATATTATTAATATGATTTTAGTTATTATAATAGAAATTATTAACATATTTGTCAGTTAGTTAACGATTTAATTACCCTATAATGAATATTAGTGAACATCACATAAGAACAGAAATTTAGAGCTATTTACAGCATATAACTATATATCAGTTATTACAGCCCAGGCTATCTATTACTAAAAAAAACATTCTACAAAATCTATTAAAATTTATATACATATATCTATTATTAACTATTTGATTTAGACAATTTATTTGATTTTTGACTCTCAAGTCCTCTACAAGTCGACAGTCCGTTAAAATATGTACAGGATTTTCTTCTTCTGCACCACATGAGCATTTAGTCGAATCCGTCTTTCTGACTTTGTACAAATATGATCTAAAGTTACTGTGTCCAGTAAAAAATTGGACATTGTAAAAATTTGGCTTGACATATTTGGGTATTTGGAATCAGTGAAGAAGGACTTGAAATTGGTATTAGTCTTCTCATAGTATTTCTGCAATTTTTCCCTTATGTAATTAGAAATTGTATTCCTACTTGAAGAGTCAAATCGGTTGTAATTTATTTCGGTTTTCAACATGTTAGATTCAATATATTCAGTAAGTTTGGGGACTTGTGCAAGTATATGTGTACAATCCGATGATGTTGTTACTGTAGGCCTGTATACAATGTTTTAAATATACTATATTGAAGAGAATTAAGTTTGTCTTTAGACTTTTTGTTTATGAATGGATACCATATTGAATAACCATAAGTAATTGTACTTCGATATAATGTCTTATACAATATCAGTCTTCGTCTAAAGTCCAGACCCCATGCTTTCTTTGTCAGGCCAAATAGGTATCCACTAGCTCTAGTTACCTTTATGATCATTTCATTAAACGTGAGGCGTAAAGTCCTGTTGCTTCTGACTCGGTGATTTTTTAATAGTCACTCCTAGAATCTTAAGTTCTTCAACCGGTTTAATTAACTTGCTACCTGAGACTATTATATCACTATTGCATTTATATAAATATAAAATTTTGTTTTTTCATCTGACAATTTTAATTTACGACTTTCACACCACTTATTGATTTTTCTTAATACATTATCTATTGTCTTTCTTAGTTGTTCAGGAGTTTTATTCCAACATATTAACGTAATATCATCTGCATATCCTATTGTTTCACAATTATAATCCAGATTGTTATTCAGTATCTCATAATAAGAATATTCCATAATGTGGGAGACAGTGGTCTTCCCTGTGGACATCCTTTACTTAGTTTCTTATTAATTTCAGTTGAGGAATATCTAAATCTTATTCTTCTATTATCAAAGTATGATTGTAGAAGTTTTATCATTGAAGCCTGCACACCATCTTCATCTAGTCTTTTCATCAGGGCCGGCCACCATGCATTATCAAACGCTGCACTAATATCCACTGCAATTATTGCTGCATATTCTCTTGTTTTATGTTTCTAACGCAATTTTTATTATTTCAGTTAGTGCAGTAATAGTAGATTTCGATCTTCTAAAGCCATGTTGTCGATCACTTAGTAAATTAAAATCTTCATAATATTTTATTCTTCTGTTATTAATTATTTTTTCATAAATTTTAGAAATATTGGAATTAAGACATAAAGGTCTATAATTTTTATAGTTATTTAAAATCTGTTTTTCCAGGTTTCGGAATAATTATTGCCTCTGCTCTTTTTCCATTCAGCAGGATAGTATTGTATGTCTAAACATTTTTGAAATAGTTTCACCAATATAGGAGCTATAAATTGTTTAGTGTGCCTTATCATGTTGTAGAGATGTGTCTATTCCGGGAGATTTCTTTGGATTTAATTGTCAATCAAGTCGTTAACTTCAGTAATCATAACCATCGGTTTTTCTTTATTGAGTAGTTTTAAATTATAATTTCTTATACTTTTATGGATGTTTGTATCTTCTTCACATTTATCATCTGGAAATAAGTATTCAATAATTCCTCACCCTTCTGCAAACTTTCCATATCAGTATTACCCTCCAAAATTTGCATATTTCTCTTCCGCTTAGATCCACTTTTGATGTTTTTGTACACCTTATATAAGTTTCCATAAGGGTTGTTCGATTTGTTTTCCTCCAGAAAATTCTCCATGATGCTTTCCTAGCTTTTTCTATTTCCCGTAAATACTTATTTCGTATGCTTTTATAGTATTGTTTAATATGATTAGGGCAATTTTTGTTTCTATAGTAACAGTTTCTAAGATAATGACAGTGATCCTTTAGAAGCTGTAAATTCGTATTCCACCACTTATTACTAATATTATTTTTTGTTGTCCGATTATTATTTACTTTAAGTGAATTATGTGCTGCCTCAATCAGTATGTTCGTAAGTTCATTTTACCGTTTGATCAATCATTTCTGGTGTATCCACTATGTCTAGTAAGTTTTCAATTTTTTCTTGTTCAGTACTGTTAATTCTCTGACTAAAACCTAACCAGTTCGCATTTTTCTCATTAATTTCCAAGTGGAATAATATTTTTCTGAACTAAATTGTTCGTTTGTATATATTTCAAAAGATATAGCTACATGATCTGAAATTTGCGATATCTGCTGTGTCTTCCAATTTCTGATCGCCGCAATTGCCTGTTTATTTGTTAGTGTGAGATCAATCACACTTGCATCACGACACGTGAAAGTTTTACAACAAACAACAAAAAAGCCTTTATTTAGGGTCACTAACCCTATACAGTATTCACCAGAGGTATGCATAAGAAACAAAGCAGTGAGACAAAGGAAATAACGATATATACAGAGTAAAAAGAGAAAGAAAAAAAAAAAACAAGAAAAGGAAAAAAAAATTATTAATAATAAGAATGAGGGAAGCAAGAAATCAACACAAAAAAGAGTAGCAGTAAGAAAGTGAGGAGTGAGTATCACTTGGCCTTCTTCTGAGATATGGACTTGTGGAAACCATAAAACGCGTAGCAATATACTTATTCTGGGTCATATTGTCAATTATTGATGGAAGTGAAGCACAGAGTTGCCCAGTTTTGAGCATAAGGGTTCTTCTTTCTTCTTTCAGAGCAGAGCAATCAAAAATATAGTGAGTGATTTCATTTTTTAGTTTTGAATTACAGAAGGTACAAGTCGGGTCCTCACCGCAGAGCATCTTGGTGTGGTTTTCTCTAAAAAAACTTGAAAGTATTCTAACTTGTGCGAGTAGTCTTACAACCGGGAAAGGAAAATCCCCTAAAAGGTATCCCTCCGTCATGAAAGATATGTGAATGTCTTTGTAGTGAGAGTATAGCTTAGATTTATCCATTCTTGTAAGGTCGTTTTGTATAGATTGGTCTGCCGCTGTTTTTAAGAGCCCTGTAATCGCGCTCCTCAGCGTTTCAGGGTCATCACAGGAAACAAGTGCAGGGGATCCATTATTGTTAAGCAGATTAGTGAGCTTTTTAATGAAACCGATGGGTGTGCCCGAAGCATTAGAGAGTTCCCGTGTTCTATTAAAACATATACGTGGCAATCTGTCACTGCTCATATTCAACACCCGCAGCCAATACTTCAGGGTTAATTTTAAGGCTGTTACACTCAATGAGATACGACCGGTTTCTAATCTGATTAGGTAACCTGGAGTGTATCTGGGCAGATTCAGGAACCTACGGATAAATATGTCTTGTATACTGTCCAGTAAGTCTTTATGCTCTGATGCCCACAATGGAGCGGCATACATCAAGACAGCTCTCACTATTGTATCAAAGAGTTTGGTTGATAAATTTATTGACTTTGCTTTTGATTTTATTAATATTGGGTGTGTGGCGTTAATTGCTGTAAGTGCTTTTCCTTTAAAGTAATTTGCCGGGTGAGTAGTTGTTATTGTTGGTGTCAGAGGGAATCCCAAGTATGTATATCTTGAAGTTATTGTTATGGGTTTATCATTCCAGAACCATCTATCCTTATTTGAGGGTTTACCTCCATTACGGAACACCATAATCTTTGACTTGGACTCATTTAGTGTCATTAAGTTCTCATCGAGATATTCTTTCAGTATTTTGATCTTCTTTTGGAGGTTCATCCTGGACTCACCTATAATTGCTATGTCGTCGGCGTACAGCAATAAATGGATATCTCCAAATTCTGGCAAATTTACACTCGGCAGGTCTGAGTTATTGTAAATTTCGATTAAGTCCGTGATAAATAATATAAATAGCAGTGGGGAAAGTGGTTCTCCTGGAGGACTCCGAGTTTATCTTAATACTTTCCGTAAATGATCCCTTCCATCTGATAGCTATAGTTGCTTGTTCGTAGTAACTTTTGATCGTACTTATGAATGGTAACTTATGCCTAGGTTGTAAAGTTTTTCCAAAGTATTGAGTGGGGTACAGTATCAAATGCCTTTCTTAGATCGACAAAAAAGACATATAGTTTTCCCCTCTTTTTTTCTTAATGATAGTTGGATTAAAGTAGTTAGTGTAAATTTGTGGTCAATACATGATCTTTCTTTTCTAAATCCCGCTTGGTTTTCGGGTATAACCCTTCTTCCTTCGACCCATTCCTCCAGCCGTGATCTTAGGATTGATGTGAAAAGCTTTGATACATTGCTAATCAGTGCAATACCTCGGTAGTTGGAGGGGCTGTTCTTATAACCATTTTTAAAGATTGGGTGTATAGTGGAATTAGTCCAAATTGCTGGGTATTTTCCAGTCGTCATAACACTATTGTAGAGTTGTTTCAACAGCAGTATGTACGAATCAGGGAGTGTTTTTAATACTACATTGGGGATGCCATCGGGCCCGCATGCCTTGTTACTCCTCAAACCAGCTATCTCCTTGTATATGTCTGCATTGGTTATCTCTGAGTCCAATATAGGATCGTTCTGAGAAATCACATTATGTAAATTACAAATTCTCAAATTTTTCTCTGTAGTCATTAGTTCGCGGTAAAAGTTCAGCCAGTCCTGTATAGATATTTCTCCTTGGATTATAGATGTGCTTTTGTAGAGCGCAATAGTTTTCCAGAAGGTCTTTGAGTCTTTAGCATTTCTGAGTATTTCCTGTTTTTCATTATCAAAGCCTTTCCTTTTTAGATCCAATAAAGCGAGATATTTCTTTCTGGAAGAAGCATAACATTCTCTGTCTTCCAATCTATTTGTTTTACGATATTTCTTCAGACTTTCTTTTGCCAGTTTTTTCATATCATAGCAGTCCTTATCGAACCACGGCTTAGATTTCCTGGGGCCGCCCTTAATTGAGTAGGTTATTTTTGCAGATGACATTGCTTCCAAAATTCGCTGATTGAAAGTGTATACAAGGTCATCGGAGGCTGGTATGTTTTTTTCCCGCAATTCTTCCAGTTTCATTTTAAACATTGCGAGTCCATCGGCTGACCATCTATATCTCGTAATGTTATAATCTTCCCGTTTGTTTTTTTTTTTCTCATTGAAGTTTTGGCCTTTTATCGTTAAAACCAAAGGGGTGAAAGTTTTATTATTATGGATAATTAAGTTTATTTCATCTATGATAGGGATCAGTCTATGTCCATTATAATTTTTCCTGATATCATACCATAACGGAGCTCTGGCATTGAAATCGCCGCACATTATCACCGGTATATGTAAATTTGTATTAATTAACTTCTTCATAAATTCCTCGTGCTCACTTTTCATTGAATTCGGATGTATATAGATGTTGGAAAGATATATTTTCTTACTTTTTGTTTGTATGGTTATAGTTGTAGCGAATGAGTTAGTGAATTCTGTACTTAATTGAATTTTTAAGCTGCTATTTCTTACAATTATTGCCGTATTTATATTGGGACTGTTCATCAATTGATATTTTGTACAAGGTCCTGGAAATATTACCTCCTCTTTGATTATATAAGGTTCTTGAATCATTACTATATCTGCATTTCTAATTTCATCAGATGCACAAAGCTCATTTATGCAATTTTTGCTTTTTCTGGTATTTTGTTGAATAATTTTGATTTTGTCAATATATAGTTTTCGCCCCATCATTCTGGAAGTTTATTATTGGCCCGCATCTTCTATATGTGTAGAATAGTCTGTTCTTTGTATTATGATTTGCATCTCTTTTTTATAGATTGGGCAGTCTTGACTGTTCGGTTTATGATCCAAATCTCGATTTCTAAAATGTGGATGTTTGACGCAGTTGCAGCATTTAACTGTAGTCGAGCATTCGTGTTCTCCCTCTTTTTCACATTTAATACATTTTTTGGGATTGGGGACAGTTATTCCTTTTATGATTAGGATTAAATAAAAAACAGTTCTGACATTGGTTCACTAATATTTTATCTTTAATATCGCATCGTTGAATATCCGTGTAAATTTTTCCCTTTCTCTTCATAATTTGGTAGACTCTAGGTGAAACCCTCAGTACTACATCTTACTGTGGTCTATTGGTTTTCATTGGAAATAGCACTTTGATCTCTTCACTGAGTTGAGAAAGTTCAGGGTTCATCTCACATAACGTTGTCGATAAATTAGCTAAGTTTGTCATCTTGTTGACTGATTTTATGACTATGTTTGGATCTCTTAGTTTTGGCTTGTATATTTTACTGCACTGGTTTAGATCATCTTGCTTAGTAAAACTTTCTATCATTTGATCTATATCTTGATCTTTAGGTAATTTTATTACTGTACCTTTCCTAGTATTAAATACCTTGTTAATCCTAATTTTATTTCCCTCCTGTCGTAAACATTTTATACTATCATTCACCTTTTGTTGTACCTGTGAGATGTTTTGATTTCATTGGCAGTTATTATGATAGTTGTTCCTCAGGAATTTGCTTTTCTTTTTGAATAAATTTATCTTCCCCATATTTTACCACCTCTGCATACGAGTCCTTGTTTCTGCTTTGTTTTACTATTTGGGATAAATCGTTTCTAATGTCGGTATAATTTTTCTGCACACATTCCCCAATTCCATTTAAACTCTGTTCTAGATTCACTAATTCTATTACACTATCCTTTAGCTGTTTTGTTGTACTTTTCACATATCCAATATCTTGTTTATTCAACGTTTTTTGATTGTTATCAAATTTGTCTACAAAATATTTACATAATTCATCCAACCTGTCTAATATTAATGCATTCATTGTTTTGCATATCTATTGACAGCGTAAAATTTTAATGAATTATTAGCGTTATTTAAAGTTTTTAATTAAATACAAAAGATTTAGCAATATTAATATATAATTTCAAAATTCAATATGTTTAAATATAAACTGGATTTAAAATATTTCAAAATATATAATATAACAAAAGTTAAATCAAATTTAAAGTATATTTACCGGAAAATTAGGAGCGATGCAATACGTGTACAGATGTTGACCAATATTTGATGACTTAATAGGGTGTGTGGTCGTCTCTAACAGCTAAACATCTGTCACAACGATATTTCATGCTGTTTATTGGGCAATTAAAGATATCTTGAGGCAACAAATCCCTCTTTCAACCAAAGCAGTTTTCAGTTCTTATTTAGTCCTGGGTGTAGGTGAACGAGATCCAAGTCTCCCCAAGGCTTCTCAAATATGTTTTATAGGATTGAGGTCTGGTGATCTGGCAGGCCACTTCACCCTTTGAATACCCTCACTTTCAAAATACTCGTCTACCAATAGCTCTATGAGGACGAGCATTACCATCCATAAAGATGAACGAGGGTCCCTTACATAGGGCTCCATTATCTCGTCTCTGTACCGCTGAGAATTCAGGGGGCCGCCATGAAACACTTGTAGTGGCGCTAGTGCATCTAACATGATACCACCCCAGACCATGACACCTTGGCCACTGTAATGAGCCCTTTATCTGATATTTGAGCGATGGTTTCGAGTATCTGTTTCTCTCCAGATTATTTCCATGTTAAGACTAAACATTGACTCATCAATAAAATGAACAGGAGCCCATTGATTTCGGGTCTAAGACTGATGTTGTCTACATCAATTTAGATGAGTCCTTTTTTGGATGGCAGTGAGAGGGATACAAACCTTTGGCCTCCTTGCATACATCCCTCTCTCATTGAGACTTCACAAAGCTGTTTGCCTTGGTATCTTGGTTCCTGTGGCCGAAGAGGGCTCAATTGTTAGCTGTCTGGCTGTCATGGTTTTGCTACAGTTGGCCGTTAACTTCAGATAATGTTCTTCTGATGAGGTTGTTATTCTATGGCGACCTTGTCCTTCTCTTCTGGAAATGTCTCTTGTTTCATGAAATTGTTTCCATAGCTTCAAAACCACTTTTCTTGAAGTTTCGAGCCATCTTTCAACTTGCTTGAGACTGGCCTGCCTCTATTCTACCAATGGCCCTCCACCTCAATGAGTCTTCTGAACGTCTATGACGTTCCATGGATAAATAAAACAAAAAAATGTTGTTTAAATTAAATTATAAAGCTGGATAAAAAGGCACGCAGACAAACACTTAAATAATAGGCCAAAATTTGCATATTAAAATTATTTTATTGGCTGGTTAGTTAAACCATGTGGTGTAATTTGCATATCATATAATGATTTTTATTATTTTTATCAAGGATTTAGCGTTTGTTGCCTTAATTTTGTGTAGCTACTACTAGATACTAGTGTAGCTAAAAGATAAGCTGGTAAGCATATTGCAGCAGGAATATAGCAAAATTGAATGTCATATGTCAAACAGTGATTAACTTTATTTTAAAGTTTCTGAAATATTTGTAGATCAATCTCAATTGATATGAAAGTATTCCGAGGAAAACTAAAAATATCTATAGTAAAATTTCAAAATTATATCATTAAAATCGAAAATACCTTTAAAAATGAAAATGTTATTAAAGTCTAAAATGTTATTTTTAAAGTGAAATTGTGCTGTTTAAAATTGCAAAACCCATTTGTTTTCAATAATGGAATATATTTCTTTATATTTTTACTACACATGTTTATATTTTGCATAGACAACTTTATTTTTTGTTCTCAGACAATAAAAATAAATCGCAGGTGGTTCTCTGTGGGTATTTGCTGTCGTCCGTATCATCAAACATATTTTGACAATAACAATTTTTTCATATTTATAAACCGTGAGTAAATTTTCGATATATATATTTTATATTTTGTGGTAAGCTTATATTAAGTTGATATATATATTGAGTAATAATAAACTTTATATCCGCGCAGGCAAGCAAAAAGGCCACAAGAGATCAGAATAAAAAAGAGAGAGAGGCTGTGTTAAGAGATTAAAATTATATCTTTCTAGGCATTTTCCACAATATTTACATAGGCAGATTGGACCAAAAATTGATGAACTTGTTTATATACAATAATAATTATAATATTACTTATAATAATTTAAATTTTGAAAAAAAAAAATTGCTCTCTTTTTAATACAAGTAATTCATTTAAGAAAAAGCATTCCAGATCGTGCAACTAAAAGCTGCTGATTGCATTCGCCATCTGTCGGAATAAATATCAACTAATCGTTGATTTTTAATTATTCCAGAATTGGCCAAATACCCATTCTTGATTAATTGATAAAAACTAAACACTTATGCATTTATGGCTGTTGGCCCTCATCAGCATGGTGCAAGCTGTGCCCCAATGACTAGAAAAAAAAAACTAGTCTTTCAGTTATCCTGAAAAATCATGAAATAAGTATTAAATAGGCCAAAATTACATGAGAACACCAAACAATGTGAAAAAATAGTACAAAAGTGAAATTGTACTGGTATCAGGAGGATAAATTAAGAAAAAGGCATCTCCTGATTGTAAAACTAAAAGTTGCTGATGTCTTGTGCCATCTATCGGAATAAATATCAAATAATTGTTGATTTTTAATTCCAGAATTGGCCAAATACCTATTCTTAATTAAGAAAAGCTAACCATATACGGGTTTAGGGCTGTTGGCCCTCATCAGCCTGGTGAAAGCTGTACCTTAATTTATCTACCTGATCCCAGTACAATTTGACTTTTGTACTACTTTTTTTTCACAGAGTAATTCAGGTCATCTGCGGATAATGACTTTCCAGAATGGTTGCAAGTTTTCCCACTATGTACTAAGTGTCAACCTGCAACCCCAAAACACATTATTGACTGTATTGACTCATCTATTGATGAGCTCTGCTCTTCCCCAGCAGATACCATCAACAAGCTTCACAATCTTGATACCTTAGTGTGATTGAGTGGAGATAAGAACGAAGAAGAAGACAAAGTAATTCATTAAGAAAAAGGCAGTTGAGAAAAAGTCGTTGAGATACAGCTTGTACCACGCTGATGAGGGCCAACAGCCCGAAACGCATCCGTTGTTAGCTTTTCTTGATTAATCAAGAAAGGGTATTTGTCCAATTCTGGAATAATTAAAAATCAACGAGAATAGTTGATATTTATTACAATAGATGGCGCAAGCCATCAGCAACTTTCAGTTGCACGATAAGGAGATGCCTTTTTCTTAATTTATGCACCTTATCCCAGTACAATATTACATTTGTACTATTTTTTTCACAAAGTAATTCATGTTTACTTTCAGAAAAAAAAAAAGTTTCTTTTATACTACTCGCCATTAATACTGCTACCCCAGAAAAAATGCAATTTACAAAATGATATTTGAAAACAAAAGAGGCATTTCATGACCAAGCTCACATGAACATTTCTAGATGGCAGAGCGCCATCTAGTGGAACAAAAATAAACTTAAACGAAGCATGGAAAATAAATGTTTAGTTTAATTTTACTCCACTAGATGGCACTCTCCCATCTAGAAATTCTCATGTGAGCCTGGTCAGGATATGCCTCTTTTGTTTTTAATATCAACACCTGACCTTATTTATATTTTTATTGTTTTTCAAAATGATATTTATTTAACAAATACATTATACTGGGAATAAATAAGTGATTAAAGATTCAAGAAATTTGGATTCTGAAATATCTGTACTCAGAACTAGCTCTGGTAGTGATAACAGAATTTATATGCCTGGGTATTGAATCAGAGATTGGATGACAGGTACAGCTTCCCATGGCCATAGTTCATTGACAGTAGTGTCTGGCTTGATGAGTACTTGGCAACTTGACGTTTTCTATTGGTGACAGATCAGGAGAACTTGCTGGCCAGGACATTAGCCAAACATTTTTATATGTAGGAGAGATCTGTACAATACTGGCAACACATGGTTGTGCATTATCTTACGGAAACATAACATAGGACTTGAATAAAGGGTACTACCATGAGCCTTTACCTCACTCGCCGGGGCACATCCCCTGCATGATTATCTGTATTTTAGTTTATTTATTTCTCTCTCTCTCTCTCCCCCCCCCCCATTTTTAATGTAAATTATTAACAAGAAGTCAATAAAATTTGTTTCAATTGTCATGAGCCTTTACACATCAGAAATGTAATGGGGACTTTTCAAAGTCCTGGTAAGGTGAACTTGAGGGGATCGAGACATATGAACAATGGTGCACCATAGCATCACTCCAGGTGATGGGCCAGTATGACAATGTCAAATGATGCTGGCAATGTCACTCTTCCATGATGACACCAACACAGCCATTGTTATGCTGAAAACAGAACCTGGATTCATATGAAAACATGACGTCATATCTGTCCAGGTTTGATCACATTATTGAAGGTATTTCTATGATGTTGTTGTTTCTTATCTCCTTGTGTAAAGATTACACGAATTCCATGAGTTCATGCTCCTCGAGCTTTTTTATGATAAGCAGCGGCCTCTCCCAAAGGTCCTGTTTAGTGCATCTAATGCAAGCCAAAATGTGTTCTGGAGCTGCAGGTGCCAAGCTACATGTGGGGTAGATTTTGTTATTAATTTCTGTGATGTAGCGGTAGGAGAAGCCATGATAACTGAGGTGACAGTGTCCATACTGCTGCAAACATCATCAAACTGTTTGTTAGAGAATTTTGGACTTGTGATTAACACGGCTGTATGATTCATTAAGACTACACTAGTAACATGTCAGTCTTCTTGGCTGCTATTCATAGCGGACTGCTGAGTGCCCATAAGTTGTTCCATATGACTGTCCTGAACCCATAGATTTCATATTCTGCTAACAGTCATGGGAGGTCGACAGATGTGAGCTGCAATACTGTGGTATGATAAACTCCAATCCCAGGAGGCTACAATTTACCTGTATCAAAGTCAGAAACATTTTGGCAAGTATGATAAGGCATAATTTGGATTATAGATTATAACTACAAGGTAATAAAACCAAATCCCAAAGAAATAGTGTGTGACATTTCAGTAACATCATTGTTACTGAAACGTCACACACTATTTATTTATTAAGATTTGGTCTTATCACCATATTGTCAAATATTCTTCCTTCAAAGGCATCACAACAACTTTTCACCAAAAAAATTTCAAATGCAATTTCTATGCAAAGCCTGCTGTACAATCTCTTTTCAACACATTGTAGGTGTTGCTACTGGCACTTATTGTTCATAGATGCATTGAAAATAATTTACATATCATAGGATAGGAGCACACAATAAGAAGCTATTGTGTAAATTTCATATTTGTAGCATGTCACCTTCTTGGTGTAACAATTTTAATGGACTACCTAGTGTATTATTGAGATTATCATAACATAAGCTTTCAAGCAGGTAGATATAAAGTAATAAGACCAAATCTAAATAAATAGTGTGTGACGCTTCAGTAATAATGTTGTTACTGAAATGTCACACACTATTTATTTAGATTTGGTCTTATTACCTTATGTTTATATTCTATGATACAAATTGTGCCTTATCACAAGCATGTAGATGTTTATAAAACAATTTTTTCTAAATGACTCATACATTCCAAGAGGTGGTCTGGTGAGGCTTCTCTGGTCCTGCAGATGGTGTATTGTGGGAAAGTCTTTGCACCATCCTGGAAGAGGAACGGTGTATGGCTGCCAGTTTTGAGCTTGGTCCATAAGTCTACATGATGGGTAAAAAGAGCTGCTGTCGTTGGTTGGCTATTCAGGGGGCACCGCATGATGGTCAGACTTTGCCACCTGTTTTTTTTTTTTTTAATAAAACCAACAATCAATCTAGGGTTAAGTTTTTTTTTTACAATTGTTATTTCTCTAGCTTTAGGGGGCTAACATGCTCTTTAACAGGAGCACTAAAAGTAGAGCTACCACTAGCTCTACTAACTAGCACTATACATGCCTATTTAGCTGTAAGTTCTACTTCTTGTGCTTCTGTTGAAGGGTATGTTAGCCCTAAAGCTAGAGAAATAAAAATTGTAAAAGAAAACTTAACCCTGGATTGATTGTTGGTTTTATTAAATTATAAGTCAGGGATGAACGTGTATTGTCTTCTTCTTCTTTCTTAGCTCCACTCAATCATACTAAGGTATCAAGCTTGTAGAGCTTGAGAACCATGACTGGGTGAAGTAGAATGTGTTTGCCTTTGTCATTAAGACTGGGAGCACTACTCAGTGGCAGGCCTACTTAGCTTCAAAAGAAATGGCCGCCTCTGACATGAGGAACAGAAGCCATGTGCAGCTGCTCCTAACATGGAGTACAAACACTGCTCATCCTGTATCCCTGGATTAGGAGCCCATACAGGGTACTATCAGTGAGCTTGTTACTGCTCCCCCTCCTCCTTTTTCATCTGAGCTTGGGACCAGCAAAGGTGGAGTTTGTGTTTATTGTAAATCAAGAGATTGTTGTGTGTGACAGCTGGGGTGCCGGCAGACCAAGACCTCACAAACTGCAGCCATGGACAACCTACAGCCTCCGCAGGAGGAAACACTGCCATCTGAGATACAGCCTAGTGAGCATGTCCTTTCTTTAGTGCTGGAGTGATGTAACACCATCAATGGGGGGTTATCCCCAACATAGGAACACACCATTTTAGCACAAGTTCAGGGTCCAGTTGACTCAGTATTGACGCTAGAGCTCAATAATTATTATTATTATTTAATTATAATTAAAGCCTGTTGGAGTTATTGCTACATAACCCCACTTGAGTCCATTGAGAGAACTGTGTTGTTGTTGTTGTTTCTTATTCCCTTGTGTAAAGATTACACGAATTCCATGAGTTCATGCTCCTCGAGCTGTTTTATGATAAGCAGTGGCCTCTCCCAAAGATCCTGTTTAGTACATCTAATGCAAGCCAAAATGTGTTCTGGAGCTACAGGCGCCAAGCTACATTTTGGGCAAGTGGGGTAGATTTTGTTGTTATTTTCTATCTTCAATGGCTTGAGATGGCCTGTTATAAATCTTGTTAGTGTTAATAAAAGAAAATAAGACCTAATCCAAATAATTTATTAGTGTGTGACGTTTCGGCAATAGCATTGTCACCATCATCAGACAAAATAATAAATGATTTGAATAAATAGATTTATTCTTTTGTCTGATGATGGTGACAATGCTGTTGCCGAAACGTCACACACTAATAAATTATTTGGATTAGGTCTTATTTTCTTTTATTATAATCTATAATATCCAAATTGTGCTTTATCACTCTTTTAGTGTTGTTTGATGCTGTCTATGGTTCAGAACTCTTCCTGTGTACACTCCACTGTACTAAGAGAAGTGTGTGGACCACAGGCAGGAACAAGGTGGCCCTGCAGCCCGGCCACTCACTCATGGACTGGATCCGGCTGACCAACTCTGGCAAGGACCTGACTGGGACTGGGGGCCGCTACCTGAGAGTCACTCCACAGATGCTCAGTCAGCACTGCTTCCCCGGGGATGCCTGGATAGCCCTCAGAGGTGGGCACACTTTCATATCCCTAGTACATGTTGTACAGGCCATGATAATCATGGGTAGAAGTAGGCGACGGCTTTTACTGTAAGTGCACCACATGTCTACATATGTGAAAAGTAGTTGTTTATTTAGAGGTTCGGTGGAAGGCTGGTTAAACCGTTTGGTTTTCGACCACTACGACCCGGGTTCGATTCCCGCATTGGACACTTTTTTTCTGATTTAAAAAAAAAAAAATGCTCCAATGGCACCCGATTCTTGCAAAAGTCCAACCCCACCAGCGAGTGTAAGTAACCAAACGGGGCTCTGGCACATTTGTAAGTGCAAAGTCGAACTGCTTTTCACATGTGTAGACATGTAGTGCACTTACAGTAAAAGCAGTCACCTAATTCTACCGACCATGATTATCATGGCCTGTACCACGTGTACTAGGAATAATTAAAAAAAAAAAATGTTGTTTATCTAATTTAGCCAGGTGGATATCAAACATCTTACACTATTTTGGACAACATTTTACCTCAAATGATAAAGAAGCCCATTTTCAAATGTTTAGATATTTTTTTTTCACATGTGTGCGTTTTAAAATATACATTTACCTAAATTCAAACTATAGCATCTAGATCTGAATCTATATAATTAATCTTAAGTAGTTTTGACCATGCATCTTAAGAGATCATATAGCCATTTAAATCATCTTTTACCAGGACAAAAAAAAAATTGTAAGCATATTTGTAAGGGCAAAGTCGGAACTGCTTGTCACATGGGTAGACATGTGGTGCACTTACAGTAAAAGCAGTCGCCCACTTCTAACCACCATGATTATCATGGCCTGTACCATGTGTATTAGGGATAAGCAAAAAAATTAAATTTCATTTGTGAGCATATCAACCTGAGAGAGTTAATTGTAGTCCACAGAGAGGGCTGTATATTAGTTTAAGTTTTCCAAATTACTTTTAACAAGAGAGAGACATTATTTGCTGAGACCTTGGATTCTTTTTCCATTCACAACAAGAGGTAGGTGGTTGAATATAACCTACATTTGATGTGCTATGGGTGAAACACAGATAAAGTTTGAAGGGAAAGTAAAATCCTCATTTTGATCACTGATGGATCTGCCCCATATTAGGGAATTGTCGAGCAAATCTATACAAATTGCTTCATGGGAAAATTGAAGCTAAATTTCTGGAAGTATAATTGGGGGAAAGCACTTTCAGTAGAACCCCTATGAGAGGACACTCAGGCTAGAGGACACTTCTCTATAAAGGACAGTTTTCATTGCCAAAATTACCCATTTTTACTATTTTTACTCCGCCTTTGCCGGTCCCAAGCCCAGATGAAAAAGGAGGAGGGGGAGCAGTAACAATCTCACTAAAAAACCTGGACTCAGCTGGCCCGGCTGATAGTACCCTGTAAGGGCTCCTGATCCAGGGATACAGGATGAGCAGCATTTGTCCTCCATGTTAGGAGCGGCTGCACATGGCGTCTGTTCCTCATGTCAGAGGCAGCTATTTCTTTTAGAGCTAAGTTGGTCTGCCACTGAGCAGTGCTCCCAGTCTTAATGACAAAGGCAGACGGATTCTACATCACCCAGCCATGATGGTTGTCAAGCTTTACAAGCTTGATACCCTAATATGATTGAGTGGAGATAAGAAAGAAGAAGTAACTCTGGTAAGAGGATACCTCTCCCTAAAGGACAATTTTTCTCTGCAACTAGGTGTCCTTTACAGGGAGGTTCTACTGTAGTTGGGTTATCTAATAAATTGTGGAAACCTCCTAGGTGACTGCTTTGAATATTTAGGTCACATAGATTTATTTCAAGTCCATCATGTATTTATTTTTAAAATTCCAATATAGTTGATTAAGTTTATAAAATTTTCCATCTGGGAGAGGGTAGGTAAAATAAGGTTTGAATTCAACTAAAGAGTAGCTGAAATCCACTGGGATTCCCTTGTCAAGCAAGTGTGCTGGATTATTTTATTAAATCTCACTATAATGCCCATCCAAATCACTATTTGAAGACTATAAAGCCAGATGATTGTGCTAGTTCCGAAAATCCTCAGGTGTTTGCACCATGTTTTCATAAAAACAAAAATTTTGGACTATTTCAGGTATGATAAGATACAATTTGGATTATAATGATAAGGCACAATTTGTATTATAGAATATAAACACAAGGTATTAATACCAAATCTAAATAAATAAATAGTGTGTTACATTTCGGTAACAGCGTTGTTACCTAAACGTCAAACACTTTATTTATTTGGATTTGGTCTTATTACCTTGTGTTCAATTTGGATTATAGATAAGAAACACAAAATAATAAGAACCAATCTATATAAATAAAAAATGTATGACGTTTCGGTAACAAAATGTTGTTACTAAAAGGTCACACACTATTTATTTATTTGGATTTGGTCTTATTATTTTGTTACTATTTCAGGTGATTTAAAAATGGGGGAAAGAGAAAGTTTACCCTAAAAACCATTCACACTCATGGACCAAACTTTGTGTATCTATTTTTTAAATTTGATTATCATATTTTATATAATATTGTTATTTATATATATTTCTTAAAAGTAAGAACGCTTGAATTTATAGGATTGGGAAATCCACCGTTATATAAGCAAATAAGAAGTGCTTTATGCTTAAAATATAAGTTCCTTAAGTTTTGTCCATGAGTTTTAATAAGTAATTTACTAGGAAGAGATTATAACAATAAAAAAACACATTAATATAATAATGTATGTATCTCTCCGAGTCCATGTGCATGCAGGTAATGTGTACAATGTGAGCCATTACATGGACTACCACCCTGGAGGCCGGGCTGAACTCATGCGGGGAGTGGGCAAGGATGGCACGGACCTCTTCAATGAGGTGAGTGAGAGATTGTCCCAAATGTTCGTAAACACTTTCAAGAAATTGAAATACAGTTAAACCTGTCTATAGCACCCCCTCTAAATAGCATCTCTCTCTCTATAGCGCCCGATTTTAAATACTTAGTACGATGCGATTTACATTAAAAGTGACCTGTCTATAGCACCCCCTCTCTATAGCACCCTATTTTGGTGAGTCCCAAGAGGGGGCGCTATAGACAGGTTTAACTGTACCAATATTATTCGCTGTTATGTATAATGTCTTCGCGATAATATTATTCCCCATTATGTATAATGTCTTTGTGTTATGTATAAAGTAATTGTATTATATATTATTATATATTTGCCATAATAATATTATTCGGCAAGTAATAAGAAAAACATGAACTTTTGCGACAACATTATGCCATGACACTGTTGTGTAGATTCACCGCTGGGTCAACTTTGAGAACATGCTCAAGAAGTGCCTGGTGGGAAAGCTGGTGGGATCCACTACTTCGGACCTTCGGAAAAGTAAATGGATTCAGGAAGTAATTGGTTACCACCCTCTGGCTCAACACAGGATTCCAACATTCTATCTTTGCACAGAAGGTGGAATAACTAATCCAAACTTTCTCTCCTAACTTAAAAACAGATAACAGCTTTTTAAAATTTCAGTTTAAAATTACACTCTACAAGAAAATAAGACCTAATCCAAATAAATTAGTAGTGTGTGACAGTTCTGTAACAGCGTTGTTACCATCATCAAACAAAAGAATAAAATGCCATTATATCCCATGTATCACTATACAAGGTCATGGAGACTATATACATTTCAAGCTACTATTTCTTTTTTTTTTTTTTTTTGCTTATCCCTAGTACACGTGATACAGGCCATGATAATCATGGTGGGTAGTTAGCGACTGCTTTTACTGTAAGCGCACCACATGTCTACACATGTGAAAAGCAGTTCGACTTTGCACTTACAAATGTGCCAGAGCCCCGTTTGGTTACTTGCACTCGCTGGTGTGGTTGGACTTTTGCAAGAATCGGGGGCCATTGGAGCATTTTTTTTAAACAGAAAAAAGTGTCCAATGCGGGATTCGAACCCGGGTCGTACTGGTCGAAAACCAAACGGTTTAACCAGCCTTCCACCGACCCCCCAGCTACTATTTCTAATTACTATATGCAAAATTTGACATCGAATGTGTAATTTGCATGTTTTCCAATGTTTAATTATGTTAACTTCACGTTTATTTGTATATAATTTCAGATTTACACGCAATTATCCTAATTGTGGATATGGCATGTCTTTGCAACTGTTAAATAAATTTTAAAAAATGAATGGAGACAATATACAACAGAGATAACTGTATATAAATTGAACATCAAGAAGGACACTTAATATCAAAATGGATTAAATATTTATTTTAACATCTTTTTAAATATTGTGCCACTTTTGCTTTAAGATATTTCCCCATCGCACCTCACAGTGAGCTTCCACATACAGTCTAACCTCTTTAATTCAACACCCCAAGGGATCAGAGCTTTCGATTGAATTTGAAAAAAAATTGAAAATTGAATTTTGAAAATTTGAAATTGAAAAAAAAAGTTTGATGATTTCATCACAACATTCATGGCTAGTGGACATTTTTTAGATAACCAAATACAGTCGAACCTCTTTAATTCAACACCCCAAGGGATCAGAGCTTTCGGTTGAATTAAAGGAAGTGTTGAATTAAGGTTAGATGATTAGCTAATCATCTAACTCGCTAAAATAATGTTTTTAAAAAATTGCTTTGTAATATAAATTAATGATATTAATTGAAACCATTGTGTGTGTACTTTTTGTAGTTATTTTTTATTTTCATGATTAACTTTTAGCATCAGGGACAAAATGGCAATAATACATATTTTTGAAACATAAATAATTACAAATAATATTTTATTCTAATTGAAGATTATAGAAGTTGAAAGGAAATAAATATGGAAAATAAAAAGAAAATTTAAAAATAATATTTAAAAAGCCTCATGAAGATCTTTTTAAAAATTCCTTTATAGATGTCTGTTTTTGCACTGAAATCCTATTCAGGATGTAATCCAGATGGTCTATTTAAAAAAAACATGCATGCCTTTCTTCCTCTGGAATGTCTTTTAAATAAATTTTTATTGTGTTATAGCCATCCACTGCTACTGCAGGTGTTATTGATTTTGTCTTTAAATCTTTTATAATAACACGGAAATGAAATATTGAAATAAAATGTTATCATAATCATTGTGACTACATTTTATGAAGATTTATTTATTTAAAAGGAAATTACTTGTAAATTTTGAAATAACTAAAATATTTCAATCATGAAAATTAAAAAGAAAATAATATTATTAATTAGCGCACAAAGCCTAAAATCCCGTGTAAAAAAACAAAACAATAACACTCGCGACATTGCACAACATCGGCACTGCAAAGTGAAACTTAAACTAACAGAAACCAAAAGTGCGCAGGCGCGTTTCTATCGGCGCCCACCGATTGTCGTTGCTTGCCGCCGCTGTAATACCTTTTTAGCGGTAAAGTTTTATGTAAAAAAACATTCATCTGTTGAAATTCGAATTTTAAAATGGTCGAACTATTGGAACTGTCGTATTATCGATACTATCGAATTACGGTTTATTATTTGATAGGCCGGAGGTCGGGACATCAGAATATGGTCAAATTAAGGTAGAGTGTCGAATTTGCGTGTGCAGAATTAACGAGGTTATACTGTATCTAATTAAATTAATATTTTTAGAAAATACTGTTGTAATATATTTTAATTAATAATGATGTTTTTAATTAAATGTAGTGAATGAATGCAATGGAAAGAAAGTGAATAAATTTATAAAATAAACAAAATTCTATTTTTTATTTTTGAAAATCATTTCTTTTAAACACAAGGCAACACAGTGTTGTTAGCATCTTCAGTACTTTTGTTTGAAGATGGTTTAACGCTGTTACAGAAACGTCACACACTATTTATTTATTTGGATTTGGTCTTATTACCTTATGTTTATAATCTATAATCCAAATTGTGCCTTATCATTTCTTTTAAAGAAATCTTCAATGATTGTATACTTTTAGGCTAGAACCCTATTTATTGTACATCCTAGCTGATTAGTGTTCAAAAGGCATGTATGTCTTTCCTCTTCTGTATGTTATTTCATATAGCAGAAAATTACTCTCTAAGACATTTGTCTTATTATTTATGCGGTGACTAGAGGCTGCTTAATTTAGACTTAAATCATCCAGGAGAAATAAAAAGTGTGCACGACATCTGGTATTTAAATAAGAATTATTTTTCCGTTCATCATTACTCTTCACAATTCATCCTTTCATACTTCATCCCTAAGGTTAGAAATAATCGTTATTTCTCCTTAAAATAAATTACGATTTTTTATTCAAAAGAAACATTTGCGGTAAAACTTGTCAAACTTCGTTCTACAATCATAAGCCACATTATATTGTATTATAAATTATTTTATGTTGTTGAAATTTGATTTTAATATAACATTTTCTCTTTTTATATAATTTAAACTTGTTCTAATTTTCTATATGCATTTTCATTAAGTAAATCCAAGTTTTAATCATTAAAATCTTTTAATTCACAAAAGATATAGCCACATATATCAAACACAGGATTTCCACAGAAGAGCTCAGCTGTTGTTCAAAGTAGATGTGTGGTGTCCAGTGTCCCTGGGAGCCAATATTCCATCTTCACTGAAGCCCCCAGACCCTCAAGTTCTGATCAAAGGTGTACTACACCATTCAACTGAGGACAACATTCTTTGGAATCCCCCCATCTTTGTTACAATCTCACCTACAAGATGAAACCAAGGATCCTATAACAATGCCACAATTTGACTCATTCATGCTAGTCTCTCTACAACCATAAAAATACTCTAAATTCTTCAGATTTTTTCGCTAGTTGGGCCAATTTTTATGGGAAATTTATGGAAATTTTCCAAAATGTAAATTAATCTTATTATACCATATATACATGATCAAAATAGGCCTTTTGGGACAATAATCTGAAATCTCTTGATGCACTAAACCTTTCCAACCTTCTGATTACTCACCTTCTACCTTTAAGTAAAATCAGAACTAACTCTACCCGATATAACCCAATTACCAGTACATAGTATCTACTGTTCATAGGCAGCCTCTCATGGAGAGTGGTACTTCATTGTGAGGTGTTGGAATGGATCTGCTAGCTTGCAGACAGACAATTGTGTGGAGACTTATGCTAGCTGACCATTTCTAACATGTAGCTGTCCACCAGGTCTTTCCACCACTGATGCTATACAGCAGCTGCCTTCCCCACCACCCACTCCTGTGTAAGTAATCACTACCCCTTCACTACTGAATTTTGTTGTTTCCTATCCCCTTGTGTCCATGAGTTGCTAAATTGTTGTTGTTTCCTATCCCCTTGTGTCCATGAGTTACTGAATTTTGTTGTTTCCTATCCCCTTGTGTCCATGAGTTACTGAATGTTGTTGTTTTCCTATCCCCTTGTGTCCAAGAGTTACTGAATGTTGTTGTTTCCTATCCCCTTGTGTCCCTGAGTTACTGAATGTTGTTTCCTATCCCCTTGTGTCCATGAGTTACTGAATGTTGTTTCCTATCCCCTTGTACCCCTGAGTTACTGAATGTTGTTTCCTATCCCCTTGTGTCCAAGAGTTACTGAATGTTGTTGTTTCCTATCCCCTTGTGTCCCTGAGTTACTGAATGTTGTTGTTTCCTATCCCCTTGTGTCCATGAGTTACTGAATGTTGTTTCCTATCCCCTTGTGTCCCTGAGTTACTGAATGTTGTTGTTTCCTATCCCCTTGTGTCCAAGAGTTACTGAATGTTGTTGTTTCCTATCCCCTTGTGTCCATGAGTTACTGAATTTTGTTGTTTCCTATCCCCTTGTGTCCATGAGTTACTGAATTTTGTTGTTTCCTATCCCCTTGTGTCCATGAGTTACTGAATGTTGTTGTTTCCTATCCCCTTGTGTCCAAGAGTTACTGAATGTTGTTGTTTCCTATCCCCTTGTGTCCCTGAGTTACTGAATGTTGTTGTTTCCTATCCCCTTGTGTCCCTGAGTTACTGAATGTTGTTGTTTCCTATCCCCTTGTGTCCATGAGTTACTGAATGTTGTTTCCTATCCCCTTGTGTCCCTGAGTTACTGAATGTTGTTTCCTATCCCCTTGTGTCCAAGAGTTACTGAATGTTGTTGTTTCCTATCCCCTTGTGTCCCTGAGTTACTGAATGTTGTTGTTTTCTATCCCCTTGTGTCCCTGAGTTACTGAATGTTGTTTCCTATTTCCTTGTGTAAAGATTACACAAATTCCATGAGTTACTGAGCAATTGTTTTACACTTGCATTGCAAAAATAAATAATAATATGTCATTAATGGTTTAGTTCTTAAAATTGAAGATACTTTGGCCAGTAAATCTTTTTATATTTTATTAATTTTATTTTTGATTTTGGGGAACATGCATTATATTCAGGACATATAGGCCAATTTGGAATGATATTGAGATATTTTACAGGAAAAAAAAATAAAAAAAAAAGAAAAGATTATTTTTAGAGGGGTGGATATCACGAGAAATGGGGACAAGAATGAGATAATAAAAAGATTACTGGCCGAAGTATCTTCAATTTTAAGAACTATGAATACCGGCCAGGCAGTCTCTATCTTTACAATTAATGGTTTACATATTTAGAAATAGGCAAAATTAGACTTTCACCAAAGTGTGCCTGGATCATGGTGACATGATCAACGAAAGCTGCACCCCTACACCCCATTCCATGAGAGCAAGCTCGAGAGCATGAACTCATGGAATTCGTGTAATCTTTACACAAGGAGATAAGAAACAACAACATATTTAGAGATTGTTTTTGTTGATAAGAAGTTATTGGAATGGGATTATCAAAAATTGAGAAAGTGAGGGTGGCTAGGGTACATCTAACAGAAGGTATGTGCAGCTATGAGTGGGAGCAGAGCTCCAAAGAAGTCACAGTGACTGTGGCTGTGGAGTCCGCCATCTCAGAGGACCATGTGGTTCTGGACTTGAAGAAGAAGCGAGAGCTGAGGGTCCATCTCCAGCTGGGACCTTCCCACTTCTATCTCTTCCACCTCGGTGAGCCTAGTTCTCAGACATTGGGAGTCTTACACTAAAATATCACATCTGTGGCAATAACCCCCCCCTGAAGGCCACCATTGTATAATCTTCTTCTTATTATCTCCACTCAATCATATTAGGGTATCAAGCTTGTAAAGCTTGAGACTTTTGATGGTGTCTGCCGGGGATGAAAAGAGCTCATCAATGGATGAGTGCAGACTGTGCACTTTGCATGTATTGACAAGATGTCAATAAAATTATTTTAATTGTCAATTGACAATGGATGAGTTAATACAGTCAATAATATGTATCCTTGTTTCTCTTCTTCTTTCTTATCTCCACTCAATCATATTAGGGTATCAAGCTTGTAGAGCTTGAGACTTTCGATGGTGTCTGCCAGGGATGAATAAAGCTCATCAATGGATGAGTCAATACAGTTAATAATGTGTTTAGGGGATGCAGGTTGAGAATTGCACTTAGTACATAGTGGGAAAACCCTGCAACCATTCTGGAAAGTCATTGTAGACTTAAGTCTGGTTTGTATAATAAATATGGACAACCTAACCCCCATAAGAGGCCACCTCCAGGAGAGCTGAGGGTAGATGAGTCAGATACAAGGTGGGATCAATAAATAAGGTGAATTATAATTTATTAAAAAAAATAAGAACGATATTAAAATTAGGACTTGATTTATTCAAAATAATCACCTTGGCTTTCTATACATCGTCTCCATCGTTCTGGCAACTTGTAAATACCCTCTTTATAGGCACTCTTAGGAAGCGTGTGAAAAAAATCTTGCACCACTTTCTGGACATCTTCATCCGAGTCAAATCGCTTTTCCTTTAACTCCTTCTTTAGTAGTCCAAAAAGGAAATAGTCAGAGGGGGCTAGGTCTGGACTATATGCAGGATGTTCCAAAACTTCAAACCTGATTTAATGATTGTAGATACAGTTTTACATGATGTATGCGGCCTTGCATTATCATGAAGGAAGAGAACACCTTTACTAAGCTTCCCTCTTCTTTTGTTTCTTATACCGGGCTTTAGCTTATTTACAAGAATGTCACAATAAAGGTCGCTGTTCATACGTTGCCTTGAGGATAAAAAATCAAGACAGATTGGTCAATCAACATCCCAAAAAATTGTTGACAAAACTTTACCGGCCGAATGTTGAGACCTGATTTTTTTTGTCATTTTTTTCGATTTAATTCGTCCATTTTTGAACTCGTTAACCCATTTATAATTTTTTTTTTTTTGAGACAAACAAGACTCACCATAGATATTTTTCATTCTTTGGCATATTTGAGATGTTTGAATACCTTCTGCATTCAAGAAACGAATAACTGCACGTTGTTCAAGCATGGTGCAATCCTTCAAGGGAGCTTCCATTTTAGTTTATTTATAAGTCTCACGCCGCGCGTGGGAAAAAAGAACAGAACACCTTAAATAGTCTCTCGATGTTATATTTTAATATTCTGTGGTTTAAATTATTTTGCTTTTTTAATTTTTAAGAAATAAGAATATTCACCTTATTTATTGATCTCCCCTTGTATATTGCACTATTATTTCTAAACAAAATACAAGGTAATAAGACAAAATATAAATATATAGTTTGTGAAGGAC
The DNA here is from genome assembly GCA_030710605.1 of Cordylochernes scorpioides. NCBI lineage: Eukaryota > Metazoa > Arthropoda > Arachnida > Pseudoscorpiones > Chernetidae > Cordylochernes > Cordylochernes scorpioides. The sequence continues at coordinate 110,842,623 of CP092867.1, forward strand.
ATTCAGTAACAACATTGTTACCATCATCATTCAAAAGTACTGAATGTTAACAATGTTGTTACTGAAACGTCACACACTATTTATTTATTTGTATTTGGTCTAATTACTTTGTTTTTAATATATAATCCAAATCTAAACAAAATGTTATTGTGTGGGGTGGTCAGGCTGTGAAATCTGCTTTCAGGTAGAAGTGGCCATATGTGACAAACTATATATGCACCCAGAGTGTAAGATATAGTCGATGTTTTTTATTAAGCCCGTTGAAGAGTAATTATCGCTTGAAAGCTAGCATTTTAAAATAAACTCATTGTGAGAAAATATTTTTGTATTTTTAAACATTTTAGAGTGTTAGTACTGCCGGGTATACAGTGTGGTTGTTGTGTCAGAGCTCCAGGAGCAGGTGCTGCCACCAGTCCAAGGTAACACTGAGACACTGTCATGTCTCACCAACCCCAGCAGTGAGGTGCCAGGGTACCAAACTCCAGCTTGTCCTCACCAAGGAGGATTCTGGACTTCAATGGACTGACCTGGGATCCCCCCTCACTGGCCACGGGACTCTCCTTACTCCCAAGGAGAAAGGTAATGATACATTTATTACTCTCCTATATGTTTAGTCTTATACTCCTCTATAGTCTCCAAGAAGAAATGTAAGATACATACTTGAAAAACAGTAATAGTATCTTAATGGTAATATGAAATTTATATACAAGAAAAATTATATAAAGACAATCAAGCTAATAATTAGTCTGGGTAAAATGGAGGAAAATAAATAAGTGGACATGCGTCGGACCTGGAGGCTGTTGTTGGGTGCTGAGCTGCCTGGAGTACAGGAACTCTATCTATGATTCCTTTCTTCATGTGGTGAATCTGTATAAGACTGGTGGTCTTAATAAAGCTTTGTGTGTGTATTACTCACCTATTTGCAATAACAATTTATATTATTCTGAATATAGAGCAATCCATTATTTATTAATATTCAGATAAAAAAAGGCATATATTGGATTGAATTTTGGCAAAAAAATCTTTTATTCAATCCAACAATATATGCCTTTTTATTATCTAAAAATTTATAGTATATGAAAAATGGTACCAAAGTGAAATTGTACTGGGGTTTCAGGTGAATAATAAAAAAAAAAAAGAAATCTCTTGATCGTGCAACTAAATGGCACAAGCCACCATCAGTAACTTTTATTTCCTGATCAGGAGATGCTTTTTTAAAAATAAATTTATATCCCTCATTGGACACTTTTTCTGAATAAAAAATTGCTCCAATGGCCCCTGATTCTTGTGAAAGTCCAACCCCACCAGTGAGTGAAAGTAATCGAAGGGGCTCTGACATATTTGTAAAATGCAAAAGTCCGACTGCTTTTATACATATGTAGACATGTGGTGCACTTACTGTAAAAGCAGCAGTCGCCAACTATTACCCATGATAATCATGGTGGGTAGTAGTTTTTTTATTATTATTTATCACTTATGTGAGATATATTTAATAATTTTATCTAAACATGTCACAGTGAGGGTTTCTCTAAGAGTTAGATGACTGCTATATATCTGCAATGTAGTAGACAAATGAGAAGTTGACTGTCAAGTTTGAATCAGTGATGTGCCACATGTAGTTGCTAACTTGACCCTGTTACTTTCTGAGCTCCAAGTTCAGAATTGAACCTTGTGCAATTATAAGAAGCCACAAGTATATTAGATCGTTAAACTCCGCCTTTGCCGGTCCCAAGCCCGGATGAAAAAGGAGGAGGGGGAGCAATAACAAGCTTGCTAAAAAACCTGGGTTCAGCTGGCCCGGCTGATAGTACCCTGTAAGGGCTCCTAATCCAGGGATACAGGATGAGCAGTGTTTGTACTCCATGTTAGGAGCGGCTGCACATGCCGTCTGTTCCTCATGTCAGAGGCGGCCATTTCTTTTGGAGCTAAGTCGGCCTGCCACTGAGTAGTGCTCCCAGTCTTAATGACAAAGGCAGACGCATTCTACTTCACCCAGTCATCATGGTTGTCAACTTTACAAGCTTGATACCTTAATATGATTGAGTGGAGATAAGAAAGAAGAAGAAGAAGAGTTTATATTTGTTTTTATCTAATTATTGTGCACAGAGTTTATGATGATGATTGTGTATATAATATGGTGTTTGTGTTGATAGAGAGGCGTTTATTTTAGTCGTAGTTATGCATTAACTATGTTTGTTGTTTCTGTTTTCAAATAAATAATGATCTGTTTCGAGTCTTCTTGCTAGAATATTGCAAAGTGCTTGTACATTGGAGTTTAAATCCTACTTTAGTATCAATGAAGGTGGTAGTCCCCAGTACACCTGGTACAGGACATGATAATCATGGTGGGTAGAAGTTGGCGACTACTTTTACTGTAAGTGCACCACATGTCTACACATGTGAAAAGCAGTTCGACTTTTGCACTTAATATGCCAGAGTCCTGTTTGATTACTTGCACTCGCTGGTGAGGTAGGAATTTTGCAAGAATCGGGGGCCATTGGAGCATTTTTTTTTTTCTTTTAGAGAAAATTGCCCAATGCAGGATTTGATCCCGGATCATAGTGGTCGAAAACCAATGGTTTAGACCACCCTTCCACTGACCCCCAAAGATGGTAGTAGAAGGTAGTTGTGACAAAGGCATATGTATACTCAGGCCACAACTTCCGCTCCTGCAAGATCCGGACCAAGGAGGCTGTCACCCATGACACCTACCTCTATGGCCTGGAGCTCCCAGAAGGCAGCAGGGTTCCTGTGGCCGTGGGGCACCATGTTAGACTCAGGCATACAGCCAAGGGTAAGTGCAAACCTGTTCTCTATAATTAGCTTTTAAATCACTTCTTTTCTGAGTCTTGAAATAAATTACATCAAGATTCACCTAACTTAAAAAAAAAAAACTTATCATCTCCTATCAATCAAAATTAGAAGCATTTATAAAAGATGAACATTATTCTGTTTAACACATAATATAATTTAAAGACAAAGTTTGGATTGTGCTTAATTCAGAGAAATCTCCTTGATCTATGACAATTGTTAATTATATTTGTTACTTCTACCTTCAGATGGGTCTCATAAAAAAAATGTGACAAAGAGAATTTGACTTGAAGCCTGTTGACTTTATCAAGTATATAATCTTTGCTCTTAAAGCCAACATTGACATAAACACAAGGTAATAAAACCAAATCCAAATAAATAATTAGTGTGTGACATTTTGGTAACAACGCTGTTACCAAAACATCACACACTATTTATTTATTTGGATTTGGTCTTATTACCTTGTGTTTATAATCTATAATCCAAATTGTGCCTTATCTTTTATAAGCCTTATCTTTTATATTAGCCTTATCTTATGCCTTATCTTTTATATTAGCTGTTTGACAGTTTTAGTTTATTTATCACAGATATTCAATAAACACATTTGGTATATACAACAATAACAAAAAGCTCTATTAAGACCTTTTAGTCTTATACTCCTCTATAGTTTCCAAGCAGAAATGTAGTATACAGGCAGGAAAAACAGTAATAGTATCTTAATAGTAATATGAAATTTATATATAGGAAAAATAATTAAGACAATCAAGCTAATAAATAGTCTGGGTTGTTTGGAGGAAAATAAATTTATTATACATGGATTTACCTCGGAGTCTTTTGCAAATTTTGCAAAGATTTGGTATCTACTAATGGATTGTATTATAAAATTCTCTACATGTGTATGTATATACACTAGAGTAACTAATAATTGACCCAGGATCTACAGTAATGCGGTCCTACACCCCAGTGCCCCCCAGCCTGAGCTCCGGCCCCTCCCCCCACCTGCTCCATTTCCTCATCAAGATCTACCCCACAGGAGCCCTGACCTCTGCCATAGGCCAGCTGGCCGTGGGTAAGCCACACTTCCTAGTCTGATAAGAGGAACACCTACCAGTACTTGCTTCAATATCTACCTCAGTGGATATTACATCTGTGGAATGGTTGGGTGCGTGTTGGTGTGGCTTGTGGAAAGGCCACTGATAAAATTATAATTATTTTATAAAATAAATTTATGTGAAGCCCCAAAATATATAGAGAGGAAAGAAGTAATGGCCGCTGTAAGAAAGCCTTGTTGTTCGAACGACGCGTGTACTAAGAGTCCCGGATGCCGTGTATTGAGGTGTTCTCCCAGCTCGCGCTTGCCGAGGCGTAGTGAGGCCGCCACACTACTGCCCGTGTGTGTAGTGAAGCTTTGTCCCAGTTCACACTCGCTGAAGCAAAGTGTGGTCGCCACACATCTTACACCTGTGATATCAACCAACCTCAAATAAGAGACCATCTCCAGGAGCAACAAGGAGCATATTGCCATGGCTTTTTGTATAGTCATTGTAGAAAGTTAATAAAGTAAGAAAGAAAGTCCAATAGTAAAACACTGACCACTCAAATAAACATTTTAAGTGGCAAAACACCTTCTATCCAAATAAATATCATCAAAATGTTGATTTAGGTTTATTCCAGGTTGTTAGCTAACCTATATGCTGCCAACCACAGGCTACCAACTTCTGTATCTCAACCATTCACTAGATGTCAAAGAGACTTCTTGAGAATCAAGAAAAGGTTTTTATTTTCATGGCCAAATTTTCATGCGCAGGCTAAAATTGGCAAAAGTAAGAAGGTCATGTAATAAAATGATGGCCTCCTGGGAAGCCGTTTTTTTAAAATTATTGTTTAAATTTCAGATATTCTATAAAAGGATTTAAAAGCGTGAATGTTTCTTTTATACATAAAACGAACCTCTACTGTCCTTACTGCGATGAAAAATATATTGGGAGGGCTTGGCTCATCAGTGATGAACCCTCCCAGCGGTTTCGCCAATTTAATCCACCAGACCGCTTCTCAGAGCTCTAATACTGTATTGGATCATTCTGCTTTTATATGCTACACTGAAGGATGAAATCTTAGAAATGGTTTTCAATTAAACTATGGACATAAGCTTATAGGACAGTAGAATAACATTCAAATATTTGCTTCGAGCAATGCTCTTCAGCAAACTATAAAGACAAGGCCAGTTAGGCATAAATTAACACAAAGATCTAGTTGGATATTGTACTTTGATTAATATTAAGGTGAAAATATCAGGCTTCCAGGGATAGGTTTCTTTTAAAAATTTTCAGGCATGAAAGCTAGAGAGATTTGTGAATTGAAATTTTTAAAAAGAAACTTCACCTTTGCCAGTCCCAAGCCCGGATGAAAAAGGAGGAGGGGGAGCAGTAACAAGCTCAGTAAAAAACCTGGGCTCAGCTGGCCTGGCTAATAGGTTCCCTGTAAGGGCTCCTAATCCAGGGATACAGGATGAGCAGCGATTTGTACTCCATGTTAGGAGCAGCTGCACATGGCGTCTGTTCCTCATGTCAGAGGCGGCCATTTCTTTTGGAGCTAAGTCAGGCCTGCCACTGAGTAGTGCTCCCAGTCTTAATGACAAAGGCAGACGCATTCTACTTCACCCAGTCATGATTGTCAAACAGACACCATCAAGGGTCACAACTTGATACCTTAATATGATTGATTGGAGATAAGAAAGAAGAAGAAGAAGAAAAGAAACTTATATCCCTGGAAGCCCTGATATTTCCATCTTAATATTGATACAAGGGATTATTTTTATCGAATTGTACTTTAATCCTGAGAGAGAAAAAAGGAAAAAAAAAAAAGCAATGGATTTTATTTACCCCTTACAAAGAATCAGATAAAGTAAATTATCAAAATCAATTGCCATGGTCAGACTCAAGTGGTGTTACCTGACCAACCCTCAGTGATGGATGTACCAGGGGAGGAGGTGGAGGTCAGTGACCCTAGTGGCAAATTTGAGGTGTCTCGACTGAAGAATCACCACTATGTGGCGCTACTGGCAGCCGGGACTGGCTTCACTCCCATGGTCCGGGTGTTTCTCTGGCTCCTCCAAACTCCTCTAGCAGAAGACAGAAAGAGGTGAGTGAGGTCTTACTTCTGTGTGTGCACCAATTGTCCCTAACAATTTAAAAAATGATATTTTGACATCTTGTCAATACAATGACAAAATACATAATCCACATTCATTAATGAATGATGAGTAATCAACAATGATGATGATGTTACATATTTTAAAATTAAATATATGTGCTATTTTTACAATTAATCTCCTTACCGGTCTGCAAGCCACTGCCAGTGGCTTTGTGTTAAGGTTTGCTACCCGGCTGCAAGCCATTTTCAGTGGTTTCTGTGTAAACAAGGGGAAGGGGAAAGACCATTACTGGTGTTATGTTTCCTTGAAATCACATGAGAATCTTACCGAATCATCTTGCAAATATTCTCGCTTTATTTTGTTATTTATTTTGCTTGCATTTTATATAATTGCATATGCTACAGGAGTCTGAGTTACACACAGAGAAAATTTTTTTTTTCATTCAGTACTTTGGTTTGATGATGGTAACAACATTGTTACTGAAACATCACACACTATCTATTTATTTGGATTTAGTCTAATTATATCTTTTGTTTCTAATCTCTCTCTCTCTCTCTATAATGCAAATTTTGCCTTATCATTATTTGGTCTTATATCCTTGTGTTAATAGTGTATCATTATCTTGTAATGGTGTTTGTAGACCAAGAAGATTCTCTGAAATCTCACCCTTTCCATTTTTACAAATAATGAAACTTTATGTTTAATTAACTAATGAGAAGTATCATATACGTTGATCTATTTCATACATATACACACTAAGCCCAGGTAAATGTTAACAGGCAATGAGGCAAAGTCTTATTCCTATCCTTTGTGTGTCTCAGATGTCAACAGGAAACACACCCAATTACTCCGTATCTAAGATGATAAGCACCACCACATGTTAAAATGTACTTGGGTAAAAGTCAGACTATTCAGCTAGTACTTTATAAAGGACATACCCATAGCTCAAGGAGCATGAACTCTTAGAATTTGTGTAATTTTTTAAACAAAGGGATAAGAAATAACAACAACAGGAAAAGATAAGCTTTGACCAAATAAAATATAAAGTATATGAAATGATAAGAAATTGAAAAAAAAAACGATAAAAGCTCTCTGTGATAAAAAGGGGGAAAGAAAAATTATATAAATAATAAACAAAATGGCTTCCTAGGATAATTTATTTATAGTTATATATATATAGAAGGAATTTCTCCCTCCCCATTTGAACTTCGAAATATGCAAATTTGACAATCAAATTGGCCAGTCCCTTGGGGATGGGGCTGTTGAAAAGAGTAGTACATCCATACCTCGCTTTGCGTCTGGGTTACGTTCCAAAAAAGCACGACACAAATTGAAACGACGAAAAGTGAAAATAAAATTTTGATGGCATGGCGCAATCAAAAACAAAGGTGTTGCCATATTTTAGGAAAAAAAATTCAAAAAAAAAAAAAAATTAAAGACTCGAATCCAAAACAACACAACTTCGAAAATCTAACGATGCACAGTGAAAATCAGTAAAAATTAAGCTGCGACGCAACTTCGAAAAAAAAACGCAAAACGAAACGACGCAAAGCGAGGTATTGGTGTATATTATTCTCAAAAATATTAAGATTAACTTGAATAGTGACGCTTTGGAGAAAAACACATCAACCAATAGTTTATTTTAACTCCAGACGTTTCAGTGATTCCATATCACTCTCTTCAGGGGAATAGTTGTTGTTGTTGTTTCTTATCCCCTTGTGTAAAGATTACACAAATTCCATGAGTTCATGATCTCATGGAATGGGAGTATAGGGGTGCAGCTTTCGTTGATCATGGCACCATGATCCAGGCACACTTTGGTGAAAGTCTGACTTTGCCTGTAGGGGAATAGTGACGTTGAAATATGTTAACAAAAAGGGCAAAAAAATTCTGGAATAATTAAAAAATCAGCGATTAGTTGATATTTATTCTGACAGATACGCAAGCTGTCAGCAACTTTTAGTTGCATGATCAGGAGATGCCTTTTTTTTTCTTAATTTATCCACTAGAACCTAGTAGAATTCCACTTTCCCTTGGCAGAGCTGACTGCTATAGGGCGCGTCCCCAGGTGGCGGATAGGGGAACGACCTTCAGATATGAAGGCCAGCTGCGAAACAAGCAGAATAACTCTGACGAATAAGCAGTCGCGGACCAACAGCAGCATTGTTAGAAAAGAGGAGTAGACCTCTTTAAAAATCCTGACTTCAACTGACCCAGTTGATAGACCTCAGCAAGGGTCCCACTCCAGGGATACGGAGGAGCTGCGTCTGTACTCATGTTAGAGTCGGCAGCAAAGGCGTCTGCTTCCATGTTAGGAACGGCCTCAAACTACAGGCAAAGTCAGACTTTCACCAAAGTGTGCCTGGATCATAATGCCATGATCAACGAAAGCTGCACCCCTATACCCCATTCCATGAGATCAGATGTTGATTTGCATGCTGCATCGCCCGTCGCGCAGAATAAACAGGGGCGCGGTCAGGACTTAGGTAGAGGGTTCTGTCCGATAAGTATAATACAGTCTCCACAAACTTCTAACTTTGCAGCTTCCAAGCAATTGAGAATTTTACAGTGCAACATAAATGGATTGTGCTCAACAGCAACAAAAATAAAATTAGAAGAAATAATGGAAATAGCTGAAAAACAAAAGATACAAATTATAGCCTTACAGGAAACCAAATTAAATGAAAAGTACAATCTCAAATATAAAAACTATAATATCCTCAGAAAAGACAGAAATAAAGAAGGGGGTGGCCTTGCATTTTTAATCAAGAATTTGTACTATGAAGACATAGCCATTAATATTCCAAACACATCAGACCTCGAAGCCCAAGGTATCAAAGTCTACCTCAGTCAAAACAAAACCATCAACATATTCAATATGTATCACCCACCAAACAATAAACTTATTGACGATGGAACAATGGCTCAATTTCTTACAGACAACACAATTATTGTAGGTGACCTTAATGCCAAACATCAACTATGGGGATGTTCCATGCCAAACCCAAGAGGCAAAATACTTTCAAACATATTTGACGACAATGCCTTCATGTGCTTAAATAATGGGAATCCCACCCACCATTCCTACAGCTATAATACTGCACAAGCACTTGATATAAGTTTCTCCAGTCCTGACATTTTCCACAAATGCAAATGGCAAATATTAAAAAGTATTGGAAGTGATCATTTGCCTATTTTGATAGAAATTAGCACCAAGACCAAAACCAGCTCAATTAAAGAAAAATTCTGGAACTTCAAAAAGGCTAATTGGAATCTTTATCAGAAAAACACCAATGAAGACTTTAGAAAAGCACCCACTAGAATAAAAGATCTGGAACAAAATTGGATATCTTTCAAAAACACCATTATTAAAGCAGCCAAAGTTTCAATACCAAGAGGTAATATTAAGAAATGGATTCCAAATTATACACACCAGGCAAAAGATATTCAAACACTTATAACTAAAAGAAATGAACTACAAAAAAAGTGCACCCAAAACCAAACAAATTGTAGAACTGAACTGAACATTGTGAATGCAAAAATAAAAAGGTTATACGTAAATATGAAAAGGGAAAAATGGAAACAAACTTGTGAAAACCTGAACCCAAGAAACCCGAATACAAAACTTTGGCATTTGGCAAAACAAATTGACAGAGCCCAGCCACAAACTGAAAACACAAATATGATTAAGAATACGGATGGTACCCCAGCAACTAATGACAAAAATGCTGCTAATCTTTTAGGTAATTCATATCAAATAAGTAGTAAAATCAAATTCGAAATAAAAGATAAGAAAGTTGAAAAAAAGGCCCGAAAGATTATTCATGACTGTAAAAATTTCACCAGCACTCATAATATTTTCCATGAAAAAATCAATATGAAAGAGCTAGATTATGCATTAGAAAACACTGACCTAAACAAGACTCCTGGGCCAGATGGAATCCATGGCCAAATGATATCAAACTTGGGCAAAAATGGCAAAGAAATACTTCTTGATATTTTCAATAACTCCTGGAAAACTGGAAAATTGCCTCAAGACTGGAAAACTGCAACAATAATTCCTATTAAAAAACTTGACAAATCTGCTGATGACCCAAAAAACTACCGACCTATCTCCCTCACAAGTATTTGCTGCAAATTAATGGAAAAAATTATACTCAGACGACTTACCTACCACCTTGACACAAGAAATCTCTTACCAGAAGAACAATATGGATTTAGGAAAGGACATGGGACAATAGACCAACTCTTATTTTTCACACAAAAGGTAAAAGATGCACAAAACAGAAAACCAACTAGCCACACCATAGCTGCTTTTTTAGACCTTACACAAGCTTTTGATAAAGTATGGAAAAACAAGTTGATTACAAAATTATACAAGCATTTCAAAATTGATGGAAAAGCTATCACTTGGATAAATGATTTCCTTAAAAATAGATACATCAGGGTCAAATATAATGGAACTCTATCTAAAACCTTCAAATTGTACCAAGGATTACCACAAGGATCAGTCCTTAGCCCAACTCTCTTCACCCTATTTATTGCAGGCATAGAAGAAAAAATTTCACATAAAACCAATATTGGACTTTTCGCTGATGACATTATTCTATGGAGCAGTAACACTAACTGGAAAAAAAGCTGAAAGGGATTTGAACAAGACTCTTCTCCACCTAGAAAAATTTGCTAATAAACATAAATTAGAATTTAACCCCCAAAAATCTGAAACCTGTCTTTTTACTACCGATAAGAAACTATACAAAATAAGACCAAAAATTATTCTGAAAGAACAACAATTACAATATAATAAACATCCTAAATATCTTGGCTACACCCTGGATCCAGAAATTAACTCCAGTAAACATATTGAAGCAGTTATTAGAAAAGGAAGAGACCGACTAAAAATCCTGAAATATATTTCAGGAAGAGAGTGGGGAGCCGATGCAACCACACTAAAATTAACTTACACGTCTCTAATTAGACCTATCCTGGAATATGGATATCAAATCTATGGTACAGCATCTGAAACAAATCTAAAATCACTGGAAAGGATACAACTAAGTGCAGCTAGAATTATTACAGGTCTTCGAAATACCTGCCCTAACGATATTGTACTTTACGAGGCAGACATTATGCCCTTAAAGGATAGAAGAAGCTACAATCTGCCAAAATATATAAACAAAATCAAGAGTTATGGAAACAAACACAGAACTTCCAATTACATACTTAATTGGGAATCCAATCTAAGACTCAAAAAAGAAGGTCCTCTCCACCTGGCCAAAAGAAATGGATTTTTAAAATATAAAGTAGAAAAAAAATTATTTAGCAGAAAAAATTTCTCCATGCGAACCACTACAAAATGTTATTTTTAATGACACTTTAAATGAACCCACCAACAAACAATACCAAAATCCAGAATACTTAAAACAATTATCATTAGAAATAATTAAAAACATTCCTAAAAATGCAATAACTATTTATACCGATGGTAGCAGAGATGAGTTGGGACACACTGGCAGTGGCTGTCTCATCAAAACTACAAATGGCATTGAGAAAATGAACAGAAGAAACCCAGATTTTTGCTCAGTCTTCAGATCAGAACTTATAGCCATCTATGACGCCTTAAAATCCATCAGAAATACTAATTATCAAGATATCTGGATTCTTACTGATAGTAGAAGTGCCATACAACACTTGAGTCACACAGGGGAACTCAGAGACAAAGTAAGCAGGAACATAATTGGTTATCTCCAAAAACTCTCAAAAACCTCAAAAATTCACCTTCAATGGATACCCTCACATGTTGGAATTGAAGGCAATGAAGCTGCTGATGTTCTAGCGAAAAAAGGCACAAAAGAACCCTTGCCACAGAAAAATAAACTTACTTTTAAAGAAATAGAAACAGTAGTCAAAACAAAAATAAACAAGAACTGGAGGATCCCACCTAAGCACAGTTGGTACAGTGGAGTGAACCCAGGAGGAGCTCTAAACATCAGAAATAGACAGCATCAAACAACACTAACAAGATTTAGAACAGGCCATCTCAAGCCATTGAAGATAGAAAATAATAACAAAATCTACCCCACTTGCCCAAAATGTAGCTTGTCACCTGCAGCTCCAGAACACATTTTGGCTTGCATTAGATGCACTAAACAGGACCTTTGGGAGAGGCCGCTGCTCATCATAAAACAGCTCGAGGAGCATGAACTCATGGAATTCGTGTAATCTTTACACAAGGGGATAAGAAACAACAACAACAACAGAATTCCACTTTTGTACTCTTTATTCCCATATTAAGTTTTTTAAAATCTTTTAATTAGCATGCTCTTTCATCTTTATTAACAAATTTTATAATCAATTTTCATCATACTTGCCTACTATCCAGAAGCCTGAAAATTCTCCCACTTAGTAAATCTCAATGACACTGTAGAAAACTGATAAATCTAATAAAGCTAGGAAGGAAAAGATAACTCTAACAAGATTTAGAGTAGGCCATCTCAAGCCATTGAAGATAGAAAATAACAAAATCTACCCCACTTGCCCAAAATGTAGCTTGGCACCTGCAGCTCCAGAACACATTTTGGCTTACATTAGATGCACTAAACAGGACCTTTGGGAGAGGCCGCTGCTTATCATAAAATAGCTTGAGGAGCATGAACTCATGCAGTTTGTGTAATTTTTACACAAGGCGATTAGAAACAATAACAGGAAAAGATAAAAGCTTTAACCAAATAAAATATAAATTATAGAAAAGGTTAAAAATTTAAAAACAAATAAATGCTCTATGTCAGTGTCGGGCAACCGGTGTGCCGTGGCACACAGGTGTGCCGCGAAGAATTCTAGGTGTGCCGCGAACATTTTTGTAGGTATTTAGAACTTTTGGTTAAATTTAAAAATAATGTTTCAAAAAATATTTTTTATAATTTTTATTCAATTTTAATAACATTGCTAAAGAAAACTTTGCATCTTTTCCGATGGTTCAAGAGAATCCATCAAAATCTATTATCAAAAAAGAAGTCGAAGAAACTTTGACATTACTATCCGCTTCTTTTGATAAATATTTTCCTAACTTGGACTTTGAAAAGATGGAATGGGTAGTTAACCCATTTATGCACTGTGAAATTCAACATCTGGAAGAAGAAATGCAAGAAAACTTAATTGATTTAAATGATAAAGCACAATTTGGATTATAGATTATAATAAAAGAAAACAAGACCTAATCCAAATAATTTATTAGTGTGTGACGTTTCGGCAACAACATTGTCACCATCATCATTATTTGGATTAGGTCTTGTTTTCTTTTATTAATTGATTTAAAAAACGATTTAGTTTTCAAAAGACTATTCACTGAAAAGGAGCTATCTGAGTTTTGGTTGTGCTTAAACTCCAAATTTCCTAAACTTAGTAAAGCGGCCATCGAATCATTGTTGCCATTTGGAAGTTCCTACCTGTGTGAGCAAGGTTTTTCAACACTCACAGAAATGAAGTCTAAGAAGCGCGAAAGACTTCAAATGGTAGATGAGGAGATGCGCGTTTGTCTTTCACAAGTAGATCCCCGTATTGATTTGATATGCTCTCAAAAACAATCGCAATGCTCGCATTGATTATGTTAATTTAATATTGAAAATTAATAAAATGTGATATATATGTTTAAATTTTTACTAGTATTTATTGTTGTATTTTAATTACCTACGAGGAAATTTATAGTGAGAACCACAGGTGCGCCGCGAAAAAAAGAAATTAAGCTTAGTGCGCCGCAACTCGAAAAAGGTTGCCCGACACTGCTCTATGTGATAAAAAGGGAAAGAAAAATTTTTAAAAATTATGTCCTTGAAAAAAGAATGATAAATTATCAAGTAAAAATAAAGATATAGAAAACCAATTCAAAATGTCAAAATAATGTAGTATCACCGTGATTAAGCAAAATAAACATGTAAATATTTATTTTTAACAAATGACATTTAATATTAGCATTGTCCTCGTTAATGAGCAAGTAGGAAAAATATAGTTTATGTGGCTCAACGGTTACCTATTTCATTAAAAATGAATATCTTAAGAAAATTTTAAATTGTTTTTTTTTTTTGCTTATCCATAGTACACGTGGTACAGGCCATGGTAATCATGGTGGATAGAGGTAGGCGACTGCTTTTTTTTACTGTAAGTGCACCACATGTCTACACATGTGAAAAGCAGTTCGACTTTGCACTTACAAATGTGCCAGAGCCCTGTTTGGTTACTTGCACTCGCTGGTGGGGTTGGACTTTTGCAAGAATCGGGGGTCATTGGAGCATTTTTTTTTTCTTTTTATCAGAAAAAAACTACCCAATGCGGGAATCGAACCCGGGTCGTAGCGGTCGAATAGACCATCCTTCCACTGACCACCATTTAAAATGGTGAATGAATAAAATATAAAGTTTTTAAGTAATGCCCATAAAAAGTAGAAAATATACTACCTTGAGGGCTAATACCATTAAATAATTATATTTATATGACTAAAAATAAAAAAAAGGTAAAGATGACTAGAGTACATATTGTCCCGTATAAGGCCTGAAAACACCTACAACCTCCGCCAATAGATGGTGCTTTCACCTGCTTCCGATCTGAAACTGGTGTGGGAATCGCCAACTGCTGTGGTCCTGTCTCCTGGGGCAAATGTTTGTAAATACACGTTTATATTGGACCTAGGAGGTAACGTAATGTGAATAACCGTTAAATGTTATTCTAGTTTTAGGTAATGTGTAGAAATGACAATAAAGAGGAGGAATGTTAGAAGTCTTGATGCCAGCTGTTGTTATGACTCTCTCGCCAAAGCCAGTCGCTACTCTTCTGGTAAGTCTCTCATGTCCCCCCACCAGTGGTAAGGCCGAGAGATACTGCCAGAGGAAAGGAGTTCCACTCTAGTAGTGGTTCTCTGAAGGTCTTTGGGTGCTCTGCAGGGTAGGGCTGCAGAGGAGAGCAACGGAGCCTAGGTAGGTGAACCACGACGGAGGAAGTGGCGTTGACGCAAAGAACCAGACAGGTCAACACGCGACAATATCATGAATTTTGAACTTGGGTGAAGGAACTGGTTCTCAAGTTGTGTTTCACAATCACAAGCTTACAAGGGACTTTTACTTTTAGTCATTTATAGATAATTATTAAATTAAATTTTATTGCCCTCTATCGTTAAAATTTTACACAAATAAATTTACTGGCAATGCGTTTCTTTTTTTTTTTTTATAAAAAAATAAAAAAAAATAAAAAAAAGAAACACATTGCCAGTAAATTTATTTGTGTAAAATTTTATTGATAATTATTGATGATGGTAGCCGAAATTACTATTTCAGTACCCTTATTAATAAAAGTGTTTCTCCTAAAAGTTTTTATTCAATTTTTAACTATTAAAACAATTTTATTGTTTATAGAAATGGAAATGTATACACATTCTCTAGTTAATAATAATTTTAAAAAGATTTCATACAAAAGTGAACAGGTTCCTATGATGAAAATGGTCTTAGGTAGGTTAAAGCTCACTCTGTACAAATCCTGTTGCCACATTTTCTGCAAAATAAATGATTTTATTCCAATTTGATTGTAACTGCTCAGGGAATAGATTTGTTAATCATTGATTAGCTCTTTGGTCATTTAAAAAAACTATGTTTCTTTGTTGCATTCAAAGTAGAATAAAGTTAAACTTTTGCTATTTTAAAACTCGAGTTAACATCCTCAAATGCCTCAGGAGCTTTGCAGTAGTGTGCTTGTAGGTTATTTTAGCTTTACCAAATATAAGTGTAAATGCTTGAATTCAGGTGTGACCATAAAGTACATGTCTTCTTCTTTCTTATCTCCCCTCAATCATATTAAGGTATCAAGCCTGTAAAGCTTGAGACTTTTGATGGTGTCTGCTGGGGAAGAGTAGAGCTCATCAATGGAAGAGTCAATGCAGTCAATAATGTGTTTTGGGGTTGCAGGTTGAGAATTGCACTTAGTACATAGTGGGAAAACCATGCAACCATTATAAAGTACATGTAATTACTACTGACCAATTAATTTGGTTCAAATTTGGCGCGCGCTTTATTGCCTTTTGTGATGTCCTGAAATATTTAAAATTGTGTGCCAGCCAGTATATGTGTGTGTGTAGGCTAGTTAAGTTGGTTTTCTTCAACAAGACTCGTCGGGACATCATCTGGCAGGAGCAGTTGAAGTCCCTGGCAGACCAAGAACTTCACAACACCAAGTGAGATGATGTTTGGGTTTCTACCTATAAAGTAAGATGTGGGTAGGCTGTAAGTTCAAATCTCCTCTTGGAATTTTATTTTTCTAGGTAATTACAGTGTGTACTCTATAACAGTTTTATCATTTAACAGACAAAATAATGAGTCCCTTCAAACATCAGATTCAAATTTATTTGCAGCCCCATACAACCAAACACTTTTATTTTTCCTTTTATAGATAAAACATGAATATTTTAAAATGAAACATCAACACACAAGCATACACAGTAAGGTATGTAGAGATAAAATTCAATATGTGAAAAGAAATGCATTGCCAAAAAAAGTATTGCAAATTTTATCGATAGATGTGGCACCCTATATTTGCAACAGGTTTGATTAACCAACAAATTCCCAGATGTTGCCACTTGCCTGAAATCACACCCACACACAACTTTATTAAGACCACCGGTCTTATACAGATTCACCACAGGAAAGAAGCATAGATGGAGTACCTATACTCCAGGCAGTACAGAACCCACTTGCCTGAATTCTCCTTCAGACTCAATTCTGGCCAGTGGAGGTCTCAGTCATGAGGTGACACAGATGTGTGGTTGGTTCTTTATTTTGGCAGTGGGGGAAATTTGGGTTCTGTTTTGAAATTTGTGTGCACATAGTCTGCTTGGAAATGGCCAGTTGGAATTGTTGTTGAGGTGAACCCATTCTTTATGTTTGGCAGCAATGATTGATATATATTTATCCTATCATGATTTTGCATCACTATATTAGTAAATTTTTGTTAGGAGTATTTGCTCTCATCTGAAAACATGGATTACCATGTATGTGTGGTCCCAGGCTGGAGGTGGTCCATGTCCTCTCAGAGCCAGAAGAGGGCTGGGCTGGACCCAGGGGTAGAGTCCGCAAGGCTCTGCTGGAGAGCCAACTGCCATCTCCTGCAGTGGAGCCCTTCCTCTGTGTCTGTGGGCCGGACCCTTTCACACAGACCTCCCTGGAGTGAGTACTTTCACCACCTACCTACTCTTTCAAATTTCCACACCACCTTTATTGGAACACATTTATAATACCTTTTTATTAGATGTCTAGTCCATGGATTCTATGATGTAGTTACCTCTCCCACAGATGGTTTCTGATGGTATAGTTGCCTTAGACTCCAGATGAGTTCAGTTGACTCTCAGGAAGGGGCCTGTGTAGCCTTCATCTCAACAACACTAACGTAGCTTTTATCTATATTTCACCCCTTTTCAGCATGTATTCCTCCAATCCATTTCTCCTCCAATAAGATTTTTTTATTGAAAGAATTTTCAATTTCAAATTAATTTTTTAATTAATATAGATAATGCAGAAGAAAAAGTTCCTTTAGTATCTGTATAGTTATAAAATGAAGATACAGTAAAACCTCCCTGTAATGGACACCTAATTGCAGAGCCAAAGTGTCCTTTAGGGAGAGGTATCCTTTTACCGGAGAGTTACTAAATACTTTTTTTTGCTTATTCCTAGTATATGTGGTACAGGCCATAATAATCATGGTGGTAGAAGTAGGTAACTGCTTTTACTGTAAGTGCACCACATATCTACACATGTGAAAATCAGTTAGACTTTGCACTTACAAATGATCTAAATAGTAAAAAATGGTAATTTTGAAAATGAAAACTGTCCTTTGTAGAGAGGTGTCCTCTAACGTGGGTGTCCTCTTATGGAGGTTCTACTGTAAGGGCCTAAAAATGGATTTGAAATTTTGTAGTCTTGCAAGAAAAAAAAAGTTATATTTAAATGTTGAGTTTGTGGCACTTCTAAGAGATAAAAGAAGCCTGGCATGTTGCAGGATTCTAGCTGACCTGGGCTTCAACTCCAGCCACACCCATGCTTTCACAGCTTGACCCCTCCTTGTTGCTATTGTTGAATTACATTTGTTTTATTCCACATTTGTGTTGTATACAGAATTTTATTTATGATAAGGCACAATTTGGATTATAAACACAAGGTAATAAGACCAAATCCAAATAAATAAATAGTGTGTGATGTAACAGTGTTGTTACCATCTTCAGACAAAAGTACTGAATGTGATATTCAGTCTAGGTTCTACAGATTCAGTACTTTTGTCTGAAGATGGTAACAATGCTGTTACCGAAACGTCACACACTATTTATTTATTTGGATTTGGTCTTATTACCTTGTGTTTAGAATTTTATTTATTATTTATATGCCTTTTTTATTATTAACTATCAAAAAAATGCACATTTTTTAATGCGTTTTTATATATTTTTTACCATTTTTCCTTTTTTAAAATAGTAGATATGAAATCTTGCAGTAGCAAATTCGAGAAATTTTCATATTTGTTTTTCACACCCATTTCTCACAATTAGAAACAAAAAATAGCTTAAACATTTTATATTTGTGATTATCTTATTTTTCTTTCCTTAGCAGTATTAAAGTAAATCTGGGCCATTCCTCTTTATTGAAGCTCTACAACCATTGTTAGATTATTTATTTCTGGCTTCAACATGGCAGCAATCAAGTTTGTATCATTAAAAATAAGACAAGATATAAGTAACTTATATTTGACTAAGCCAGACTGTCAGTTATCATATTGTACTTGGTGATCTTGAATTGAGAATTTCCTGGAGCCATCAGAGAGATTTCCTTCATGGTCAAATAACATAACTGAGTTCTCTAGTCTGCTGCTATGTGTTGTTTGTTTTGTTGTGTTGTTGTTGTGTGTTTTGTTGTGTTGTTGTTTTGTTATTGTTGAGTGTTTTGATGTGTTGTTTTTTTGTTTTGTTGTTGTGTGCGTTGTTATGTGTTTTGTTTTGTGTGTGTTGTGTTTGTTGTTTTTTTTTGTTTGCGTTGTGTTTTTTGTTTTTGTTTGTGCTGTGTTGTTTTTGTGTTTGTTTTGTGTGTCACATGTAGTTAGTTACAGTAAAACCTCTCTATAACAAACCTAAATGGGACTGAACCTATGGTTCACTATAGCCATGGTTTGTTATAGCCTTAGTTCACTGTATTATAAAATAAGAATGGGAATTATATATCGTTTGTTATAAGGGAAGGTTCACTATATCCCAGGTTTGTTTTAGCCGGGTTTTACTGTAGTTGGCCTTGTGATTATTCAACTTATACCTTCTCATCATTTAGATTTAATATTTTTTCATATCTGTGTGTGTGCTATTGCTGTAAAATTTGAGTTTGTATTTATTTATTTATTGTTTTACATGAAATATATGCAATTTTTAAAATATTCAAAACTATTATAGACGCGTATGATTCTTTTGAAAATTAAACAATTTCTACTGTCTTTACTGCAATGGAAAAATTTAAAGGGATGGTCTTTTAATTTTTCCATTGCAGTAAGAGCAGTAGAAATTGTTTAATTTTTAAAAAGAATCATACGTCTATAATAGTTTAAAATATTCATAACAGATGGCGCGCTGATGTATCATAATTTAATTTTTAAACTATATACTGAAGCTATACTGTATACATGGATGTATAATATACATAAAACTCTACCAAGAAAGGTTCTCTATATCCTCCTGATTGGTTGATCATTCAACTTGTTTATAAGGGACCAGAACCTCTTAACTTACGGCCTATTTCTGCTTGTTGAACTGATTCCTTATCTCTTACTGAAGTCTTTTTTACTTAGCTTCTACACCTGTATCTAGCTAGTGTGATTTGATATGCTTGTTATTGTTTCCTCTCCTTCTGGTTCATTGTTAGAATTGGCTCAATTACTTTGTTTCAAAATATAATTAACTCTCTTGTAAATTGGGACGGAAAACTAAAAAAAACCTCAATTATTAGCAAATTCAATTATCAAATGTGAAAATATACTTAATATTGATAAGGCACAGTTTTGGATTATAGATTATAAACACAAGGTAATAAGACCAAATCCAAATAAATAAATAGTGTGTGACGTTTCGGTAACAGCAATGTTACCATCTTCAGACAAAAGTACTGAAATATCATTTATATACATAAATATCATTTCAGTACTTTTGTCTGAAGATGGTAACATAGCTGTTACCGAAATGTCACACACTATTTATTTATTTGGATTTGGTCTTATTACCTTGTGTTTATACTTAATATTGTTAATTCATCTAAAAAAAAATACAATCATGTTAATTGGAGCTCTACATATATAATTTGTTGTTTCTCAGAGAATCCTAATTAAAAAATGACCTTTAAATCTATTTGAAAGTTTTATGCTCTGCATGTGTCAATGTGTACATTCAACAACTATTGTTCTCTCTATAGTAAAATGTTAACTACTTAATTTTTGCCCCTCTGTACAAAAAAAAGAGATTATTTCTCTCCTCTATTGTTGCACATGGATTCTGCCCTACTTCACATTAGAAAATGCTGTTATAACCACAATAAAGACTTATATTTGTTTGCTCATGTTCTTTTTATTCTCTAATGATCAACTTTATATTACCCCAAAGATCATTTTTTGGTTGGAAGTTTATTCAGAATTCCAAATCATCCCCCCCTGAAGAGATTGACAGCAAGTCACTGAAACATCAGGAGTTAAATAAATCATTGGTTGATGAAAATTTATTACTGTACACTTAATTTCTGAATCATATACTATTGTTGCTCCCAGTAACTTGGCTTTTTTCTTCTTATCCCTAGTACACATGATACAGGCCATGATAATCATGGTGGGTAGTTAGCGACTGCTTTTACTGTAAGTGTACCACATGTAGGGCCTCCAATCCCGGGATCCCGGAGCCAAATAATGATCCCGAAATCCGGGATTCTGCTCGAAAAATCCCGGATTACTGGTTTGTGCATGAAAACCAACGCAAAAATATTTTTTTCTTATCTAGCATTTTGGTAATCAAACAGATGATGAGATAGCACACTTTTGACGTTTTGTTTATACAGCTGCATTTCGGGTCTTTTTTTTTTTTTTCTGAGAGATTTGAAATTATTTTCATGCACTAATAACGAAGGGTTATTCTGCAAGATCTTTCCAAAATGGCAGCCTCTAGAATGAGAGTATGCAGCAGTATATATGGAGGGGGGCCCCAGTTTTTGTTGACATGCAAATAGTGGCTTCTTAGATAGTAGCGGCATCCTTTTATTTTTGTGGCGGACCTGCGTGTAACATGGACCCGCCACTAACCTCTTATCTGGACTCCTAATTGTTTTATATATATATTTTTTTATCTATGTTTATACTCTCCATCCTGTACTCTGTATGCATGGGTCATCATGAACGCACTGCTCTGCTGTTCATTTTGTGAAACCCTCGCTAGCTTTTTTGTCATTTAATTTAAATTAAATTTATTTAATGTCATTTCATTAAATGCTTCGTCACTATCAAGCATCAGCCTAAAGTAGATTTCAACTTATACGAACATAAAACAAAGTCTCTAAAACAATATTATCGGACCTTGTTATTTCTCAATAGAAAACGCGTCGGACATTTTTGGTAAGCTTATCACTTCTTGATTGTGATGGCGAAGTTTATTCCTTTTAAATCAGAAGGAATCTGGTGCTATTACCTACGAGACGGATCTGGCCAAAATGCACAGTGTATAGCGTGCAAAAGGATTTTGAAATGCGTCGGTGGGTCTACAAAGGGCTGCATGTACACCAGAAGGCGGTCCACGGAATCGAAACTTCGAAGAGAAAAGTTAAAGATGAAGTTGATACGCAGACCCCTGCAAAAAAGACCCCCAAGATATCAATTCTCGATCATTTTTCGTCTGTTTCCATCGATCGATTGACTGATGCTGTGCTAGCTAGAATGATAGCTCTCGACGGATTGCCATTCTCCGTTTTTGTCACATCTAAGGATCTACGCAAGTGCCTCAATGCTCTTGGACATGAAATTCCTCTCTCCGCAGAGACCATTAAGATTAAAGTGTGTCGTTATACGGACACATTTCGTGAGAAGGTCGTTCTAGAGCTTCAGATGGAGAAAGAAAAGGGGCAACTTTTCAGCCTTACGCTGGATGAATGGACATCAATCAGAAGCAAGCGTTACCTGAACATTAATATTCATAGCCGTACCAAGGTGTGGAATCTTGGCTTGACTCGAATATCTGGAGTATTTTCCTCTGAACAATGCATTACTTTGGTAATGTATTACTTTGAATGGATTTACTGCCCAACACTGCATTAAGAGATGTGGTCTAAGAGTTCCAAGAACAGTAATTTTTTTCCAGATGTGTGTACAGTAATTGACAGATAATTTCAAACTGTAACCCAAAAGCAATGATTTAGTTCATAAGCAGGCGCAAAATATATGGCTTTCAGGATGTTTTCATCGAAGCAAGTGCCACGTCATTGGCACTATATAAAAGAAAAAAGAAAAATATAACGAACGAAACGATATACCTCTTGGCGTATAAAGACAAAAATGTTTTTCAATCCCGGGATTGAGAAAAAAGCAATCTCGAATCCCGGGATTGAAAATATGTACCGGGATTGGAAGCCCTAACCACATGCCTACACATGCGAAAAGCAGTTTGACTTTTTCACTTACAAATGTGCCAGAGCCCCGTTTGGTTACTTGCACTCGCTGATGGGGTTGGACTTTTGCAAGAATTGAGGGCCATTGGAGCATTTTTTTTATCAGAAAAAAAAAAGTCCTCAATGCGGGAATCGAACCCTGGTCATAGCGGTCGAAAACCAATGGTTTAGACCATCCTTCCACCGACCCCCCCAGTAACTTGGTAGTTGGGGTATGTAGCAACTTACATATCAAGGATTGTATATAATGGTAGGTTAAGAATTGGGTGATAATATTTTTTTAAAATGCTATTTCAAGGTTGGTTTGAACCCACTTCTGGAGATATGCCAATATATTACATTTAATTTAGAAAATGTTGTTTCTTATTCCCTTGTGTAAAGATTACACAAATTCCAGATCTCATGGAATGGGGTGTAGGGGTGCAGCTTTCGTTGATCATGGCACCATGATCCAGGCATACTTTGGTGAAATTCAGATTTTGCCTGTAGTTTGAGGCCATTCCTAACATGGAAGCAGATGCCTTTGCTGCCGACTCTAACATGAGTACAGACACAGCTCCTCTGTATCCCTGGAGAGGAACCCTTGCTGAGGTCCATCAACCGAGTCAGTTGAACTCAGGATTTTTAAACAGGTTTTTCTTTTCTTCTAACAATGCTGTTGTTGATCTGCAACTGCTTATTCGTCAGAGTTATTCTGCTTGTTTCACAGTTGACCTTCATATCTGAAGGTCTGGTACAGAGCAGGAGGGACAAGCACCGGTTCTGTCCTCCCAAGAGAACAACAATCTTTGATTTCCAGACTTAAGTCTGTTCATCTACGGACAATGACTTTCCAGAATGGTTGCAAGGTTTTCCCACTATGTACTAAGTGCAATTCTCAGCCTGCAACCCCAAGACATATTATTGACTGTATTGACTCATCCATTGATGAGCTCTACTCTTCCTCAGTAGACACCATCAAAAATCTCAAGTTTTACAAGCTTGATACCTTAATATGATTGAGTGGAGATAAGAAAGAAGATATCTGAAGGTTGTTCCCCTATCGCCCACCTAGGGACGCGCCCTGTAGCAGTCATATAAAATGTAAATGAATTTGAATGCCCTTTATTTTAAAAATCTTTGAATAACTCTTTCTAATATTATCATTATAAACATTAAGAACTTTATAAAACAACACTTAAAGTTTCACCGCATAAGTTTCTTTTCTGTGAAAAATCAATATTTATTTCAAAGAGAAATATTTACTATTTCTAACTTTTTTGGATGAAGTATGAAAGGGTGAAAATATGAAGAGTAATGGCGAACGGAAAAATAAAAGTGTCCAGGGGCGGGAATCGAACCCACAACCTTCCGCTTACCGGGCAGATGCCATGTCCACTAGGCTACCCTGGACGTATTTTTCCGTTCGTAAATAATACTTAAAGTAACTTATAATACATTATAAAGGACTGCGGCGTATGATTATAAAACAACACTTAAAGTTTCACCGCATAAGTTTCTTTTCTGTGAAAAATCAATATTTATTTCAAAGAGAAATATTTACTATTCTAACTTTTTTGGATGAAGTATGAAAGGGTGAAAATATGAAGAGTAATGGCGAACGGAAAAATAAAAGTGTCCAGGGGCGGGAATCGAACCCACAACGTTCCGCTTACCGGGCAGATGCCATGTCCACTAGGCTACCCTGGACGTATTTTTCCGTTCGTGCTTGCGGTGAAACTTTAAGTGTTGTTTTATAATCATACGCCGCAGTCCTTTATAATGTATTAAGAACTTTGTGAAATTGTACTGGGATCAGGTGTATAAATAAAAAAAAGACATTTCCTGATCATGAAACTAAAAGTTGCTGATGGCTTGTGCCATCTTTTAGAATAAAGATAACTAATATTATTGAGTTTTAATTATTCCACAATTGGTCAATACCTTTGATTAATCAAGAAAAGCTTGCCTTTGCCGGTCCCAAACCCGGATGAAAAAGGAGGAGGGGGAGCAGTAACAAGCTCACTAAAAAACCTGGGTTCAGCTGGCCCGGCTGATAGTACCCTGTAAGGGCTCCTAATCCAGGGATACAGTATGAGCAGCGTTTGTACTCCATGTTAGGAGTGGCTGCATATGGCGTCTGTTCCTCATGTCAGAGGCGGCCATTTCTTTTGGAGCTAAGTCGGCCCTGCCACCGAGTAGTGCTCCCAGTTTTAATGACAAAGGCAGACACATTCTACTTCACACAGTCATGATGGTTGTCAAACAAGCTTGATACCCTAATATGATTGAGTGGAGATAAGAAAGAAGAAGAAAAGCTTACCATTTACGCTTTTAAGCCAGGAAGGGAATGAAAACACCAAACTATGTGAAAAAACCATGCTGATGAGGGCCAACAGCCCGAAATGCATACATGGGTTAGCTTTTCTTGACTAATCAAGAATGGGTATTTGGCCAAATCTGGAATAATTAGAAATCAACTATTAGTATATATTTATTCCAAAAGATGATGCAAGTCATCAGGAAATTTTATTTGCATGATCAAGAGATGCCTTTTTTTTTAAAGAACTTTATTAAAATAAATGCCATCATCAAATACCAGAATTTAGATTCAAAATTAATGGCAATAAGGCAGGCTAAATCCTCCATCTATGTAAACAAGTCTGATGTATTGACAGTAGGTGTGTATGTAGAATGTGGAAATTATTATTTTTTGCTTATCCCTAGTACATGTGATAGCTCGAGGAGCATGAACTCATGGAATTTGTGTAATCTTTACACAAGGGGATAAGAAACAACAACATGTGATACAGGCCATGATAATCATGGTAGGTAGAAGAAGGCGACTGCTTTTACTGTAAGTGCATCATATGTCTACACATGGGAAAAAGCAGTTTGACTTTTGTACTTACAAATATGCCAGAGCCCCGTTTGGTTACTTGCACTCGCTTGTGGGGTTGGACTTTTGCAAGAATCGGAGGCTATTGGAGCAATTTTTTTTTAAAATCAGAATAAAGTGCCCAATCTTCTTCTTTCTTATCTCCACTCAATCATATTAGGGTGTCAGGCTTGTAAAGTTTGAGATTTGACAACCATCATGATTGGGTGAAGTAGAATGCGTCTGCCTTTGTCATTAAGATTGGGAGCACTACTCAGTGGCAGGCCAACTTAGCTCCAAAATGAATGGCTTCCTCTGACATGAGGAACAGAGGCCATGTGCAGCCGCTCCTAACAAGGAGTACAAACGCTGCTCATCCTGTATCCCTGGATTAGGAGCCCTTACAGGGTACTATCAGCCAGGCCAGCTGAGCCCAGGTTTTTTAGTGAGCTTGTTACTGCTCTCCCTCCTCCTTTTTCATCCGGGCTTGGGACCAGCAAAGGCGGAGTGCCCAATGTGAGAATCAAACCTGGGTCGTAACGGTCAAAAACCAATGGTTTAGACTATCCTTCCACCGACCCCCTGTGGAAATTATAAATGGGGGTAAGTGACTACAAGTAAATGATCTGACAAGTAAAATCTCCAATGAGGTGTGTCTCCAGGAGATGATTGTTGGAATAGTCAGTTACAATATTACTTCAGAGAAATGGTCACTAACAGATCAGTGGAGATTCCACAGTAGCACTGCTGCCAAAACATCAATTGATGTAATCAGCATTATTACATATTCACCTTACAATCCCAGTGTTTCCATCCAGATGGATCTTTTCTCTCAGTGGCCACCACCACATGTGGCAACTAGGGCAGTATAATTAACTCTAAAATCTAACCACAGGTGGCAGCACATATGTCAATCCATTGCTGATAATTTCAGTAGTCTGTCACACCCCATGTGGCGAGTTTTTTTTATTTTAGGATTGCAAGATGGAAGTGTGAAAAAAAAGGTTACTTTAATAAAAAATAAGGGTCAAATCTTTTATTTAGCATTTATATTGGAACATAAATGTTCATACCTAAAAATGAATTAATTATACTGGTAATGAAACAATTTTTAGCCCAATTTTTCCCTTTCGTCCCACTCGGATCATTGAGAGCAACTTCTTTGCCTTGTCCAAGTGATTCTTCATTGCAGCTACGGAAAAGGTTTACCCACGGTAAATACGATAGCTGCGAAGTCCTAGGTCACATTTCACGATATTCTGCACTCTTTTCCTAGAGATTCTGAGGTCAGAAGCGATGCGATTCATGCTGACGCCGTCATTTCGGACAATCCTCTTCTTTATGATCTTCCGTGTTGCAGAAGTGTTGACCGTCCTTGGGTGGCCCGATTTTAGAAGCGGTCTATAATGTCTTCGCTCCCGGTATTGCTTCACAATCCTCCGAACAATTCTGGCGTTGATCTTGAGCCGATGAGCGATGTCTGAAGGACAAACACCTTCGTCGGTCAGGTACGCAATTGTAGCGCGATGAAGTGAAGGACGCATAATTAAAAATAAAATACATTGGAATCTTTGCTTCCTAGGCACACAGTTTATTAAAATTAGTCTTTCGAAACACCAGGAATTCACGCGCCCACGCTCTTTAAATACTGTTCTTAAGTTAATAAATAAATAGGAACATACTTTTCACAGCCACCCTGTAAGGCCTGAAGTAGAAAATAGCTACCAAATTGATTGTTGTGAATATCACGTGCAAGTTGCACGAGCCTCGTGGTCACTGTTAAGAACCTGATTCTTAACTTAAAGTGTGTTAAAATAATAATTTGTTCTTGAGTTAGCAATCATATACGATCTTCTTACCTCTTATCTCCACTCAATCATATTAAGGTATCAAGCTTGTAGAGTGACAACCATCATGACTGGGTGAAGTAGAATGCGTCTGCCTTTGTCATTAAGATTGGGAGCACTACTCAGTGACAAACCGACTTAGCTCAAAAAGAAATGGCCGCCTCTGACATGAGTAACAGATGCCATGTGCAGCCGCTCCTAACAAGGAATACAAACGCTGCTCATCCTGTATCCCTGGATCAGGAGCCCTTACAGGGTACTATCAGCCGGGCCAGCTGAGTCCAGGTTTTTTAGTGAGCTTGTTACTGCTCCCCTCCTCCTTTTTCATCAGAGCTTGGGACCGGCAAAGGCGGAGTTTTATCATTTACAATAATAAATCATAAAGAACGTCGTCAAAATGTGATTTCCAAATGACTTGAAATCCACAACGTCCAACCGCATTGATCGCAAAAGACTTAAACGATATTTCGTAGATCAGTTTCTTTGATTCTAAACATCTATTTTGAGGCTTCTTGAAAATTATGAATAATTTACAATTTTTGATATATATTTTAAATATTTCATTCTTATTATTAATGTCTGTGGACACACACACAAAGTTAGAAATATATATTTTTAAAGTTTTGAATTATATTTTTAGCATTACATAATATTATTTAAAAATAAAAAAGGCATATCCTGACCATGCTCACATCAGCATCTCTAGATGGCAGAGCGCCATCTAGCGGGACAAAAATAAACTAAACGTTTATTTAACATGTTCCGTGATATTTGGCTAACCCAATTTCTTGATAAATCAAGAAAAGTCAACCACGAACGCGTTTCGAGTTGTTGGCCCTCGTCAGCATGGTGAAGACTGTACCTCTACGCCCAAAATTTGGTCCCAGAGGCTTCCTGAGAAATCAAGAAATGGGTATTTAAGGTTACATTTGTTAATATTAAATTATTGTTAAATAATATTATTTCAAATCTTATATATCTATAATTTTAAAAATATATTTAATACTTTTTCTAATTTATTTTTTGTAAGGTTACCAGGCTTTCTTTCCAACAATGGCAGTTATTTTATTGCTTAGCTTAATAGGTGGAAGAGCACATTTGTGAAATGATATAAATAGAATTGAGTATAGATCTCAGCTTTAAACAGAATAATGGAATCAATTACAAACCAAATATATTTAATCAAAATATGAATTTATCAATTGCGCATTGCATATGGAGGCAAATTTTTATCCAATGCGTACTCGACAGGGAATCATTTCATGAACTGATCCAACGAGCCTAGATATGATATCAATCTATGCTTTAACAAACTGGAACTGAATATGGAATCAATCTATGCATTGATTAAATGCGAACTGTGGATATGAACCAATATTTGAAATGATCAACCCCACACTGGATATAGAATCAATATATGAATTATTAAACATGCACTATATATATGGAATCAATCAATGGATTGATTAAACGCGCACTAAATATGGAAACAATTATGAACTGAAAGAACGCGCTTTGGAAAGGAAATATAAAAAATTAAGACTAACAAACTCAAACTGGATATAGAATCAATCTATGAATTGATCAAACGCGCACTGGATTTGATATAACACACAATATAAAAATTAATAAAACGCGCGATCAATATAAAATCAATCTATAAATTGATCGTATGTGTACTGGATATGGAATCAATCTATGAATTGATCAAACGTACACTGGATATGGAATCAATCTATGAATTGATCAAACGTACACTGGATATGGAATCAATCTATGAATTGATCAAACGTACACTGGATATGGAATCAATCTATGAATTGATCAAACGTACACTGGATATGGAATCAGTCTATGAATTGATCAAACGTACACTGGATATGGAATCAATCTATGAATTGATCAAACGTACACTGGATATGGAATCAATCTATGAATTGATCAAACGTACACTGGATATGGAATCAATCTATGAATTGATCAAACGTACACTGGATATGGAATCAATCTATGAATTGATCAAACGTACACTGGATATGGAATCAATCTATGAATTGATCAAACGTACACTGGATATGGAATCAATCTATGAATTGATTGAAGGCACTGGATATGGAATCAATCTATGAATTGATCAAACGTACACTGGATATGGAATCAATCTATGAATTGATCAAACGTACACTGGATATGGAATCAATCTATGAATTGATCAAACGTACACTGGATATGGAATCAATCTATGAATTGATCAAACGTACACTGGATATGGAATCAATCTATGAATTGATCAAACGTACACTGGATATGGAATCAATCTATGAATTGATCAAACGTACACTGGATATGGAATCAATCTATGAATTGATCAAACGCGCACTGGATATGTAATCAATCTATGAATTGATCAAACGCGCACTGGATATGGAATCAATCTATGAATTGATCAAACGCGCACTGGATATGGAATCAATCTGTGAATTGATCAAACGCGCACTGGATATCGAATCAATCTATCTTCTTCTTCTTCTTTCTTATCTTCACTCAATCATATTAGGGTACCAAGTTGTGACCCTTGATGGTGTCTGTTTGACAACCATCATGACTGGGTGAAGTAGAATGTGTCTGCCTTTTTCATTAAGACTGGGAGCACTACTCAGTGGCAGGCCGACTTAGCTCCAAAAGAAATGACCGCCTCTGATATGAGGAACAGACGCCATGTGCAGCCGTTCCTAACATGGAGTACAAACGCTGCTCATCCTGTATCCATGGATCAGGAGCCCTTACAGGGTACTATCAGCCGGGCCAGCTGAACCCAGGTTTTTTAGCGAGCTTGTTACTGCTCCCCCTCCTCCTTTTTCATCCGGGTTTGGGACCGCCAAAGGCGGAGTTTGAATCAATCTATGAATTGATCAAACGTACACTGGATATAATATCAATCTATGAATTGATCAAACGTACACTGGATATGGAATCATACTATGAATTGATCAAACGCGCACTGGATATGGAATCAATCTATGAATTGATCAAACGTACGCTGGATACAGATTCATCACCAATCTATTAAAGGAATATTATAAATCAAATGATTGAATCGCTATGTGATCGCAAAGAATTACATTTAACAATTGATTATATGATGAACCTATTGTAATAAGGAACCAAACTGTTATTTGATAAAATATTAAATGAATAATTAAGCACAATAATGAACAGAATATAAAATAATATATTAACTACCAATCAAGAAATGAATGGAAGTGATCATTCAACAAATATATAAGTCGAATACTTGATAATATTTATGAACCTAATCCAATGATTGTTTTATTTATTTTTTCTTATCTTAACATGGAATTATAAATTAATATTTTATATCTTCTCACGAGAAACAAAAATAGTATAATTTATCATTCATAAACCTAATTCAATTTTAATTTATCTAAGCACTATATACACAAATGTTCATATTAATTGTATAACCATCAACCCTGTATGGAATCAATTTGTCGTTCTCTCAATCACAAGAAGAGAATACTTAACGGTGGACAAGTGGGTAACACCCTCGATTCCCGACAGCCATGAATCAGGATTGAATTCCGCGTTAACATTTTGTTTAATATGTGAATAACCCTCACATATTATTCATTGTTGCAAATATCAAAAACTAGGTGGTTTGTTGGAACAAGAAGAGAATACTAAACAAATCGCAACGGAAATTAATCTATTGATTAACGAAATTTTAAGAATATAAAGAACCCATTTATTAATGAATCAATTACAATCGAAGGTAGCACCACTCAAGAACTAAATATGTGTCGAGAGAAACACAATAATACCTTAATTCAATTGATTAAGTTCTCGATGCCTTATATAGGTAAGTTTATGTATATATTTTCATAAAATAGATCACATTAAATCAACACAAGTAACAATTACTATTATGCAATTACCTGATAAATACATAAACAAAAATTTTCGATTGATTCTGAATATTGATTATAAAGATCTAATTATCTATTGTAGTAATTTCTAAAAACTTAGGGTGGTAGGTAATAAGGTAGAACGTATTGCGAGATTTATTCATTACTTTAAATTTTACACAAATAAATTTACTGGCAATGCGTTTCTTTTAAATATCATCAAATATTATCTCTACAGACCTTACTGCAATGATATGAGTTATTGAATGAGAGGGCTTGGCTCATCAGTAGTGAACCCTCTCAGCGGTTTCGCCAAATTAAAACCACTGAGAGGGTTCACTACTGATGAGCCAAGCCCTCTCATTCAATAACTCATATCATTGCAGTAAGGTCTGTAGAGATAATATTTGATGATATTTAAAAGAAACGCATTGCCAGTAAATTTATTTGTGTAAAATTTAAACGATAGATGGCAATAAAATTTAATTTATTCATTACTGTTACGATCATAAAATTTTTTGAATGCAATCGAATAAAAATATTTTAATATTTTATCATTTTGGGGAAATGTTTAATGTTCAAAATGCAATGTTTTCATTATTTATTCAATTTAAATAAACATCTACACATTAAGTTGAAAAGTTTATTAAGACCCTTGAATGCTATATGTTATAACTTGAGGTGTACTCCTTTGCTATGTAGATAACATTTACCTCCATTCCCTACCAGGAAGTTGCTAAGATTGTACATATAAACAGACCACCTGCTGTGAGGCCAGTCCGTTATCGGCAGTCCTCTATCTCCTGGAATGGAAACTTTTCCAATTTTTGCTCTAATGAAAAACCGTAGTACATTATGAAATCGAAGCCGTCCCTGTACTGATGAGGGCCAAAACCCTAAACCATGGTTTACAGGTTGGATTACTGTCTGAATTTGTCAAAACTGGTGTCGTGGCTCATTCTTTATCATCACTAGGGGTCGGTGGAAGGCTGGTTAAACCGTTTGGTTTTCGACCACTACGACCCGGGTTCGATTCCCGCATTGAACACTTTTTTTTCTGTTTAAAAAAAAAAAAATGCTCCAATGGCCCCCGATTCTTGCAAAAGTCCAACCCCACCAGCGGGTGCAAGTAACCAAACGGGGCTCTGGCACATTTGTAAGTGCAAAGTCGAACTGCTATTCACATGTGTAGACATGTGGTGCGCTTACAGTAAAAGCAGTCGCTAACTACCCACCATGATTACCATGGCCTGTACCACGTGTACTAGGGATAAGCAAAAAAAAAAAAAACTAGTAAAGTTTTTAGAAATTT
This sequence comes from Cordylochernes scorpioides, assembly GCA_030710605.1. NCBI lineage: Eukaryota > Metazoa > Arthropoda > Arachnida > Pseudoscorpiones > Chernetidae > Cordylochernes > Cordylochernes scorpioides. The sequence goes on from CP092867.1 coordinate 110,875,227, forward strand.
CAAATCTCATTGAATGGGGTGTAGGGGTGCAGCTTTCGTTGATCATGGCACCATAATTCAGGCACACTTTGGTGAAAGTCTGACTTTGCCTGTAATTTGAGGCCATTCCTAACATGGAAACCTTTGCTGCTGACTCTAACATGAGTACAGACACAGCTCCTCCGTATCCCTGGAGTGGGACTCTTGTGAGTGCATCATTCTGGTACGTAATTAAAGGGAGAGTTGCCTCTCGATAAATTGACTTTAATTTTTAAATATATATATTTATACGTGGAAAATTAGGGAAGACCAACTTCAGGATGAGACAATTTATTTAAGGCAAGAACAAACTATGAATGATAAACAAAAGATAAGCAAAAGAGGGAAGTTAACAGAGTATATAAAAATATAAACATAAAAAATAATACTTTGCTAATAAAATAATAAATACCCCTATGGGAGCTGTTACCCACAGCTAGCAATTATTGTAGTTACTGACATGGATCTGACGTGCTTCTGCCAAGGATTCCATCGAAGTCTTGTAATTTTGTCCCTAGTACATTTGCGTCCTTTTTCTTGCGGCGTGAAGGGCGGCTTTGTCGTTGTATCGTCTATAGGGACATCGTCATCTTGGAGGGAAGTCTTGGCTTTGACACGTCGTTGGAATCCTGGAGCCAGTCTCTGAAAATGTAGATCACAGCACCCATGGCCTCAGGTCTTCTCGGCAATCTTCAGTTTGTCTTCCCTAATCTACCCAGCATCTCCACCAAAATGCCACGTGGAAAATTAGGGAAGACCAACTTCAGGAGGAGACAACAATTTATTTAAGGCAAGAACAAACTATGAGTGATAAACAAAAGATAAGCAAAAGAGGGAAGTGTACAGAGTAAAGCAAAATATAAACATAAAAAATAATACTCTGCTAATAAAATAATAAATACTTTGTTACAATAGTATATATAGATTTTGTGTGTAAAAGTCATTAAAATGTCTTGTGTTATTATTTTAAAATTAGCTCTGATCTCTAAACTCTGGGTAAGTATTACATATTTTTCTCACACAAATGTGTCGTAATTCGATTATTCAAAAAATATTACCCAATTTAAAATATTCCAAATAATTGAATTATTATCTCGAGTAAGCAAGTAAGGAAAATTCCGAAATAATAAAATTGATACCACTTTAATAAATATGAGAGTCTAAGGTGGGAAATGAATTTATATACGGAAATATCATTATTTACGGGGTTGCAAACCAGAATGGATGATTTTTGAGCCCCGATGGACACATAAAGCTAAAATAAGTTGCCCAGAAGGTGGAATCTAACCACTCCGCTTTTAAACGGCTACAAGTTTGAAGCCTGTGCACCCCGGACCTCCGAAGTTATCTGGGCAGAAATTTGAATTTATATACAAGGGTCACTCCAAAGCTTTTTGCAATCAATATTAAATAATTTAAATATTAAAAAAATAAAAATATACCATTGAAATGTACATTCATTTTTACCTAACATAAGCATTTTCATAAAATAGTAACAACAATTACTCATAGAGGGCGCTACTTTGTTTACGGCGGCAGCGGTAATTTCTAAAAATTGCATCAGACACAATGAAGTTGACTATAGAAAGTTTATACGCCAGGATTTTTTATGATTATAAAAGTAAATCAACTTCTAAAGAATCCCATGAAAGATTGATGGAAGCTTTAGGAGATAAAGCTCCTTCTATTAGAACAGTTTTTAATTGGTTTAATGAATTTAAATTTAGATAAACCAACCTTGAAGATGAACCTCGTTCAGGTCGACCACCAACAGCAGTGACCCAGGAAAAATTGAGCTGGTAAGATTTTAACTTAGATAAGATCGAAGAATTACATATCAGCAGTTAGAGAAAAGTGTGGCCATTGGATCGGCAGCAATCAACACCATCATTAATGATCATTTAAAATAGAGAAAACTTGTTAGTAGATGGGTACCTCACAGTTTGACTGAAGACCAAAAACTTGTTCGCGTCAAATGGTGTAATTTCATGTTGAAAAATTTTGATGAAGGCAAATCAAAGCCTGTTTTTTAATATTATTACAGGTGACGAAACTTGGATTTGAAATTTTGATCCAGAAGCAAAACGGCAATCTACTCTTTGGTGCTCTTCAAAAACACCTTCTCCTAAGAAAGTTCGCAGAGCCCGAAGTGTTGGAAAAAAATGGTCGCTTGTTTTTTTTTAGAAAAAGTGGTTTGATTGATATTGTGAAGTTAGAAGATCGAAAGACAGTTAATAGTGAGTCGTATACAACAAAATGCCTTCCAGCAGTATTTGAAAAAATCAAGCAAAGCAGACCAAGAGCTCAACTTAGAAGAGTCCTTCTTCACCATGACAATGCAAGACCGCACACCTCAGCCCAAACATTAGACGTTTTAGCCAACTCTGGTATCCAATTAGTCACTCATCCACCATATTCACCAGACCTAGCACCTTGTGACTTTTTTATTTCCAAAAGTTAAGTTATTGTTGAAAGGGATAAAATTTGACACTAATGATGAAGCACTGTAAGACTTTATCAATGCCGTAAATTCCATCCCCGAAGATGACTGGTGTAAGTGCTTCGATAATTGGTTTTCACGGATGAAATCTTGCATAGGTGCTAAGGGTGAATACTTTGAGAAACTCTAAAAATTTGAAAGTTGCAGATTTATTAAATTCGAAAATATTATAGACGTGTATGATTCTTTTATAATAGCTTTAATAAATATAAGTGATTGAAAAATATTTCGGAGTGACCTTTGTATATATACCATATACCATAATTAATATATACCATACCGCTGTTATATTGCATTTTTCGATCTTCCTTTTATAGTGATACTGTTGTTAGACTCTTGGAAGGGGTATTTTAGATGAACTATGGATATAAGCTTTGTTTAATTTCTAAAAGAATCTCACGCGTCTAAAATAGTTTGTAATTTTTATAATAGATGGCGCGCTAGTGCATCGTAATAACTAGAGTTTACTTTCACTTTTCACAGTGTGGAATTGTGGGGGCCAAGAGACTTCCTTCCAGCCTGCTGGGATGACAGACCACGCCGTCAACAAACATACAAGCGGGGCCATGAAATAGGAGATGACCACCGCAGCGCGGCAGATCGGCGGAAGCCAACAGAACCAGAATAGACATTCTAGGGTGTTGTCCTTCTTGTCTTCCTTTAAAAATGTAGCCAATAAGTAATACCAATAAAACACTAACTTTGAAATACTTTCTGAGCCATCGCTGGACTAATAAATCGACACACTACAGAATCAAGTAACTACGGAGGGCGCCATCAGTTTCCCTTTCTTGCATCAGCTAAGCCGAGACGGCAGGACAAGCCAGGGCATGTTTCAACAGGATGGCTGATGAAATTTGGTGCGTCTCTTTTCATCAGATGATTACATTTACTTATGATATGGGAAAGGAACAATAAACTGATTTGAAATCTTTCTTTATTGCACTGTATTATTGATATTAGTTGTCAAGTTGGTTTATAAATACTCTCTCTAATCCTCGAGCGGTCGACTTGGATGTGAGAAACCGGACTTTTTGTTTTCATTTTATAATTACTCGTTTCAAAACATAAAAATTTAATTAGAATCTCCCAAAAGATAGAGGCTGCCTGACCGGCATTCATATTTCTTGAAAAATAAAGATACTTCGGCCAGTAAATCTTTTTATCATCTCGACGTTTAGACAAAAAGCTTTATGACGAAACGTCGAGGTAATAAAAAGATTTACTGGCAAAAGCTTTTTGTCGAAACGTCGAGGTAATAAAAAGATTTACTGGCCGAAGTATCTTTATTTTCAAGAAATAGAATCTCCCAGTACCGTCCAGGCACATGTTATCTCTTCATTTAAAACCATTATCCTGAACAATAGAGCCATTTGTTTTTAATTCATCAGCGAGCGGCCGGCCGTACACACTAAAAATTTCCTTTTAAAGGACTTTGAAACCTAGAGTTGTTCCTAGAATTAAGATATTTTTCAAAAAGTAAATTTCATAAAAATAGAAATATCATACATTTAAACTTGACACACAAGCATTTAATGAAAGGATTTAAAAGCACGAATGTTTCTTTTATACATAATACAAACTTCTACTGCCCTTACTGCGATGAAAAAATATATTGAAGTTTGTATTAAGTATAAAAGAAACATTCGTGCTTTTAAATCCTTTCATTTTATATGTATAGATGGCGCGTTATTGCTTTGTGTTAACAAGTATTTAAAATACATATTTCCCAATATATAGAGAGAAATATTGTTATGAATAATAAAACAATGTAAGAGAGAGAGATGTATAATCCAGGTTCCTGGTGCTTAGAATACCAACTATCTTGGGAAAAAATGTGTGAAAATAAATCAATAGTTATACAATTGTATATGAAAATTCAAAACTATTATAGACACGTATGATTAAAAAAAAAACTATTTCTACTGCCCTTACTGCATTGGAAAAATTAATGGGAGGGCCTGGCTCATCAGTGATGAACCCTCCCAGCGGTTTCGCCAGTTTAATCTACCATACCGCTGTTATATTGCATTTTTCGGTTTTACTTTTATAGTGATACTGATGCATTCCATTGCAGTAAGGGCAGTAGAAATTGTTTAGTTTTTAAAAGAATCATACGCGTCTATAATAGTTTCTAATTTTCATAACAGATGGCGTGCTGATGCATCATAATACAATTGTATATTTTAATTATGAATTGTATATGTGAAAAAATAGTACAAATGTGTTATTGTACTGGGATACGGTTCATAAATTATGAAAAAGGCAATTCTGGCCTTAACTACCCGTTTCATGATTTTTCAAGATGCCTGAAGGACCAGTTTTTTGGTCGTTGAGGTACAGCTTGTACCACGCTGATGAGGGCCAACAGCCCGAAACGCGTCCGTGGTTAGCTTTTCTTGATTAATCAAGAATGGGTATTTGGCCAATTCTGGAATAATTAGAAATCAACGAGAATAGTTGATATATTATTCCGATAGATGGCGCAAGCCATCAGCAACTTTCAGTTGCACGATAAGGAGATGCCTTTTTCAAAATTGTATATGTATATATAAATTGTATATGTGTATATAGGCAGATTAATTGTAAGGAAATAACGCGCCATTTATACAAAATAAATGAAATCATTAAAGCACGAATGTTTCTTTTATACATAAAACAAACTTCTACTATTCTTACAGCGATGAGAAATATATTTTGGGAGAGCTCGGCTCATCAGTGATGAACCTTACCAGCGGTTTCGCCAATTTAATCAACCAGACCGCTTTCATTTCCTGTGTATAGCGTTATAATAATTTATTCCTAACTGACTTTTTCCTTATTGTTTGCGGAAGAGCATTGCTCGATGAAAATATTTAAATGTAATTATACTGTCCTAAAAGCTTAGGTTGAAAGTTTACTTGAATACCATTTCTGAGATTCCACCCTTCAGTGTAGTATACATAATCAGAATGATCCAATACAGTATTAGAGCGCTAAGAAGCGGTCTGGTGGATTAAATTGGTGAAACCGCTGGGAGGGTTCACTACTGATGAGAAAAGCCCTCCCAATATTTTTTTTATCACAGTAAGGATAGTAGAAGTTTGTTTTATGTGTAAAATAAACACTCGTGATTCAATGATTCCGTTTGTTATATATAGACAGATTGCGATAAATATTCCCGCAAATGTATTTGTTCATTGTAGTTTTGACACTTTCATTGTGTGATTGTGATGTCAATTCTAATAATATCATTGAATTCCACGTGTGATATTGGTTCAGAATAGAATTTTTATTTATTCGCTTTTCTTATTTGTTGACGTCATGGCTCGGGAAAATGAATGCAATATTGTCATCGACTTGCACAGGGTGGGAATGAAGAAAGCCGACATTGTTTGAACGACTGGTGTCAAGCAGAGGACCGATGTCGTGGAATATTACAAAGAGACAAGAGCTTCTGAATCGCAGCACTTTGGCACAGATAAATCTATGCTTCAGTATAGCTGACTGGGCACCGGCGTATTTAGCCAATTGGAGAATTTGCAGTCTGTGATGAATTGTTTCCAGGCTTTAGGGCAAAGATATTTGGCGGCCAATCTCGAGAAGATCCCCAGCTTCCTAATTAGTGAAATCAAACATTTAGGGCTGTAAAGTTAGAAGTCATAGAGGCCCTCGACTTTACAAGGTGGCTTTGAATCTTCTAGAGTACCTGCCTGAAACCCAAACAGCACTCCAACAAGTGCTCGCAACATGCTTCAGCCTGACTTCCATCAACATCCATGGGCTTATCGCTCGTGAGATGAGCCTCGAGTTCTTCCTGCGCTGACTTCGCGTGGACGTCGCCTTTGTACAAGATACCAACGCCTCGTCGCTGGGCGATGTTAAAGACCTCTGCCATGGCTACAGCGCCGTCGATGTTCCTCCTACAGCCATCGGCTCTCGCCTGCGTCTGGTGGCTAGGCCACATCGTCTCCATAGACGTCCACGGTCAGGAAAAGAGCGTCATTAACATCATCTCTCTCATATTCCTCGCGAGCGGCATCAGCAACTGCAGCACATTGCGGCCCAAGAGGACGCATGGATTTTGGGCGATCTGAACATCAGCGAAGAGTGCCTGAACGACACAATCTCCGGCTCGGTGGAGGTCCCCTAGGTGCTGTTGGGCCAAATAGGCCTTTTGATGCAGCCATGCTCCTCGACATCGTTGACATCCCAGCCAGAATGGCCATATTCAGGTGCCTGAGCTGACACCTCTCGTTTGGACAGAATCCTCTTACCAACAAGATTCTCATATCGCGTATTCAATACAAGACCATCCAATGCAGGCTCTCAGACCACCGAGCTGTGCCTCTCCAGCTGGATGCGGCTCCATCACCCTGCGTGGCCGCTATGCTACAATCGGGGCTCGTTGTCGAACATCTGCAACTACCATCAAAAGAACCTCTACAGCAATTGCGGATATGGCTGGCGAAGATCTCTGGAGCGACTGGTCTTTCATCAAGGCTGAAATTCTGGCTGAGGTCAGATCCCTTAACATCGCTCGCGTCGTCGGTGACAACCACATCTCGCACGCCAGGCGATTCCTGCAGGCCAGGCTCGTACCTGCGTCGTCAAAAGCAGACTACCCATCACTGCCCGACTTCGGTAATAGGCCACGATGAGGGAGGCTACAGGGCAGGAAGATGTTACACAGGGTCTAATCCACAGTACTGCTTTCCTAGTGAGTATGTGACCTCAATGCCGCTGCAGAATTCATCCAGGAGGCAACGACCCTTCTCATCCTCGAAGAAGACAACTCATTGCTCCGCTCAGAGATCTCCACCACCATCCGCTCTGAAGGGCGCCAAGGCGAGACAACTTCGCGAGTGCTACATCGCCTACAAGGACCTCTTCGTTTATGCTCTCAAGCGTGTCTATGAATCCTACCAACTCTTCAGAGCTCTGCTTCCATTGATGTGGTGCAACACCATCTGCCTGGTCCCTAAGTCCCACAGTGGCCCTGGACTCTGCGGTTACAAGCCTATCTCACTCCCTACGGCGGACTACCAAGTCCTGGGTGATATCTTCCTCCAGCGTTGGCAGCCCCATCTTTCCATCCTGATACCGCAATGCCAGACTTACACCACATTCCCGGGAGGTCCCTTTTTTTGGAACATTGCGCGTATATGTAAAGAGGTTGACGCGGCTGCGAAGAGTGGCCAGCTACTGGCCATTGTTTCCATAGAACTCGAGTCAGCCCTCAAACACCCTAGATAGTGGCTTCTTTGGTATCCTTATGATCTCGCTGTCTCGGTCTTCATCAGGTGGTTTCTCCTTCTCTATGCCGAGGCGGATGCGACGGCCCGAGCCAGAGGCCTCCACACCAGGCTATTCCATCTTCTGAATGGTGTGAGAAAGAGCTGAACACGGTCAGCATTCAAATTTTGAGCCTCGCCGTTGGCCCTCTCTTATATCGCCTTGAGCAAGCACTCGGTGCCGGGAATTCCATGCTCATCCTGTCACATCGTCCTGCTCATCCACCGTGAGGAGCAGTTTGGTGTAGTGACTTACATATTCGAGGAATTCCAGCGTGCCTCAGGCATGAAAGAAAATTTGTCTAAGAAAAAGGGATCTATGGTACGGCTCCTGGCGTGCCCACAATGACGCTCTGCGTTGGTCGTTGGTCAATATGTAGGTGCTGGGCTGTACTGTGATGCCTGAAATTCATACCTCCACCAAATAACATCTCCTGGCTCTACTGGAGGCTTCCATAGCGAGGAGAACCCCCTATACCCACGGCCTCTCTCTCGTTAGCTGGGCTAGAGCCACCAACTTCTTGGTGATCTCCTCAGTGGTCTATCACATCCAGGGCTACCTGCCTATCGAGTACCACATTCACAAGATCAAGGCCTATCTAGCGCAGTTCATCTTCCCACCGCCTGGTTGCATACTGGAAAGAGTAAGAGAGGATTTAGTCCCATCGTCATTGGGACCCAGCTGCGGTAGTCATGCTTCAAGGGCATGCAGGCCACCCTGAGTGGGAGCGGCAAAGCCAACTCTTGGCTGGTTGAAAGTGGTGCGTGGTTCCACCCCACCTGAGTTCTGGCTTCCGCTGCGTCTCTGGCTACTTAAGACCTGGGAGGTGGTGGCTGACATCCTCGCACTGGACCATCACGCACTGACACTGCCATAGCTCTTGAACCTCCCCATCATCGGTGGCTGCCATCCTTCCCGGCCACCCGATCTTCTGGCTCCTGCCCGATGAGTCAGCGCCTGTGTTGGAGAATTGTCAGCGCGCTGTGCCCTGGCTGACGTCGCGTCACTGACCAGCTTTTTCCGCCATCTAAATCAAACCTGCGCGGGTCCTTCCGAGTGAATACCACCGACGGGATCATAGTGCTGTGCGGGATTTTCAGGCCATTCTTGCGAGTCACCACCCACATTGCCCGCCGTTAACTAAAGCGCCCGCGCATAGCTACCCTGGCCATAACCCAGTTCCTTGGAAGATTGGAGAAATATCTGAAAATCCCCATCGGCTGGTCATCGCTCCGGCGATGAGCCTTCTCTTGCCACAATGCAGACATGGATGTGAGGCCTGCGATGCACGCCTTGCTCCATCTTGCCCACTCGGCCTCGGCGCAACAGTTTTGCTTTGTCTGTAGGTCCAGCGACCTGTCACTGGCCCACCAGTACTAGTCCTGCTGCAGCCTCAAGCCTCTAATCTAGGAGGCCTTCACCATCATCCAGGAGCCTCCTAACCTGCAGGGCTGGATCTTCGAGCGAGGCCTGGATGACGACTCTCTGACCATCCTGGCGTCGGCCAAGGCGTGTATATATTAATTTCTTCTTAGCCTAGAACTGGGGAGGGTCCAAGTAGACCCTCTCCTTGTCTGAAGGAGGAATTTCTCAAGGTGGGGAGCCTCCCTCGCTGAGAACATTGTATATATTACTGCAAATCCTTTCAATTTTTTCCCTTTTAAGCATTAACGAGAGCAGCCAATAAAGTATTTTAAGTTTTCTAAACTCAAACAAAACAAGAATAAATTCTTTAACGAAAAAATATCATTGGAAAGTGGATGAAGCTGACAAGGCAAAAATAATGCCCAAATAAATACA
>CP092867.1:110884918-110956172 GCA_030710605.1 Cordylochernes scorpioides
TGTTCGAGTCTTCTTGCTAGAATATTGCAAAGTGCTTGTACATTGAAGTTTAAATCCTACTTTTAGTATCAATGAAGGTGGTAGTCCCTAGTACACGTGGTACAGGCCATGATAACCATGGTGTGTAGAAGTAGGCGACTGCTTTTACTGTAAGTGCACCACATGTCTACACATGTGAAAAGAGTTCAATTTTTGCACTTAATATGCCAGAAAACCGTTTGGTTACTTGCACTTGCTGGTGAGGTAGGAATTTTGCAAGAATCGGGAGCCATTGGAGCATTATTATTATTATTTTTTAAAGCCCAATGTGGGATTTGTATCGGGTAGTAGTGGTCAAAAACCAACGGTTTAGACCATCCTTCCATCGACCCACAAAGGTGGCAGTATAAGGTAGTTGTGACAAAGCATATGTATACCCAGGCCACAACTTCCGCTCCTGCAAGATCCGGACCAAGGAGGCTGTCACCCATGACACCTTCCTCTATGGCCTGGAACTCCCAGAAGGCAGCAGGGTTCCTGTGGCCGTGGGGCACCATGTCAGACTTAGGCTTACAGCCAAGGGTGAGTGCAAGCCTGCTCTCTATAATTAGCTTTAAATCACTTCTTTTCTGAGTCTTGAAATAAATTACATCAAGATTCACCTAACTTTAAAAAAAAAACTTATTATCTCCTATCAATCAAAATAGAAGCATTTATAAAAGATGAACATTATGCTGTTTAACACAATCAAAGTTTGGATTGTTCCTAATTCACAGAGAAATCTCCTTGTTCTACGATAATTGTTAATTATATTTGTTACTTCTACCTTCCGATGGGTCTCATAAAAAAATGTGACAAAGAGAATTTGACATGAAGCCTGTTGACTTTATCAAGTATATAATCTTTGCTCTTAAAGCCAACTTTGACATAAACACAAGGTAATAGGACCAAATCCAGTTACCAAAACATCACACACTATTTATTTGGTCTTATTACCTTATAATCTATAATCCAAATTGTGCCTTATCAACATTGACATGTTGTCAATTAGCTATCTGACAGTTGTCTTTTATTTATCACAGACATTCAATAAACACATTTGGTATATACAACTGTAAGAAAATCAGAGGCTGGATCTCAGAAAGTATTGTTTAATTAACAATTATATTATATTAAGATGACAAGGAACAAAGAGAGTCAAACAAAAAGGCAAGCGTAGGGGCAGAAAACAAAAGCAAACTGAAACCTATACAGGTATGGCCGGAGCGGCGTGGCGCCAGGTCACATGATGTCTGGGGGAAGTGGACGTTGCTAAGCAACAGCCGACGTGCGAGTCACTCTCTCCAACACTCCCACATGACGAGCACTTTGTTGTTTCAAACAGTCCAAGTTGGCTTCTTAGTCTTCTATACCTTTCTGGAGGTAGAGCTTTCGTAAATATGTCTGCAGCTTGATCATTGGTGCAGACATAAAGAAGGTCAATTGCATGTTTTTGAAATTGGTCTCTGATAAAGTGATACGAAATATCAATATGTTTAGTTCTTTTGTGGTATTCTGGGTTGTGAACAAGTCTTATGCAGCTTTGATTGTCGCAAAAAATTGTTGTAGGCTTTACTTGTTCTTGATGTAGCTCGCGTAGAAGTTGTCTCAGCCAAATTGCTTCTTTCGTTGCTTTGGAAGCCGCAATATATTCAGATTCTGTTGTTGACAGAGACACACAATTCTGTTTTTGACTGCACCAAGAAATAGGTCCATTATTCAACATGAACACATATCCGGTGGTTGATTTTCGTGTCTAGGTCTCCAGCAAAATCAGCATCGGAAAAACCTATCAGAGATGTAGTGCAGGAACTCCCACCAAAACAAATGCCGATGTTTTTCGTAGCTTTTAAGTATCCAAATATTTTCTTTACTGCGGTCCAATGTGAAGGTCCTGGGTTGTTCATAAATTGGCTAACCCTGCTGACTGTGTAGGCAATATCAGGTCTAGTTCCAGTCATGAGGTACATTAAACTACCAATTGTCTGTCTGTATGGAATCTTGTTTATTTCTTCAATTTCCTGATTATCCTTTGGGCACATCTCTTTTGTTAGTTTTGAGTAAGGATCAGAAGGTACAGATTTTACATCTAATTGAATCATTTCCATATCAAGTGATGCACAAAGTGATAAGATTGTTCTAATTGAATCGAATTTTACTACTGGAGAAAAGGTTTCACCATAATCAAGTCCTGATTTTTGTGAATAACCTTTCGCAACTAGTCTAGCCTTAAACATTTTATTTGATCCATCTGCATTTTGCTTTATTTTGTATACCCACTTGCATGCAATAGCTTTTCTGTCTGATGGTAGTGTCACATACGTCCATGTTTGATTTTTCATCAAGGAATTGAATTCATCGTCCATAGCTAGTTTCCACTTTTTTGAGTTTTGTCCTACAATTGCATCTTCATAGTTCAATGGTTCTTGGTCATGGACATAACAAGCATATGACATAGCTCTTGTACAGTTGGTTGATGATTGTTCCTTTTCTCTGATTCTATTCCTGAGAGGGTATTGACATGATTCTTCTGGTTTGGAACTGGTATTTGTGCTATCAACACTTTCTTCACTATATATAGTTACCTGCTCTTGTTGGTTATCCTGAATATTTTCTGATGTATTAGCTTCAGTAAATATTACATCTCTACTTATGATAATTTTTCTAGCAATAGGATCCCACATTCTATAATTTTTGTTAGTTTCAGTATATCCAACAAAAAATGTACGAATACTCTTTTTGTCTAATTTCTTTCTGTTATCTTTTGGTATATGCACATAAGCGTTACATCCAAAAGTTTTCAAATGTAAGATGGAGGGTTTTCTCTTGTACCATATTTCATAAGGTGTAGAATTTCCCAATACTTTAGTAGTACATCTATTTAAGAGATAGACTGCTGTGTTTACGGCTTCAGCCCACAGTTCAAGCGGCATTTTTCTTCCATGTAACAAGCATCTAGCTGATTCCACTATTGTTCTGTTATCTCTTTCAGAAATTCCATTCTGTTCTGGGGTATATGGAGCAGTGAGTTCATGAACAATTCCTAGAGATTTTAGATAATCAGAAAAATTCTTATTTAAGAATTCTGTGCCATTATCTGTTCTGAATCTTTATTTTATTTCCAGTTTCAGTCCTAACTCTTTTTACAAATTCTTTAAATTTCTCAAGTACATCTGATTTATGCCTAATGAAGTAGGCCACTCTAAATCTTGAAAAATCATCCTTGAATGATACAAAATATAATGATCCACCTGGTGATCTTTTACTCATTGGTCCACAAACATCTGAATAGATCAGCTCTCCTGGATAGGTCGAATTTGGACTTGTTGACACGTGAAAAACTTTTCTATTTTGTTTTCCATAGATGCATGCTTCACATAGTAAAGAATCAGGCTTTTCTCTAATTTTAATGTTTTCTTCAAAAACATTATTTTCAAACATTTGGGTTAATTTTATAGGATTTACATGACCCATTCTTTGATGCCATATATCTAGACTTAACTGAGCAACATGAGTTTGTGAAGATTGCTTTGCTTTAATAAAAATTCTATAAAGATTTGAATTGTCCTTTATTCCAGTAACTAGCACTTTCGAATTTTTTGTCAATTTTATCTGATTTCCTTTACAAATGAGCGTCAAACCATGTTTTGTTGCAGTAGATATTGAAAAAAGATTGGTCTCCAATTCAGGTATATAGAGAACATCCAAAAGAGTTGCATTAATTTCCTGACTATCAACATAAGAGAGAATATCAATATTTCCCTTACCTTTTGCATAAATCTTCTTTCCATCTCCAAAGCACACAGGATGAACACCTGGTATTTCTTCGAACGTAGAGAACCATTCTCTTCTGAAAGTCATGTGATCCGTTGCTCCAGAATCTGCAATCCAGGAATCCTTTGTTTCAGCTAGGAAGGCACTTGTCTCAGCTGAAAAAGCACAGCTATTATCTCTGGCTGAAGAACTTGGCTGTTGTCCTTTTTGTTCTTCCTTTCTTTTATAGCATTCTTTCCACCAATGTCCTTTCTTCTTGCAATATCCACAGTGTGTGTTCTTCTTTTTATCTTTAATGGATTGTTGATGCTGCTGTTGTTTGTTGGAAGCTGTTGAATTTCTGTTGAACTTTGAAAAAGTCATCAAGGCATTATCTGGTTTAAAATTTCCTGAAGAATCCCAATGTGATCCTGTAAGCTTTCTTCTTTCAGTAATCTTGCCGTCAAGTTTTCTAGAGTCTTTTCTTCTGATGAAACTGAATCCCACGCTGTTATGAAATTCTTGTATTTATCAGGCAAGCTGCAAATTATCTTTGTAATTAGGGCAACATCAGAGATTGGCTCACCTAGATCTTTCATTTGTTGTGCCTGAGTTTCAACTTTGGAATTGTGAGAAGCAATGTTATCATTTGGATTCATTTTATATTCGAAAAATCTTTGTTGCAGCAAATATTTGTTTGTTTCAGATTTCAGTTCATATATTGTTGATAATTTCTTCCACATTTCTGCTGAAGTCTGGCAATTAACAATCTGTTGAAGATATTTAAACTCTAGAGCAGTAGTGATCAGCATTTTGGATTTTGCATCTTTCTTTTTCCATTCAGAGAATTTTGCAATATCCTCTATTTCAGGTTTTACTTCAGAGCCATCAGTTATACTGAGAAAAGATCTTTTTATCTCTAGAATAATCTTCATTAGAAATTTCCATAGATGAAAATTATCGCCGTTGAATTTTTGAATTTGTGGAAGTTCAGTTGTCATCTTGAGCAAGCAAACGAATTTCAGCTTAGATAAACAAAAATATTTGATACCAACCAAGCTCTGCTGCCATGTAAGAGAATCAGAGGCTGGATCTCAGAAAGTATTGTTTAATTAACAATTATATTATATTAAGATGACAAGGAACAAAGAGAGTCAAACAAAAAGGCAAGCGTAGGGGCAGAAAACAAAAGCAAACTGAAACCTATACAGGTACGGCCGGAGCGGCGTGGCGCCAGGTCACGTGATGTCTGGGGGAAGTGGCCGTTGCTAAGCAACAGCCGACGTGCGAGTCACTCTCTCCAATAACAAAAAGCTCTATTAAGACCTTTTAGTCTTATACTCCTCTATAATCTCCAAGCAGAAATGTAGGATACATACAGGAAAAACATTATAGTATCTTAATGGTAATATGAAATTTATATACAGGAAAAATTAATTAAGACAATCAAGCTAATAAATAGTGTGGGTTGTTTGGAAGAAAATAAATTTATTATACATGGATTTACTATGGAGTCTTTTGCAAAATTTTGCAAAGAATTGGTATATACTAATGGAATGTATTATAAAATTTTCTATATGTATATACACTAGAGTAACTAATAATTGACCCAGGATCTACAGTAATGCGGTCCTACACCCCAGTGCCCCCCAGCCTGAGCTCCGGCCCCTCCCCCCACCTGCTCCATTTCCTCATCAAGATTTACCCCACAGGGGCCCTGACCTCTGCCATGGGCCAGCTGGCCGTGGGTAAGTCATACTTCCTAGTTTGGTAGAGGAACACCTGCCATGAACAGTACTTGCTTCAATACTACCTCAGTGAATATTACATCTGTGGAATGGTTGCGCGCGTGTTGGTGTTGCGTGTGGAAAGGCCGCTGATAAAATTATAATTATTTTTATAAAATTACTAGCCGAATGACCCGGGCAACGCCCAGGTTTTACCCGATTAAATGTTTTTATTCAAATACTATTCGTTACAATTATAAATTGGCGCCGTGGATGTCACTCTTGTGAAACGTCCCGCTCCAAACTTTGTGTCAGAGAAACGCTATTTTATAAAGAGATGATCTGGCTTTGTGTCTTCTGCTCGAATGAATGTTTTTCTGTTAGAATTTTGTTCCTGCACACTAAAAATGAACTGGCTTCACCTGTGGTCTCAGCTTTTTGGAATTTTTCCCGATATAATTTTGTATCTGATAATCAAACATGATACAGCATATATTGTCATCATCATTTTCTGACTAAAAAAACAACTATTTTTCCCCAGAACCTTTCAATTTTATATTTTATTGGCTAAAAATCCGATAAATATCTTTTCCAGATTTTTCTCTATGTCCTGTCAAAACTCGTTTCACATGTACATTAGGTCAGCTGATATTACCTCCCATCTTCACTGCTAGAGGCACTGCTTGCGAGCGAAAAGGCAAATTTGCAACGCAATTTGCAAATAACTAGAAGAATATTCGGGATAGAGACCTGAAATTTTCGCTATAAGTTTTTCCAGATTCTACTCTATATACTTTTAAAATTTCATTCAGATTAGTTACGTATTGTGGACGTGTATAGCCGACATAGATACCCACATACATACATGTAATATCGAAAGTTACCACTGTAATATTTGACGTATTACACTGTAGAATCCTATCGACTCACTGTAATGTTGGGACAATACCTTTTTGGAGATGGGGTGAGTTGTTGATTGATTGATTGAATTGTGGTGGGCGCAGTCCTTGGCTGAAGTGACAAGGTGTTCTCACAGGGGAAAATAACAAAGAACACAGGATTTGGATTGAAAAAGGCTAGCGATCTAGGGAGAAAGGGGTTGAAGCTAGTTGCGGATTTGACTATTCTATGGCTGTTCACATTATTGAGCATTGAACTTATCTGATGGTTGAGAAGATGGGGGTTAGCTCCAAACTGGTCTCAACGGCGGCGAGCTCCTTGACTGGTCTCTATGGTGCCACGTTCCTGACTGACTAAACTCCGTTCCCGATTTAACACGAAAACTATTCAGGGCTCTGATTGGCTGTTGGTTGTCTCGTGGAAGCTTTCCATTGGTTCCTAGCTAATCTTCCTATACTCTGATTGGATCTTTGCTATCCCTTTGTTCTTGAACTGTTCTGACATGATCCTGGAAATACTAGGTTCTTGAACCCAGTTTTATGAGTTCCTGGATAATAAAACCTGCTAATGATTGCTTCCTCTTTGATGGCCTTTCTCTCCCAGATTTCTAAGCCTTGTCTTTATTAAAATCTTTAGATTATACATTGCATACATATTGTGGTGGGATTACATCCAGTTATGTACAAATTATGACATACATACATACACTGACTTTTATATATATAGGGATTTAATTTATTTGAAGCCCCGAAACATATAGAGAGGAAAAAAGTAACAGCCGCTGTAAGAAAGCCTTGTTGTTCGAAAGACGTGCGTGCTAAGAGTCCCGGATGCTGCCCGCGCATGCATAGTGAGGTGTTCTCCCAGATCGCGCTTGCTGAGGCGTAGTGAGGCCGCCACACTACTGCCCGTATGTGTAGTGAAGCTTTGTCCCAGTTAGCGCTCACTGAAGCAAAGTGTGGTCGCCACACATCTTACACCTGTGATATCAACCAACCTCAAATAAGAGACACTCTACAGGAGCAACAAGGAGTATGTAGCCATGGATTTTTGTATAGTCATTGTACAAAGTTAATAAAGTCAGAGAGAAAGTCCAATAGTAAAACACTGACCACTCAAATGAACATTTTAAGTGGCAAAACACCTTCTATCCAAATAAATATCAACAAAATGGTTGATTTAGGTTTATTCCAGGTTATTAGCCAACCTATATGCTGCCAACCACAGGACATGCCAACTTCTGTACTTTGACCATCCATTAAGCTGTCAAAGAGACTTCCTGAGAATCAAGAAAATATTTTTATTTAAGGCCAAATTTTCATGCACATGCTAAAATTGGCAAAAGTAAGAAGGTCATGTAATAAAATGATTAAATTGACATTCATACTGACCTCACTCAAGTGAGCTTTTAAGATGGCACAACAAATACAAGATGTAAAGACCAAATTGTGCCTCATCAGATCATACTTCAGGAAAATGATGGGTTTATTGTGTCATATCAACATTTAGTTGACAGTCATTCTGATTGATGGCCCAGTCAGAGAATGCCTGTCTATTCTTTCCCTATTTTACTATAGCATATTTTTACACCAAATACCCATTTCTTGATTTTTCAAGAAGCCTCTTTGACCATCCTTGTGGGTTGTTGAAGTACAGCCACTCTGACCTGGGACAGCAGCCTGAAACACCAATGTGTTTGGCTTTTTATTTATTTATGAGTAGATACAAGAAAATGAAACCTAATCCAAATAAATTAATAGTGTGTGACGTTTTGGTAACAGCATTGTTACCATCATAATCAGACAAGAGAAATTAAAAAAAATCTTTTTTGAAAAAAAACAAAACAAATTATTTATTTTCTGATGTTGATAACAACGTTGTTACAGAAACATCACACACTATTAATTTATTTGGATTAGGTCTTATTTTCTTGTAGATATAATCTATAATCCAAATTGTGCTTTATCATTATTTATCAGTAATAAGGTACAATTTGTGTGTGTGTGTGTGGATTATAAATTAGAAACACAAAATGATAAGACCAATAACTAAATAGTGTGTGACGCTTCAGTAATAACGTTGTTACCGAAATGTCACACACTATATATTTATTTGGATATGGTCTTATCACTTGTGCTTGATTTATCAGAAAAATGGATTAGCTATTATCCTAGACTAAAAGAATGTTTAAGCAATAATAAATTAAAAAAAACGGCCTCCAAGGATAAGTTTTGCTAGCAAAGCAAGAAACTTATCCTTGGAGGCCGTTTTTTAAAATTATTATTGCTTAAATTTCAGATGATTCTATCTTTCGTTTAACAATGTTTAGTTGATGTTTATTCTGAAGATGGTGCTTTGCCATCTAATATGCCAATTTGAGCTGTCAGGGTATGTCTATTTAGTCAAAGTCAAGATTAAATGAAGTGTTGCATATGTTATATGTGTGATAGAGACAATTGATAACCATTATGTGTGTAGGGTTTCTGACTGCTATTTATTTTTTTGCTTATCCCTAGTACAAGTAGTACAGGCCATGATAATCATGGTGGGTAGAAGTAGGCGACTGCTTTTACTGTAAGTGCACCACATCTCTACACATGTGAAAAGCAGTTCGACTTTGCACTTACAAATGTGCCAGAGCCCCGTTTGGTTACTTGCACTCGCTGGTGGGGTTGGACTTTTGAAAGAATCAGGGGTCATTGGAGCATTTTTTTTTTAATCAGAAAAAAGTACCCAATGCGGGAATCGAACCCGGGTTGTAGCGGTCAAAAACCAACGGTTTAGACCATCCTTCCACCGGCCCCCATATTTATATTTATATATATGAAAAAATAGTACACAAATGTGACATTGTACTGGGATAAGGTGCATAAATTAAGAAAAAAAGGCATCTCCTTATCGTGCAACTGAAAGTTGCTGATGGCTTGCGCCATCTATCGGAATAAATATCAACTATTCTCGTTGATTTTTAATTATTCCAGAATTGGCCAAATACCCATTCTTGATCAATCAAGAAAAGCTAACCACGGACGCGTTTCGGGCTGTTGGCCCTCATCAGCGTGGTGCAAGCTGTACCTCAACGACCAAAAAATTGGTCATTAAGGCATCCTGAAAAATCATGAAACGGGTAGTTAAGGCCAGATTTGCGTGAGAAAGCGTCCGTGGTTAGCTTTTCTTGATTAATCAAGAATGGGTATTTGGCCAATTCTGGAATAATTAAAAATCAACGAGAATAGTTGATATTTATTCCGATAGATGGCGCAAGCCATCAGCAACTTTCAGTTGCACGATAAGGAGATGCCTTTTTTTCTTAATTTATATATATATACATTGGTTTTTGCTCGCTGTCTATATACATATTGAGAACTAGTTGGATATTGTACTTTTCGGACATGAAAGCTAGAGAGATTTGTGAATAAAAGATTTTTAAAAAGAAACCTGTTTTAATGTCCATCCATACAGAATTCAAAATAACAACTGACTCACCCGTGCAGCCAAGGCCACGCTCCGCTGCGTCACGTGGGAAAACATACGTAGATGTTCTCGTACATGTTCTCAGCACATCCCCCTTTTTAAGATTTGAAATATATATATACATTACAAACTTTAAATGCATAATATAATTAATAATGAAGGCGATCCACAGGTTTAACAATTCGTCCACTCCGGGTTCTTATCTGGCCGTCTTCTGAGTCGTTAGAGGGATGATCCACAACTGGGGTCTTTTCATTTTCAACCAGTTCCTCCCCCGAAAAGGTCGGCGTCGATGGGTCGGCTGGATATTGCACTGTAACTCCTTTTCGTAGATGGAACCTGTTTCGACGTAAAGTCCCAACTGGAGTATCAACCATATATGACCTTGGTGTCGATGCTTTCTGCTTTACAATCCCCCAGGTTCGCATATCTGTAATCCAAACCGTGTCACCTTCGGATAGCTCCTCCATGTCCGTAGCTCCGCAGCGTCGATCATATCTGGATTTCATATCCTTTCTCCTTCTCCCCTCCTTTCTTTTCAGGGTCTGAGAGTCCACCAACTTTGGATTAAGATTCTCTGGTGCAATTGGCAAGGTCGTTCGGAGTTTACGTCCCATGAGAAGCTCAGCAGGGCTGTAACCGTTCTCCAAAGGGGTCGATCAATACTCCAGGAGTCCAAGCGATGGGTCTTGATTTTTCTTGAGGATCAACTTAGCAATTTTCACACCTGCTTCTGCCATCCCATTGCTCTGCGGGAATCGAGGACTTGAAGTGACATGTGTGAATCCGTACTGCCTTGCGAAATTTGCAAATTCACGAGCAGCTCCAAATTGCGTCCCATTATCGCTTACAACAGTTTCTGGTATTCCATGTCGGGCAAATATGGATTTGCAACTACGCACCACCACACTGGCTGTGAGCCGATCCAGCTGAACCACTTCAGGAAATCGAGAATAATAGTCAATGACGACTAGATACCACTTATTCTCGAACTTGAACAAATCCATTCCAATATTTTGCCACGGTCGTGTAGGAAAGTTGGTTGGTATCAAAGGTTCATGTTTTGAGACGGCTTCCTGGATACAGACACTGCACTTTCTGACCGTTTCCGCGATCTCCTCCGAAATTCCAGGCCACCATACCGTCTCACGTGCGCGAAGTCTTGTTTTTGTAATCCCGAAGTGCCCAGCGTGCAACTTCTCTAGGATCTCCAGTTTCATACTTGCTGGAATAACAAGACGACAGCCACGCATCAGTAGTCCATTTTGAACGCCGAGTTCATC
This sequence comes from Cordylochernes scorpioides, assembly GCA_030710605.1. Classification (NCBI taxonomy): domain Eukaryota; kingdom Metazoa; phylum Arthropoda; class Arachnida; order Pseudoscorpiones; family Chernetidae; genus Cordylochernes; species Cordylochernes scorpioides. The sequence goes on from CP092867.1 coordinate 110,896,074, forward strand.
CTTGACATGCCAATAAGAGAGCAGAGCCTGTGACATCTTCCTCTTATCTGGCCAGCCTTTCTCAAGGTAGTTGACTACTGCTTTCAGGGTCGTATCTTCTTGTTGAGCTTCAAAAATCTTCGTCAACATCTCGTCTTTGTCGGTTATACTCGAGAGAACTGCATTTATATGCGCTGAGGTTGGCCGTTCGTCTTCACCTCCCTCGGTTGTAAGAAGTGGTTGTCTGGATAATGCATCGGCGTCGAGCAGCTCCTTTCCAGGGATGTCCAATCTTGTTTTGAGCTTTTCCATCAAAGGTATCGGTACCCGTCGAGGAGTATGCACAGCATATGGTTTTGCTCCAGGTTTCAATTTGATTTCGTAAGGGTTTCCGATCTGTTCCAGTCCTTCAAATACTTCAGGGAATTCCTTGATCGGGTTAATTCTCGTCGCAACCACTTCAATTCGCCTCGCCAGGTTCAAGAGCTCACATGCCCGGCGACTCAGAAGAGGTTCACTCAAACGACGAATGACGTAAATCTTCTCCTTGATTTCATAATTGCCATTTCGCAGCGTTGATATAAACATACCCACAGTCTGAAGTTCGGAGAATTCAGCAGCTCTAATGTTGATATCACTTTCCACTAGTCGTTGTTGTCCCATTATCTTCTTGAAGAGACACAGAGGAACACATGTAACATCCGCCTGGGAGTCGAGCTTGAACTTCACCTTTTTCCCGTTCACTTGGATTTCTGCTGTCCATCGCCTCCTGCACTCGCCTTCATCATCATCGAGATTAGATGAATCCTCCACAGCTGAGACCTCCAGGAGAAAACCAATTTCTTCATCAAGTTCAGAAACAGCTTTGACTTCCGCAGTCTTCGCCTGCTTATCTGGGCAGCAATTTGCAAAATGGCCAGTTTTTGAACACAGGTTACATTTTTGTCCTTCAGCACGGCAAGCCTGTCCTTCCCTGTGGTTGAAACCTCCGCATTTTGGACATCGTGATCTTGTCTTGGCTGACTTCTCCTTCTTACTCGAAGGCTGCTGTTGTTGTTTCGGTGATTGTTTCTTCGAGTTGAACTTCACCTGATTGACCTTTTGGCTTGTTGAGGGACGCTGCAGGTCGACTTGCTGCTGTCGAACGGCTTCCTGCTGTCGAACCATTTTCACCGCCTTTTCCAAAGTCAGTTCGCTGTCCAACTGCATTCTTTCAGATAAAGCTTTGTCCCTCACTCCAACCACAATTCGGTCACGGATCAACTGCTCATGAAGACCCTCAAATTCGCAACTATCAGCCAATTTGTACAATGAAGTGATGAATTCGTCCACTGGCTCCTGATCCTCTTGGATTCTTGAATTAAATTTCGCACGTTCGTAGATAATATTCTTTCTGACACAGAAGTGGCTGTCGAACGCCTTGAGGACGGAATCAATTTTCGTTGCCTCTTCCTCCTTTTCGAACTTGAAGGTCCTGAATATATCATCCGCGCGGTCACCCATCAAGTACATGAACAAATCGATCTTGTCCGCCTCCTCTTTCTTCTTCATTCCACTGACCACGAGGTATCGTTCGAATCTTTTCCTCCATTTGGGCCATTCGTTGGGAGTCGAGAAGTCGAAAGTTTCTGGAGGTTGAATCTGAGCCATGTTGAATTATCTTCCAAGGTACGCAAAAATCGATATTTTGCGATATACGGGTTCGTAATTTATCCAGTTATCGCTGCCACCATGTTTTAATGTCCATCCATACAGAATTCAAAATAACAACTGACTCACCCGTGCAGCCAAGGCCACGCTCCGCTGCGTCACGTGGGAAAACATACGTAGATGTTCTCGTACATGTTCTCAGCACAAAACCTATCCCCTGGAAGCCCTGATATTTTCATCTTAATCCAAGGGATTATTTTATCCAATTGTACTTTCATGCTGCAAAGAAAAAAAACAATGGATTTTCTTTACCATCACAAAGAATCAGATGAGTAATTTATCAAAATCAACTGTCTTTGTCTGATTCACGAAGCCTGTGGTGTTACCTGACAAAGGATGTGATCCCTAGTGGATGGATGTACCAGGGGAGGAGGTGGAAGTCAGTGACCCTAGTGGAAAATTTGAGGTGTCTCGGCTGAAGAATCACCACTATGTGGCGCTACTGGCAGCCGGGACTGGCTTCACTCCCATGGTCCGGGTGTTTCTCTGGCTCCTCCAAACTCCACTAACAGAAGACAGAAAGAGGTGAGTGAAGTCTTACTTCCAATCTTCTCACCTCAAGACAAGGGACAATTAATGATATTTTGGCATCTTGTCATTACAATGACAAAATGCATAATCCACATTAATTATTGAATGATGAGTAATTAACAATGATGATGATTTTATATTATTTTTAAAATTGAATGTGTGTTATTTTTCACAATTAACCTCCTTACCGGTCTTCAAGCCACTGTCAGCTTTATTGCCTTTTGTGATGTCCTGAAATATTTAAAATTGTGTGCCAGCCAGTATATGTGTGTGTAGGCTAGTTAAGTTGGTTTTCTTCAACAAGACTCGTCGGGACATCATCTGGCAGGAGCAGTTGAAGTCCCTGGCTGACCAAGAACTTCACAACACCAAGTGAGATGATGTTTGGGTTTCTACCTATAAAGTAAGATGTGGGTAGGCTGTAAGTTCAAATCTCCTCTTGGAATTTTATTTTTCTAGGTAATTACAGTGTGTACTCTATAACAGTTTTATCATTTAACAGACAAAATAATGAGTCCCTTCAAACATCAGATTCAAATTTATCTGCATAAAATAAAAGTGATGATATTTTTACTTTTATAGATAAAACATTAAAATGAAACATCAACACACACGCATACACAGTAAGGTATGTAGAGATAATATTCAATATGTGAAAAGAAATGCATTGCCAAAAAAAGTATTGCAAATTTTATCGATAGATGTGGCACCCTATATTTGCAACAGGTTTGATTAACCAACAAATTCCCAGATGTTGCCACTTGCCTGAAATCACACCCACACACAACTTTATTAAGACCACCGGTCTTATACAGATTCACCACAGGAAAGAAGCATAGATGGAGTACCTATACTCCAGGCAATACAGAACCCACTTGCCTGAATTCTCCTTCAGACTCAATTCTGGCCAGTGGAGGTCTCAGTCATGAGGTGACATGGATGTGTGGTTGGTTCTTTATTTTGGCAGTGGGGAAATTTGGGTTCTGTTTTGAAATTTGTGTGCGCATAGTCTGCTTGGAAATGGCCAGTTGGAATTGTTGTTGAGGTGAACCCATACTTATTTTTGGCAGCAATGATTGAAATATATTTATCCTATCATGATTTTTTAGCAACATTTTGGTAAATTTTTGTTAGGAGTATTTGCTCTCATCTGAAAACATGGATTACCATGTATGTGTGGTCCCAGGCTGGAGGTGGTCCATGTCCTCTCAGAGCCAGAAGAGGGCTGGGCTGGACCCAGGGGTAGAGTCCGCAAGGCTCTGCTGGAGAGCCAACTGCCATCTCCTGCAGTGGAGCCCTTCCTCTGTGTCTGTGGGCCGGACCCTTTCACACAGACCTCCCTGGAGTGAGTACTTTCACCACCTACCTACTCTTTCAAATTTCCACACCACCTTTATTGGAACACATTTATAATACCTTTTTATTAGATGTCTAGTCCATGGATTCTATGATGTAGTTACCTCTCCCACAGATGGTTTCTGATGGTATAGTTGCCTCAGATGAGTTCAGTTGACTCTCAGGAAGGGGCCTGTGTAGCCTTCATCTCAACAACACTAACGTAGCTTTTATCTATATTTCACCCCTTTTCAGCATGTATTCCTCCAATCCATTTCTCCTCCAATAAGATTTTTTTTATTGAAAGAATTTTCAATTTCAAATTAATTTTTTAATTAATATAGATAATGCAGAAGAAAAAGTTCCTTTAGTATCTGTATAGTTATAAAATGAAGATACTGTAGAACCTCCCTGTAAAAGCCACCAAATTGCAGAGCCAAAGTGTCCTTTAGAGAGAGGTTTCCTTTTACCGGAGAATTACTAAATAGTTTTTTCTTTTTGTTGTTGTTGCTTATTCCTAGTACACGTGGTACAGGCCATAATAATCATGGTGGGTAAGAAGTAGGCGACTGCTTTTACTGTAAGTGCACCACATGTCTACACATGTGAAAATCAGTTGACTTTGCACTTACAAATCAGCTAAATAATAAAAATGGCAATTTTGGAAATGAAAACTCTCCTTTGTAGAGAGGTGTCCTCTAACGTGGGTGTCCTCTTATGGAGGTTCTACTGCAAGGGCCTAAAAATGGATTTAAAATTTTGTAGTCTTGCAAGAAAAAAAAAAGTTATATTTAAATGTTGAGTTTGTGGCACTTCTAAGAGATAAAAGAAGCCTGGCATGTTGCAGGATTCTAGCTGACCTGGGCTTCAACTCCAGCCACACCCATGCTTTCACAGCTTGACCCCTCCTTGTTGCTATTGTTGAATTACATTTGTTTTATTCCACATTTGTGTTGTATACAGATTTTTATTTATGATAAGGCACAATTTGGATTATAAACACAAGGTAATAAGACCAAATCCAAATAAATAAATAGTGTGTGATGTAACAGTGTTGTTACCATCTTCAGACAAAAGTACTGAATGTGATATTCAGTCTAGGTTCTACAGATTCAGTACTTTTGTCTGAAGATGGTAACAATGCTGTTACCGAAACGTCACACACTATTTATTTATTTGGATTTGGTCTTATTACCTTGTGTTTAGAATTTTATTTATTATTTATATGCCTTTTTTATTATTAACTATAAAAAAATGCACATTTTTAAATGCGTTTTTATATATATTTTTTACCATTTATTCTTCTTTTTTTTTTAAATAGTAGATATGAAATCTTGCAGTAGAAAATTCGAGAAATTTTCATATTTGTTTTTCACACCCATTTCTCACAAATAGAAACAAAAAATAGTTTTAACATTTTATATTTGTGATTATCTTATTTTTCTTTCCTTAGCAGTATTAAAGTAAATCTGGGCCATCCCTCTTTATTGAAGCTCTACAACCATTGTTAGATTATTTATTTCTGGCTTCAACATGGCAGCAATCAAGTTTGTATCATTAAAAATAAGACAAGATATAAGTAACTTATATTTGACTAAGCCAGACTGTCAGTTATCATATTGTACTTGGTGATCTTGAATTGAGAATTTCCTGGAGCCATCAGAGAGATTTCCTTCATGGTCAAATAACATAACTGAGTTCTCTAGTCTGCTGCTATGTGTTGTTTGTTTTGTTGTGTTGTTGTTGTGTGTTTTGTTGTGTTGTTGTTTTGTTATTGTTGAGTGTTTTGATGTGTTGTTTTTTTGTTTTGTTGTTGTGTGCGTTGTTATGTGTTTTGTTTTGTGTGTGTTGTGTTTGTTGTTTTTTTTTGTTTGCGTTGTTTTTTGTTTTTGTTTGTGCTGTGTTGTTTTTGTGTTTGTTTTGTGTGTCACATGTAGTTAGTTACAGTAAAACCCCTCTATAACAAACCTAAATGAGACTGAACCTATGGTTCACTATAGCCATGGTTTGTTATAGCCTTAGTTCACTGTATTATAAAATAAGAATGGGAATTATATATCAAGTTTGTTATAAGAGAAGGATTGCTATATCCCAGGTTTGTTTTAGCTGGGTTTTACTGTAGTTGGCCTTGTGATTATTCAACTTATACCTTCTCATCATTTAGATTTAATATTTTTTCATATCTGTGTGTGTGCTATTGCTATAAAATTTGAGTTTGTATTTATTTATTTATTGTTTTACATGAAATATATGCAATTTTTAAAATATTTGAAACTATTATAGACGCGTATGATTTTTTTGAAAATGAAACAATTTCTACTGTCTTTACTGCAATGGAAAAATTTAAAGGGAGGGTCTTTTAATTTTTCTATTGCAGTAAGGACAGTATAAATTGTTTAATTTTTAAAAAGAATCTTAGGCGTCTACAATAGTTTCAAATATTCATAACAGATGGCACGCCGATGCATCATAATATAATTTTAAAAATATATACTGTATACATGGATGTATAATACACATAAAACTCTACCAAGAAAGGTTCTCTATGAGGTTGATCATTCAACTTGTTTATAAGGGACCAGAACCTCCTAACTTACGGCTTATTTCTGCTTGTTGAACTAATTCCCTCTCTCTTACTGAAGTCTTTTTTTACTTAGCTTCTACACCTGTATCTAGCTAGTGGGATTTGATATGCTTGTTATTGTTTCCTCTCCTTCTGGTTCATTGTTAGAATTGGCTCAATTACTTCAAAATATAATTAAACTCTCTTGTAAATTGGGACGGAGAACTAAAAAAACCTCAATTATTAGCAAATTTAATTATCAAAAATATACTTAATATTGTTAATTGATCTAAAAAAAAATACAATCATGTTAATTGGAGCTCTACATATATAATTTGTTGTTTCTCAGAGAATCCTAATTAAAAAATGACCTTTAAATCTATTTGAAAGTTTTATGCTCTGCATGTGTCAATGTGTACATTCAACAAATATTGTTCTCTCTATAGTAAAATGTTAACTACTTAATTTTTGCCCTCTAAACTCTGTACAAAAAATAAGAGATTATTTCTCTCCTCTATTGTTGCACATGGATTCTGCCCTACTTCACATTAGAAATGCTGTTATAACCACAATAAAGACTTATATTTGTTTGCTCATGTTCTTTTTATTCTCTAACTAGCCGAATGACTCGGGCAACGCCCGTGTTTTACCCGATTGAATGTTTTGATTCAAATACTATTTGTTACAATTATAAATTGGCGCCTTATATAAATGCATATGTTAGTTAATAACTATAGCCTATGTGCTTTATCTGTCTATGTACTGTTGGCTTCTGTAGGCGTCTCTTACCGGGAAAAAGAAAGAGAGGATTCCATTTAGTTATTAACTAATATATGCATTTATTTAAGGAGCGACCCGCTCCAACACAATAGTTACAAAAACCAAAAAGCGAGTGGGGTGGGCAAAGTCAAAAACAAAGTGTCTCGCGTAGTGGCGGCGCCATTGTAGCCACGTGATCGTAGCCAACCAATAAGGAGAGCGCCATTCCAAAAAAAAGCAAACGGTGACAGAGATGACGCATGGCGCTCGTAACTGTATATAGAATGATCAACTTTATTACCCTCAAAGATAATTTGTTGATTGAAAGTTTATTCAGAATTCCAAATCATTCTCTCCCAAAGAGAGTGGCAGCAAGTCACTGAAACATCAGGAATTAAATAAATCATTGGTTGATGCAACTTTATTACTGTACACTTAATTTCTGAATTATATACTATTGTTGCTCCCAGTAACTTGGCTTTTTTTTGCTTATCCCTAGTGCACGTGGTACAGGCCTTGATAATCATGGTGGGTAGTTAGCGACTGCTTTTTACTGTAAGTGTACCACACGCCTACACATGCAAAAAGCAGTTCGACTTTTGCACTTACAAATGTGCCAGAGCCCCGTTTGGTTACTTGCACTCGCTAGTGGGGCTGGACTTTTGCAAGAATCGAGGGCCATTGGAGCATTTTTTTTTTTATCAGAAAAAAAAAAAAAGTCCTCAATGCGGGAATCGAACCCGGGTCATAGCAATCGAAAACCAACGGTTTAGACCATCCTTCCACCGACCCCCCAGTAACTTTCTAGTTGGGGTATGTGGCAATTTATACATCAGGGATTGTGATGGTAGGTTAAGAATTGGGTGAATTTATTTTTTTTTAAATGCTATTTTAAGGTTGGTTTGAACCCACTTTCTGGAGATATGCCAATATATCACATTTAATTTAGAAAATGTTGTTTCTTATTCCCTTGTGTAAAGATTACACAAATTCCAGATCTCATGGAATGGGGTGTAGGGATGCAGCTTTCATAGATCATGGCACCATGATCCAGGCACACTTTGGTGAAAGTCTGACTTTGCCTGTATTTTGAGGCCGTTCCTAACATGAAAGCCTTTGCTGCCGACTCGTTGAGTACAGACACTGCTCCTCTGTATCCCTGGAGAGGGACCCTTGCTGAGGTCCATCCACCGAGTCAGTTGAACTCAGGATTTTTAAACAGGTTTTTCTCTTCTTCTAGCAATGCTGCTGTTGGTCTGCAACTGCTTATTCCTCAGAGTTATTATGCCTTTTTCGAAGCTGGCCTTCATATCTGAAGGTCATTACCCTATCCGCCACCTGGGGATGCATCCTGTAGCAGTCATAGAAAATGTAAATGAATTTGAATGCCCTTTATTTTAAGAATCTTTGAATATAACTCTTTCTAATATTGTCATTATAGACATTAAGAACTTTCCAGAGAAGCATAGGGCGCCTCTCCCGTCAAAACAAATGTCAAAACTAGACGGCATCTATTGACCGTCGCCACAACTAGCGGCCTCGGGTCGGTGACAAAGCTACAACACCAGCTTTGGCAAATTGAGAAGCGTCCACCTAGAAACCATGGTTTTGGGCTAATGGCCCTCATCAGCCTAGGGCGGACGGATAGATGGTGTCAGGTTTTGACGGGAGAGGCGCCCTATGCTTCTGTGGATCAATTTCCTCCCGGCAAATTTTCCATCTATATTCTAGCCATAGATTTGGCCCAGCCACCCTGCCAGCAAAACACCTCTTTGGTAGATTGTGAAGATTCCATTAGATCCCATGTAGATCTTATGGAATAAAGTCCGCCCTAGGCTGATGAGGGCCATTAGCCCAAAACCATGGTCTCTAAGTGGATGCTTCTCAATTTGCCAAAGCTGGTGTTGTGGCTTTGTCACCTACCCGAGGCCGTTAGTTTGCAGCGACGGTCAATAGATGTCAGGTTTTGACGGGAGAGGTGCCCTATGCTTCTGTGGATCAATTTCCTCCCGGCAAATTTTCCATTACGAACTTTGTGAAAGATCCTGGGATCAGGTGGATAAATTAAGGCATTTCCTTATCCTGAAACTAAAAGTTGCTGATGGCTTGCACTATCTTTCAGAATAAAGATAACTAATATATATATATATATATTATTGAGTTTTAATTATTCCAGAATTGTGTGTGGTCAATACTCTTGATTAATCAAGAAAAGCTTACCATTTACGCTTTTCAGGCTGTTGGCCCTCATCAGCGTGGTGCTAGCTGTACCTCATTGACCAAAAAAACTGGTCTTTCAGGCATCCAGAAAAATAATGAAATGGGTATTTAAGCCAGGAAGGGAATGAAAACACCAAACTATGTGAAAAACCACGCTGATGAGGGCCAACAGTCCGAAATGCGTACATGGTTAGCTTTTCTTGACTAATCAAGAATTGGCCAAACTGGAATAATTAAAAATCAACTAATAGTATATATTTATTCCGACAGATGATGCAAGTCATCAGGAAATTTTATTTGCATGGTCAAGAGATGCCACTTGCCCGAAATGTAGCTTGGCACCTGCAGCTCAGAACACATTTCGGCTTGTATTAGATGTACTAAACAAGACCTTTGGGAGAAGGCTGCTTATCAAAAAACAGCTTGAGGGCATGAACTCATGGAATTCGAGTAATCTTTACACAAGGGGATAAGAAACAACAATAAGAGATGCCTTTTTTTTTTTTTAATCAAGAATTTTGTTAAAATAATGACATCATCATATACCAGAATTTAGATTCAAAATTAATGTCAATAAGGCAGGTCAAATATTCCATCTATGCAACAAGTGTGATGTATTGACAGTAGGTGTGTGTGTAGAAATTATTATTTTTTGCTTATCCCTAGTACACATGGTACAGGTCATGATAATCATTGTGGGTACAAGTAGGCGACTCACTTAAGTGCACCACATGTCTACACATGGGAAAAAGCAGTTCGACTTTTGTACTTACAAATATGCCAGAGCCCCGTTTGGTTACTTGTACTCGCTGGTGGGGTTGGACTTGCAAGAATATCAGGGGCTATTGGAGAAATTTTTTTAAAATCAGAATAAAATGCCCAATGTGAGAATCGAACCTGGGTCATAGCGGTTGAAAACAAACGGTTTAGACTATCCTTCCACTAACCCCCTGTGGAAATTATAAATGGGGTAAGTGACTACAAGTAAATGATCTGATAAGTAAAATCTCCCATGAGGTGTGTCTCCAGTAGGTGGTTGTTGGAATAGTCGGTTAATTACAATATTACTTCAGAGAAATGGTCACTAACAGATCAGCAGAGATTTCACAGTAGCACTACTGCTAGTACATCAATTTATTCAATCAGCATAATTACTTCTTCACCTTACAATCCCAGTGTTTCCATCCAGATGGATCATTTCTCTCAGTGGCCACCACCACATGTGGCAACTAGGGCAGTATAATTAACTCTAAAATCTAACCACAGGTGGCAGCACATATGTCAATCCAATGCTGATAATTTCAGTAGTTTGTCACACCCCATGTGGCGAGTTTTTTATTTTAGGATTTCAAGATAGAAATGGGAAAAAAATATAAAAATATGATTATTTTTAAAGAATAAAGATAAAATATTTTATTTAGCCTTTATATTGGAACAGAAAATGTTAAAGTAATTAATTATACTGGTAATAATACAAATTTTAGCGCAATTTTTTCCTTTCGGCCCACTCGGATCATTGAGAGCAACTTCTTTGCCTTGTCCAAGTGATTCTTCATTGCAGCTTCGCAAACGGTTTGCCACGGTAAAGACGATAGCTGCGAAGTCCTAGGTCACATTTCACGATATTCTGCACTCTTTTCCTAGAGATTCCGAGGTCAGATGCAATTCATACTGACGCCGTCATTTCGAACAATCCTCTTCTTTATGATCTTCCGTGGAAGCACTCCATAATGTCCTCGCTCCCAGTATTGCTTTACAACCCTCCCAATCTTGAGCCGGCGAGCGATGTCTGAAGGACAAACACCTTCGTCGGTCAGGTGCGCAATTGTATCGCGATAAGTGAAGAACACATAATTAAAAATAAAAGACGTTGGAATATTTGCTTTCTAGATACACAGTTTATTAACATTAGACTTTCGAAACACCACAAATCAGAGCGTATTTTAAAACAATAACACAATAAATTTTAATGACTTATACACACAAAATCTATATATAATATTGTAAAAAAGTATTTATTATTTTATTAGCAGAGTATTATTATTTATGTTTATATTTTGATATACTCTGTACACTTCCCTCTTTTGTTTATCTTTTGTTTATCACTCATAGTTTGTTCTTGCCTTAAATAAATTGTTGTCTCATCCCGAAGTTGGTCTTCCCTAATTTTCCACGTGGCATTTTGGTGGAGATGCTGGGTAAGTTTGGCAAGACAAACTGAAGATCGCCGAAAAGACCTAGAGGCCATGGGTGCTGTGATCTACATTTTCGGAGACTGGCTCCAGGACTCCACCGACGTGTCAAAGCCAAGACTTCCCTCCAAGATGACGATGTCCCTATAGACGATACGACGACAAAGCCTCTCTTCACGCCGCAAGAAAAAGGACGCAAATGTACTAGGGACAAAGTTCCAAGACTTCGATGGAATCCTTGGCAGAGCACGTCAGATCCATGTCAGTAACTACATTAATTGCTAGCTGTGGGTCACAGCTCCCATAGGGAAGGAGCTATGTAACAAAGTATTTATTATTTTATTAGCAGAGTATTATTATTTATGTTTATATTTTTCTACTCTGTACACTTCCCTCATTTGTTTATCTTTTGTTTATCATTCATAGTTTGTTCTTGCCTCAAATAAATTGTTGTCTCCTCCCGAAGTTGGTTTTCCCTAATTTTCCACGTAGCAATATAGATATTTAAAAATTAAAGTCAATTTATCGAGAGAGGTACCTCTCCCTTTAATTACGTACCAGAAAGATGCACTCACAAGGATCCCACTCCAGGAATACGGAGGAGCTGTGTCTGTATTCATGTTAGAGTCAGCAGCAAAGGTTTCCATGTTAGGAATGGCCTCAAAATACAGGCAAAGTCAGACTTTCACCAAAGTGTGCCATGGTGCCATGATCAACGAAAGCTGCACCCCTATACCCCATTCCATGAGATATGGAATTTCTAAAAACTTTACTAGTTTTTTTTTTTGCTTATCCCTAGTACACGTGGTACAGGCCATGATAATCATGGTGGGTAGTTAGCGACTGCTTTTACTGTAAGCGCACCACATGTCTACACATGTGAAAAGCAGTTCGACTTTGCACTTACAAATGTGCCAGAGCCCCGTTTGGTTACTTGCACCCGCTGGTGGGGTTGGACTTTTGCAAGAATCGGGGGCCATTGGAGCATTTTTTTTTTAAACAGAAAAAAAGTGTTCAATGCGGGAATCGAACCCGGGTCGTAGTGGTCGAAAACCAAACGGTTTAACCAGCCTTCCACCGATCCCTAGTGATGATAAAGAATGAGCCACGACACCAGTTTTGGCAAATTCAGACAGAAAGCCAACCTGTAAACCATGGTTTAGGGTTTTGGCCCTCACCAGTACAGGGGCGGCTTCGATTTCATAATGTACTACGGTTTTTCATTAGAGCAAAAATTGGAAAAGTTTCCATTCCAGGAGATAGAGGACTGCCGATAACGGACTGGCCTCACAGCAGGTGGTCTGTTTATATGTACAATCTTAGCAACTTCCTGGTAGGGAATGGAGGTAAATGTTATCTACATAGCAAAAGAGTACGCCTCAAGTTATAACATATAGCATTCAAGGGTCTTAATAAACTTTTCAACTTAATGTGTAGATGTTTATTTAAATTGAATAAATAATGAAAACATTGCATTTTGAACATTAAACATTTCCAAAATTATAAAATATTGAAATATTTTTATTCGATTGCATTCAAAATATTTTATGATCGTAACAGTAATGAATAAATTTCGCAATAAGTTCTACCTTTTTACTACCCTAAGTTTCTAGAAATAACTAAAATAGATGATTAGATCTTTATAAACAATATTCAGAATCAATCGAATTATTTGTTTATGTATTTATCATGTAATTACATAATATTAATTGTTACTTGTGTTGATTGAATGTGATCTATTTTATGAAAAAATATATATATACTAACCTATATAAGGCATCGAGAACTTGATCAATTGAATTAAGGTATTATTGTGTTTCGACACTTATTTGGTTCTTGAGTGGTGCTACCTTCGATTGTAATTGATTCATCAATAAATGGGTTCTTTATATTCTTAAAATTTCGTTAATCAATAGATTAATTTCCGTTGCGATTTGTTTAGTATTCTCTTCTTGTTCCAACAAACCACCTAGTTTTTGATATTTGCAACAATGAATAATATATGAAAGTTATTCACATATTAAACAAAATGTTAACGCGGAATTCAATTCCGGTTCATGACTGTCGGGAATTGAGGGTGTTACCTACTTATCCACCGTTAAGTATTCTCTTCTTGTGATTGAGAGAACGACAAATTGATTCCATACAGGGTTGATGGTTATACAATTAATAGGAACATTTGTATATAGCGCTTAGATATAAATTAATTATTGAATTAGGTTTATGAATGATAAATTATTCCATTTTTGCTTCTCGTGAGATTATACAATTAATTGAAAATCCCATGTTTCCAAGATCAGAAAAAAAAATTATTGGATTAGGTTCATAGATTATCAAGTGTTCAGTTTATAGATGTGATTAAATGATAGATCACTTTCATTTCTTGATTGGTAATTAGTGTAATATTTTATATTCTGTTCATTATTGGGGTTAATTATTCATTTAATATTTTATCGAATAGCAGTTTGTTTCTTTAGATATAATCTCTCAGATATAATCAATTGTTAAATGTATTCTTTGCGATCACATTGCGATTCAATCATTTGATTTATAAGATTCCTTTAATAGATTGGTGATTGAATCTGTATCCAGTGTACGTTTGATAAATTTAAAGATTGATTTCATATACAGCGAGTGAGGTTGATCAATTCATATATTGATTCCATATCCAGTGAGCGTTTGATCAATTCATAGATTGATTCCATATCCAGTTATCGTTTGATCAAACCATAGATTGATTCCATATCCAGTGAGCGTTTGATCAATTAATAGATTGATTCCATATCCAGTGAGCGTTTGATCAATTCATAGATTGATTCCATATCCAGTGAGCGTTTGATCAAACCATAGATTGATTCCATATCCAGTGAGCGTTTGATCAAACCATAGATTGATTCCATATCCAGTGAGCGTTTGATCAAACCATAGATTGATTCCATATCCAGTGAGCGTTTGATCAATTCATAGATACACAGTTTATTAACATTAGACTTTCGAAACACCACAAATCCACGCGCTTTAAATACTGTTCTTAAGTTCATATATAAAGAGGACCATACTTTTCAGCCACCCTGTAAGGCCTGTATAAGAAAATAGCTGCCAAATTTGAGCGTTGTGAATATCATGTGCAAGTTGCACGAGCCTCGAGGTCACTGTTGAGAACGAGATTAAGAATCACTTAAAGTGTGTTAAAATAATAATTTGTTCTGGAGTTAGCAATCATTTACAATAATAAAGCACAAAGAACGTCGTCAAAATGTGATTTCCAAATGACTTGAAAATCCACAACGTCCAACCGCATTGATTCAAAAGACTTAAAGATATCTCGTAGATCAGTTTCTTTGATTCTAAAAATCTATTTTGAGATTTCTTCTTGAAAATTAAAAATAATTTATAATTTTTGATATGAAAAAATGATAGAAAAAAAAAAGTTCAGGTCTTGATATTAAAAATAAAAATGACATATCCTGACCAGGAGCACATGTGCTTTACAGAAGGCAGAGCGCCATCTGGTGGAACAGAAATCAACTAAACATTGATTTAGCTTGTTCCCTGATATTTGGCCAACCCAATTTCATGATAAATACCCATTTCTTGGTTTTTCAAGAAGCCTCTGGGACCAAAAATATTTGTGGTCGCAGTGGTACAGCCTACTCCCGAGCGCCAAAAGCGCGAAACGCGTTCATGGATGGCTTTTCTTGATTTATCAAGAAATTGGGTTGGCCAAATATCAGGGAACAGGCTAAATCAATGTTTAGTTGATTTCTGTTCCACCAGATGGCGCTCTGCCTTCTGTAAAGCACATGTGCTCCTAGTCAGGATATGCCATTTTTATTTTTAATTTTTGATATATATTTTTAATTTTTTTATTATTATTGATGTCTGTGGACACACAAAGTTGAAAATATAGATTTTAAGTTTTGAATTATATCTTTAGCATCACATAATATTATTTTAAATTTTATATATCTATAATTAAAAATATATATATTTGATACTTTTTTTCTAATTTATTTTTGTAAGGTTACCAGGCTTTCTTTCCAACAATGACAGTTATTTTATTGCTTAGTTTAACTTTTGGAAGAGCTCTGGCATTTTGTGGAATGACTTAAATAGAATTAAATTAAGTATTGATCTTAGCTTGAAACGGAATAATGGAAGCAATTATAAACCTAATATATATTATCAAAAAATGAATTTATCTAATGCGCACTGGATATGGAAGCAATTATCTATCAAACGCGTACTCGACATGGAATCAATTTATGAACTGATCCAACGAGCCTAGATATGATATCAATCTATGCTTTAACAAACATGAACTGAATATGGAATCCATCTATGAATTGATCAAACGCTCACTGGATATGGAATCCATCTATGAATTGATCAAACGCTCACTGGATATGGAATCCATCTATGAATTGATCAAACGCTCACTGGATATGGAATCCATCTATGAATTGATCAAACGCGCTCACTAGATATGGAATCGATCTATGAATTAATCAAACGCTCACTGGATATGGAATCGATCTATGAATTGATCAAACGCTCACTGGATATGGAATCGATCTATGGTTTGATCAAACGCTCACTGGATAAGGAATCCATCTATGGTTTGATCAAACGGTCACTGGATATGGTACCGATCTATGAATTAATCAAACGCTCACTGGATATGGAATCGATCTATGAATTAATCAAACGCTCACTGGATATGGAATCGATCTATGAATTAATCAAACGCTCACTGGATATGGAATCGATCTATGAATTGATCAAACGCTCACTGGATATGGAATCAATCTATGGTTTGATCAAACGGTCACTGGATATGGAATCGATCTATGAATTAATCAAACGCTCACTGGATATGGAATCGATCTATGAATTAATCAAACGCTCACTGGATATGGAATCTATCTATGAATTGATCAAGCGCTCACTGGATATGGAATCAATCTATGGTTTGATCAAACGCTCACTGGATATGGAATCGATCTATGAATTAATCAAACGCTCACTGGATATGGAATCAATCTATGGTTTGATCAAACGCTCACTGGATATGGAATCGATCTATGGTTTGATCAAACGCTCACTGGATATGGAATCGATCTATGAATTAATCAAACGCTCACTGGATATGGAATCGATCTATGAATTGATCAAACGCTCACTGGATATGGAATCAATCTATGAATTGATCAAACGCTCACTGGATATGGAATCAATCTATGGTTTGATCAAACGCTCACTGGATATGGAATCGATCTATGAATTAATCAAACGCTCAATGGATATGGAATCAATCTATGGTTTGATCAAACGCTCACTGGATATGGAATCGATCTATGAATTAATCAAACGCTCACTGGATATGGAATCGATCTATGGTTTGATCAAACGCTCACTGGATATGGAATCGATCTATGGTTTGATCAAACGCTCACTGGATATGGAATCGATCTATGAATTAATCAAACGCTCACTGAATATGGAATCGATCTATGAATTAATCTAACGCTCACTGGATATGGAATCTCTCTATGAATTGATCAAACGCTCACTGGATATGGAATCAATCTATGAATTAATCAAAGGCTCACTGGATATGGAATCAATCTATGGTTTGATCAAACGCTCACTGGATATGGAATCGATCTATGGTTTGATCAAACGCTCACTGGATATGGAATCGATCTATGGTTTGATCAAACGCTCACTGGATATGGAATCGATCTATGAATTAATCAAACGCTCACTGGATATGGAATCGATCTATGAATTAATCAAACGCTCACTGGATATGGAATCGATCTATGGTTTGATCAAACGCTCACTGGATATGGAATCGATCTATGAATTAATCAAACGCTCACTGGATATGGAATCGATCTATGGTTTGATCAAACGCTCACTGGATATGGAATCGATCTATGGTTTGATCAAACGCTCACTGGATATGGAATCGATCTATGAATTAATCAAACGCTCACTGGATATGGAATCGATCTATGAATTAATCAAACGCTCACTGGATATGGAATCGATCTATGAATTAATCAAACGCTCACTGGATATGGAATCGATCTATGAATTAATCAAACGCTCACTGGATATGGAATCGATCTATGAATTGATCAAACGCTCACTGGATATGGAATCGATCTATGAATTAATCAAACGCTCACTGGATATGGAATCGATCTATGAATTAATCAAACGCTCACTGGATATGGAATCGATCTATGAATTAATCAAACGCTCACTGGATATGGAATCAATCTATGGTTTGATCAAACGCTCACTGAATATGGAATCGATCTATGAATTAATCAAACGCTCACTGGATATGGAATCAATCTATGGTTTGATCAAACGCTCACTGGATATGGAATCGATCTATGAATTAATCAAACGCTCACTGGATATGGAATCGATCTATGAATTAATCAAACGCTCACTGGATATGGAATCGATCTATGGTTTGATCAAACGCTCACTGGATATGGAATCGATCTATGAATTAAACAAACGCTCACTGGATATGGAATCGATCTATGAATTAATCAAACGCTCACTGGATATGGAATCGATCTATGAATTAATCAAACGCTCACTGGATATGGAATCGATCTATGAATTAATCAAACGCTCACTGGATATGGAATCGATCTATGGTTTGATCAAACGCTCACTGGATATGGAATCAATCTATGAATTGATCAAACGCTCACTGGATATGGAATCAATCTATGGTTTGATCAAACGCTCACTGGATATGGAATCGATCTATGAATTAATCAAACGCTCACTGGATATGGAATCAATCTATGGTTTGATCAAACGCTCACTGGATATGGAATCAATCTATGAATTAATCAAACGCTCACTGGATATGGAATCGATCTATGGTTTGATCAAACGCTCACTGGATATGGAATCGATCTATGGTTTGATCAAACGCTCACTGGATATGGAATCGATCTATGAATTAATCAAACGCTCACTGGATATGGAATCGATCTATGAATTAATCAAACGCTCACTGGATATGGAATCGATCTATGAATTGATCAAACGCTCACTGGATATGGAATCGATCTATGAATTAATCAAACGCTCACTGGATATGGAATCGATCTATGAATTAATCAAACGCTCACTGGATATGGAATCGATCTATGAATTGATCAAACGCTCACTGGATATGGAATCGATCTATGAATTGATCAAACGCTCACTGGATATGGAATCAATCTATGGTTTGATCAAACGCTCACTGGATATGGAATCGATCTATGAATTAATCAAACGCTCACTGGATATGGAATCGATCTATGAATTAATCAAACGCTCACTGGATATGGAATCGATCTATGAATTGAACAAACGCTCACTGGATATGGAATCAATCTATGGTTTGATCAAACGCTCACTGGATATGGAATCGATCTATGAATTGAACAAACGCTCACTGGATATGGAATCAATCTATGGTTTGATCAAACGCTCACTGGATATGGAATCGATCTATGGTTTGATCAAACGCTCACTGGATATGGAATCGATCTATGGTTTGATCAAACGCTCACTGGATATGGAATCGATCTATGAATTAATCAAACGCTCACTGGATATGGAATCGATCTATGAATTAATCAAACGCTCACTGGATATGGAATCGATCTATGAATTGATCAAACGCTCACTGGATATGGAATCAATCTATGAATTGATCAAACGCTCACTGGATATGGAATCAATCTATGGTTTGATCAAACGCTCACTGGATATGGAATCGATCTATGAATTAATCAAACGCTCACTGGATATGGAATCGATCTATGAATTAATCAAACGCTCACTGGATATGGAATCGATCTATGAATTAATCAAACGCTCACTGGATATGGAATCGATCTATGAATTAATCAAACGCTCACTGGATATGGAATCAATCTATGGTTTGATCAAACGCTCACTGGATATGGAATCAATCTATGAATTAATCAAACGCTCACTGGATATGGAATCGATCTATGGTTTGATCAAACGCTCACTGGATATGGAATCGATCTATGGTTTGATCAAACGCTCACTGGATATGGAATCGATCTATGGTTTGATCAAACGCTCACTGGATATGGAATCGATCTATGAATTAATCAAACGCTCACTGGATATGGAATCGATCTATGAATTGATCAAACGCTCACTGGATATGGAATCGATCTATGAATTAATCAAACGCTCACTGGATATGGAATCGATCTATGAATTAATCAAACGCTCACTGGATATGGAATCGATCTATGAATTGATCAAACGCTCACTGGATATGGAATCGATCTATGAATTGATCAAACGCTCACTGGATATGGAATCAATCTATGAATTGATCAAACGCTCACTGGATATGGAATCAATCTATGGTTTGATCAAACGCTCACTGGATATGGAATCGATCTATGAATTAATCAAACGCTCACTGGATATGGAATCGATCTATGAATTAATCAAACGCTCACTGGATATGGAATCGATCTATGAATTGAACAAACGCTCACTGGATATGGAATCAATCTATGGTTTGATCAAACGCTCACTGGATATGGAATCGATCTATGGTTTGATCAAACGCTCACTGGATATGGAATCGATCTATGGTTTGATCAAACGCTCACTGGATATGGAATCGATCTATGAATTAATCAAACGCTCACTGGATATGGAATCGATCTATGAATTAATCAAACGCTCACTGGATATGGAATCGATCTATGAATTGATCAAACGCTCACTGGATATGGAATCAATCTATGAATTGATCAAACGCTCACATGGATATGGAATCAATCTATGGTTTGATCAAACGCTCACTGGATATGGAATCGATCTATGAATTAATCAAACGCTCACTGGATATGGAATCGATCTATGAATTAATCAAACGCTCACTGGATATGGAATCGATCTATGAATTGAACAAACGCTCACTGGATATGGAATCGATCTATGGTTTGAACAAACGCTCACTGGATATGGAATCGATCTATGGTTTGATCAAACGCTCACTGGATATGGAATCGATCTATGAATTAATCAAACGCTCACTGGATATGGAATCGATCTATGAATTAATCAAACGCTCACTGGATATGGAATCGATCTATGAATTAATCAAACGCTCACTGGATATGGAATCGATCTATGAATTAATCAAACGCTAACTGGATATGGAATCGATCTATGAATTAATCAAACGCTCACTGAATATGGAATCGATCTATGAATTGATCAAACGCTCACTGGATATGGAATCGATCTATGAATTGATCAAACGCTCACTGGATATGGAATCGATCTATGAATTAATCAAACGCTCACTGGATATGGAATCGATCTATGAATTAATCAAACGCTCACTGGATATGGAATCGATCTATGAATTAATCAAACGCTCACTGGATATGGAATCGATCTATGAATTAATCAAACGCTCACTGAATATGGAATCGATCTATGAATTAATCAAACGCTCACTGGATATGGAATCAATCTATGGTTTGATCAAACGCTCACTGGATATGGAATCGATCTATGAATTAATCAAACGCTCACTGGATATGGAATCGATCTATGAATTAATCAAACGCTCACTGGATATGGAATCGATCTATGAATTGATCAAACGCTCACTGGATATGGAATCAATCTATGAATTGATCAAACGCTCACTTGATATGGAATCAATCTATGAATTGATCAAACGCTCACTGGATATGGTATCGATCTATGAATTGATCAAACGCTCACTGGATATGGAATCGATCTATGAATTAATCAAACGCTCACTGGATATGGTATCGATCTATGAATTGATCAAACGCTCACTGGATATGGAATCGATCTATGAATTAATCAAACGCTCACTGGATATGGAATCGATCTATGAATTGATCAAACGCTCACTGGATATGGAATCAATCTATGAATTGATCAAACGCACACTGGATATGGAATCAATCTATGGTTTGATCAAACGCTCACTGGATATGGAATCGATCTATGGTTTGATCAAACGCTCACTGGATATGGAATCGATCTATGAATTAATCAAACGCTCACTGGATATGGTATCGATCTATGAATTGATCAAACGCTCACTGGATATGGAATCGATCTATGAATTAATCAAACGCTCACTGGATATGGAATCGATCTATGAATTGATCAAACGCTCACTGGATATGGAATCAATCTATGAATTGATCAAACGCACACTGGATATGGAATCAATCTATGGTTTGATCAAACGCTCACTGGATATGGAATCAATCTATGGTTTGATCAAACGCTCACTGGATATGGAATCAATCTATGGTTTGATCAAACGCTCACTGGATATGGAATCAATCTATTAATTGATCAAACGCTCACTGGATATGGAATCAATCTATGGTTTGATCAAACGATAACTGGATATGGAATCAATCTATGAATTGATCAAACGCTCACTGGATATGGAATCAATATATGAATTGATCAACCTCACTCGCTGTATATGAAATCAATCTTTAAATTTATCAAACGTACACTGGATACAGATTCAATCACCAATCTATTAAAGGAATCTTATAAATCAAATGATTGAATCGCAATGTGATCGCAAAGAATACATTTAACAATTGATTATATCTGAGAGATTATATCTAAAGAAACAAACTGCTATTCGATAAAATATTAAATGAATAATTAACCCCAATAATGAACAGAATATAAAATATTACACTAATTACCAATCAAGAAATGAAAGTGATCTATCATTCAATCACATCTATAAACTGAACACTTGATAATCTATGAACCTAATCCAATATTTTTTTTTTCTGATCTTGGAAACATGGGATTTTCAATTAATTGTATAATCTCACGAGAAGCAAAAATGGAATAATTTATCATTCATAAACCTAATTCAATAATTAATTTATATCTAAGCGCTATATACAAATGTTCCTATTAATTGTATAACCATCAACCCTGTATGAAATCAATTTTTCGTTCTCTCAATCACAAGAAGAGAATACTTAACGGTGGACAAGTAGGTAACACCCTCAATTCCCGACAGTCATGAACCGGGATTGAATTCCGCGTTAACATTTTGTTTAATATGTGAATAACCTTCACATATTATTCATTGTTGCAAATTTCATAAACTAGGTTGCTCTTTTTGAGTGATACCTAATAAAGTGGTTTTGGAACAAGAAGAAGAGAATATTTAACAAATCGCAACGGAAATTAATATGTTGATTAAAAAATGTTTAAGAATATAAAGAACCCATTTATTGATGAATCAATTACAATCGAAGGTAGCACCACTCAAGAACCAAATAAGTGTCGAAACACAATAATACCTTAATTCAATTGATCAAGTTCTCGATGCCTTATATAGGTAAGTATATATATATTTTTTCATAAAATAGATCACATTCAATCAACACAAGTAACAATTAATATTATGTAATTACATGATAAATACATAAACAAATAATTCGATTGATTCTGAATATTGATTATAAAGATCTAATTATCTATTGTAGTAATTTCTAAAAACTTATGGTGGTAGGTAATAAGGTAGAACGTATTGCGAGATTTATTCATTACTTTAAATTTTACACAAATAAATTTACTGGCAATGCGTTTCTTTTAAATATCATCAAATATTATCTCTACAGACCTTACTGCAATTATATGAGTTATTGAATGAGAGGGCTTGGCTCATCAGTAGTGAACCCTCTCAGCGGTTTCGCCAAATTAAAACCACTGAGAGGGTTCACTACTGATGAGCCAAGCCCTCTCATTCAATAACTCATATCATTGCAGTAAGGTCTGTAGAGATAATATTTGATGATATTTAAAAGAAACGCATTGCCAGTAAATTTATTTGTGTAAAATTTAAACGATAGATGGCAATAAAATTTAATTTATTCATTACTGTTGCGATCATAAAATTTTTTGAATGCAATTGAATAAAAATATTTCAATATTTTATAATTTTGGAAATGTTTAATGTTCAAAATGCAATGTTTTCATTATTTATTCAATTTAAATAAACATCTACACATTAACTTGAAAAGTTTATTAAGACCCTTGAATGCTATATGTTATAACTTGAGGTGTACTCCTTTGCTATGTAGATAACATTTACCTCCATTCCCTACCAGGAAGTTGCTAAGATTGTACATATAAACAGACCACCTGCTGTGAGGCCAGTCCGTTATCGGCAGTCCTCTATCTCCTGGAATGGAAACTTTTCCAATTTTTGCTCTAATGAAAAACCGTAGTACATTATGAAATCGAAGCCGCCCCTGTACTGGTGAGGGCCAAAACCCTAAACCATGGTTTACAGGTTGGCTTTCTGTCTGAATTTGTCAAAACTGGTGTCGTGGCTTATTCTTTATCATCACTAGGGATCGGTGGAAGGCTGGTTAAACCGTTTGGTTTTCGACCACTACGACCCGGGTTCGATTCCCGCATTAGACACTTTTTTATGTTAAAAAAAAATGCTCCAATGGCCCCCGATTCTTGCAAAAGTCCAACCCCACCAGCGGGTGCAAGTAACCAAACGGGGCTCTGGCACATTTGTAAGTGCAAAGTCGAACTGCTTTTCACATGTGTAGACATGTGGTGCGCTTACAGTAAAAGCAGTCACTAACTACCCACCATGATTATCATGGCCTGTACCACGTGTACTAGGGATAAGCAAAAAAAAAAAACTAGTAAAGTTTTTAGAAATTTCATATTTCATGGAATGGGGGGTAGGGGTGCAGCTTTCGTTGATCTTGGCACCATGGCACACTTTGGTGAAAGTCTGACTTTGCCTGTAGTTTGAGGCCATTCCTAACATGGAAACCTTTGCTGCTGACTCTAACATGAGTACAGACACAGCTCCTCCGTATCCCTGGAGTGGGACCCTTGTGAGTGCATCTTTCTGGTACGTAATTAAAGGGAGAGGTACCTCTCTTGATACATTGACTTTAATTTTTAAATATCAATATTGTCATGTGGAAAATTAGGGAAAACCAACTTCGGGAGGAGACAACAATTTATTTGAGGCAAGAACAAACTATGAGTGATAAGCAAAAGAGGGAAGTGTACAGAGTATAGCATGGAATGCAATGGAAAATAAGGTTGAAAAAATATTGAGAGAAATTTCGGTACACAGACCCACATTTGCACAAGTTACAAAACAAGAAAATGTACAACAATTAATTGTCAAACATCAACAAACTCAAAACTTGGAATTTACGCTAATTGCAACTCCAGCCAACAATGATCTATATCAGATGTTTCTCAAGCTATTTCTAGAACCATAAAGAAAATAAGGGAAGACGGCGGGAATATTAAAATTAATAAAATTTTCAATACACGGAACGCAGTAGTGATAAAATCGCCATCGCGGGTAGAATTGAATGCTCTTCAGGAGGAATTGGGAAAATCGGATGAGTTAAAGGCAATAAGTAAGATTTATATTCCTGGGAAAAGAGATCCAACGGTTGTGGTCAAAAATGTTTCTAAAATAACGGACACAACAACATTTGTTAAGACAATCTGCAACATGAATCCAGAATTAAGGGGAATGGAGGACGAAATAAGGATGCTGTTTGTAATGAAATCAAATACTGCAACACAAAACATAGTTTTAAGACTTTCACCAAAGGCATATCAAATAATTAAGAAAAATAACAATACTCTATACACTGATTTAGAACGTTGCCATATTCAAGATAAGGTCTTAGTAAAACAATGTCAAAAATGCTATCAATACAATCCAAACCATAAGCTAAAAGACTGCACAAATGATAAAATCTGTAATATCTGTGGGGTCCATGGAACCCATTCCTGCTCGAATGTACTGAGTTGTCACAACTGTTCTAAACACCCAATTTACAGAAATAAACCAACAAATCACAGGGTTAATGGGACGGACTGTCCACTGTACAAAACACAAGTAGATAGAATTATAGATAGAACCCAATATTTTTATGATTTGGAGGTAGAATAGAACAGTAATAATCTCATATAAATTTTCATAAGCGTTTTGCATAAATGTCCATTATGAAAGAAGCAAAAAGTTTAACAATAGGAAAATTTAATTGTATACAACAGAATTTAAGGAAAAGTATAATTGCAACTACCGAACTCAGAAGCTCAATTAGAGACAATCCTCCAGATATTCTCCTTCTTCAAGAGCCATATGTTTTAAATAGAAAGGTCGTGTTCGATATGGACTCGCACATAGTACATTGTTCCTCAACAGAAAACACTTATACTGCAACGGTTATATTTAATAAAAATATAAAATATAGGAAGTTGGAGGGTTTCACAAATCAGTTTTGTACATCAATCTCTATAAATACACCTAAATCTAGGACGATAATAGCAAACTTTTATATTCCTCCAAACAAATGCGAGGACGAACATTTGAACTTTTTAAAGAATTTGATAACTACCTTCGAGAGTACTCCCCTAGTCCTCTGTGGGGATTTCAATTCCCGTCACCCGGTCTGGTTTGATAGAATTACAAACTCTAACGGATATAAAATGCAACCTATTATTAATGAATATAATCTATTTATTCACAATAACAAAACTCCTACCTGTCGTAATAAAAGCATAATAGATCTCACTATTTCAAATAGACATTCATTGAAACTGGTGAACAATTGGCAAACTTTTGAATTAACCAATATTTCCGACCATGTGACAGTTTCATTTGATATCAATGTTAACTTAGATATTACAAACAATCAACAAAAATCTACATGGAAATTTAGCGAAAAGAAAGCAGATTGGTCACTGTTTTCAAATACTATTTCTAAACAGGAAGTAAGAAGATTGGAAAACGATATAAAAAAGGTCGAAAAAGAAACTGATATTGACATGGTAGTTGATAGGCTAACGGATATAATTCTGGAAGCTGCATATCAATCACTGGAGGTGAAATCTTCCAACTTCACTTTCGATACCGGGATCAAGTGGTGGAACAAAGAATTAGAACAAAAGAAAAAGTATTTTCATTATGTGAGAAATCTATACTTTCATCATAAAGCAATTAGTGTTAATGAATATAAGTCTGTCAGAAATAAATATAAAAATAGTATAAGAAAAGCTAAGAGGAATAGTTGGCGAGATTTTATAGAAGAAAATGGATCTAATAATCCGTTTGGAAACGCCTATAGAACCTTAAAAAAACTGAGTTCCTCTAATCAACAAAAGGGATTACCAATAATTGAACAGGCACCAGTAGATTCTAAAGAATCTCTAATAAAAGATCTGATTGATGAACTAATTCCTGATGATACAACTATATCGGATACCGCTCACCATATATCAATAAGGAACTATACACCGAATTTTACAAACTCCAACTCATGCAATATTCATAAGAAAGAAATAGAAGAGCTAATCGACAAAATTAATGTAAATAAAGCTCCTGGTCCAGACAATATTAGTAATAATATGATAAAGAATGCTTTTCAACTAATACTTCCGATTTTACACTCATTATTTAATAAATGTATTCAAATAGGATACTTCCCAAAAAAATGGAAAACAGCAGCACTCAAAATAATATCCAAACCCGGTAAAACCAATTATGAATCAGCTAAAAGCTACCGTCCGATATCTTTATTATCCAATTTTTCAAAGATTCTAGAAAAAATTCTCAAAAATAAAATATATGAATTTTATATTCAAAACAATCTGTTAAGCTCGAGGCAGCACGGATTTATCAAGTCAAAGTCAACTATCACTGCTTTGAATACTGTAATCGATGTATTAATGGAGCATAAGCAAAAAGAACTGTCGGCACTAATTACAATAGATATCTCGGGGGCTTTTGATAATGCCTGGTGGCCAGCGATCATCAAAAGAATAGATTCAGACAATTTACCGGAAAAACTGATCAAAATTCTACAATCATATTTAAATTCCAGGATCATTTCATTCAGTTACGACAATCTAACAACTTCAAAGCCAATTACTAAGGGGTGTCCTCAGGGCGGTCCGCTTTCTCCACTTCTGTGGACAATTTTGTTGAACGATTTGCTGTTGAATTTTCAGGGCCCAATAGTGAGTTGATTTGTTATGCGGATGATATTTCGATCATATGCTGGAATAAAGATCTAACATCACTAAAAACAGTTATAGAGGAAGCAATAAATACTATCGAATTGTGGTGTATTAAGAACAAGTTAGAAATCTGTTCCGAAAAAACAAACATTTTATATTTGCATAATAAAGAGAAGATCCCAGTTAAATTTAAGAGTGGATTAATTTCACCAGTACAAAAAATAAAAATTTTGGGAATAACAATTGCGAATCATAGAAGAAAAAACAAATTAAATTTTGCTTTTCATATAGAGGAAATAGTGAGCAGAACTCTAAGAATAAAAAATTTTCTATTCTCTCTGTGCAGCAAATCATGGGGTTTGAGCTCCCATAAAAGAATTACATTGTATAAATCTTTATTCAGATCAACTTTAACATATGGATCAGAAATCTGGTTCAAATTTTTAAACAAAAAATCGATACAAAAATTAAACTCAATGCAATATCAGATACTAATATGGAGCATTCAAGCATACAAGACAACTTCGTACAACTGTGTTCACAGTTTGGCTAGGGTTCCATTGATTGCAGATTACATTGAAGCAAAAATATGAAATATGACTTAAATAACTTATCGTTCGAGGACAAGCAAAAATACAACATCGATATTCCCTTTATAATTAAATCCTATATAGACGAAAGAATGTTGCTCTTACTGAATAATACAAACGAGACATTTACAAGTTTTTTCAACCGGGGTATTCCAAGTTATTTTCGCCCTAATTTCCACAACACACAATTTGTAACCAACCATGGTAATTTCGGAAGTTTTCTGGAAAGAATCCATGTATCGGAGGATCCGAGCTGTTTTTGTGGATGCCGCATTCAAGATTCTACTCACCTTTTACTTAAGTGCCCAGCATTTCAAGACTACAGACTCAATAACGGTATTCTCTGTACCGACCCAAGAGAACTGATATCCAGCAGGGATTCATACATTGTATTCAATAGTTTTTGTAAATATATATCAAAGTTTTTAAATAATCTCATGTGTTAGGTATAATTAACTATGTGCTGTATATATGATTTTTTCCCCCTTTTTTCTTTATTTTGAGATGTATTTAAATTAAATTACCTATGTATATAGTATGCTTGTTTGAAATCAATTTCAGGAATATGGTAAATGCCTTGAGCATATGTTAATAGATTCTCCCTCTCCCTCTCTCTTGTGTTGCTTTCTTTTGGGCGCCAGTGTCCTTGGCGGGACATCGCGCTTTGTATTTACAGTTGAATAAAGTTGAATAGCAAAATATAAACATAAAAAAATAATACTCTGCTAATAAAATAATAAATACTTTGTTACATAGCTCCTTCTCTGTGGGAGCTGTGACCCACAGCTGGCAATTATTGTAGTTACTGACATGAATCTGACGTGCTTCTGCCAAGGATTCCATCGAAGTCTTGGAACTTTGTCCCTAGTACATTTGCGTCCTTTTTCTTGCGGCGTGAAGGGCGGCTTTGTCGTTGTATCGTCTATAGGGACATCGTCATCTTGGAGGGAAGTCTTGGCTTTGACACGTCGTTAGAATCCTGGAGCCAGTCTCTGAAAATGTAGATCACAGCACCCATGGCCTCAAGGTCTTCTCGGCAATCTTCAGTTTGTCTTCCCTAATCTACCCTTCATCTCCACCAAAATGCCACGTGGAAAATTAGGGAAGACCAACCTCGGGATGAGACAACAATTTATTTAAGGCAAGAACAAACTATGAGTGATAAACAAAAGATAAGCAAAAGAGGGAAGTGTACACAGTATAGCAAAATATAAACATAAAAAATAATACTCTTCTAATAAAATAATAAATACTTTTTTTACAATATTATATATAGATTTTGTGTGTATAAGTCATTAAAATTTATTGTGTTATTGTTTTAAAATACGCTCTGATCTCTAAACTCTGGGTAAGTATACATATTTTACTCAAACAAATGTGTCGTAATTCGATTACTTAAAAAAATATTACCCAATTTAAAATATTCCAAATAATTGAATTATCATCTCGAGTAAGCAAGTAAGGAAAATTCCGAAATAATAAAATTGATACCACTTTAATAAATATGAGAGTCTAAGGTGGGAAATGAATTTATATACGGAAATATCATTATTTACGGGGTTGCAAACCAGAATGGATGATTTTTGAGCCCCGATGGACACATAAAGCTAAAATAAGTTGCCCAGAAGGTGGAATCTAACCACTCCGCTTTTAAACGGCTACAAGTTTGAAGCCTGTGCACCCCGGACCTCCGAAGTTATCTGGGATGAAATTTGAATATAAATACAAGGGTCACTCCAAAGCTTTTTGCAATCAATATTAAATAATTTAAATATTAAAAAATAAAAATATACCATTGAAATATACATTCATTTTTACCTAACATAAACATTTTCATAAAATAGTAACAACAATTACTCATAGAGGGCGCTACTTTGTTTACGGCGGCAGCGGTAATTTCTAAACATTGCATCAGACACAATGGAGTTGATTAGAGAAAGTTTACGCGCCATGATCGTTTATGATTACAAAAGTAATTTAACTTGTAAAGAATCCCATGAAATATTGATGAAAGCTTTAGGAGATAAAGCTCCTTCTATTAGAACAGTTTTTAATTGGTTTAATGAATTTAAATTTGGAAAAACCAACCTTGAAGATTAACCTCGTTCAGGTCGACCACCAACAGCAGTGACCCAGGAAAAATTTGAGCTGGAAAGATTTTTACTTAGAGAAGATCGAAGAATTACGTATCAGCAGTTAGAGAAAAGTGTGGGCATTGGATCGGCAGCAATCAACACCATCATTAATGATCATTTAAAATACAGAAAACTTGTTAGTAGATGAGTACCTCACAGCTTGACTGAAGACCAAAAACTTGGTCGCGTTAAATGGTGTAATTTCATGTTGAAAAATTTTGATGAAGGCAAATCAAAGCCTGTTTTTTAATATTATTACAGGTGACGAAACTTAGATTTACAATTTTGATCCTGAAGCAAAACGGCAATCTACTCTTTGGTGCTCTTCAAAACATCTTCTCCTAAGAAAGTTCGCAGAGCCCGAAGTGTTGGAAAAAATGGTCGCTTGTTTTTTTTTTTTAGAAAAAGTGGTTTCATTGATACTGTGAAGTTAGAATATCGAAAGACGGTTAATAGTGACTGGTATACAATAAAATGTCTTCTAGCAATATTTGAAAAAATCAAGCAAAGCAGACCAAGAGCTCAACTTGGAGGAGTCCTTCTTCACCATGACAATGCAAGACCGCACACCTCAGCCCAAACATTAGACTTTTTAGCCAACTCTGGTGTCCAATTAGTCACTCATCCACCATATTCACCAGACCTAGCACCTTGTGACTTTTTCATTTCCAAAAGTTAAGTGATTGTTGAAAGGGATAAAATTTGACACTAATGATGAAGCACTGTAAGCCTTTATCAATGCCGTAAATTCCATCCCCGAAGATGACTGGTGTAAGTGCTTCGATAATTGGTTTTCACGGATGAAATCTTGCATAGGTGCTAAGGGTGAATACTTTGAGAAATTCTGAAAAATTGAATGTTGCAGCTTTAATAAATTCGAAACTATTATAGACGTGTATGATTCTTTTATAATAGCTTTAATAAATATAAGTGATTGAAAAATATTTCGGAGTGACCTTTGTATATATACCATATACCATAATTAATATACCATACCGCTGTTATATTGCATTTTTCGATCTTCCTTTTATAGTGATACTGTTGTTAGACTCTTGGAATGGGTATTTTAGATGAACTATGGATATAAGCTTTGTTTAATTTCTAAAAGAATCTCACGCGTCTAAAATAGTTTGTAATTTTTATAATAGATGGCGCGCTAGTGCATCGTAATAACTAGAGTTTACTTTCACTTTTCTAAGTGTGGAATTGTGGGGGCCAAGAGACTTCCTTCCAGCCTGCTGGGATGACAGACCACAGCAAACATACAAGCTGGGCCATGAAATAGGAGATGACCACCGCGGCGCGGCAGATCAGCGGAAGCCAACAGAACCAGAATAGACATTCTAGGGTGTTGTCCTTTTGTCTTCCTCTAAAAATGTAGCTAATAAGTAATACCAATAAAACACTAACTTTGAAATACTTTCTGGGCCATCGCTGGACTAATAAATCGACACACCACAGAATCAAGTAACTACGGAGGGCGCCATCAGTTTCCCTTTCTTGCATCAGCTAAGCCGAGACGGAAGGACAAGCCAGGGCATGTTTCAACAGGATGGCTGATGAAATTTGGTGCGTCTCTTTTCATCAGATGATTACATTTACTCATGAAATGGGAAAGGAACAATAAACTGATTTGAAATCTTTCTTTATTGCAATGTATTATTGATATTAGTTGCCAAATTGGTTTATAAATACTCTCTCTAACCCTTGACTTGGGTGTGAGAAACCGGACTTTTTGTTTTTCATTTTATAATTACTCGTTTCAAAACATAAAAATTTAATTAGAATCTCCCAAAAGATAGAGGCTGCCTGGCCAGCATTCATATTTCTTGAAAATAAAGATACTTCGGCCAGTAAATCTTTTTATTACCTCGACGTTTCGTCATAAAGCTTTTGTCGAAACGTCGAGGTAATAAAAAGATTTACTGGCAAAAGCTTTTTGTCGAAACGTCGAGGTAATAAAAAGATTTACTGGCCGAAGTATCTTTATTTTCAAGAAATAGAATCTCCCAGTACCGTCCAGGCACATGTTATCTCTTCATTTAAAACCATTATCCTGAACAATAGAGCCATTTGTTTTTAATTCATCAGCGAGCGGCCGCACACACTAAAAATTTCCTTTTAAAGGACTTTGAAACCTAGAGTTGTTCCTCTAGAATTAAGACATTTTTCAAAAAGTAAATTTCATAAAAATAGAAATATCATACATTTAACTTGACACAAGCATTTAAAATACATATTTCCCAATATATAGAGAGAAATATTTTTATGAATAATAAAACAATGTAAGAGAGAGAGAGAGAGAGAAATATGTATAATCCAGGTTCCTGGTGCTTAGAATACCAACTATCTGGGAAAAAATGTGTAAAAATAAATCAATAGTTATTCAATTGTATATGAAAATTCAAAACTATTATAGACGCGTATGATTCTTTTAAAAATTGAACAATTTCTACTGTCCTTACTGCAATGGAAAAATTAATGGGAGGGCCTGGCTCATCAGTGATGAACCCTCCCAGCGGTTTCGCCAGTTTAAACTACCATATCGCTGTTATATTGCATTTTTCGGTTTTACTTTTATAATGATACTGATGCATTCCATTGCGGTAAGGGCAGTAGAAATTGTTTAGTTTTTAAAAGAATCCTACGCGTCTATAATAGTTTCTAATTTTCATAATAGATGGCGCGCTGATGCATCATAATACAATTGTATATGTATATATAAATTGAATATGTGTATATATGCAGATTAATTGTAAGGGAATATCGTGCCCTCTGTCACGGAGATCTGTCGCTGTCGGCGTCCTGAGTCTCTTCAGATCTGTCAAACTCACAGGTTTATAGGCCATCTTGATTCTTCGGATGTGATCTGAATCACAAATCCTGTCGACTGCGCCAAATGTCGCGGAGATATACCTCGAATAGATCTACCACAGAGATAAAACTTATACTTGCGGAAGAGCTACGTTTATTTCATCAAGCAAGCTGTGCGCTCTACTCTACAAGCCACACTACTCTATTCTACAAGCCACACTCTACCCTACTCTACACAATAAATGAAATCATTAAAGCACAAGTGTTTCTTTTATATATGAAACAAACTTCTACTGTTCTTACAGCGATGAGAAATATATTTTGGGAGAGCTTGGCTCATCAGCGATGAACCTTACCAGCGGTTTCTCCAATTTAATCTATCAGACCGCTTACATTTCCTGTGTATAGATGACGTGTTATAGCTTTATAATAATTTCTGCCTAACTGACTTTTTCCTTGTTATTTGCGGAAGAGCATTGCTCGATGCAAATATTTATATATAATTCTACTGTCATATAAGCTTATGTCCATAGTTTTCTTGAATACCATTTCTAAGATTCCACCCTTCAGTGTAGCATATATAAGCAGAATGATCCAATACAGTATTAGAGCTCTAAGAAGCGGTCTGGTAGATTAAATTGGCGTAACCGCTGGGAGGGTTCACCACTGATGAGAAAAGCCATCCCAATATATTTTATCACAGTAAGGAGAGTAGTTTTATATGTAAAATAAACACTCGTGATCCAATGATTCCATTTCTTGTATATAGACAGATTGCGATAAAATATTCCCGTAAATGTATTTGTTCATTGTAGTTTTGACACTGTCATTGTGTGATTGTGATGTCAATTCTAATAATCTCATTGAATTCCCCGTGTGAAGTCCAGAATATGTCTTATTTATTCGCTTTTCTTATTTGTTGACGTCATGGCTCGGGAAAATGAACGTATAATTGTCATCGAATTGCACAAGGTGGGAATGAAGAAAGCCGACATGGTTCGAACGACTGGTGTCAAGCAGAGGACCGATGCCGTGGAATATTACAAGGAGACAAGAGCTGCTGCATCGCAGCACTTTGGCACAGATGAATCCATGCTTCAGTATGGCTGACTGGATACCGGCGTATTTATCCAATTGAAGAATTTGCAGTCTGTGATGAACTCTTTCTAGGCTTTAAGGCAAAGACATTTGGCGGCCAATCTCGAGAGGATCCCCAGCTCCCTAATTAGTGAAATCAAACATTTAGGGCTGTAAAAGTGAGAAGTCATAGAGGCCCTCGACTTCACAAGCTGGCTTTGAAGCTGCTAGAATACCTGTCTGAAACCCAAACAGCACTCCAACAAGTATTCCCAATAAACTTCAGCCTGACTTCCATCAACATCCATGGGCTTATCGCTCGTGAGAGGAGTCTCGAGTTATTCCTCTTCCTGCACTGACATCGCGTGGACGTCGCCTTTGTACAGGAAACCAACGTCGCTGGGCGATGTTAAAGATCTCTGCCATGGCTACAGCGCCGTCGATGTTCCTCCTACAGTCATCAGGAAGGTTCGGCTCTCGCCTGCGTCCGGTGGCTAGGCCACATCGTCTCCATCGACGTCCACGGTCAGGAAATGAGCGTCATCAACACTATCTCTTTCGTATTTCTCGCGAGCGGCACCAGCAACTGCAGCACATTGCGGCCCAAGAGGACGCATGGGTTTTGGGCGATCTGAACATCATCGAAGAGTGCCTGAACGACACAATCTCCGGCTCGGTGGAGGTCCCCTAGGTGCTGTTGGGCCAAATAGGCCTTTTGATGCAGCCATGCTCTTCGACATCGCTGACATCCCAGCCAGAATGGCCATATTCAAGTGCCTGAGCTGACGCCTCTCGTTTGGACAGAATCCTCCTACCAATAAGATTCTCATATCGCGTATTCAATACAAGGTCATCCAATGCAGGCTCTCAGACAACCGAGCTGTGCCTCTCCAGTTGGATGCGGCTCCTTCACCCTGCGTAGCCGCTATGCTACAATCGGGACTCGTTGTCGAACATCTGCAACGACCATCAAAAGAACCTCTACAGAAATTGTGGATATGGCCGGCGAAGATCTCTGGAGCGGCTGGTCTTTCATCAAGGCTAAACTTCTGGCTGAGATCTCTTAACATCGCTCGTGTCGCCGGTGACAACCACATCTCGCATGCCAGGCGGTTCCTACAGGCCAAGCTCGAACCTGCGCCGTCAAAAGCAGACCACCCATCACTGCCCGACTTCGGTAATAGGCCACGATGAGGAAGGCTACATCATCGAGGGCAGGAAGATTGTTACTCAAGGTCTACTCCACAGTACTGCTTTCTTAGCAAGTTATGTGACCTCAATGCCGTCGCAGAATTCATCAGGGGACAACGACCCTCCTCATCCTTGAAGAAGACAACTCCTTGCTCCGCTCAGAAACCTTCGCGGCAGAGATCGCCACCGCCATCCGCTCTGAAAGGGCGCCAAGGCGAGACAACTTGCCTTACAAATTCGACATCACCTTCAAGGACTTCTTCTTTGATGCTCTCAAGCGTGTCTATAAGGCCTACCAACTCTTCAGGGCTCTGCTTCCATTGATGTGGTGCAACACCATCTGCCTGGTCCCTAAGTCCCACAATGGCCCTGGACTCTGCGGTTACAAGCCTATCTCACTCCCTACGGCGGACTACCAAGTCCTGGGTGATATCTTCCTCCAGCGTTTGCAGCCCCATCTTTCCATCCTGATACCGCACTGCCAGACCTACACCACATTCCCGGAAGTTCCCTTTTTTTTTTTTTTTTTTTTAACATTGCGCGTATATGCAAAGAGGTTGACGCGGCTGCTAAGAGTGACCAGCCACTGACCATTATTTCCATAGAACTCGAGTCAGCCCTCAAACACCCTAGATAGTGGCTTCTTTGGTGTTCCTGATGACCTCGCTGTCTCGGTCTTCATCAGGTGGTTTCTCCTCCTCTATGCTGAGGCGGATGCGACGGCCCGAGCCAAAGGCCTCCACACCAGGCTATTCAATCTTCTGAATGGTGTGGGAAATAACTGCACACGGTCAGCATTCAAATTTTGAGCCTCGCCGTTGGCCCTCTCTTATATCGCCTTGAGCAAGCGCTCGGTGCCGGGAATGCCATACTCATCCTGTCACATCGTCCTGCTCATCCACCGTGAGGAGCAGTTTGGTGTAGTGACTTCCATATTCGAGGAATTCCAGCGTGCCTCAGGCATAAAATAAAATTTTTCTAAGAACAAGGGTCTATGGTGCGGCCCCTGGCGTGCCCACAATGACGCTTTGCTGGGCATCTCCTGGTCGTTGGTTAATATGTAGGTGCTGGACTGTACTGTGATGCCTGGAATCCAAAGAACAACATCTCCTGGCTCTACTGGAGGCTTCCATAGCGAGGAGAACCCCCTATACCCACGGCCTCGCTCTCTCGTTGACTGGGATAGAGCCGCCAACTTCTTGGTGATCTCCACATGCCTACATGCCTATCGAGTACCACATTCACAAGATCGAGGCCTATCTGGCGCAGTTCATCTGCGCACCGCCTGGTTGCATACTGGAAAGAGTACGAAAGGATTTAGTCTCATCGACATTGAGACCTAGCTGCGGTAGTCATGCTTCAAGGGCATGCAGGCCACCCTGAGTGGGAGCCGCAAAGCCAACTCCTGGCTGGTTGAAAGTGGCATGTGGTCCCACCCCACTCCACCTGAGTTCTGGCTTCCGCTGCGTCTCTGGCTGATTAAGACCTGGGAGGTGGTGGCTGACATCCTCGCACTGGACCACCCCGCACTGACACTGCCATAGCTCTTGAACCTCTCCATCATCGGGGGCTGCCATCCTTCCCGGCCACCCGATCTTCTGGCTCCTGCAATGGATGAGTCAATCAGGAGAATACCTCCTGAAACTCTTGAACAGAGGCCTCACATATGACACAATTTTTTTAGTTGTTGCTATGTCAATGATGGTGAAATAAACCTGCAAGATCAGTAAGGATATCTGCTGTACTCCTCTTTAATTACCTTTGTGAATTCACGTGGAGAACAAAATAATAATAATAATAATAACATACTGGGTGCATCATCCAACAGCAGGGCCCATTATGAAAAGTACCTGGCAGGTGAAAAATGGAAGAATGTTGTTACACTGGACGAGGCATGGGTTTACCTCAATGATAGAAACCGTGCCATTTACTACGCTAACTCTCAAATAAACACCTTTCAGAACTGGGTCAAGCAATGCAAGGAAAGTTTCTCAAAGGGCTTCATGATCGTTGCAGGTTTCTGCTACAATGGGAAGCTTCCAATAAAGAAGGTGGACTCAAGATAAAATCGCAAATCTACCAAAGACTTATTACCAAAGACGCATTATTTGACAATGTAGTCCTGTTTTTGTATCCAAGTGACTCAAGATCCGTGTGGCTGCAACAGGATAAAGCCACGAGTCATACATCACATTCAACACGTCAATACCTGGACGAAAAGAGGGATGAAATCGGCACTTCGTACATGCCTTTAAAGCACAACTCTGCAAAATCTCCAGACTTTGGCCTCTATGGATTTTTTTTTTTGGCTTGCTGAACACTGCTCTTAGATCTAGAAAACCGAAGACGCAAGAGGGTCTCTGGAAAGTCTGAGAACGTAATCTTTTACAAAATAACTTATAATTTTAGGTATTTCGAATTTTGAAAAATAGTTTTTTGATGAAATATAAACCAATGCTTGATCTTTCGAATAAATATAACCATGTGAATCGCGCTCTTCTTTCGCGAGCTACAGCGTTGCAAAACCGTTATTTTAAAAATGGAACACCTTGTATAATCTTTGTAAATATCTAAAAAAAAATCTTATCAAGTCTCTTAATAAAAATTTAATTCAAATCAAAATGAATTCAAGTGGCCAATTGCTTCTTTATTTTGTAGCGTAGTAATGGATGACTAGACGGATCACAATGATAAACATTATTTATTATGTCAGCACAACTACAATTCAACTAACAAATTAATTACAGCTAGAGAGAGATATTTATAACCCAGGGTTCCTATACAGTTATAGAATATTGAACAATCAAGCTATGGAACATATTTAATGATATTATAAATACAGAGTTATATATTCGGCTTTGTATTTTAAATGATTGATTAAATAATAAAATAAGTTGTTTCTTCACCACAATATTATTCATTGAACAAGCCCACACAAGAGGAGGTATAGTCTTCTAAATGAAGGAAATGAATGTTTGCAGGAAATGTACTCCAAGGATCAATGTTAGATCATTCTATAATTCTCCATGATAGGTAAAAAGAGCTGCTGTCCTTGGTTGGCTATCCACCACATGAAGGTGACAGTCACACTTTGTCCCCAGGAGTCGACATTCTATCGTTGGTATCTGAACCAAAGGCCTAGAGTTATTCTGGAATGTGGGATGAACCGACAGGCAGAAACCTGTATTTTCAGGCTTAAAACTGGCAGCCATACAAGACCGCTCCTCTTCCAGGATGGTGTAAAGACCTTCCCACAATACACCATCTGCAGGACCAGAGAAGCCTCACCAGACCACCTTTTGGAATGTATGGGAGCCATAAGACAGGACCTATATTCCAACCCTACCAAGATTGTGAATTTGATCTAAGAATTTAGTCTCCATGACCTTATATATTTATACAATGGAAT
Source organism: Cordylochernes scorpioides (assembly GCA_030710605.1). NCBI lineage: Eukaryota > Metazoa > Arthropoda > Arachnida > Pseudoscorpiones > Chernetidae > Cordylochernes > Cordylochernes scorpioides. Next base: position 110,934,722 of record CP092867.1, read on the forward strand.
AATAATAACATGTTACTCCAAGGATCAATGTTAGATCATTCTATAATTCTCCATGATAGGTAAAAAGAGCTGCTGTCCTTGGTTGGCTATCCACCACATGAAGACAGAGTCCTGTCTAAAATGTTAGATCATATAGTGAGCATACTGGAGGGATACACAGAAGGAAGAGAGAAGGTCTGGAAGATGGGGAAGAGAATCACTCAGGACAGTTCCTTGTAGTGGTGATCCAACACAAACATAGCTTTTTATGGAATTTACTTCTGCCAACAGTGTTTGCACAAATATTTTATTCATTTCCTATAGACCTCCTATCTTGTTTTCATACTACCTGGAGGGCCGATTTATAGAAACATTTATAGTCAAATCTTGTCATAACAACAAAACTTTGAATCAAGATTATAAACACAAGGTAATAAGAGACCAAATCCAAATAAATAAATAGTAAATGTACTTTTTACATTCAGTACTTTTGTCTGAAGTTGGTAACAACACTTTGTTACTGAAACGTCACACACTATTTATTTATTTGGATTTGGTCTTATTACCTTGTGTTTATAATCTATAATCCAAATTGTGCCTTATCGAATCAAGATTTTGTTTTATAACATGCTTTTGATAAATCATTTAGATACAAGAAAATAAGACCTAATCCAAATAATTTAATAGTGTGTGACGTTTCAGTAACAGCATTGTTACCGAAACATCACACACTATTAAATTATTTTTGGAATATTTTCTTGTATCTATAATCCTAATTGTGCTTTATAATGATAAATCATTTAAAAATTAAGTTTTATTTATTAAAAAGAATTCAACAACAACAACAACAACAAAAAGCCTTTATTTAGGGCCTCTCGCCCTATACAGGATTCGCCAGTTCACAATGGATGGGGAGAACACTGTGTGGCCTTTTTCCGGGATATAGTCTTGTGGAATCCAAATATCGCCATCGCTATATACCTATTCTTTGATATTTCATTAATTAGTGCCGGAAATGAAGGACAAAGTTGCCCCGTTTTATCATTTAGTTTTCGTCTTTCCTCAGACAGAGCAGCACAGTCAAATAAGTAGTGCAACATCTCCGTTGTTATTCCTGATCCACAGAAAGTGCATTTCAGGTCTTCACGCCTCAATAAAATCAGATGGTGTTCTCTGAAAAAAATTGAAAGGGTTCTAAATTGTGCGATTAGTCTGATGACAGGAAAAGGGAGTTCACTTAAGAAATATTCTTCGGTGGTAAACGTTGTATATATATCTCTATAGTGGGAATATAACTTTGATTGGGTTATTCTTGTTAAGTCATTTTGTATTGTTTGCTCTATCGCAGTTCTTAATATTCCTGGGATAGCATTCCTTAGTGAATCAGGATCATTACAATAAGTAAGCCACGAGGATCCGTTATTATTGAGTAAATTGCTTAATTGTTTTATAAACCCGATGGGCGCACCTGTAGCACAGGATATTTGCCTCATTCTATTTAAACATATTATTAAAAAGAATTCATTCATTTCATTAAAAATTGAATATTCCTATAATTCAACACCGACTATAATTCTGAAGAAAATGCTTATCCCTTGGATGTTGAATTAAAGAAGTTTGACTATATATATATATATAAACACATGGTAATAAGACCAAATCCAAATAAATAATTAGTGTGTGACATTTCGATAACGCTGAAGATGGCAACAACGCTGTTACCAAAACGTCACACACTAATTATTTATTTGGTCTTATTACCTCTGTTTATAATCTATAATCCAAATTGTGCCTTATAATGAAGTTTGACTGTGAATATATAAAGGAAATTCTAAAACGAATTTTGGTAATCTCCTTCTCCAAAACTACTAAGTGAAACTAATGAACTTATTATTTCGCGGTACCTCTCTCGTTCTTGTGGTTCAGAAAGAGAGAATCAGATTTGATTCCATGATTTTTTTTTTTTGCTTATCTCTAGTACATGTGGTACAGGCCATGATAATCATAGTGGGTAGAAGTAGGTGACTGATTTTATTGTAAGTGCACCACATGTCTACACATGTGAAAAGCAGTTAGACTTTGCATTTACAAATGTGCCAGAGACCCGTTTGGTTACTTGCACTCGCTGGTGGGGTTGGACTTTTGCAAAATATCATTATGCAATATTTTGAAAAATATGACCAGAATTGTGGAAGAATTCTTCATCAAGACATCAACTCACACTGCTTGACATTTCTGGTCAAAATTCCAGTATTAGACTATCCAGTTGCCATATGACTTTTATCTGCTCCCCAAGTTCAAATAAGCATTGAACTCCGCCTTTGCCGGTCCCAAGCCCGGATGAAAAAGGAGGAGGGGGAGCAGTAACAAGCTCACTAAAAAACCTGGGCTCAGCTGGCCCGGCTGATAGTACCCTGTTAGGGCTCCTAATCCAGGGATACAGGATGAGCAGCGTTTGTACTCCATGTTAGGAGCGGCTGCACATGGCGTCTGTTCCTCATGTCAGAGGCGGCCATTTCTTTTTGAGCTAAGTCGGCCTGCCACTGAGTAGTGCTCCCAGTCTTAATGACAAAGGCAGACGCATTTTACTTCACCCAATCATGATGATTGTCCCCCGGCAGACACCATCAAAAGGCTCAAGTTTTACAAGCTGATTGAGTGGAGATAAGAAAGAAGAAGAAGAAGAAATAAGCATTAAGAGGAACAAGATTTCAGATTGGTGGTTCTGGGCACAAGAGAACATAGCACACATTATGAAGGAGCTCATGGAAGAGTTCTAGCATTGTCTCCAGCAATGGGTAATTTACATTGACTGTTGTAGGGATAAAGGAAGAATGTTTATTGAAAGGATATAATAGCTATAAATTTAAAATACATTCATGGACAAAATTTAAGGAAGAGGAAATTATTTGATGTCGCCAGTCATCTATTTTTTTTTTTTAAGGAGACAGAGGCAAGTTTATTCACACTTGGTTATACTCTGGTCTATGGTCTGTAGTACAGAGGACGTTTTTTCTATTTTTAAAAGAACAATTTGAATGCTCTAGCTTAAAAAAGAAATGTGCATCTTAAATTGTGTTTCATGTATGTGAATGAACATGCATTTATTTATTTCATTGTAAAAGCCATTTTTGAACAATTAAAGCCTTGAATAAAATTACAGAGCTTATAATAGAACATAAACAGAAAGAGTTAGTGGTACAAGTTGCAATAGAAGGTGACAACACATGGTGGCCAGGTTTAATCAGAAGATTAGACCAAGATAACCTTCCTGCTGGATTGATTAGAATTTTACAATCCTACTGGAAAAATATAGAAAATAATTTCACATATACTTGTATAGATGTTTCTAATTCACTGTAGAAATGCTGTCTTCAGGGAGATTCTTCACTTTTGTGTTCTGCTAACCAAACTGCTCATTTTGTACTCCTGTCTTTTCTTCTTTCTTATCTCCACTCAATAATATTAGGGTAACAAGCCGGTAGAGCTTGAGACTGCACAAAGGCAGAGGCAGCATAGCAGGGAGATTTGACAACCATCATAACTGGGTGAAGTAGAATGTGTCTGCCTTTGTCATTAAGACTGGGAGCACTACTATGTGGCAGGCCGACTTAGCACCAAAAGAAATAGCCGCCTCTGACATGAGGAACAGATGCCATGTACAGCCAGCCGCTCCTAACATGGAGTACAAATGTTGCTCATCCTGTATCCATGGATTAGAAGCCCTTACAGTGTACTATCAGCAGGGCCAGCTGAGCCCAGGTTTTTTAATGAGCTTGTTACTGCTCCCCCTCCTCCTTTTTCATTCGGGCTTGGGACCGGCAAAGGCGGAGTTCTCTGTATATGTAGAAGGGTGGAAATTCCAGGAAACTTGAGAATGCAATAAAAATGAAAACAAACTCATCTCCAGAAACTTGTTGCATCATTTAATGTCATTAGTATGTTGGAATAAAGATTTAACAAGTTTATATAAAAGGGCGTACCTGGATCTATAAAGAAAAAAAAAATTCTCACAATATTTTGAGAGATTGCTCCCTCTTTATCAATTTATTGCACAGTGCAACGAACTCACTGTGCAATAAATTGATAAAGAGGGAGCAATCTCCCGAAATATTGTGAGAAAAAAAATGTTTTTTTTTTCTTTACAGATCCAGGTACGCCCTTTTATATAATGTTAATCAATGGATCGCCTTTTGACTCAAAAGATTTAACAGCTCCTAAAATTTTAATTGAAATTTCATTAGAAGAGTTTGATTTATGGTGCACCGAAAACAAATTGAAAATCAACCATAGAGAAAACCAACATTTCACATCTACATAACAAAAGTGAAGTCCCTATCAAAGTTAAAAAAAAAGTCATTACACCTGTATGGGAAATCAAAACTTTGGGTGTTAACTTTACTAATCATAAAGAATAAATTGATATTTTTGTCTCCTCATTATATAATACAATAAATAAAACCCAACAATGAAAAGGCACAATTTGGATTATAGATTATAAACACAAGGTAATAAGACCAAATCCAAATAAATAAATAGTGTGTGATGTTTCGGTAACAGCATTGTTACCATCTTCAGACAAAAGTACTGAATGAGAAATTATTTTTCCACTTTTAATTCTAAGATTAATATTCTGTGTTTCTCAGAAAACTATCTTCTTCTTATCTGTTATCTTGTTTACAAACTTGATAACAGTAACTATTTAAAACATGCTGTGGTAAAATTTCTCATTCAGTACTTTTGTCTAAAGATGGTAACAATGCTGTTACCGAAACCTCACACACTATTTATTTATTAGGATTTGGTCTTATTACCTTGTGTTTAAAACCCAACAATTAACGAATTTACTCATTTCTTGGGGGTCGGTGGAAGGCTGGTTAAACCGTTTGGTTTTCGACCACTAGGACCCGGGTTCGATTCCCGCATTGGACACTTTTTTCTGTTTAAAAAAAAAAAAATGCTCCAATGCTTCTTGCAAAAGTCCATCCCCACCAGCGAGTGCAAGTAACCAAACGGGGCTCTGGCATTTGTAAGTGCAAAGTCGAATTGCTTTTCACATGTGTAGATATGTGGTGCACTTACAGTAAAAGCAGACGCTAACTACCCACCATGATTATCATGGCCTGTACCACGTGTACTAGGGATAAGCAAAAAAAAAAACTCATTTTTTCATGTGGTAAATCTTAGGATTTAAGCATTCAAGGAAGAGGCTTGTTGTGGCTTGAATGTTCAGTAAATGATATAAAGAAGCATTTTACCACTTGACTTGAATTATTTGATTTATTTGAGTTTTAGAGTTAGGAGTAGCTACAACATTAGTTATCTAAATTGAGTCTTTTTTTTGCCTGATAGAAATTTACATATCTTACTGAATCATCAACAATAGAAATTTACATATCTTACTGAATCATCAACAATATACAAAAATTGAAATTTTAAAGGATTTACAATTATTTACATATAAGAATAAAAATTAAAAAATTGCTTAATACAAAATTTAATTTAAAGAAAAATCTGACTTCCAAAATTATATCACAGGATCCAACATACTCCCCCGGCTGGGAAGAGATGACCAGAAAATAAAAATAAATAAAAAATAAAAATAAAAAAAGAGTTCCAATAGTATAGATGCTGGACTAATTGATTCCGACAATGTTGCTAAGATTACAATTTTCATTGTTTGAAAGGTAATGGAATCAGCTTTGTAATGGGTCTCTTGAAGACTCCTTTTGAAGTCTTTATCTGGACTACCCTGACATTCTTGTCCTCTCCTGGAAATATCTCCTGAATCCTAGCCAAAGTCCAGTGAAGTGGAGATATTTGAGCCTCTTTGAGGTAAACTAGTTGACCTATTTGGATATTGTCTTGTTTGATTCGCCATTTACAACGGCCTTGGAGGTTGCTCAGATATTCCTTGGACCATCTTGACCAGAATGAGTTTTTTAGTTTTTGAATCAGCTTCCATCTTGTCTGTAAGTTTAAGACTTCAGAGTTTGAGGTTGGAATTTCTGAAAACGAAGATCCTATTAAGAAATGAGCTGGTGTCAAGGCCTCATGATCATTGGGATCACTACTTAGAGGGGCCAGTGGTCTTGAATTTAGGCAAGATTCTATCTGAATAATCAAAGTGTTCATTTCTTCATAATTCAGGGTTGTTGATTTAAAGGTTCGGACCAAGTGTGATTTCACACTTTTGATTCCGGCTTCCCAAAGGCCACCAAAGTGAGGTCCACCTGGGGGGATGAAATGCCAAGTGATTAATTCCTCTGTAACCAATCTTTGCACTGATTGAGAGTTCAATAATTGAAACTGAGTGCGGAAAAAATTGGATGCTCCTTTAAAATTGGTAGCATTATCTGAGTAAATGTCAGAGGGCTTCCCTCTTCTGGCCATGAATCTTCTCAACGAGGCCATGAATGAATCAGTTGATAAACTTGTTGTCAATTCTAAATGAATGGCCTTAGTAGTAAAGCAAATGAATAGTACAATGTAAGATTTGCTTATTGGTTTAGATCTGCCCAGGCTTCTCTTTATTAAGAATGGTCCTGTAAGATCAATGCCAGTCTTTGAGAATGGCCTTGATGGGATGATTCTTTCCGGAGGTAGATTTCCCATGATTTGATGAATGGTAGTAGATTTAAATTTTAAACAAATCAGACATTTTTTAATGATTTTTTTGACTGCATCTCTTGCTCCCAAAATCCAATAATTTTTTCTGAGTATTGACAATACAAGTTGAGGTCCTGCATGTAGGTATTTCCTGTGAATATCATCGATTATAAGATTGGTGATGTGGTGATTCTTCGGTAGTAAGAGAGGGAATTTTTGATTTTCATTTAAATAGGAATACTTGAGTCTACCTCCAACTCTTAGAAGTCCTTGAGTGTCTAAAAAGGGATTTAGAGAAGTTAGCTTGTTGGACAGAGGTAGTTGCTTGTTTGACTTCAGTAATTTTATTTCCGTGCAGAATTCAACTTGCTGGATTGATTTGACTAAGACTTGAATTGCCTTTGTTAATTCTCTTGTTGTCAAAGGTCCTTTCTGACGAATTGGATCAAAGAGGAGGCAATTGTAGTAGAATCTCCAACACCAAGCTGTTATTCGGATCAATTTGGTCATTGTGGAATACCTTTCAATGAATTCTAGATTTAAAATAGTTTCTGATTTTTGAGTTAAGGTTGTTTGATCCAACACTTGACCTTCACCGACTTCTTCTTGAATGATATTGAGGTTTACTTGGGTTGGTGAAGAAGGAATATATCGAACATTATTTTCTTGAAGCCAAATAGGACCCCGCCACCAAATTCTATGATTGACCAAATCTTGAGGCATGATTCCTCTGGATGCACAATCAGCTGGATTATCTTGACTGGATACATGGAACCAATCAGTGATTTGAGTCAAATTTTGAATTGACGACACTCTGTTCGAAACAAAGGCTTTCCATCTGCTGGCATCTGATCTTATCCAATCTATGCAGATTTGTGAATCAGTCCACAAAAAGGTTGTCAGGTTGAAAAGGAAATGATTCAAGAATGACTTGATTCAGTTGAGCCAAAAGCAATGCTGCACTTAGTTCAAGTCTTGGAATTGTAATGGTCTTTAATGGTGCAACCTTAGTTTTTGAGGTTATCAGAATAATTTTGATCTTTTGATTTTTGAATCTAGTTTTCAAGTAAAAAACTGCTGAATAAGCATTAAGGGATGCATCACAAAATCCATGTAGTTGTAATTCTTCTATTTCAGAAGATGAGCTGTTCAGGTATCTTGGTATTTTCTCATCTTTAGCCTTTGCCTCAATAGTTTCAGAATATCTGACTTTATCAGCCACTTTATAATCTTCAACTTTATTTGTTTTAGTTTTCTCTTCTGAATTGTTCACCGATTCATAACCTTTAATTGCAGTCTCAGAATCCTTCACTCCATCGCCCTTAGGCTTCGCTTCAGAATCCTTTACGCCATCGCCCTTTGGCTCCGCTTCAGAATCCTTTACTCCGTCGCCCTCAATGTCTCTTTTGAGGTTTGACTTGAATAATATTTCACAGGCATTCTTTGTACCCAACTGGGCCTTATTAATTGGGACATCTTCAAGTTCCCAGAATTTTCTTATGCTGGAATCAAGTTCAGTGGTACAGTGATTGATTACCGAAGTATTCGACTTAATATTTGAATGGATTCTCCCAGAAACAAGCCAACCTAACTTGGTATTAAGTGCTATAGGATGGTGCTTTAAATCTGTTTTATGACCTAGAATGATTTCTACAAAGGTATCTGCACCCAAAATTAGGTCTATGGGCTTGGTGACATAGAATTCTGGGTCTGCCAAGAGCAAATTTTCTAAATGAGGAAAGTCTGCTGACTGAATTTGGAAGTTTGGAAGGTCTGCAGTTACCCTCTCAACCACAAATGCTCTGGCAGAAAATAATTGATCATTATGATGTGGGGTGAACTCTATTTCAACCTGCGATGTTGTCCTGTTGACAACAATGTCACCTACACCTTTTAGTGTATAAGAATTTTTCATTTTTTCAAGTCCCAACTTGTGGCAACATTGTTCTGAAATTAGGCATATTTGGGACCCATTGTCCACTAATGCTCTACATAGCACAAATGAGCCATCCTTCGCCTTGACTTTAATAAGGGCTGTTGACAGTAGAATATTTGTTTCCGTTTCCAAAGGCATCACATTACAGATGGTATTTGTTGAAATCAACATCTCTTGAGAGGTTGTTGGTTGTGGAATGGATGGTTCAGAGTTGTATTCATGCAGAAGAGTATGATGGTTCTGCTTGCAGTTTTTACATCTTGATGTGATGAGACATTTGGATATCTCATGATTTGGTCTAAGGCAATTTTGACAAAGTTTATGTTTTTTAACTAATTCCCATTTTTTAGGCAAGGGAAGATTTATGAATCTATGGCAGTCATTTAGTTTATGAATTTGATGACATAAAATACAATTTTGACCTTTGTTGACATAAAGGCCGTGAGCCATCATATTTTTGCTAGAGGTTTTTTGTTCCTGGAACAAAGGAATTCTCATACCTTGCAGGCTTTTAGCATGTTTTTCTAAAAATTTCACAAAGTTTTCAAATGTTGGATATTCTTCATTTTGAAGGGTTAATTCCCATTCTTTCCTGAGGGCTTCACCAATTCTTTTTTCAAAAAAATTGATCAGGATTAGATCTGTTAATGTGTTTTTCTCAAGTCCTAGCACTGAGAGATTTCTAATGCCTTCATTGCAAACATCAAGGATTTCATAGAGAGAACCAGTTGAAATAGATTTTAATGGCCTTATGGAGAATATTTTGTTGATTTGTGAAAAAGCCAATTCTCTTCTGTTATTAAATCTATTGCATAAGGTATCCCATGCTTGTTGGTAGTTTCTGTCAGAAATGGGAAAACCCCAAATCAACTTTTCCGCAGGACCCTTAACTGATGCATTTAGATATTGAAATTTTTGTATTTCAGTTAGTGTTTGATTTGAATTAATGGTGGAGTTGAATATTTCTCTAAAACTAAGCCAATTGGCTGAATCACCATTGAAAATGGGTAAATTTATCTTAGGTAAATTGACATTGGATTCGGGCAGTTGTTTATCACTATGAGTATTTTCTTTGGTTTCAATCAAAGATAAAGCTTCTTCAATAGACACCAACATATTAAAAATATCATCTTTGGCTTTTGAATAATCCTCATATTGTGTCTCATCTAACTCTGATTCTAATAATGTGTTGACAATTTGATTTAGGCTAATTTTCCTTTCATTAACTTCTTGTTGGAATAGCTTTAATCTATGTATATTTTTGGATTCTACAATGGATTTATTCCTTGATTCCAGATCCTTTATTTCCTGAATAATAAAGTTGAATTTATGCCGAATTTTAACTTCTGATTTAGGCATGACTTTATTTAATGATTTTAAGTTTTCAAATGGCTTACCTTAATTTTTAAAGCATCCGGCTCGAGGGACCGTACTGTTGTGGCTTGAATGTTCAGTAAATGATATAAAGAAGCATTTTACCACTTGACTTGAATTATTTGATTTATTTGAGTTTTAGAGTTAGGAGTAGCTACAACATTAGTTATCTAAATTGAGTCTTTTTTTTGCCTGATAGAAATTTACATATCTTACTGAATCATCAACAATAGAAATTTACATATCTTACTGAATCATCAACAATATACAAAAATTGAAATTTTAAAGGATTTACAATTATTTACATATAAGAATAAAAATTAAAAAATTGCTTAATACAAAATTTAATTTAAAGAAAAATCTGACTTCCAAAATTATATCACAGGATCCAACAAGGCTCTTATTATACAAAACTATCATTAGACCATACTTACCTTAAGAGCTGAAATTTGAATTTTTTAATATTCCCCTGAGGAGAATGACAGCAAGTAACTGAAACGTCAAGAATTAAATATATTATTAGTTGATGTAGCTATTTTTTAAATTATTTTTATTATCCCTAGTACCCATGGTAATGATAATCATGGTGGGTAGTTAGCGACTGCTTTTACTGTAAGCGCACCACATGTCTACACATGTGAAAGCAGTTCGACTTTGCACTTACAAATGTGCCAGAGCCCCGTTTTGTTACTTGCACTTGCTGGTGGGGTTGGACTTTTGCAAGAATCAGGGGCCATTGGAGCATTTTTTTTTTAATTAGAAAAAGTGCCCAATGCGAGATTCAATCCTGGGTTGTAGCAGTTGAAAACCAATGGTTTAGACCATCCTTCCACCGACCCCCGGCTATATTTTTTCCAAACTACCAACCAACCAACAATCTTCAAAATTAATTTAATTTGATGTGTGGCCGGGCAGGAAATATTATTCCTGAAATCTGCCCACCCCTGGTTCTTTAGGAGGTATTCCTCGTTGTCTTTTCTATGGAATTTTTACATCCTATGACATAACTAACGTCCAGCTTTCCCACTATGTACTAAGTGCAATTCTCAACCTGCAACCCCAAAACACATTATTGACTGTATTGATTCATCCATTGATGAGCTCTACTCTTCCCCGGCAGACACCATCAAAAGTCTCAAGCTTTACAAGCTTGATACCTTAGTGTGATTGAGTGGAGATAAGAAAGAAGACTAAGGGCCAGCTTTTCAGTTAAATCCAGATTATTGATTTATATTGTAGTTTGGCAATTTATTGATATAGTAGAACCTCCCTGTAAAGGGCACCTAGTTTCAGAGTCAAAGTATCTTTTACAGAAAGGTGTCCTCTTACCAGAGAGCAGCTGAAAAATGGTAATTTTGGTGATGCAAACTGTCCATTATAGAGAGATGTCCTCTAGCATGAGTGTCCTCTCATGGAGGTTCTACTGTACCTTCTTGTTGCCACATCCAAGTTGATTACAAGAGTTCCTCTGGTATCAACATTTATTAACACAATTCAATAAAACACCTTGCTGCACATGACTGGTACAGAGAAGGAGGGGCAAGCACCAGTTCTGTCCTCCCAAGAGAACAACAGTCTTTGATTTCCAGACTTAAGTCTGGTCATCTACGGACAATGAATTTCCAGAATGGTTGCAAGGTTTTCCCAATATGTACTAAGTGCAATTCTCAACCTGCAACCCCAAAACACATTATTGACTGTATTGACTCATCCATTGATGAGCTCTACTCATCCCCAGCAGACACCATCAAAAGTCTCAAGCTTTACAAGCTTGATACCCTAATATGATTGAGTGGAGATAAGAAAGAAGAAGACTAAAACACCTACCATATTCTGGAAAGTTGAAATCATTCCCCAACTGGAGTCTCACTCTCACTACTTTAAGAGAATTTGAGCCATTGACTCACTTAGAAACAGCAAAAAAGAATGAGCTGATCTAAATTTCAAACCTTAACTCAATGATGAGAAATACTTCAATATTTGATCCTGATTCCTTTGTGTCCAATGGCAATGAGAAGTAGCCAGTAAAATTTACAACTGGCCTTTTTTCAACTAAATAGTTTGCATTTACATAACTGTGACTATGTGCTGCAGGCTTCAACTATAATTTAACCTCAGTAATTCAACACTTGTGATAATTCAACCATTGTTTTTGTGTCCCCTATCTCCAGGCTGTCTCTCTATCAAATAACCAAAATGATAAGGCACAATTTGGATTATAAACACAAGGTAATAAGACCAAATCCAAATAAATAGTGTGTGACGTTTCAGTATTTCAACAATATTGTTACTGAAATGTCATACACTATTTATTTATTTGGATTTGGTCTTATTACCTTGTGTTTATAACCAAAATTAATTCAACTAATAATAATTTGACACCATCAATCATAATTCGACAATTATTTTAATCAAATTTCAACAATAGCAATAGATAATTATTGTTTAAATACAATTTTATTATAAAAAAAGTAATATCAGCACATGGAGGCACTGCCATAGGTAGAGTACACACACCTTTCTTGAAAGTGTTGCAAATAGGTCTCACAAAGGCCAGCACAGATGTCACACCTGTTTTCATTTCCTCATGGACAATATAGGTGTCATTGTTTTAAACCTAATCTAAGCAGCTACTAGTCACTATGTAAAAAATCAGGTGTTTTAGCATTTAATGTGCTATTTGAGATATAGTAGAACCTTCCTGTAAAGGATACCTAACTGCAGAGCCAAAATGTCCTTTAGGGAGAGTTGTCCTCTTACCAGAGAGTTTCTATATTGTAAAAATGGTAATTTTGCAAATGAAAACTGTCCTTTGTAGAGAGGTGTCCGCTTATGGGAGGTTCTACTGTACCTTGCAAAGGAGGAAATACTTTTGAAGATTGATTATCTAGAATGCACACTGAATAGGATTCTAAGCAAACAAACTTGAAAGATTTATTTGAAAAATTATAATTTTTAGATAAAATTTTTGCTTTTTCTTTATTTCCCAAAGTTATTCACTTTTTTTTTCCCACTGAAATTATATAAAAATAGTATTAAAGCAATTTTGTCCCTTCCTCACTAAAAGTTAATCATAAAATATTCTTAATAAAGTGAAAAAATATTACCAAAATTAAATTGTAGTGGGATCTTGAAAGATTTATTTGAAAAATTATAATTTTTAGATAAAATTTTTGCTTTTTCTTTATTTCCCAAAGTTATTCACTTTTTTTTTCCCACTGAAATTATATAAAAATAGTATTAAAGCAATTTTGTCCCTTCCTCACTAAAAGTTAATCATAAAATATTCTTAATAAAGTGAAAAAATATTACCAAAATTAAATTGTAGTGGGATCAGGTGAATAAATCAATCGTGCCGGTCCCAAGCCCGGATGAAAAAGAAGGAGGAGGAGCAGTAACAAGCTCACTAAAAAACCTGGACTCTGCTGGCCCGGCTGATAGTACCCTGTAAGGGCTCCTAATCCAGGGATACAGGATGAGCAGCGTTTGTACTCCATGTTAGGAGCAGCTGCACATGGCGTCTGTTCCTCATGTCAGAGGCGGCCATTTCTTTTGGAGCTAAGTCGGCCTGCCACTGAGTAGTGCTCCCAGTCTTAATGACAAAGGCAGACACATTCTACTTCACCCAGTCATGATGGTTGTCAAAGCTTGATACCATGATATGATTGAGTGGAGATAAGAAAAAATAAGAAGGTTGATGATGGCTTGCATCATCTGTTGGAATAAATATCAACTATTTGTTAATTCTCCAGAATTGGCCAAATACCCATTCTTGATTAATCAAGAAAAGTGTTTCGGGCTGTTGGCCGTTGTAAACGTGGTGAAGCTGAACATGACATTGTCATTCAGGCAGCAGGAAAAATCATGAAACCAGTAGTAGATGCCAGAATTGCGTAAGAACGTGAAACAATTTGAAAAAGTGCTGAAATGAGATTGTATTGGGGAAGATCATGTGAATAAATTAAGAAAAAGGCATTTACTGACAGTGTAACTAATTCAGCTGAGATCCCTTGGGGTATTTGATTGAAGAAGTTATACTATTAGATGAAATAAAATGGTACAGGGGGTCGGTGGAAGGGTGGTTAAACCGTTTGGTTTTCGACCACTAGGACCCGGGTTCGATTCCCGCATTGGACACTTTTTTCTCTTTAAAAAAAAAAAAGCTCCAATGGCCCCCGATTCTTGCAAAAGTCCAACCCCACCAGCGAGTGCAAGTAACCAAACGGGGCTCTGGCACATTTGTAAGTGCAAAGTCGAACTGCTTTTCACATGTGTAGACATGTGGTGCACTTACAGTAAAAGCAGTCGCTATCTACCCACCATGATTCATGATTATCATGGCCTGTACCACGTGTACTAGGGATAAGAAAAAAAAAAGGTACAATGGTATATCAATTTATGTTAATTAATACACAGTAGAACCTCCCTGTAAAAGATACCTAATTGCAGAGCCAAAGTGTCCTTTAAGGAGAGGTGTCCCTTTACTGGAAAGTTTCTAAATAGTAAAAATGGTAATTTTGCAAATGAAAACTGTCCTTTATAGAGAGATGTCTTCTAGCACGTGTCCTCTCATGGAGGTTCTACTGTATTACAAAATCTTTTTTTTTTTAATATTAATTTAATGAGTTGGAAGATAAGCTAATCACCTAACGACTTTAATTCGACACTGAAATCAATTCAACCAAAAACTCTGATCCCTTTGGGGTGTTGAATTAAAGAGGTATTTACCAAATTTTATATTTATTGGAATCTAAAACCTGGGTCCTCAACATAAACCTTGTTACACGAGGTAATAAAACCAAATCCAAATAAATAGTATGTGACATTTCGGTAACAGTGTTGTTACTATCATCAGGCAAATGTACCTAATCAGATTCAGTATGATGGTAACAATGCTGTTACTGAAACATCACACACTATATGCATATCTAGATTTGTTCTTACAGTAGAACCTCCCTTTAGGGGACACCCCGCTAGCGGACACATCTCCACAAAGGACAGTTTTCATTTACAAAATCATTTTTACAATTTAGCAGCTCTCTGGTAAGAGGACACCTCTCCCTAAAGGATACTTTGGCTCTGCAATTAGATGTTTTTACAGGGAGGTTTTACTGTATTACGTTGTGTCTCTAATCTATCATCTATATTGTGTCTTATCTTGACCCTTGTTCCATGTTTGAGAGAATTCTGTCCTCATGTTGTGGAATAAAGATAGTGAAGTATATATATATATGCTTTATTTACAATATCCCAAAGCAGCAAACATAATACGGCAAGACCAACATCCTTTTACACAAGAAGAAGAAGAGATAGAAGGTAACAGGACCCAACTTAGGTAGAATACATAGAAAATGGGGTCATTCTACTTGACACAGCTTTGCAAATATATGTTTGTATGTATAGGTGTGTATATATATATAGGTGTTTTTATGCATTTAGGTTTTTTTTTTAAATACACAGTATATAGTCAAATAATCAACATCAACAATAAAATCGTTTTTAAGTAATCACTTTGAAAAAAAAAAGGGGGGGATTAAACTATATTGGGTGTGATACTTACAGAAATCATGCAATTCATTGCTTCGGTGTTGATTTGTGGTGGCGTCCGCGGCTTCTCTTAGTGGTTTTGGGTGGTTCGACGTCGGTGTCAGGTGGTGTGGGGGAGGTAGAAGGTGCAGGCAGGCTGATGGGTTGCATCTTGTTGGCTTTCAGCCTGGTGATGTGGTGAAGAGGTGAAGACGTGGGCAGCAATCTCAGCACATTGCCCACAGCCTTGGTGCGGCCCTCTCTGAACACCATTCTCATTCCTGGCCGGATGTACTCTGGGTTCTTGATGAACCGGAAGTGAACCAGAGCTTTGTCGCCTGTTCTGAGGCAATCTTTAGACATGCTGAGTATTGAAGCAGTCTGGCGAATACTCCCGCAGTGGACCATGGCTTGGTACCTTGGACTGATGGTGGTGGGATGGTGCAGAACCAGAATCTCCCCTTCAAACTCCCAGCAGGCTTCTGGTGCAACTGCTGGGGACACCAATACCATTCCTTTCCTGATGTCTGACCTTCTGATTTTCTTCAGAGCAAATGATGCTGTCTGTCCACTTCTTACTTCTTTCACAGGCATCCGTTTCCTGTGGATGGATTTCACTGTGACCTGTTGGAAATGTCCGAGTGGATCTGGTCCTAAGAGCAGGACATCATTTAAATGGATGACACCTTTGAGAGTGGTCCCTGACACGACAGTTCCTACCCCTGGGACTGAGTAGGTATCATCAATTTGGAATTCTGCTGGCTCGGAATCTGAGGATGTCATCCTGGTTGAAAGAAGATTCAAAAAATTTTTTAATAATTGAAGATTTTCTCCCGTCACATTGGATACTTTAAAGATAGGGCATAATCTCTCTGAAACAAAATTGGTTGCAGAAATTACAACATCGTCATCTGAATTTACTAAGACTGGAATTTTGCGACAGCCTGGGGATTTTAATATTCGAACTAAAAGTTTCATAGTTTCTTGTAAAACATTTGGTGGGCACATGTCAATTTTGGTAACCACAACAAACACTGGTACATTTAAAGCCAATGCTAATCCTAAATGCTCTTTAGTCATACCAATAATTCCAGCATTAGAACCAATCATGAGCATTGCAAAATCAGGTGCATGTCCTGTCATTCCAAATATGGTTGTCTTTAAATAACGCTCATGGCCTGCAAGATCTATAAAGGTAATTACCTTTGATGAGGCTTCACAGATTTTCATCCAATCCAACTGGCCACCATGAGTGTCGGGCTTGTTGACAACATTCCCTGTACTGTCAAATCCAAGGATATCATTCCCAACACTTGATGTTCTTCCAGATTCCATTTCATGTTTATGTCTGAATAACTTTTGCCTAGCAAACCCACGTCCATTGTCCAACTCACCATGAGTAAGTACTCCAAGAAGAGTACTTTTCCCTGCATCAACATTGCCAACAACTGCAACCCTTACCTCAACAAAATCATTTTCTTTTGCCTTTTTCCTCACCAGATATTCAGCTATATAACCTTGTGATGCTTGATGTTTTCTAAGAAATACACAGTCGGATTCCAAATTACTTGCTATGCTCTTCAACGTGGCTGTAGATGCTTCCAATTCATCTTCTGAAAGTCCATCAAAAGTATCATTTCCAAGTCCAGCAGTGTATATAAATTCCCCTTGACTATTTTCCAAACGTTGGGCAATTTGCTTTGTAAGTACATCAAATAGCTCGGTTGAAGGACTAACCAATGCAGTTCTCGAATTTAGTTCAACATGTACATCATTGTTTGTATTAGTTTCAGGACAAAATAAATCAACAACAGATTTGGCAGTTGTCGGGGTTTGATCAACTATCGCAGCCATATTGATGATGTAAATATAAAGAAAAAGTATGTTTCGTTTATAGAAAGAACAAAACCTTGGTCAAATACTTCTAAATTAGTTAGTTTTTTTTTTTTTTTGCCAGGTTTTCACAAATTAAAGAAAATAATTTGCAAAAATATAAATAACATTTTAAAAATATATACATGAATAATGCTCTAAAAATATATATTTTTTTGCTGAATTTATTTTAAATTTTAATTTATAAATGCTTTACAGGATTTTTCTCAAATATAAAAAAGGTTTTGGCTGAAATATAAATAATATTTGAAACATATAAATAAAATATCTATAAAATTTTACTTTTTAAAAATATCAAATCATAAATGCTTCAAATGTTTAATTTATAGCTTTTCACGTGATGATTGATATCTTTGGCACTTTTCCGTTTTTAAAAGTGTACATTTGTGTGTATATAAAAATATGCATATTTCATACATTTTATTTCCATTTCGAGAAGAAACAAAATATAATATTTCAATTGAATGATTACTATTGTAAGATATATGTATATAACTACGCGATATCCTACAAAAATTATTGAAATATATTTTGCACGCAGAATGTCCAAGAACTAGCCTAAGCTGCCTCCGAAATTGAGACAAGTCTGAGGAACCAAAGAGCTTATAAGAAGTTGATCCACTTTGCCGCAGTGGGGGGGCCCCGAGTCCGACTTCCAAGTCGTTCCGCCAAGAGATCAACACCACAGAGGTCCGTACGTCTCTTGACCTCACGGACAATACAGCAGCTACATTATGCACTCATGCTCTCCATTCTGTCACCCCGGAAGCCCTGAACTGGCTGAAGGACTTGCCTCTCAGACTTTAATGACCGATATGTCCTCACTTCTTTTTTCTAGATTTAATTCATTTTGTCTCCTCTCTAATTGTAAATACGCCTGTATCACCTCATAAGCATAAATAAATAAAATAAGAAGAGGAAGAATCATCTCAACTGAGGACATCAAGGTAGAAAGACTATCAAAAAAGACTCCCCCTCTCAATCCTTTAAACCATTAGTGCATTCAAAAGGTAGAAAGGCAAAGGTAGGAAGGAGATAAAGTGGGATTAAAATATTGACCTTATGTCCTATAAATTATGCATTGACCCTCATACAGATGCTGCTGTGTGCCATGTTGTGCATCAGCGCTTGGATTATATTCCTATTATGTTCGGCTATTCTATTTTGGATTTTTCTCCCAGTTCCCCTACATATTTAGAACTACAGTTATATATTGCATGATATGGAGTAGATAGCTTATTTTCTATTGAATGGGATATTGGATTGATTCTTTGCTAATGGGTTTCTAATCATATTGCTTAAATTTGGAGAATTATAGAACATAGTTTTGATACCATATTTTCTAAGTGTTCTAGCTATGGATACTGATTGATGGATACTATCATCCACCATGCACGTATATTTTCAAAAAATTGTTTTCACAAATTTTGTAATATATTTCTCTCAATATCATAAGTATTTAAAATATGTAATATTTAATATGTAATAACAAATTAAAAAAAATATTTATTTATTTTTAAAATACTCTGTTGTAATTCTTTAAAAGGAAATATTTACTTTGTTGTGAATTTTGTAAACAATTTCTTGACATGCGTTTTCTCTCTCTTATAGACTGATTTTTAATCAGAAAGCCTAGTTGTTGGATCGACCGACTTTCACCTGATGCGGGCACATTTAGAATTAGTATGGAAATATTTTATTATGCCTGAAAAACACACCATTGCCTCATTCATTGTCCACAGTTTTGTACTGCCAACCTGGAAACTTTTAAAATTATGACTAAAATACACTATATTATATAAAACACACTCAGGTATCTCGAACCTAGATCGTCAACTTTATTCAAGTTTTACATTCGATTTTTTTAATAAATGTTAAAATACATCTTCAAATAATTTATATTGCAATTTGGATAACAGATCTCAATTAAATCTCCCTCTCTCTTTTCAAAAAGTTAAATATAAGGAAAAAGTATTAATCATTCTGAAGAGGGTTGTAGAAATTTTAAAGAAGAGAGAGAGAGAGTTTCAGTACCATTTTAAAAATTTATTTTAATCACCTACCTTTCTTTTGTTGAACTATTATTATTATATAATGAGAGAGCAACTCCTGATTGTGCCACAGAATGTTGCTGATGGGTTACTGCTATCTATAAGAAACATTTCCAAATGAAGGGCTGTTTTTTTATTCAAAGAAGTTGGCCAATCTTTAATTATATTAAAAAAAAAAAGCAGCAATGTACTTGTTTCAGGCTTTTAGCAGATTCACCAAGGGGATCTTCATTGTTTCTTTTTGAGAAAAATGCTTGCAAAGAAAAACTCATGAACAAAAATCAATTTTCCCTTTTAATAAATTCACTAAAATAATACTGTGATGTGTGCTCTGATCAGTGAATAAGTCATAATACCAATTTTGGCAAATTCTAACCAAGGCCTACCTATATACCTTTGGTATACTTTGGGTTGGCTAAATATCACGGAACAAGTTAAATAAAGGTTTAGTTTAATTTTGATCCACTAGATGGCGCTCTGCCATCTAGAAAAGCTCATGTGAATCTGGTCAGGATATGCCTTTTTTGTTTTTAATATATCTTGGTTTGTGGCTATAGTCCTCATTGTTTTTCTTACACTTTGATACTAATTCATTATTACAAGTTTGCAGATTTCGACAAATTACAAAAAAAGGCATTAGACTCCGCAAATCTTTTTTGTTGCTCTCGTGTCCAATGAAGAGCCTCAGATGTCCCCATGCATCTCTATCACAGCAGCAGCAAGCTCTTCATTGGAAAATGGGTGCCCTTGCTACGTTAGTCACCTTGGAAATGAACCAGAATTTGGTCGAATATTCCAAGGGTCCAGGGGGAACTTCAGGGAGTCTTTTTTATTAATCATATAAAATAGGCAAGCCTTTCCTCAGAAAACTAAAACATCTGAGGAAAAGCTTTCCCAAAAGCTACTTTATACAGTTAATAACAAAGGGTTGCAGTGTCTAATGTCTTTTTTGTAATTTCATACTAATATTGCTGCAATTTCTCTCATATAATCTTACTCATTCTCCTCACCTTTGAACTATCTAAACCTACCTTTCTCTATTGCTTCTACTCAGCCCAGTAGATCAGAGCTTCTGTTCATATGGTTCTACTTCACCCAGTCATGATGGTTGTTGCAATTCACAACCTGCAACCCCAAAATACATAATTGACTGATCTATTGATGAGCTCTAATCATCCCCATCAGACACCATCAAAAGTCTCAAGCTTTACAAGCTTGATACCCTAATATGATTGAGTGGAGATAAGAAAGAAGAAGTGATAAAGCACAATTTAGATTATAGATACATGAAAATAAGACCTAATCCAAATAATTTAATAGTGTGTACACAATGGAAGGATTGGCGAGATGTCAGTCAGCAAAATGTTGCCACACAAGGACAAATGTCATCAATATACCAGCAACTCTGATATTTTACCGATGATATATTTCCTGCTGATTGATGAGAAACATATCTCCTTAATTGAAAGATTTAAAATCATCACATAGCTGCATATTGGGAGCCTACTGTAAGGACAGTCAATATAGTTAATATGGATATGTATATTTTTTCTTATCCCTAGTACATGTGGTACAGGCCATGATAATCTTGGTAGGCAGAAGTTGGTGACTGCTTTTATTGTAAGTGCACCACATGTCTACACATGTAAAAATCAGTTCAACTTTGCACTTACAAATGTGCCAGAGCCCTGTTCGGTTACTTGCACTCGCTAGTGGGGTTGGCCTCTTGCAAGAATCGGGGGCTGCTGGAGCATTTTTTTTTTACCTGGGTCGTAGCGGTCGAAAACCAATGGTATAGACCATCCTTCCACTGATCCCCATCTTAGGATATGTTACACACATGTACTGCATGCTCACATATGGGTTTTCCAGGATATTTCCTCCCCAAGTTCTGAGGATGAGATGGATGAAGTTCCGGCCACCCTTGAAGTTCCACAAGGACCCACTCCTCCACCACCAGAACAAGTTGTCAATGAGAAGTCTGGAAAGGTTTGTTGTTTACCTTGTTGTTGTCCAAATGTGTTTCTCCCACCATAATCAGGGTGTAGAACCACATTGATGCCAGAATTTCAGCCCTGGAATG
>CP092867.1:110956272-110975623 GCA_030710605.1 Cordylochernes scorpioides
CCAGCGAATGCTAAATATTATAGAAGGGGCACAATGAAGAGCTGAAGATATCAATTTTTATGTCTACGTGGAAATTATGCTCTCTAAAGAATTTCAATTTCCCAAATTAAAATCATAGCAAATATAGCTTCGAAGCTGAGCATTCCAAAACCAAAGCCACCTCCAAAAATGATGTTGACTAAACACTTATACAAAGCCTCACAACGGGTTATGAATCACATATTTAGAAAAGCAAACAATTCAACGAGAAATGCTACATGAAATCGAAAGGTAAAACCCTCAATTCTGAGTTTTCCATGGTGGCAGCGTCTGTAAGTGGTAAGGGATGGCTGGTCATTCATTAAAAAATCGCCTAAGGAGCCTCCGAACTCGCAAATAAACTACAGCCCAAACAAAAATATTCTAAATTTTTCAGCTGCATGGAAAGACCTACCATAAACCCTAAGTTCTGCTTGTTTGGAGTCGAGAGCTGCACAAACAACAATATGGAAAGTCTCCCAAACAACAATAATCTCAAGAACCTGCCTGGAACAAGGAATATATTAAGGTTGCATACCTCCCAAAGGACAGTTATGATAATTCCTAATCTGATGATTATCAAAATAATCTCTCCTTACCTTGGGTGAGAATAGAATTGTACCATTTCCTGACTGTCCCATACTGTCGAGAAGCATACCTGCAGGTCTCAGTTCGCCAGGAATCTAACTAGAGGCTGCTCCTCACAATGCCCAAACTTTCATGTCCAATATTTTCATAATGATTCATCGCCCATATCACACATTGTTTAACGGCTAGGTTACAAATGAGTACTGGTCTCCTCTGAGATATTAGGTCGGAATTCTACATCGACTGAACGCTACCAGGAAGCAAAGTCCAATTGCACCTTGAAATCTGTCGTACTCATTCAATATCTAGAAGTCCTAACCTTTTCACTTTCTCCCTTTAGAGAAAAGAAAATTAAGTCCTTGGCTGTATCCGTAATTCTTCCACTTTCTTGCACTTGAGAACTGTGACTGAATACCACCCAATCTACAGCTCTTAAATCCAAGCTGGGCCTAAAATGATCGTTAGAGCTTGTACACCTGCTTCTTACTATCGTTATTATACACTAACTTAGGCCCAAACAAGCTACAAACTCTTTAAGGAGACACTAACAAAAGGAGCGAATATTTCTAAACAAGTTAGAATTGTATTGTCAGTAGATCTTAACGAAGAAAAATTCGATCCTATAAATTACCCAACACTATGCTACTTATCGTAAATATTGAGGCTGCCTGGCCGGCATTCATATTTCTTGAAAATAAAGATTTGAGGTAATAAAAAGATTTACTGGCCGACGAAGTATCTTTATTTTCAAGAAATATGCTACTTGTAGTTTGGTTTTTCTCACATACAAAAATATGAGGATTTTAATATTCTTACTAATTATTCCATTTCCCATGCATAGAACAAATAAATCACTGAGGGCATTCATACTGTTGTACTGATACTGTGTCAAGGATGGTCAAATGAGCATGCAGGATAGGTAAGGATCTCTGTTGGACTTCTCTTCATTTACCTTCGTGTATTATGGAGAACAAAACAAGTAACATAGAGGAAGCATCATCCAACTGCCGCAGGTAAAATGGAGGATGTCTTCAACTCTAGCCAGATCGGCTTCTTCCTTCTTTATTGGTCCGTTGGCCCCCCCTTCGCTATTCTTGGGGGGGGGGGGGGGGGGGGGGGGGGGGGCATATGTGGTGAACTGACCCAGCTTGTGCCACCATGGCATTACTGAAGCTTTCTTATCATAAAACTATTCTCCTCGTAAAAAAATCTGTTTGTTCCTAATATATATAATATGGTTTGGACCAAGGACTTGGTTGTTGTTGTGTGATATAATCAATATATAGCGGGAGATATTCATGTTTTTAGTTCTTATGATAATTCTGTAATAGTAAAATATTATGCAAATATATAACTTTTCAGTAGCATACAATCTCTTTTAATGAAAAACTACACTACCTATTGAATATTAGGTAGAAGAGTACATAACAGTTCCAAACAGGACAAACCTCCTCTCCAGTTTTCAGGAGGCACTTTAAACCTCCAGAATATCTCCTGAAACTCTTGAACAGAGACCTCACATATGATACATTTTTTTTAGTTGTTGCTATGTCAATGATGGTGAAATAAACCTGCAAGATCAGTAAGGATATCTGCTGTACTCCTCTTTATTTACCTTTGTGAATTCACGTGGAGAACAAAATAATAATAATAATAATAACATACTGGGTGCATCATCCAACAGCAGGGCCCTTTATGAAAAGTACCTGGCAGGTGAAAAATGGAAGAATGTTGTTACACTGGACGAGGCATGGGTTTACCTCAATGATAGCAACCAACCCCGTGCCATTTACTACGCTAACTCTCAAATAAACACCTTTCAGAACTGGGTCAAGCAATGCAAGGAAAGTTTCTCAAAAGGCTTCATGATCGTTGCAGGTTTCTGCTACAATGGGAAGCTTCCAATAAAGAAGGTGGACTCAAGATAAAATCGCAAATATACCAAAGACTTATTACCAAAGACACATTATTTGACAATGTAGTCCTATTTTTGTATCCAAGTGACTCAAGATTCGTGTGGCTGCACCAGGATAAAGCCACGAGTCACACCTCACGTTCAATACCTGGACGAAAAGAAGGATGAAACCGGCATTTCGTACATCCCCTTTAAGCACATATCTACAAAATCTCCAGACTTGGCCCCTATGGATTTTTTTGGCTTGCTTAAAACTGCTCTTAGATCTAGAAAACCGAAGATGCTAGAAGGTCTCTGGAAAGTCTGAGAACGTAATCTTTTACAAAATCACTTATAATTTTAGGTATTTCGAATTTTGAAAAATAGTTTTTTGATGAAATATAAACCAATATGCATGATCTTTCGAATAAATATAACACCACGTGAATCGCGCCTTGTATAATCTTTGTAAATATCTAAAAAAAATCTTATCAAGTCTCTTAATAAAAATTTAATTCAAATCAAAATGAATTCAAGTGGCAAATTGCTTCTTTATATTGTAGCATAGTAATGGATGACTAGACGGATCACAATGATAAAAATTATTTATTATGTCAGCACAACTACAATTCAACTAACAAATTGTGTACAGCTAGAGAGAGATATTTATAACCCAGGGCTCCTATACAGCTAGAGAATATTGAACAATCAAGCTATGGAACATATTTAATGATATTTTAAATACAGAGTTATATAGTCGGCTGTGTATTTTAAATGATTAATTAAATAATAAAATAAGTTATTTCTTCGCCACAATTTTATTCATTGAACAATCAAGCCCACACAAGAGGAGGTATAGTCTTCTAAATGAAGGAAATGAATGTTTGCAGGACATGTACTCCAAGGAACAATGTTAGATCATTCCATAATTCTCCATGATAGGTAAAAAGAGCTGCTGTCCTTGGTTGGCTATCCATCACATGGAGGTGACAGTCAGACTTTGTCCCCTGGAGTCAACATTCTATCATTGGTACCTGAACCAAAAGCCTGGAGTTATTCTGGAATGTGGAATGAACCGACATGCAGCAACGTGTATTTCCAGGCTCAAAACTGGTCATACAAGACCACTTCTTATCCAGGATAGTGTCAAGATCTTCCCACAATGCACCATCTGCAGGACCAAAGAGGCCTCACCAGACCACCTCTTGGAATGTATGGGAGCCTTAAGTCAGGACCTATATTCCAACCCTACCAAGATTGTGAATTTTATCTATAAATTTAGCCTCCATGACCTTATATATTTATACAATGGAATAATAATAGCATGTTACTCCAAGGATCAATGTTAGATCATTCTATAATTCTCCATGATAGGTAAAATGAGCTGCTGTCCTTGGTTGGCTATCCACCACATGAAGACAGAGTCCTGTCTAAAATGTTAGATCATATAGTGAGCATACTGGAGGGATACACAGAATGAAGAGAGAGGTAGGTAGACTAAGAGAAGGTCTGGAAGATGGGAAAGAGATTCACTCAGGACAGTTCCTTGTAGTGGTGATCCAACACAAACATAGCTTTTTATGGAATTTACTTCTGCCAACAGTGTTTGCACAAATATTTTATTCATTTCCTATAGACCTCCTATCTTGTTTTCATACTACCTGGAGGGGCCGATTTATAGAAACATTTATAGTCAAATCTTGTCATAACAACAAAACTTTGAATCAGATTATAAACACAAGGTAATAAGACCAAATAAATAAATAAATAGTGTTTGATGTTTCTGTAACAGCATTGTTACCACCTTCAGTCAAAAGTACTGAATGTATGTATGTACTGAATAATCTTGATTCAAAGTTTTGTTGTTATGATGAGATTTGGCTATAAATGCCTCTATAAATCAGCCCTCCAGGCAGTATCCAGGCCTTTTGTTTGATGAAGGTAACAACACTGTTACAGAAACTTCACACACTATTTATTTATTTGGATTTGGTCTTATTACTTGTGTTTATAATCTATAATCCAAATTGTGCCTTATCAAGATTTTGTTTTATAACATGCTTTTGATAAATCATTTAGATATAAGAAAATAAGACCTTATCCAAATAATTTAATAGTGTGTGATGTTTTAGTAACAGCATTGTTACCCCATCATCAGACAAAATAATAAATAATATTCTCATTTTATTCTTTTGTCTGATGATGGTAACAATGGTCTTACCAAAATGTCACACACTATTAAATTATTTGGATTAGGTCTTATTTTCTTGTATCTATAAGCTATAATCCAAATTGTGATTTTTAAAAAATAAAACTAATTTTTAAATGATTTATCATTATAAAGAATTTATTCTTATTAAAATTGAAAATATTTCTATACCGACTATAATTCTGAATAAAATGCTTATCCCTTGGAATGTGGAATTAAAGAAGTTTGTATATAAAAGAAATTCTAGAACAATTTTTTTTTCTCCTCCAAAACTACTGAATGAAACTAATGAACTTATTATATCTCTGTACTTCTCTCGTTCTTGTGGTTCAGAAAGAGAGAATCAGATTTGATTCCATGTTATCCTCAAGATTTTTTTTGCTTATCCCTAGTACACGGGATACAGGCCATGATAATCATGGTGGGTAGAACTTAGCGACTGCTTTTACTCTAAGTGCACCACATGTCTACGCATGTGAAAAGCAGCTCGAATTTGCACTTTTAAATGTGCCAGAGCCCCGGTTACTTGCACTCGCCGGTGGGGTTCGACTTTTGCAAGAATCGGGGGCCATTGGAGCATTTTTTAAATTAATCATAAAAAAGTGCACAATGTGGGAATCGAACCCGGGTCATAGCAGTTAAAATCCAACGGTTTAGACTATCCTTCCACCGACCCCCTATCCTCAAGATAGTATCATGTAACAATGGATGGATGGAGATAGATGGAAAGAACCAGATGTGTAGGGTCTCCATGGACTCTGCAAGCCTCAGTAAAATGGCTGTAAGTATGCCACCTCAGTGCTGATAGGTCCTTCTGTAAACCTGAAAGAATGCTATGAGAATTAAGCCTTGATTTTTGCCAAAGTGAAATATAAAAGATGGACAATATGTGAGGACTTAAAAGTGCTTTCCAAGTGTCCTGGACAACAAGTGGGATACACCAAGTACAAGAAGTAATTCTTGTGTGAATGGAACATTTGGAATGAGGGCAATCATTGGATCAAAAGAGATGTGGCCATGAAAGAAAACATTATAACTATTGATAAGGAAAAAATTAAAAGTTTGCTTGATCCCAATAAAATCTTTGTTCCTCCACTTTACATCAAGCTTGGCTTTATGAAACAATGTCAGGTTCTGTCAAGGACAGTACTTTGAATACCTTAGTCCAGGGTTCGGCAAACTGTGTCTCGAGGGCCACATGCAGCTCTTTGGATGTGAAGCTGCGGCTCTTTATATAGTTCCATACGCAAATATCATTTATGCGAGTACTATTTATTGTTGGCAAGAAAAAAATTTGTGGCTCTTTAAAAACTTATAAATTTTGTAAATTGTAATTTTTGACTCTTCCAACTCGAAAGATTGCCGACCCCTGCCTTAGGCACAAGTGCACTGGGTTCGTGAAGGCCAAACTACTAATCACTACCTTGAAGTTCTTTCACAACTCCATGGAATAATTTTTGCATAATACGATCAGAATTGTGGAAGAAGAAGTGACAGGTTCAACTCCCGCTGCTTGACATTTCTGGTCAAGATCCCAGTATTAGACTATCCAGTTGACATATGATTTTAACCTGCTCACCAAGTTCAAATAGGCATTAACCCTTAGTTACTGGCGCCTATTTTCCTTACACAATTACTGGCGTTCGGCCTCTCAGGCCGTCTTTTAAAATCAATAATAAACCATGTTATTTATAAAATAAAAAGAAATTAAACGTATACACATAATTTCCAAAGAATAAATATTTTGCTTTTTTCGAATAAACAGAGCTCTAAACAAAATTAAATGAAAATGTACAAGAAACTCTTTCTATCTAAAATATTCTATATATATTCTAAAAAATTCTATCTAAAATATTTTATTCAAGATTAGGTGCACAATTCAAGCATATTTCAATAGAATGATCTTTGCATTTTTTGAATTGCATTTGAGTTCGACGATCTTTTTTACATAGGTAGCATCTTTTGCGTTTTTTGGACCAAGGACTGCCGCTTGTGGATTCCTAGATAACCATATTATTGATATTTCGTTTGAATATCAAATAAATATTTGCCTACCTCAAGTGATGAAGTTCCAGCATGCTTCTGAATTAATACTTGCAGATCTCTTGACAAATTTTTGGCTTGATTTCTCATATTCAAGGCATCTCTCATTAGTTGTAGAGCAAGCTGCTTTATAAAATCTTTTCGAGCCATTTCCACCGTCTTGCTTGACAGCCTTATAAATTACTGCTGAATTTATTGCAACGACATCCAAAAAGTTGAAAAATAAACACAGGGGCCATCTTTTCGTTCTTCTTCCAACTGAATACATGTCTGATCAACTACATCTACACCACCTTTGGTCATATTATAAAATGTGATTATCTCGGGCTTTTATTGTTCAGCAGTTTCTTGATCAATTGTTGTGGTCGAATGCATTGTGGAGAGTAATATAACAGATTTTCCAATTTTAGGGACATAGGATACCAAATTTTTGTTTTTTGAAAAACCAAAAGTGGAACCGAACTTCTATTATATTATACAAAATTACAATCACAAAACACAATTTAGAATGCATATAATTGATGCAAGAGTAATAAAAAAACGAATGCTCAACTTATTTGTTGCGTTTGAACGTCTATAAAACCAAAAGTGAAACGGCCAATAATAGGGGCGCTAAATTCTCAGTGACGTAATTACTGGCGCTCGGCTTTAAAGGCCGTTTGATTTAATAACTCGGGATATACAAAATAGATTTCTCTTAAAATGAAAAGTTCTTCAAATAAATGCATTTTATTAAGCTACCTAAAATTTTGATGAAAAATATTGCATTTTGAAAATTTCGCAAACATTTTTAATTTTCACACGGCCTTTCAAGCCGAACGCCAGTAATTACGGGTTAAAAGGAACAAGATTTCAGATTAGTGAGGCTGAGAAAGAAAATGTAGCCCACATTATGAAAGAGCTCACGGAAGAGTTCTAGCATTCTTTCCAACAATGGGTACTTCACATTGACTGTTGTAGGGATAAAGTAAGAATGTATATTGAAAGGGATATAATAGTTAGATAGATATAAATTTAAAAAATACACTCATGGACAAAACTTAAGGAAGAGGAAAGTCTTGATGTCACCAATCTATTTTTTTTTAAGGAGACAGAGGCAAGTTTGTTCACACTTGGTTATCTCATGTGTCTTCAATAAAGGTCTATACTCTGTAGTACAGAGGACTTTTTCTATTTTTAAAAGAACAATTTGAATGCTCTAGCCTATAAAAGAAATGTGTGTCTTAAATTGTGTTTCATTTATGTGAAAGAACAAGCATTTATTTATATTTCATTACAATAGCCATTTTTTGAATATTCAAAAGGCCAAAAATTGTGATTTTATAAAAGTTTATATTTTTTTACTTTCCAAGGAGAAATACTTGTTCACCCAATTTATTAAAAGTTTAAAAGTCACACTATATTGTTAATTTCAAACTTCTCAAAATATTTGAAATAAAATTGATATACAGTTAAACCTGTCTATAGCGCCTTCTCTATAGCGCCCGATTTTAAACATAAAAATGTAAACATTTTACATTAAAAGTGACCTGTCTATAGCACCCCCTCTCTATAGCACCCTATTTTGGTAAGCCCCATGAGGGGGCGCTATAGACAGGTTTAACTGTATATAAAAGATTCAAATGATAGAATAATGACTCAAAAAAAGCCCAAGACAACATGAATTAATTAAAACTAAGTCAACAATTTGCACCTTGAATAAAATTACAGGACTTATAATAGAACATAAACAGAAAGAGTTAGTGGTACAAGTTGCAATAGAAGGTGACAACACATGGTGGCCAGGTTTAATCAGAAGATTAGACCAAGATAACCTACCTGCTGGGTTGATTGGAATTTTACAATCCTACTGGAAAAATATAGAAAATAATTTCACATATACTGGTATAGATGTTTCTAGTTCACTGTTGAAATGCTGTCTTCAGGGAGATTCTTCACTTTTGTGTTCTGCTAACCAAACTGCTCATTTTGTACTCCTGTCTTTTCTTCTTTCTTATCTCCACTCAATAATATTAGGGTAACAAGCCGGTAGAGCTTGAGACTGCACAAAGGCAGAGGCAGCATAGCAGGGAGATTTAACATCCATCATGACTGGGTGAAGTAGAATGTATCTGCCTTTGTCATTAAGACTGGGAGCACTACTCAGTGGCAGGCCAACTTAGCTCCAAAAGAAATGGCCACCTCTGACATGAGGAACAGATGCCATGTGCAGCCGCTCCTAAAATGGAGTACAAATGTTGCTCATCCTGTATCCCTGGATTAGGAGCCCTTACAGGGTACTATCAGCAGGGCCAGCTGAACCCAGGTTTTTTAGTGAGCTTGTTACCGCTCCCCCTCCTCCTTTTTCATCCGGGCTTGGGACCGGCAAAGGCGGAGTTTTGTACTCCTGTAGAAGAATGGAAATGCCAGAAAACTTGAGAATACAATAAAAATGAAAACAAACTCATCTCCTGAAACTTGTTGCATCATTTAATTGATGTCAATGGTATGTTGGAACAAAGATTTAACATTATATAAAAGGGCGTACCTGGATCTGAAAAGAAAAAAAAAAATTCTCACAATATTTTGAGAGATTGCTCCCTCTTTATCAATTTATTGCACAGTGCAACGAACTCACTGTGCAATAAATTGATAAAGAGGGGGCAATCTCTCGAAATATTGTGAGAATTTTTTTTTACAGATCCAGGTACGCCCTTTTATATAATGTTAATCAATGGATCGCCTTTTGACTCAAAAGATTTAACAGCTCCTAAAATTTTAATTGAAATTTCATTAGAAAAGTTTGATTTATGGTGCACCGAAAACAAATTGAAAATCAACCATAGAGAAAACCATTTCATATCTGCATGACAAAAGTGAAGTCCCTATCAAAGTTAAAAAAATAAGTTATTACACCTGTATGGGAAATCAAAACTTTGGGTGTTAACATTACTAATCATAAAGAATAAATTGATATTTTTGTCTCCTCTTTATATATAATACAATAAATAAAACCCAACAATGATAAGGCACAATTTGGATTATAGATTATAAACACAAGGTAATAAGACCAAATCCAAATAAATAAATAGTGTGTGACGTTTCGGTAACAGCATTGTTACCATCTTCAGACAAAAGTATTGAATGAGAAATTGTTTTTCCACTTTTAATTCTAAGATTAATATTCTGTGTTTCTCAGAAAACTATCTTCTTCTTATCTGTTATCTTGTTTACACACTTGATAACAGTAACTATTCAAAACATACTGTGGTAAAATTTCTCATTCAATACTTTTGTCTGAAGATGGTAACAACGCTGTTACCGAAACATCACACACTATTTATTTATTTGGATTTGGTCTTATTACCTTGTGTTTATAATCTATAATCCAAATTGTGCCTTACCCTCATTCAGTACTTTTGTCTGAAGATGGTAACAACGCTGTTACCGAAACATCACACACTATTTATTTATTAGGATTTGGTCTTATTACCTTGTGTTTATAATCTATAATCCAAATTGTGCCTTACCCTCATTCAGTACTTTTGTCTGAAGATGGTAACAACGCTGTTACCGAAACGTCACACACTATTTATTAACGAATTTACTCTTTTCTTCAGGTGGTAAATCTTAGGATTTAAGCATTCAAGGAAGAGGCTCTAATTATACAAAACTATCGTTAGACCAATACTTACCTACAGAGCTGAAATTTGAATTTTTAAATATTTTCCTGAAGAGAATGACAGCGAGTAACTGAAACGTCAAGAATTAAATAAATTATTGGTTGATGTAGCAATTTTCATTATTATCCCTAGTACACGTGGTATAGGCCATGATAATCATGGTAGGTAGTTAGCGACTGTTTTTATTGTAAGTGTACCACATGTCTACACATGTGAAAAGCAGTTCGACTTTGCACTTACAAATGTGTCAGAGCCCCGTTTTGTTACTTGCACTTGCTGGTGGGGTTGGACTTTTGCAAGAATGAGGGGCCATTGGAGCATTTTTTTTTATTAGAAAAAAATGCCCAATGCAGGATTCAATCCTGGGTTGTAGCAGTTGAAAACCAATGGTTTAGACCATCCTTCCACTGATCCCCAATACAATAAATAAAACCCAACAATTAACAAATTTACTTTTTCCTTTAGGTGGTAAATCTTGGTATTTAAGCATTCAAGGAAGAGGCTCTTACATAGAGACTCTTACACAAGACTTCGTTAAACCAATACTTACCTACAGAGCTGAAATTTGATTTTTTTTTTAAATATTCCCCTGAGAAGAGTGATAGAGTCACTGAAATGTTGATAATTAAATAAATAATTGGTTGATGAAGTCATAATTTTTCCAAACTAACTTCCAACCAACACAAATGATCTTCAAAATTAAGTTAATTAAGTGTGTGGCCGGGCAGGAAATATTATTTCTGAAATCTGCTCAGCTGCCGACCACTGATTCTTTAGGAGATACAGTAGAACCTCCCAGTAAAAGACAACACCTAATTGCAGAGTCAAAGTGTCCTTTAGGGAGAGGTGTTCTCTTACCAGAGAGTTGCTAAATTGTAAAAATGGTAATTTTGCAAATGAAAACTGACCTTTGTAGAGAGGTGTCTGCTAGCAGGGTGTCCACTAAAGGGAGGTTCTACTGTTTTCCTCATTGTCTTTTCTATGACATAACTAAGGTCCAGCTTTACAGTTAAATCCAGATTACTGATTTATATTGTAGTTTGGCAATTTTTTTTATACAGTAGAACCTCCCTGTAAAGGGCACCTAGTTTCAGAGTCAAAGTTTCTTTTACAAAGAGGTAACCTCTTACCAGAGAGCAGTTGAATAGTTAAAAATGTTTTATTTTTTTGCTTATCCCTAATACACGTGGTACAGGCCATGATAATCATGGTGGGTAGAAGTAGGCGACTGCTTTTACTGTAAGCGCACCACATGTCTACACATGTGAAAAGCAGTTTGACTTTGCACTTACAAATGTGCCAGAGCCCTGTTTTGTTACTTGCACTCGCTGGTGGGGTTTGACTTTTGCAAGAATCGGGGGCCATTGGAGCATTTTTTTTTTTAAACAGAAAAAAGTGTCCAATGCGGGAATTGAACCCGGGTCGTAGAGGTTGAAAACCAAACGGTTTTAACCAGCCTTCCACCGATCCCCGCAAAAAATGGTAATTTTACAAATGAAAACTATCCATTATAGAGAGATGTCCTCTAGCAGGAGTATCCTTATACTGTATATTTAAGAGAATTTGAGCCATTGACTTACCTCATTTTCTCCCTTAGAAACAGAAAAAATAATGAGCTGATCTAAATTTCAAACCTTAACTCAATGATGAGAAATACTTCAATATTTGATCCTGATTCCTTTGTGTCCAATGGCAATGAGAAAGTATCCAGTAAAATTTACAACTGGCCTTTTTCCAACTAAATAGCTTGAATTTACATCACTGTGACTATGTGCTGCAGGCTTCAACTATAATCTAACCTCAGTAATTCAACACTTGTGATAATTCAACCATTGTTTTTGATGTACTTATCTCCAGGCTCTCTCTCCATCAAATAACCAAAATGATAAGGCACAATTTGGATTATAGATTATAAATACAAGGTAATAAGACCAAAACCAAAAAAATAAATAGTGTGTGACATTTCAGTATTTCAACAATATTGTTACTGAAATGTCATACACTATTTATTTATTTGGATTTGGTCTTATTACCTTGTGTTTATAAACAAAATTAATTCAACTAATGATAATTTGACACCATATCAATCATAATTCAACAATTATTTTAATCAAATTTCAACAATAGCAATAGATAATTATTGTTTAAATACAATTTTATTATAAAAAATGTAACATTAGCACATGGCTGCACTGCCATAGCATGCACACCTTTCTTAAAAGTGTTTCAATGAGATGGCACTAAGGCCAGCGCAAATGTCACATGTTTTCATTTCCTCATGGACAATATAAATGTCATTGTTTTAAAACCTAATCTAAGCAGCTACTAGTCACTATGTAAAAAATCAGGTGTTTTAGCATTTAATGTGCTATTTGAGATACAGTAGAACCTTCCTGTAAAGGATACCTAACTGCAGAGCCAAACTGTCCTTTAGGGATGATAAGGCACAATTTGGATTATAGATTATAAACACAAGGTAATAAGACCAAATCCAAATAAATAGTATGTAACATTTCGGTAACAGCATTGTTACCATCTTCAGACAAAAGTATTCTTCAGTAACACTGTTACTGAAATGTCACATACTATTTATTTATTTGGATTTGGTCTTATTACACTGATAGACAAAACTTAAGGAAGTTGTACCTTATAGCATATATATCGGGATTCAGAAAATATCTCTCAAGAGTTATTTTCTGAATCCCGATATATATATGCTATAAGGTACAACTTCCTTAAGTTTTGTCTATCAGTGTTACCTTGTGTCCTTTAGGGAGAGTTGTCCTCTTACCGGAGAGTTTCTAAATTGTAAAAATGGTAATTTTTTCCAAATGAAAACTGTCCTTTCTAGAGAGGTGTCCTCTAGCGGGGTGTCCACTAAAGGGAGGTTCTACTGTATCTTACAAAAGAGGAAATACCTTTTTAAGATTGATTATCTAGAATGTACACTGAATAGGATTCTAAGCAAACAAACTTGAAAGATTTATTTGAAAAATCATAATTTTTTAGATAAAATTTTTGCTTTTTCTTTATTTCCCAAAGTTATTCACTTTTTTTTTTCCCACTGAAATTATATAAAAATAGTATTAAAGCAATTTTGTCCCTTCCTCACTAAAAGTTAATCATAAAATATTCTTAATAAAGTGAAAAAATATTACCAAAATTAAATTGTAGTGGGATCAGGTCAATAAATCAATCGTGCCGGTCCCAAGCCCAGATGAAAAAGCAGGAGGGGGAGCAGTAACAAGCTCACTAAAAAACCTGGACTCTGCTGGCCCGGCTGATAGTACTCTGTAAGGGCTCCTAATCCAGGGATACAGGATGAGCAGCGTTTGTACTCCATGTTAGGAGCGGCTGCACATGGCGTCTGTTCCTCATGTCAGAGGCGGCCATTTCTTTTGGAGCTAAGTCGGTCTGCCACTGAGTAGTGCTCTCAGTCTTAATGACAAAGGCAAATGCATTCTACTTCACCCAGTCATGATGGTTGTCAAAGCTTGATACCATGATATGATTGAGTGGAGATAAGAAAAAATAAGAAGGTTGATGATGGCTTGCATCATCTGTTGGAATAAATATCAACTATTTGTTAATTCTCCAGAATTGGCCAAATACCCATTCTTGATTAATCAAGAAAAGTGTTTCGGGCTGTTGGCCGTTGTAAACGTGGTGAAGCTGAACATGACATTGTCATTCAGGCAGCAGGAAAAATCATGAAACCGGTAGTAGATGCCAGAATTGCGTGAGAACGCGAAACAATTTGAAAAGTGCTAAAATGAGATTGTATTGGGGAAGATCATGTGAATAAATTAAGAAAATGGCATCTACTAATTGTGCAACTAATTCAGCTGAAAGCTGAGATCCCTTGGGGTATTTAATTGAAGATGTTATACTATTATATGAAATAAAATGGTACAATGGTATATCAATTTATATTAATAATTAATATACAGTAGAACCTCCCTGTAAAGGACACCTAATTGCAGAGCCAAAGTGTCCTTTAAGGAGAGGTGTCCTCTTACTGGAAAGTTTCTAAATAGTAAAAATGGTAATTTTGCAAATGAAAACTGTCCTTTATAGAGAGGTGTCTTCTAGCATGTGTCCTCTCATGGAGGTTCTACTGTATTACAAAATCTTTTTTTTTTTTTTAATATTAATTTAATGAGTTGGAAGATAAGCTAATCACCTAACGACTTTAATTCGACACTGAAATCAATTCAACCAAAAACTCTGATCCCTTTGGGGTGTTGAATTAAAGAAGTTAAACTGGATTTACCAAATTTTATATTTATTGGAATTTCTAAAACCAGGCTCCTCAACATAAACCTTGTTACACAAGGTAATAAGACCATATCCAAATAAATAGTGTGTGACATTTCGGTAACAGCGTTGTTACTATCATCAGGCAAATGTAGTGAATCAGATTCAGTATGATGGTAACAATGCTGTTACTGAAGCGTTACACACTATATGCATATCTAGATTTGTTCTTACAGTAGAACCTCCCTTTAGGGGACACCCCGCTAGCGGACACATCTCCACAAAGGACAGTTTTCATTTACAAAATCATTTTTACAATTTAGCAGCTCTCTGGTAAGAGGACACCTCTCCCTAAAGGATACTTTGGCTCTGCAATTAGATGTTTTTACAGGGAGGTTTTACTGTATTACGTTGTGTCTCTAATCTATCATCTATGTTGTGTCTTTCATGACCCTTGTTCCATGTTTGAGAGAATCCTGTCCTCATGTTGTGGAATAAAGATAGTGAAGTATATATATATATGCTTTATTTACAATATCCCAAAGCAGCAAACATAATACGGCAAGACCAACATCCTTTTACACAAGAAGAAGAAGAGATAGAAGGTAACAGGACCCAACTTAGGTAGAATACATAGAAAATGGGGTCATTCTACTTGACACAGCTTTGCAAATATATGTTTGTATGTATAGGTGTGTATATATATATAGGTGTTTTTATGCATTTAGGTTTTTTTTTAAATACACAGTATATAGTCAAATAATCAACATCAACAATAAAATCGTTTTTAAGTAATCACTTTGAAAAAAAAAAAAAAAAGGGGGGGATTAAACTATATTGGGTGTGATACTTACAGAAATCATGCAATTCATTGCTTTGGTGTTGATTTGTGGTGGCGTCCGCGGCTTCTCTTAGTGGTTTTGGGTGGTTCGACGTCGGTGTCGGGTGGTGTGGGGGAGGTAGAAGGTGCAGGCAGGCTGATGGGTTGCATCTTGTTGGCTTTCAGCCTGGTGATGTGGTGAAGAGGTGAGGACGTGGGCAGCAGTCTCAGCACATTGCCCACAGCCTTGGTGCGGCCCTCTCTGAACACCATTCTCATTCCTGGCCGGATGTACTCTGGGTTCTTGATGAACCGGAAGTGAACCAGAGCTTTGTCGCCTGTTCTGAGGCAATCTTTAGACATGCTGAGTATTGAAGCAGTCTGGCGAATACTCCCGCAGTGCACCATGGCTTGGTACCTCGGACTGATGGTAGTGGGATGGTGCAGAACCAGAATCTCCCCTTCAAACTCCCAGCAGGCTTCTGGTGCAACTGCTGGGGACACCAACACCATTCCTTTCCTGATATCTGACCTTCTGATTTTCTTGAGAGCAAATGATGCTGTCTGTCCACTTCTTACTTCTTTCACAGGCATCCGTTTCCTGTGGATGGATTTCACTGTGACCTGTTGGAAATGTCCGAGTGGATCTGGTCCTAAGAGCAGGACATCATTTAAATGGATGACACCTTTGAGAGTGGTCCCTGACACGACGGTTCCTACCCCTGGGACAGAGTAGGTATCATCAATTTGGAATTCTGCTGGCTCGGAATCTGAGGATGTCATCCTGGTTGAAAGAAGATTCAAAAAATTTTTTAATAATTGAAGATTTTCTCCCGTCACATTGGATACTTTAAAGATAGGGCATAATCTCTCTGAAACAAAATTGGTTGCAGAAATTACAACATCATCATCTGAATTTACTAAGACTGGAATTTTGCGACAGCCTGGGGATTTTAATATTCGAACTAAAAGTTTCATAGTTTCTTGTAAAACATTTGGTGGGCACATGTCAATTTTGGTAACCACAACAAACACTGGTACATTTAAGGCCAATGCTAATCCTAAATGCTCTTTAGTCATACCAATAATTCCAGCATTAGAACCAATCATGAGCATTGCAAAATCAGGTGCATGTCCTGTCATTCCAAATATGGTTGTCTTTAAATAACGCTCATGGCCTGCAAGATCTATAAAGGTAATTACCTTTGATGAGGCTTCACAGATTTTCATCCAATCCAACTGGCCACCATGAGTGTCGGGCTTGTTGACAACATTCCCTGTACTGTCAAATCCAAGGATATCATTCCCAACACTTGATGTTCTTCCAGATTCCATTTCATGTTTATGTCTAAATAACTTTTGCCTAGCAAACCCACGTCCATTGTCCAACTCACCATGAGTAAGTACTCCAAGAAGAGTACTTTTCCCTGCATCAACATTGCCAACAACTGCAACCCTTACCTCAACAAAATCATTTTCTTTTGCCTTTTTCCTCACCAGATATTCAGCTATATAACCTTGTGATGCTTGATGTTTTCTAAGAAATACACAGTCGGATTCCAAATTACTTGCTATGCTCTTCAACGTGGCTGTAGATGCTTCCAATTCATCTTCTGAAAGTCCATCAAAAGTATCATTTCCAAGTCCAGCAGTGTATATAAATTCCCCTTGACTATTTTCCAAACGTTGGGCAATTTGCTTTGTAAGTACATCAAATAGCTCGGTTGAAGGACTAACCAATGCAGTTCTCGAATTTAGTTCAACATGTACATCATTGTTTGTATTAGTTTCAGGACAAAATAAATCAACAACAGATTTGGCAGTTGTCGGGGTTTGATCAACTATCGCAGCCATATTGATGATGTAAATATAAAGAAAAAGTATGTTTCGTTTATAGAAAGAACAAAACCTTGGTCAAATACTTCTAAATTAGTTAGTTTTTTTTTTTTTTTGCCAGGTTTTCACAAATTAAAGAAAATAATTTGCAAAAATATAAATAACATTTTAAAAATATATACATGAGTAATGCTCTAAAAATATAATTTTTTTTTTTGCTGAATTTATTTTAAATTTTAATTTATAAATGCTTTACAGGATTTTTTCTCAAATATAAAAAAGGTTTTGGCTGAAATATAAATAATATTTGAAACATATAAATAAAATATCTATAAAATTTTACTTTTTAAAAATATCAAATGATAAATGCTTCAAATGTTTAATTTAAAGCTTTTCACGTGATGATTGATATCTTTGGCACTTTTCCGTTTTTAAAAGTGTACATTTGTGTGTATATAAAAATATGCATATTTCATACATTTTAGTTCCATTTCGAGAAGAAACAAAATATAATATTTCAATTGAATAATCACTATTGTAAGATATATGTACATAACTACGCGATATCCTACAAAAATTATTGAAATATATTTTGCACGCAGAATGTCCAAGAACTAGCCTAAGCTGCCTCCGAAATTGAGACAAGTCTGAGGAACCAAAGAGCTTATAAGAAGAGGAAGAATCATATCAACTGAGGACATCAAGGTAGAAAGACTATCAAAAAAAGACTCACCCTCTCAATCCTTTAAACCATTAGTGCATTCAAAGGGTAGAAAGGCAACGGTAGGAAGGAGATAAAGTGGGATTAAAATATTGACCTTATGTCCTATAAATTATGCATTGACCCTCATACAGATGCTGCTGTGTGCCATGTTGTGCATCAGCGCTTGGATTATATTCCTATTATGTTCGGCTATTCTATTTTGGACTTTTCTCCCAGTTCCCCTACATATTTAGAACTACAGTTATATTGCATGATATGGAGTAGATAGCTTATTTTCTATTGAATGGGATATTGGATTGATTCTTTGCTAATGGGTTTCTAATCATATTGCTTAAATTTGGAGAATTATTGAACATAGTTTTGATACCATATTTTCTAAGTGTTCTAGCTATGGATACTGATTGATGGATACTATCATCCACCATGCACGTATATTTTCAAAAAATTGTTTTCACAAATTTTGTAATATATTTCTCCCAATATCATAAGTATTTAAAATATGTAATATTTAATATGTAATAACAAATTTAAAAATATGTATTTATTTTTAAAATACTCTGTTGTAATTCTTTAAAAGGAAATATTTACTTTGTTGTGAATTTTGTAAACAATTTCTTGACATGCGTTTTCTCTCTCTTATAGACTGATTTTTTAATCAGAAAGCCTTGTTGTTGGATCGACCGACTTTCACCTGATGCGGCCACATTTAGAATTAGTATGGAAATATTTTATTATGCCTGAAAAACACACCATTGCCTCATTCATTGTCCACAGTTTTGTACTGCCAACCTGGAAACTTTTAAAATTATGACTAAAATACACTATATTATATAAAAAACACTCAGGTATCTCGAACCTAGATCGTCAACTTTATTCAAGTTTTACATTCGATTTTTTTAATAAATGTTAAAAGACATCTTCAAATAATTTTTACTGCAATTTGGATCACAGGTCTAAATTAAATCTCCCTCTCTCTTATCAAAAAGTTAAATATAATGCAAAAGTATTAATCATTCTGAAGAAGGTTGTAGAAATTTCAGAGGAAGTTTTAGTACTATTTAAAAAAATATTTTAATCACCTACCTTTCTTTTGTTGAACTATTATTATTATATAATGCGAGAGCAACTCCTAATTGTGCCACAGAATGTTGCTGATGGGTTACTGCTATCTATAAGAAACATTTCCAAATGAAGGGCTGTTTTTTTATTCTAAGAAGTTGGCCAATCTTTAATTAAATAAAAAAAAAAAAAAGCAGCAATGTACTTGTTTCAGGCTTTTAGCAGATTCACCAAGGGGATC
>CP092867.1:110982281-111001347 GCA_030710605.1 Cordylochernes scorpioides
AAAGAATAATTTAATCATGGGGGTCAGTGGAAGGATGGTCTAAACTGTTGGTTTTCGACCGCTACACCCGGGTTCGATTCCCGCATTGGGCACTTTTTTCTAATAAAAAAAAAGTTGCTTAAATGGCCCCACTTTATGCAAAAGTCCAACCCCACCAGTGTGTGCAAGTAACCAAATGAGGTTCTTGGCACATGTGTAAGTACAAAAGTCAAACTGCTTTCTACGTGTGTAGACATGTGATGTACTTACAGTAAAAGCAGTCTCTAAATACTACCCACCATGATTATCATGGCTTTTATTATGTGTACTAGGAATAATAAAAAAATGGTAGGTAAGGATTTTAAACTTCTTCTTCTTTTTTATCTCCACTCAATCACAGTAAGGTATCAAGCTTGTAAAGCTTGAGATTTTTGATGGTGTCTGCCGGGGAAGAGTAGAGCTCATCAATGGATAAGTCAATACAGTCAATAATGTGTCTTGGGGTTGCAGGCTGAGAATTGCACTTAGTACATAGTGGGAAAACCTTGCAACCATTCTGGAAAGGCATTGTCCGTAGATGACCAGACTTAAGTCTGGAAATCAAAGACTGTTGTTCTCTTGGGAGGACAGAACCGGTGGGATTTTAAACTACTTGTGCTAAATGTCTCGACATGTAAAAGGATGTTCAACATCTCACCACTATAACACCATCTATTGGGGTCAACGTTGCTCTTATAATCAAAGGTAATAAGTCAAAATCCAAATAAATAGTATGTGACATTTTGGTAACAGCGTTGTTACCAAAGCATCACACACTATTGATTGATTTGTGATTTGGTCTCTCTTATTACCTTTTGTTTCTAATCTATGATACAAATTGTACCTAATCTTTTTTTTTTGCTTATCCATAATACACATGGTACAGGCCATGATAATCATGGTGGGTAGAAGTAGGCGACTGCTTTTACTGTAAGTGAACCACATGTCTGTCTACACATGTGAAAAGCAGTTCGACTTTGCACTTAAAAATGTGCCAGAGCCCCGTTTGGTTACTTGAACTCGCTGGTGGGGTTGGACTTTTGCAAGAATCGGGGGCCATTGGAGCATTTTATAGATAGAGCAATTAGAAAAAAGTGCCCAATGCGGGAATCGAACCCGGGTCGTAGCGGTCGAAAACCAATGGTTTAGACCATCCTACCACTGATCCCTGTACCTAATCATTATTGTTATAATTAAATTCCACTATATATATATGCGTCTTTAAAATAATAAAAAAATTATCAATGCGCCCTCCAAATGGCCTCCTAATTTAACAGGTTGCATGTTTTGTACTTGTTGATTTCTAATTTGCTTAGAGACTGTTCTTCACTCTTTTTTTGAGTCTCTATCACTTGGTGTCCTGATAGATGATGGCCTTGTTTGTCTATGGATAACACCTAGTCATGCATACTACTGTACTGACTGGGATATGAAATATCTCTGTGGTTCTAGAGTTGCTGAAGAACTGGAAGGTGTTGAGCCCTACATCAACTCCAGGGCTCATGGCTCCATCCTTGTTAAAGGACCTAAGGTAAGATCTCCCCCCTGTACTTTATATTGTCGCGTATATTTGCCTGAAAAACACCTACAACCTCCTTCAATAGATGGTGCTTTCGCCTATTTCCCGCCTGGAACTAGTGTGGGAATCGCTGACTGCTGTGGTCCTGTTTCCTAGAGCAAATAGTTGTAAATAGATGTTTATATTGGCTCTGGTGTGTAAATAAATGTAGATACCTGTTAATTGTTATTCGAGTTATTATATAATGTGGTTTAAAGATGACAATAAAAGAAAGGAGTGTTATAAGTCTTGATGCCGGTTGCTGTTGTTACTCTCGCCACAGTCGCTACTCCTCTGGTAAGTCTCTCGTGTCCCCCCACTAGTGGTAAGGCCGAGAGATACTGCCAGATGAAAGGAGATCCACCTGAGTGGTGTTTCTCGGAGGTCTTTGGGTGGTCTGCAGGGTAGGGCTGCAGAGGTAGAGCAACAGGAGCTCTGGGTAGGTGATCCACAAAGGAGAAAGTGGCGTCGTCGCAAAGAACTGGAGGGGACAAGCGCGACAATATATTTAGGAAGAGTTACTTGGATAGTTTGTTCTTGCTTTTTGTAATCCTACAATTTTGATCATCTTGAATTCCTAATTTTCAAGTTTTCCTGTATTTCAAAGATCCAGATGCAACAAACAAAACCTCTGATGACACTCATCCAAAATTCTGAAATGGAAGGTGTAGTGCTGTAGCCATTTGGTTGCTGTGTGGTAATCTGCTAAAGTCTGGATGTAGTGCCCAGATGTAGAGAATTCTGGTTTTTGTTTTGTGCAATTAATGATTCTTTTTTTTCTAAGTCCTGTCCATTCTGTTGATCCACTTATTTTAATTGGTGGTATTCTGATCTTTGGGTTGCTAATTCCACTATTCAATTTCTTATTTTTTTCTGTCTATTTTTTTTTTTTTCAATATTAGTTTAGGATTTTATGTAATCTTGTAAGTTTGTGTTTTTAGAGTTCAAGATTGTATTTTACGCAATCACTGGTTCCTTTATGGTTTTGACTCTATAAAAGTAATTAATCAGTCAGTTAATCATGGAGGTTGTACTGTAAACCAACATGAGATTACATTTCACTCCATTGAGATACTAGATTTAGCGGGGTGGGGTCAGTGGAACGATGGTCTAAACCGTTGGTTTTCGACTGCTATGACCTGGGTTCGATTCCCACATTGGGCACTTTTTTCTGATCTAAAAAAAAAATGCTCCAATGGCCCCCGATTCTTACAAAAGTTCAACCCCACCAGCGAGTGCAAGTAACCAAACGGGGCTCTGGCACATTTGTAAGTGCAAATTCGAACTGCTTTTGACATGTGTAGACATGTGGTGCACTTACAGTAAAAGCAGTCGCCTACTTCTACCCACCATGATTATTATGGCCTGTACCATGT
This sequence comes from Cordylochernes scorpioides, assembly GCA_030710605.1. NCBI lineage: Eukaryota > Metazoa > Arthropoda > Arachnida > Pseudoscorpiones > Chernetidae > Cordylochernes > Cordylochernes scorpioides. The sequence continues at coordinate 110,985,234 of CP092867.1, forward strand.
GTACTAGTGATAAGCAAAAAAAAAACTTGACTTGATGTGATGTGACAGACAGAGCTGGAGCAGGCCATTGACCTTGCCCTCAAGGCCGGAGACTTTGAACATGCCGAACTGCTCAGCAATACTCTGGCAGACCATCAGGTAAGTGGCATGCACACATGTGGACACTGAAGCATGTCTTTCCTCTTCTTCAATCTCAGCAAATTGCCCCACAGAGAGTATCTGATGTGTGGACCTAGGTTCACAGATAAGGATTGTCCATTCTCTGGGAGAGTCAAATAAGCTGGAGTTTGTTATCCCACTTGCCTTTTTAATAGGTGTGTGCTTCTATGAAGTTTTTTTTCTTCAAGATAAAAAAATAATGCAAATTTTAATACAGGCAAACCTGTCTATAGTGCTCCCTTTTGGGACTCACCAAAATAGGGTGCTATAGAGATGTTACTTTTAATGTAAATCGCATCGTAATACGTATTTAAAATCGGGTACTATAGAGAGGAAGGCGCTATTTAGAGGGGGCGCTATAGACAGGTTTAACTATATATTCACATATAAAATAAAAGGATTTAAAAGCGAGAATGTTTCTTTTATACATAAAACGAACTTCTACTGTCCTTACTGCGATGAAAAAATATATTGGGAGGGCTCGGCTCATCAGTGGTGAACCCTCCCAGCGGTTTGGCGAAACCGCTGGGAGGGTTCACCACTGATGAGCCGAGCCCTCCCAATATATTTTTTCATCGCAGTAAGGACAGTAGAAGTTCGTTTTATGTATAAAAGAAACATTCTCGCTTTTAAATCCTTTTATTTTATATGTATAGATGGCGCGTTATTGCTTTGTGTTATATATTCACATATTGTCTATTGAATAGACCAAGTTAGTATGTCAACTTAAACTTCTGAAACATTTTAGATATCTTTTAATATATATTTTTTAAAACAACTTTTCAACAAAGGTTTATTTCTGCTGAATTTGTGAGAAATTGTTAGGTAAATTCACCCTATATATAGAGCTATTTGAATTAAAAATGTGGAAATCACGAGGGGAAATATATATATATATAGGATAAATATATCTGGGGGAGCATGGTCAAACTAGAACACTTTCAGTTTTTTTTTGCTTATTCCTTGTACACGTGGTACAGACCATGATAATTATGGTGGGTAGAACTTACTGTAAGTGCACCACATGTCTACACATGTGAAAAGCAGTTTCGACTTTTGCACTTACAAGTACTTTAAACTTACAGTACTCTCTGAGAATTGGCAGTTACATAGGCTTGGCTTTCCATTCTAGAGGAAGTAGAGGAATGAATGAATGGTTGTTTCAGACTGTAGACACCTTGAAGAATGCCATCCTCCTTAAGAAACATGCTGAAAGTAAGCCCAAGGACAAAAAACCCAAAAAGGCATCTGTGTTTAAGTAAGTATAGCAGCATACTTTTTACTTACTTTTTTAATACAGTAGAACCTCCATGAGAGGACACTCGCACTAGAGGACACCTCTCTACTTTTACAATTTAGTAACTCTCCGGTAAGAGGACACCTCTCCCTAAAGAACACTGGCTCTGCAATTAGGTGTCCTTTACAGGGAGGTAGTTCTACTGTATATGTCCAAAAAAAGTTACTTATACTGAGTCTATAGTTAAACCTATCTATAACATCATCACTTGGGGCCAAGAGTTCATATTGTTATACCATGGTGTCGTTATTACCGCAGAGACTTCAAAATATATCAATTATATTGGCTTTCTTTTAACCAATTGAAAACTATGATGCACATGTTCCCAATATACACTCATAGACAAAAGGAAGTGGAAAGTCTTTGATTTCACTCTCATCTATTTTTTTTTCTTTTAAAGAGACAGAGGCAATTTTGTTCATACTTGTTTATATTATGATGCATTAGTGCGCCATCTGTTATGAAAATTTGAAACTATTATAGATGTGTATGATTCTTTTTAAAATTAAACAATTTCTACTGCCCTTACTGCAATGGAAAAATTAATTGGAGTTAGGGTAGTTAGAAATTGTTTAATTTTTAAAAGAATCATACGCGTCTATAATAGTTGTTTATCTCTTACATCTTCAATAAAGGTCATTGTGTATCAAATATCATTCAGAGTTATTGTCTGAATCTCGATATGCATGCTAAAAGGTAGAACTTCCATAATTTTTGTCCATGAGTGTATAGGGGGCATTAAAAGTCCACAGACCTAAGTATCTATTACACCCAATAGTAAACAATAGATCCGACATGTGCCTTGGCTAAATGGTTAGCACAACAATTAGAAATCTACCAGTATTTTAATGAAGATGAAATTGTTAACTCCTATGAATTTAAGAAAGATATTGATAGGAAGCGAATGGAAATCAAAGAAGATAAAGTACAATTTGGATTATATATTATAAAACTACAAGATAATAAATTACCTTGTAATGGAAATCAAAGAAATGTATCATTAAACGTTGAATCCATGTTTACTTCTATCCCTATACCCACAATTATAGATGCTTCGAACCATATGTTATATAAAAGAGGCAGAAATGATAAAGCACAATTTGGATTATAGATTATATTACAAGAAAATAAGACCTAATCCAAATAATTTATTAGTGTGTGATGTTTCAGCAACAGCATTGTCACCATCATCAGACAAAAGAATAATTGAGAAAAAATATCACAGCAAGTTCTTAAATAGTAAACGTTTAAAATGTTTAAACACTTGATAACAGTTCTATTTAAGAACTTGCTGTGATATTTTTTCTGATTTATTCTTTTGTCTGATATTGGTGACAATGCTGTTGCTGAAACGTTACACACTAATAAATTATTTGGATTAGGTCTTATTTTCTTGTAATCTTCTTCTTCTTCTTTCTTATCTCCACTCAATCACACTAAGGTATCAAGCTTGTAAAGCTTGAGATTTTTGATAGTGTCTGCCGGAGAAGAGTAGAGCTCATCAATGGATGAGTCAATACAGTCAATAATATGTCTTGGGGTTGCAGGCTGAGAATTGCATTTTCTTGTAATAAGAGGCAGAAATGATAATTTTCTAACATAAGATATGAAGAACAAATTATATAATCCAAATTATACCTTTTACCATAAATAATATGCTGAAATCAAAAATTTTAATTGGATTATAGAATGTTATTTGAAAACAAGTTGACTTAGGTAGGGAGGAAGTGTTGTGACTATGAATGTCTTGTCATGTAACAACGGATGTGTTCCAGGATTGAGCCCAAGGAGAGGTGGCAGACCAAAGGCAATATGTAGCTGTACATACTTCAACTGGAGTTTAAATGTTTATTGTAACAACTATATAACACCATGATAAAGCACAATTTGGAATATAGATTATAAACAACAAGGTAATAAGATAAAATCCAAATAAATAAATAGTGTGTGACGTTTCGGTAACAGCATTGTTACCATCTTCAGACAAAAGTACTGAATGAGAAATATTACCACAGCATGTTTTAAATAGTTATCACTTATATAAGTGATATAAATAGCTACTGTAATTACACACTTGATAACAGTAACTATTTAAAACATGCTGTGGTAAAATTTCTCATTCAATACTTTTGTCTGGAGATGGTAACAACGCTGTTACTGAAACGTCACAAACTATTTATTTATTTGGATTTGGTCTTATTACCTTATGTATATAACACCATGTACATTTAATAAAGTCAATAAAGCATCCAGGCCTAAGTTTCCAGTATAATTTTATATCTCTAGCTTTCAGGCTAACATTGTATATACATTTTATAATTAGCTAGAAGGTTTTTTTTGCTTATCCCTAATACACGTGGTACAGGCCATGATAATCATGGTGGATAGAAATAGGCGACTGCTTTTACTGTAAGTCCATCACATGTCTACACATGTGAAAAGCAGTTCAACTTTGCACTTACAAATGTGCCAGAGCCCCGTTTGGTTACTTGCACTTGCTGGTAGGGTTGGACTTTTGAAAGAATCAGGGGCCATTGGAGCATTTTTTTTTAACAAGAAAAAGTGCCCAATGTGGGAATCGAACCCGGGTTGTAAAGGTTGAAAAACCAACAATTTAGACCAGTATAGCTAGAAGTTATACTTGCTCCAGTTGAAGGGCATGTTAGGTTGGAAACTAGAGAAATAAAATTGTACAAGAAACTTATCCCTGGATGTTTTATTGGTTTTATGAAATTATAAGTCAGGGGAAGAACATTTATGTTTATTTAAATTGTATATATTATGTTGTTGTTTCTTATCACCTTGTGTAAACATTACATGAATTCCATGAGTTCATGCTCCTCGAGCTGTTTTATGATAAGCAGCGGCCTCTCCCAAAGGTCCTGTATATATTATTCTGGATATATATCATAATTTATTAAATTCTTTTTTAAAATATTGATTACTGTTTAATTTTCTTATTTTATACACTGTGTTATTTCATTATATAAACAGTAGAAATTCTCCAAACAATGGACAATCTCCAAAATCCCCCTCCCATTGAAAATCTGTTCTCACTAGCAGACACCTCCAAACAACAGACACCTTCTCAATGCATCATTTATTGATTTTTTTATACAATAAACATATTCTCTTCCTAACACGGACAAATAAAAAAAGTTACCTAGTTAAAATTAACACAAAAAAGGAATTGGTGGTCGGTGGAAGGATGGTTTAAAACCGTTGGTTTTCAACCGCTACGACCCAGGTTCGATTCCCGCATTGGGCACTTTTTTTATGGTTAAAAAGAAAAATGCTTCAATGACCCCCGATTCTTGCAAAAGTCCAACCCCACCAGCGAGTGCAAGTAACCAAACGGGGCTCTGGCACATTTGTAAGTGCAAAGTCGAACTGTTTTTCACATGTGTAGACATGTGGTACACTTACAGTAAAAGCAGTCGCCTACTTCTATCCACCATGATTATCATGGCCTGTACCACATGTACTAGGGATAAAAAAAAAAAAGGAATACAATTTACAATTTTAATAATTAAAAAAAAAAATTAATATACAGTTAAACCTCTAAATAGCGCCCGATTTTAAATACGTAGTACGATGCGATTTACATTAAAAGTGACCTGTCTATAGCACCCCCTCTCTATAGCACCCTATTTTGGTGAGTCCCAAGAGGGGGCGCTATAGACAGGTTTAACTGTACTGTATTATTTTTTTTCAAAAAGGTTCCATCTATATTTTGGCCATAGAAATGGCCTAGCCCAGGGGTCTGCAACCTGCAGTGTGCGTTAGCCACATGCAGCTCTTTGGATGTGAAGCTGTATGTAGTACTCTCATAAATAAAAACTCTATGTGAGTATTTATTGTTGGCAAGAACAAATTTTGTCGCCTTTTAAAAACTTCAAAATTTTGTAAATTGTAAATTTTTGACTCAAAAAGTTGCCGACCTCTGTACTAGCCACTTTAACAACTAAACACCTCTCTAGCAAATTGTGAAGATTTCATTTGATATCTTGTGGATCTCATGGTATCTAAGTTCGCTCCAGACTGAAGCAGGCCATTAGCCTGAAACCATGGTCTCCAAGTGGGTGCTTCTCAGTTAGCCAAAAATGATGTTGTGGATTTGCCACCAATCTGAGGGCGCTAGTTTGTGGAGACTGTTAACCCGTAATTACTGGCGTTCGGCTTGAAAGGCCGTGTCAAAATTTAAAATGTTTGCGAAATTTTCAAAATGCAATATTTTTCATCAAAATTTTAGGTATCTTAATAAAATGCATTTATTTGAAGAACTTTTCATTTTAAGAAAAATCTATTTTGTATATCCCGAGTTATTAAATCAAACGGCCTTTAAAGCCGAGCGCCAGTAATTACGTCACTGGGAATTTTAGCGCCCCTATTATTGGCCGTTTCACTTTTGGTTTTATAGACGTTAAAACGCAACAAATAAGTTGAGCATTCGTTTTTTTATTACTCTTGCTTCAATTATATGCATTCTAAATTGTGTTTTGTGATTGTAATTTTGTATAATATAATAGAAGTTCGGTTCCACTTTTGTTTTTTCAAAAAACAAAAATTTGGTACCCTATGTCCCTAAAATTGGAAAATATGTTATATTACTTTCCACAATGCATTCGACCACAACAATTGATCAAGAAACTGCTGAACAATAAAAGCCCGAGATAATCACATTTTATAATATGACCAAAGGTGGTGTAGATGTAGTTGATCAGACATGTATTCAGTTGGAAGAAGAACCAAAAGATGGCCCCTGTGTTTATTTTTCAACTTTTTGGATGTGGTTGCAATAAATTCAGCAGTAATTTATAAGGCTGTCAAGCAAGACGGTGGAATGGCTCGAAAAGATTTTATAAAGCAGCTTGCTCTACAACTAATGAGAGATGCCTTGAATATGAGAAATCAAGCCAAAAATTTGTCAAGAGATCTGCAAGTATTAATTCAGAAGCATGCTGGAACTTCATCACTTGAGGTAGGCAAATATTTATTTGATATTCAAACGAAATATCAATAATATGTGTTATCTAGGAATCCACAAGCGGCAGTCCTTGGTCCAAAAAACGCAAAAGATGCTACCTATGTAAAAAATATCGTCGAACTCAAATGCAATTCAAAAAATGCAAAGAACCAATCTGCAAAGATCATTCTATTGAAATATGCTTGAATTGTGCACCTAATCTTGAATAAAATATTTTAGGTAGAATTTTTAGAATAGAGATAGAATATTTAGATAGAAAGAGTTTCTTGTACATTTTCATTTAATTTTGTTTAGAACTCTGTTTATTCGAAAAAAACAAAATATTTATTCTTTGGAAATTATGTGTATACGTTTAATTTCTTTTTATTTTATAAATAACATGGTTTATTATTGATTTTAAAAGACGGCCTGAGAGGCTGAACGCCAGTAATTGTGTAAGGAAAATAGGCGCCAGTAACTAAGGGTTAACAGATTATTTTTTGATGTCTTTATATTGACGGGAAAAGGTGACCATTATTATATATATATGCCATGTCCAGGAATAATAAAGCAAACCTATAGCCAGCCCAGAGAGATTTGAGATTTAAAAATATTTTATTGACCTCATACACAAGTCAATGGTAGGAGTATATAATAATCATAAAAAGAGGGATAAAATAAAGGAGTAAACTATATACAGTTATGTACAGTCGAGGAGATTGATGGGAGGTAAGGGATGGGATGTAAAGTCCGGTCACTTGAGACAGCAGCGACATTCCAAGGGGCGGCAAATGGGGCCCATCCGTTAACACCTTGGGACTTTTAAGACATTTGGTGATTGTGTGCGACACGAACGGCCGCTCAGCGGTGGCAGGCCCGTCTCTCTCCCTCTCTCGATTGCCAGACATACGCTGTTCCGGGAAGATGTCCCTCCTGGAACATCGCGTGCGTGTCTGATGAGGTGGCCCTGGCCTTCAAGAACAAGATGCCGCTGGCAGTCATCTCCACCGACCTGCAGTCCGCCTTTGACAACGTGGACCGAGAGTTCCTGGCCTCCCAGCTATGCATCATCGGCCTGCCTCTGCCCTTCATGGAATGGCTCCACCTGCTCTACGCCGAGGCCGACGCTACCATCAAGGTGGATGGAAACTTCACCCGCCCATTCAAAATGCGCAGAGGGCTTCGGCAGGGTTGTGCCTGCAGCGCAGCCCTCTTCTCCGTCTTTATGGGTCCCCTCCTGTGCCACTTGGAGAGAATTCTCGGAAGAGGGAACGTCCTGGCGTACGCCGATGACATTCTTCTGCTGATCCACGAGGATTGGCAGTTTGAGAGAGTCAAGACCATCTTTGACGAATTCCGGCGTGCGTCGGGAGTCAGCGTCAACTTCCTGAAAAGTAAAGGATTGTGGTGCGGCGCCTGGAGGGACCGTGCCGACTCTCCGCTGGGCATCTCGTGGTCCGCATCCTCCATCACGATGCTGGGCTGCGAAATAACATCAGGCCATGGAACCTCGGTCCAGGAAAATCACCTGCTGGGCATCTTGGAGAGGGCGATCTCCAGTTGGTCCCCATTTGTCCGCGGCTTCTCCCTGGTGGGGCGGGCGAGAGCAGCCAACTCGCTAGTACTGGCGGCGGTGGTCCACCATCTGCACGGCTACCTGCCCGGTGATGCCACTATCGCCAAACTGCAGGCCAGGCTGACGCGGTTCGTCTGGGGATCCTGCCATCGCGCCGCCTGGCTCCCGGGAGGTCTACTGGCACGTCCTGTGTCCGTCGGTGGCGTAGGACTGCTCAACATCAGGACCCAACTCCAGCTCGCCTGCTTCAAGGGGGTCCAGGCTGCGTCCAGAAATGGAGGCAAGAACGCCTACTCTTGGCTGGTGGAGTCTAGAGCCTGGATGACCCCCTTGTCCTCGGGTTCCTGGTTGCTGCCTCGCCGCCGCCGGCTGCTGGATCTATGGGGGCAGGCCTCCTCCATCCTGGGCCTGAACCATCGGGTGTTGCCTGCTCCCACTCTACTGAACCTGCCCCTCGTTGGTGCCTGCAGGTTCCTGGCGACGCCATCGCTTCGGGCTCCCTCTAGATGAAGAGGAGTTCGCGTCCGCGACCTGGCAGGCCCTGCTCCGCCGCCCATCGCCAAGCTTACAAGAAGCACCTGCGATGATGCAGCTGCTCTTGGGACATTTTGCCAACGCCTGGTGGCGGACAACGCGACGAGCGTCTACAGGGAACGGACCTTGAGGAAGCCGTGGTGCTGCGCGGGACGGCTACGCCGTTCCTGCGCATTAGCACACGCACTGCGCGTCGAATGTTGGAGCGTCCCCGCCTGGCTGCCCTTCCCATCTCGCGGTATCTCCGGCGCTGAGCGCCTGTCGTCGGCGTGCCATCCGCCAGTACACCATGCTCATCCCTCCGCCACTGCTCCTTCGGGGGCCATGCGGCGGACATCGCTCTGCGGCTGGCCCTGCACGCCCTGCCTCATCCGGGGCATCCGGCGTCTAGCCAGCCTGTCTGCATCGCCTGCGGCTCCAGCGACCTGTCGCTGGCCCACCGCTACTGGTCCTGCAGCGCCGTCCGTCCTCTCATCCGAGAGGCCTTCTCCATCATCGGGCGGCCGCCGGACCTGCCGTCCTGGATCTTCGCGGTGGGCCTCGAGGACCACGCCATCACCATCTCCTCGGCGGCAAAGCACGCGATCTACGTCTTCTTCGTAGATCGCTAAATGCGTGGTGTCGCTGGAGACCCGCTGGCGATCTTCCATCACACTCTGCAGCGGTGGCAGAGGCGCTATGTACATATTCATTGTACATAATTGCATATATTTTTATATTTCATATATCACTATCATCATCATTGTAAATTAGCCATTTTCATTCATTAAATTGTGCGGAATGTGCACTTTGTGTAATGACGAGATGTCAATAAATCATGTTCAATTGTCAAAATTGTCTCTCCCTCTCTCTCTCTGGTTGTCTGGGTTCCTTCTCCAACTTGTGATTCCCCACCTTATATTGCCACATATATTTATTGTGGAAAAAAAATAAAAAAGGCATATCCCGACCACTCACATGATCATTTTAGATAGTAGAGCACCATCTTGTGTATTAAAAATCTACTAAACGTTGATTTAGCCTGTTCTCTGATATTTGGCCAACCCATTTTCTTGATAAATCAAGAAAAGCCAACCAGGAACCTGTTTTGGGCTGTTGGCCCTCATCAGCGTGTTGCAGACTGTACCTCAACAAACAAAAATTTGGTCCCAGAGGCTTCTTGAGAAATCAAGAAATGGGTATTTTAGATGAAATTGGTGTAATTACACTGAACATTTGGGAAAAAAAAAAAAAAGAAAGACACTCAGGTGTAGATATTAAAAAAAGTAAAAAAAGGCATATTTTGACTGATCACATAAGAATTTTAGTGTAATTATGCAAATATTGCCTTAACCCTTAATTACTCGCGCCTATATTTGTTACGTAAGTACTCGCGTTGAGATCCAGGTCTCACTTTTAAAAAACCGAAATATATGTTAAATTTTAATATTTGGATTGAAAATTAGGCTGCATTATATTCGTAATTGTGTGTAGTTTATGACACATGTGAATTAAGGCAAAAAATATTTTTATATTTATTTATTTTTATTGAAACGATGACTATAGTAAAAACAATGAATGTTTGACATAGTTTTACAAATAGGCTACTATTAAAAGTTGTAGACGGATATTATTCGCAATCTTTGCAAATATTCGAAGAATGACGTTGACAGATGTGTCTCCTGCATTTGTAGCAAATAATTTGTGTCATACTACCTTTGGTACTTGGGCAAACATAGCACCGTTTTCGCTTCTTAGGTTCTGACTCTACACTCATTTCGATCTGTGGTAAACAAAAGATTGTTATGTTTATCATTTTAAATAATTTTATGAAATATATATAACTTACCTCTGGACTTTCAGCCTTCTTGCAATGCAATATTATCAGGTCATGGAGACTTCTTGGCAAGTTTTTCAATTGGGATCGAATTTTTAAATGATCCTGGAATAATTGTAGGGAAATATTTTTCAAAAAGATTCTTCTTGGAACTCGAGGTGAATTTATATTTAAAGATTTGAAAATTATTTCTGAATTTATGCCTGCAACATTTAGTAGGTCGAAAAATAGGCATAGAGGCCATCTGTTGGTTCGACGGCCAACAGAATAAGTTCCACACATTTGGTTCACCATGTCAACCCCGCCTTTAGTCAAATTATAAAATGTTACAATTTCAGGTTTTAATTTGAATCCACTTTCTTCGTCAATTGTGGGAGTTGAGTGCATTGTTGAGAGCAATAGAACAGCCTTGCTCTTTTTTGGGACATAAGATACAAGGGTGGTATTCTGAGTGAAGCCAAATATACTATTATATTTTGGCCTATTCCTATTGGGCAGAAATATTTTAGGGATTTCCTTTTTATTTTTTTTCAAAGTGCCAACTAAAGTGAGTTTATGTTCTGTAAGAAGATCTTGGGATAATTTATAACTAGTGTACCAATTGTCTGTTGTTATGTTTCGGCTTGTCCCAGATATTGGAAGTGATCAATCTTTTTACGATATCATCGGGTGAATTACTTTTTTTATATGGACCATCGGGTTGTTTTCCGCAATATATTTCAAAATTAAAGGTATAAAATGTTCTTGCATCACTAATGGTATATATTTTGAGCCCATATTTTGCAGGTTTGTTGGGCATATACTGTCTAAAGCCACACCTGCCACGAAATGGAATGAGCTTCTCATCAATTGTATTATATTCACCTGGAGTATAGAGCTTTTTACAGTTATATACAAAGGCTTCTACAAATTCTCTAATTGGAGCAAGTTTGTCCAGCTTTTTTCGTTCTTTTCTTGTTGTAATATCATCAAATCTCAGGCAACGTAGAAGAAATAAAAAACGATCTTGTGACATAATTGCTCTCACAATTTCTACTCCTGAGCCATCCACCGCCCATAGCTCTTTATAAGTTAAATGAGCAGCTCTTTTGACACCTGACATTATCAAAAGTCCAAATAAAGCTAGGATTTCTGTTACAGTAGTTAATTTGGCATCTCTTTCTCTAGAGAAATGTTCTTTGATATTGCTTATATAAGCATTCGTACAATCTACAATTTTTTGTACCATATCATTATCAATTATTTTTGTAAATGCATCCGATTCAGATTCTATCGATTTTGCTTCAGATTTAGGCCCTGGCAATTGAGAAATTATATTTGTACTTCTTGTACGAATCTGGGTTTTCTGCCACATTGTCTTTTTCCATTTTGTGACACCATCCTTTCCAAAATAAAATTCAGAATCATCATTTGGTAATTCTTCATCCGCCTCTGAATTCTGTTCAGAGTCTGTGTCATGATAACTATAAATTTCGGTATCAGAAGTATCGGATAAATCACAAATTATTTCATCGCAATCCATGTCGGATTCACTCTGATTCCTCTCAGAAGTACTAGCCATTTTTTATAATATAATATATATTTTAGAAAATATTTAGTATTAAAATATTGAATAAAAATAAATAAATTCTAAATATCTAAGAGAGACAGAGAATTTAGGATATTTAGGAACAAAAAATATACTTAGAAGAAGAACAATAACTTACTGTTTTACGAAGATAGAGCCAGCCAGAAAATGAAACCTAAACCAAAATTATTACGCAAGTACTCGCGTCGAGACGTTTGTCTCAGGCGGTGGCTTTTTTGTTTTATTTTTCTTCCTTCTAGGGGCCAAGCGATAGAACAAATGGTCTAAAATATTTATTTCGATGCTATCTTAAGCTACAAAAACTTACAAATTATTTGGACTCGAAAATCGTATTTATTTTTTCGATTAAAATTTTAGGTGAGACCTGTGTCTCGACGCGAGTAATTAAGGGTTAACTGCCCATTTCTTGACTTCTCAATAATACTCTTGGAACAAATTTTTGGTCATTGAGCTACAGCCTGCACCATGCTGATGGCCAACAGCCCTGAAACACGTTCATGGTTGGCTTTTCTTGATTTATATATATATTTTTGCTTATCCTTAGTACACGTGGTACAGGCCATGATAATCATGGTGGGTAGAAGTAGGCGACTGCTTTTACTGTAAGTGCACCACATCTCTACACATGTGAAAAGCAGTTCGACTTTGCACTTAACAATATGCCAGAGCCCACTTGGTTACTTGCACTCGCTGGTGGGGTTGGAAGAATCAGGGGCCATTGGAGCATTTTTTAAATTTATAAATTAAACTAGCGGATGTGTACCCGGCTTTTATCTGAGTGAAAGTTTGTGTGCTGAGAAGATGTAAGAAAACATCTACCTATGTTTCCCCACGTGACGCAGCGGAGCGTGACCTCGGCTGCACGGGTGAGTCAGTTGTTGTTTGGCTCTCTGTATAGATGGACATTAAAACATGGTGGCAGCGATAACTGGATAAAATACGAACCCGTATATTGCAAAATATCGATTTTTGCGTACCTTGGAAGATAATTCAACATGGCTCAGATTCAACCTCCAGAAACTTTCGACTTCTCGACTCCCAACGAATGGCCCAAATGGAGGAAAAGATTCGAACGATACCTCGTGGTCAGTGGAATGAAGAAGAAAGAGGAGGCGGACAAGATCGATTTGTTCATGTACTTGATGGGCGACCGCGCGGATGATATATTCAGGACCTTCAAGTTCGAAAAGAAGGAAGAGGCAACGAAAATTGATTCCGTCCTCAAGGCGTTCGACAGCCACTTCTGTGTCAGAAAGAATATTATCTACGAACGTGCGAAGTTTAATTCAAGAATCCAAGAGGATCGGGAGCCAGTGGACGAATTCATCACTTCATTGTACAAATTGGCTGATAGTTGCGAATTTGAGGGTCTTCATGAGCAGTTGATCCGTGACCGAATAGTGGTTGGAGTGAGGGACAAAGCTTTATCTGAAAGAATGCAGTTGGACAGCGAACTGACTTTGGAAAAGGCGGTTGAAATTGGTTTGACAGCAGGAAGCCGTTCGACAGCAGCAAATCGACCTGCAGCGTCCCTCAACAAGCCAAAAGGTCAATCAGGTGAAGTTCAACTCGAAGAAACTATCACCGAAACAACAACAGCAGCCTTCGAGGAAGAAGGAGAAGTCAGCCAAAACAAGATCACGATGTCCAAAGTGCGGAGGTTTCACCCACAGGGAAGGACAGGCTTGCCGTGCTGAAGGACAAAAATGTAACCTGTGTTCAAAAACAGGCCATTTTGCAAATTGCTGCCCAGATAAGCAGGAGAAGACTGCGGAAGTCAAAGCTGTTTCTGAACTTGATGAAGAAATTGGTTTTCTCCTGGAGGTCTCAGCTGTGGAGGATTCATCTAATCTTGATAATGATGAAGACGAGTGCAGGAGGCGATGGACAGCAGAAATCCAAGTGAACGGGAAAAAGGTGAAGTTCAAGCTCGACTCCCAGGCGGATGTTACATGTGTTCCTCTGTGTCTCTTCAAGAAGATAATGGGACAGCAACGACTAGTGAAAAGTGATATCAACATTAGAGCTGCTGAATTCTCCGAACTTCAGACTGTGGGTATGTTTATATCAACGCTGCGAAATGGCAATTATGAAATCAAGGAGAAGATTTATGTCATTCGTCGTTTGGGTGAACCTCTTCTGAGTCGCCGGGCATGTGAGCTCTTGAACCTGGCGAGGCGAATTGAAGTGGTTGCGACGAGAATTAACCCGATCAAGGACGAGATGTTGACGAATATTTTTGAAGCTCAACAAGAAGATACGACCCTGAAAGCAGTAGTCAACTACCTTGAGCAAGGCTGGCCAGATAAGAAGAAGATGTCACAGGCTCTGATCTCTTATTGGCATGTCAAGGATGAACTCGGCGTTCAAAATGGACTACTGATGCGTGGCTGTCGTCTTGTTATTCCAGCAAGTATGAAACTGGAGATCCTAGATAAGTTGCACGCTGGGCACTTCGGGATTGCAAAAACAAGACTTCGCGCACGTGAGACGGTATGGTGGCCTGGAATTTCGGAAGAGATCGCGGAAACGGTCAGAAAGTGCAGTGTTTGTATCCAGGAAGCCGTCTCAAAACATGAACCTTTGATACCAACCAACTTTCCTACACGACCGTGGCAAAAGATTGGAATGGATTTGTTCAAGTTCGAGAATAAGTGGTATCTAGTCGTAATTGACTATTATTCTCGATATCCTGAAATGGTTCAGCTGGATCGGCTCACAGCCAGTGTGGTGGTGCGTAGTTGCAAATCCATATTTGCCCGACATGGAGTACCAGAAACTGTTGTAAGCGATAATGGGACGCAATTTGGAGCTGCTCGTGAATTTGCAAATTTCGCAAGGCAGTACGGATTCCAACATGTCACTTCAAGTCCTCGATTCCCGCAGAGCAATGGGATGGCAGAAGCAGGTGTGAAAATTGCTAAGTTGATCCTCAAGAAAAATCAAGACCCATCGCTTGGACTCCTGGAGTATCGATCGACCCCTTTGGAGAACGGTTACAGCCCTGCTGAGCTTCTCATGGGACGTAAACTCCGAACGACCTTGCCAATTGCACCAGAGAATCTTAATCCAAAGTTGGTGGACTCTCAGACCCTGAAAAGAAAGGAGGGGAAAAGGAGAAAGGATACGAAATCCAGATATGATCGACGCTGCGGAGCTACGGACATGGAGGAGCTATCCGAAGGTGACACGGGTTTGGATTACAGATATGCGAACCTGGGGGATTGTAAAGAAGAAAGCATCGACACCAAGGTCGTATATGGTTGATACTCCAGTTGGGACTTTACGTCGAAACAGGTTCCATCTACGAAAAGGAGTTACAGTGCAATATCCAGCCGACCCATCGACGCCGACCTTTTCGGGGGAGGAACTGGTTGAAAATGAAAAGACCCCAGTTGTGGATTATCCCTCTAACGACTCAGAAGACGGCCAGATAAGAACCCGGAGTGGACGAATTGTTAAACCTGTGGATCGCCTTCATTATTAATTATATAATGCATTTAAAGTTTGTAATGTATATATATATTTCAAGTCTTAAAAAGGGGGATGTGCTGAGAAGATGTAAGAAAACATCTACCTATGTTTCCCCACGTGACGCAGCGGAGCGTGACCTCGGCTGCACGGGTGAGTCAGTTGTTGTTTGGCTCTCTCTATGGATGGACATTAAAACAGTTTGCCTAACGAATATTATTGATAATAATATTCTGGAACACACAGATATTATGATAATAATGATAATTATATTCGTTACGTCATATATTTATATAATATACTAGCGGATGTGTACCCGGCTTCGCCCGGGTTTTATCCGAGTGAAAGTTTGCCTAACGAATATTATATATTATGAAGTATAATAAACAATGCTAAAGATTAGTTTTAATTATTAATCAAGATTGTGTGTGAATATGTGAGAAAGATGTAATATCGTTGTTGTTTTCTTGGCCGACTGTTTTACATATGGTGTTATCTTAAAATTGCTTGTTTTGAATATTTTTTTAGATTGAGTTGAATGAATTGTGCTGATTTTTTTGTATTTATATATAAATAAAATTAACTCTGTTGAATTTTTTTTTGTATTTTATCGATAACAGCAAAGTTATGTATTTTAAAGTTAGGAAAAATATTTTGATGTTAAGCAAAACCTGCTCCATCTCGTTTTACATAAATGTTGAAAATTT
>CP092867.1:111001447-111041410 GCA_030710605.1 Cordylochernes scorpioides
AGATATTTGTTTTGAGGTAAGGGAAAGTGAGTGACATCACGGAGAGTTAGTTGTCTTATAGATGGCTGGTCACTATATGAGCAGAATGAACAAAATACTTTCGCCATTTTAGCAATACTATTGTTGAACAAATGCTTTAACAATGATATTGTTGAACAAATATTTGCTTTAGCAATGATATTCTTGGACAAATGTGTGCTCTATTAATGCCATTTTTAGACAAATGTTTACTTTAGCAATGGTATTGTTGGCTGTGCTTTAGTAAAGATATTTTTGGACAGATGTTTACTTTAGCAATGCCATTGTTGGACAAATGTACACTTTAGCATTGCCATTGTTGGACAAATGTGCGCTTTAGCAATGCTATTGTTGGCTGTGCTTTAGTAAATATATTTTTGGACAAATGTTTACTTTAGCAAAATGGTATTGTTGGACAAATGTGCGCTTTAGCAATGCTATTGTTGGCTGTGCTTTAGTAAAGATATTTTTGGACAAATGTTTACTTTAGCAATGTCATTGTTGGACAAATGTGCGCTTTAGCAATGCCATTGTTGGACAAATGTGCACTTTAGCAATGCTATTGTTGGCTGTGCTTTAGTAAAGATATTTTTGGACAAATGTTTACTTTAGCAATGGTATTGTTGGACAAATGTGCGCTTTAGCAATGCCATTGTTGGACAAATGTGCGCTTTAGCAATGCTATTGTTGGCTGTGCTTTAGTAAAGATATTTTTGGACAAATGTTTACTTTAGCAATGCCATTGTTGGACAAATGTGCGCTTTAGCAATGCCATTGTTGGACAAATGTGCACTTTAGCAATGCTATTGTTGGCTGTGCTTTAGTAAAGATATTTTTGGACAAATGTTTACTTTAGCAATGGTATTGTTGGACAAATGTGCGCTTTAGCAATGCCATTGTTGGACAAATGTGCGCTTTAGCAATGCTATTGTTGGCTGTGCTTTAGTAAAGATATTTTTGGACAAATGTTTACTTTAGCAATGGTATTGTTGGACAAATGTGCGCTTTAGCAATGCTATTTTTGGACAAATGTGTGCTTTAGCAATGCTATTGTTGGACAAATGTGCGCTTTAGCAATGCTATTGTTGGCTGTGCTTTAGTTAAGATATTTTTGGACAAATGTTTACTTTAGCAAAGGTATTGTTGGACAAATGTGCGCTTTAGCAATGCTATTGTTGGCTGTGCTTTAGTAAAGATATTTTTGGACAAATGTTTACTTTAGAAATGGTATTGTTGGACAAATGTGCGCTTTAGCAATGTTATTGTTGGCTGTGCTTTAGTAAAGATATTTTTGGACAAATGTTTACTTTAGCAATGATAGTGTTGGACAAATGTGCGCTTTAGCAATGCCATTGTTGGACAAATGTGTGCTTTATTAATGCCATTTTTAGACAAATGTTTACTTTAGCAATACCAATGTTGGACAAATTAGTATAAGGACAGGCAGTAAGATCTAAAATGAGCCTTCCTGAGTGACCCCATTTGTAAATTCAAAAAGGACCTTCCAGAAGAGACCACAAAATATATATAGAAGGCTGTTATAATGAGGTTCTACTGCAATGGTCTATTTCTATAATAACACTGCTACTCTACTAAAACCTCTCTCTCTAAAGGACACCAAGTTTAAGGCCAAACTGTCCTTTGTAGAGAGATGTATGTCCTACTGTACCAGCAAGGATAAATGACCCCTATGAGAGATGTATGTCCCACTTTAGTTCAATAAAATAAAATAATCTGACAGTCCATGAGGGACCAGGAGTATCCATTGTCTCTTACAAGAGATTCTTCATTACTAAGATGTCATCTGTTGTTGTTGTTTCTTATTCCCTTGTGTAAAGATTACACAAATTCCATGAGTTCATGCTCCTCGAGCTATTTTATGATAAGCAGTGGCCTCTCTCAAAGTCCAAGATGTCATCTAAGATTTCTATGCTCAAAATTGGGAGGTCTGTGGAAGAATGATCTAAACCATTGGTTTTCAATCGCTACAACCCGGGTTCAATTCCTGCATTGGGCACTTTTTTCTGATAAAAAAAAAAAAGAATGCCAATGGCCCCCAATTCTTGCAAAAGTTCAACCCCACCAGCGAGTTCAAGTAACCAAACGGGGGCTCTGGCACATTTAGGCATAAGTGCAAAGTCGAACTGCTTTTCACATGTGTAGACATGTAGTGCACTTACAGTAAAAGCAGCCGCCTATTTCTACCCACCATGATTATCATGCTCTGTACCACATGTAATAGGAATAAGCAAAAAAAAGCTCAAATTTTGATCTTGTTGTTCATTGATTTCGCTTTGAGCATTGAATTGGTTCCTAATGTGACAGTAGTAATGTTACAATGGTATACATTGTCTAGGTATAACTAACTCACAGCAATGTGTAGAGTGCCCAGGTCCTAGAGAGGATCCGTATAGCAAACCAACAATGTGACAACCTGGACAGAAAACAGAAGTGGACAGAGAGGATCACAGAAAGAAGGAAGCTCTGGAAGCTTCAGAGAAAGATCAAGAAAGAAGAAGAAATTGTCAAGAATATTATGGATGGATGTTCATCAAAAGACAGGTGAATATATTTACATATATACAGTATATACATGTCGTAGCTGTCGTGGTCGAATGGAAGGGCGCAACTGTTGTACATGTGAACTTCAAAAAAGAACTTGTTCCACACTCGTAAGCTCGCACGCACGTGGCTCCCACACTTATTTTGTACAGATTTATAGATGGATGAATTTGTATTTACATTTTAACATTCTAATTATGGCGAAAATAAATTATACATATTGGGTATTAGACAAATTATGACATATACCAGGTCTATTAGTATGAAACGTGAAAATTTTCAGTGAATTCAAAAGTTCACCAATTCCATACAATAAAATATTTTTTATTCAAAGTAATTGCCCTGATTAGCTATACACTCGGACCACCTTTCAGGCAATTTTCGAATTCCTTGTCTGAAAAATTATATTCCTTTTGAGTCGAACCAGTCAACAAGCCATTTTTGGAATATGTCTGAGTTCGAAAATTCCTGGTTTTTTAGGGGGTGTCCTAAAGATGTGAAAAGGTGGTAGTCCGACGGCGCTAAGTCTGGTGAGTACAGCGGGTGGGGTAAGAGTTCCCAGCCCAAGTCTTTTATGGTGTTTTGACCACTGTAGCGTTGTGGGCTGGAGCGTTGTCATGCTGCAGTATCAGCTTGTTGTGCTTTTCACGCCATTCCGGTCTTTTTTCATTCAACGCCTCTCTCAAACTGTGCATTTGTTGTTCGTAGCGACTAGTATACCAGGTATTGACCATTTTGCCAGGTTTCAGGAGCTCGAAATATACTACGCCGGTCTGGTCCCACCATACGCAAAGCATTGCCTTTTTTCCGAAGCGATTGGGCCTAGGCATCTGTTTTGGAAATTGGCTGGGCAAGCCCCACAACTTTTGGCGTGTAGGATTGCTGAAGTGGTTCCATTTCTCATCAGAAGTTATGATTCGGTGCAAAAATGACTTCTTTTCATGCCTGGCGAGCAGCCCTTCGCAGGTTACCAGACGCCGTTCTTGCTGCCTTTCGCTCAACTTGTGGGGGACCCATCTGGAAAGCTTTTGGGTCATTCCGAGGCTGTTTAAACATAGGGAAACAGCACCTTGAGACACCTGGAGCTGTTTCGCGAGTTTCTCCTGCATTTGGGTACTGTCGTCAGCCAACAAAGCTTGCAGTTCAGCTTCCTCGAACTTTTGGTGCGGTTTTCCACCTGGTTCATTATCAAGTTCGAAATCGCCACTTTGGAATTTTTTAAACTACCTGTAACACTGCGATTGGCTCAGAGCGTGGTCGCCGTAAACTTCCTCGAGCATTCGGTGGGCTTCAGTGGCACTTTTCTTCCAGTTGAAGGCGAACAAGAAAACTTCCAGCAAATGGGCACTTTTTGGCTCGGAAATTGCCATTTTCCAAGGGCTCCAGAAATTTTCCACGATTTGAATTTTTCTAAAATTGCACGCGTGCTGATGCTACGTGAGTAAAAAAACAAAATGGCTTCAACAGCACCACCGTCAGCTCAAATACAGTTGCACAGCGCCCTCTGGCGGCCATTTTCACGTTTCATACTAATAGACCTGGTATATAAACTCCGCCTTTGCCGGTCCCAAGCCCGGATGAAAAAGGAGGAGGGGGAGCAGTAACAAGCTCACTAAAAAACCTGGGTTCAGCTGGCCCGGCTGATAGTACCCTGTAAGAGCTCCTGATCCAGGGATACAGGATGAGCAGCGTTTGTACTCCTTGTTAGGAGCGGCTGCACATGGCCTCTGTTCCTCATGTCAGAGGCAGCCATTTCTTTTGGAGCTAAGTCGGCCTGCCACTGAGTAGTGCTCCCAGTCTTAATAACAAAGGCAAACACATTCTACTTCACCCAGTCATGAATGATTGAGTGGAGATAAGAAAGAAGAAGATGACATATATATATATATATATATATATTATAATAATATCTCTTATAAACACAAGGTAATAAGACCTAAACCAAACAAATAAACAGTTTATTTGTTTGGATTTGGTCTTATTACCTTGAGGTAAATTATCGAAATATTTAATTTTTTGTTATTTTTATAATTTTTGAATTAAAATTTTTAAAGTTTGTGCAGTAAAAACCCTCTATAGTGAATCTCAATGGGACAAAACCTTTGGTTCGCTATAGCCACGGTTTTTTGCACACACAGAAAAAAAGGTTGCTTCTTAATAATGATCAATTTGTTTTAATTCTCTAAATTTCCCATATTTCCATACATTAATGCTGTATATCACACACACAACACACAAAAACCTTTATTAAGACACACAGGTCTTACAGAGGATTCTCCTTGGGGTTACAAGACAGAGAAACCTATGAGAGTGGGAAATATACAAAGGGGTAAAAATGGAGAAAGATTATATACACATGGTAAATATATACAGATTATTATTTGAATAATCTAATGCTGTATATCAAAATGGACACAAAAATCTTGTAAAAAGTATAATTTAATCATAGGGATCAGTGGAAGGATGGTCTAAACTGTTGGTTTTCGACCGCTACCACCCGGGTTCGATTCCTGCATTGGGCACTTTTTTTCTAATAAAAAAAAAAGTTGCTTAAATGGCCCAACTTTATGCAAAAGTGCAACCCCACCAGTGTGTGCAAGTAACCAAATGAGGTTCTTGGCACATTTGTAAATACAAAAGTCAAACTGCTTTCTACGTGTGTAGGCATGTGATGTACTTACAGTAAAAGCAGTCTCTAAATACTACCCACCATGATTATCATGGCTTGTATCATGTTTACTAGGGATAATAAAAAAAGATGGTGGTTAAGGATTTTAAACTTCTTCTTCTTTCTTATCTCCACTCAATCACACTAAGGTATCAAGCTTGTAAAACTTGAGATTTTTGATGGTGTCTGCCGGGGAAGAGTAGAGCTCATCAATGGATGAGTCAATACAGTCAATAATGTGTCTTGGGGTTGCAGGCTGAGAATTGCACTTAGTACATAGTGGGAAACCTTGCAACCATTCTGGAAAGTCATTTTCCGTAGATGACCAGACTTAAGTCTGGAAATCAAAGACTGTTGTTCTCTTGGGAGAACAGAACCGGTGGGATTTTAAACTACTTGTGCTGTATGTCTCGACATGTAAAAGGATATTCAACATCTCTCTATAACACCATCTATTGGGGTCGATGTTGCTCTTATAATCAAAGGTAATAAGACAAAATCCAAATAAATAGTATGTGACATTTTGGTAACAGCGTTGTTACCAAAGCATCGCACACTATTTATTGATTTGTGATTTGGTCTCTCTCTCTCTTATTACCTTTTGTTTCTAATCTATGATCCAAATTGTACCTAATCTTTTTTTTTTTGCTTATTCCTAGTACACATGGTACAGGCCATGATAATCATGGTGGGTAGTTAGCGACTGCTTTTACTGTAAGTGCACCACATGTCTGTCTACACATGTGAAAAGCAGTTTGACTTTGCACTTAAAAATGTGCCAGAGCCCCGTTTGGTTACTTAAACTCGCTGGTGGGGTTGGACTTTTGCAAGAATTGGGGGCCATTGGAACATTTTATAGATAGAGCAATTAGAAAAAAGTGCCCAATGCGGGAATCGAACCCGGGTCGTGGCGGTCGAAAACCAATGGTTTAGACCATCCTTCCACTGATCCCTGTACCTAATCATTATTGTTAGAATTAAGTTCCACTATATATATGCATCTTTAAAATAATAAAAAAATTATCAATGCGCCCTCCAAATGGCCTCCTAATTTAACAGGTTGCATGCTTCGTACTTGTTGATTTCTAATTTGCTTAGAGACTGTTCTTCACTCTTTTTTGAGTGTCTATCACTTGGTGTCCTGAATGATGATGGCTATGTTTGTCTATGGATAACACCTAGCCATACATATTACTGTACTGACTGGGATATGAAATATCTCTGTGGTTCTAGAGTTGCTGAAGAACTGGAAGGTGTTGAGCCCTACATCAACTCCAGGGCTCATGGCTCCATCCTTGTTAAAGGACCTAAGGTAAGATCTCCTCCCTGTACATTATATTGTCGCGTATATTTGCCTGAAAAAAAAACACCTACAACCTCCTTCAATAGATGGCGCTTTTGCCTATTTCCCGCCTGGAACTAGTGTGGGAATCGCTGACTGCTGTGGTCCTGTTTCCTAGAGCAAATAGTTGTAAATAGATGTTTATATTGGCTCTGGTGTGTAAATAAATGTAGATACCCGTTAATTGTTATTCGAGTTATTATATAATGTGGTTTAAAGATGACAATAAAAGAAAGGAGTGTTAGAAGTCTTGTTGCTGGTTGCTGTTGTTACTCTCGCCAACGCCACAGTCGCTACTCCTCTGGTAAGTCTCTCGTGTCCCCCCACTAGTGGTAAGGCTGAGAGATACTGCCAGAGGAAAGGAGATCCACTTGAGTGGTGGTTCTCGGAGGTCTTTGGGTGGTCTGCAGGGTAGGGCTGCAGAGGTAGAGCAACAGGAGCTCTGGGTAGGTGATCCACAAAGGAGAAAGTGGCGTCGTCGCAAAGAACTGGAGGGGACAAGCGCCACAATATATTTAGAAAGAGTTACTTGGATAGTTTGTTCTTGCTTTTTGTAATCCTACAATTTTGATCATCTTGAATCCCTTATTTTCAAGTTTTCCTGTATTTCAAAGATCCAGATGCAACAAACAAAACCTCTGATGACACTCATCCAAAATTCTGAAATGGAAGGTGTAGTGCTGTAGCCATTTGGTTGCTGTGTGGTAATCTGCTAAAGTCTGGATGTAGTGCCCAGATGTAGAGAATTCTGGTTTTTGTTTTGTGCAATTAATGATTCTTTTTTATAAGTCCTGTCCATTCTGTTGCTCCACTTATTTTAATTGGTGGTATTCAGATCTTTGGGTTGCTAATTCCACTATTCAATTTCTTATTTTTTTCTGTCTATTTTTTTTTTTTCAATATTAGTTTAGGATTTTATGTAATCTTGTAAGTTTGTGTTTTTAGAGTTCAAGATTGTATTTTACACAATCACTGGTTCCTTTATGGTTTTGACTCTATAAAAGTAATTAATCAGTCAGTTAATCATGGAGGTTGTACTGTAAACCAACATGAGATTACATTTCACTCCATTGAGATACTTGACTTAGCGGAGGGGGGGTCGGTGGAAGGATGGTCTAAACCGTTGGTTTTCGACTGCTATGACCTGGGTTCGATTCCCACATTGGGCACTTTTTTCTGATCTAAAAAAAAAATGCTCCAATGGCCCCCGATTCTTACAAAAGTTCAACCCCACCAGCGAGTGCAAGTAACCAAACGGGGCTCTGGCACATTTGTAAGTGCAAAGTCGAACTGCTTTTGACATGTGTAGACATGTGGTGCACTTACAGTAAAAGCAGTCGCCTACTTCTACCCACCATGATTATTATGGCCTGTACCACGTGTACTAGTGATAAGCAAAAAAAAAACTTGACTTGATGTGATGTGACAGACAGAGCTGGAGCAGGCCATTGACCTTGCCCTTAAGGCCGGAGACTTTGAACATGCCGAACTGCTCAGCAATACTCTGGCAGACCATCAGGTAAGTGGCATGCACACATGTGGACACTGGAGCATGTCTTTCCTCTTCTTCAACCTCAGCAAATTGCCCCACAGAGAGTATCTGATGTGTGGCCCTAGGTTCACAGATAAGGAATGGCCATTCTCTGGGAGAGTCAAATAAGCTGGAGTTTGTTATCCCACTTGTTTATTTAATAGGTGTGTATCACAGCCTCTCTCTTTGGAGTTTTTTGTCAAAATATAAAAATAATGAAAATTAATATATGTTCGCATATTGTCTATTAAATAGAGCATGTTAGGATATTAACTTAAAACTATTAAAACATTTTAGATATCTTTTAATATACTTTTTAAAATAACTTTTCAAAAAAGATTTATTTCTGCTAGATGAAGTTTGTAAGAAATTGTTAGGTTAGGTCCTATACATAAAGAACTATTTGAATTAAAGATGTGGAAATCAGAGGGAAAATATATATATAGGAAAACTCTGAGCAAACATGGTTAAACTAGAACACTTACGGGGGGTCGGTGGAAGGCTGGTTAAACCGTTTGGTTTTCGACCACTACAACCTGGGTTCGATTCCCGCAATGGACACTTTTTTCTGTTTAAAAAAAAATGCTCCAATGCCCCCCGATTCTTGCAAAAGTCCAACCCCACCAGCGAGTGCAAGTAACCAAACGGGGCTCTGGCACATTTGTAAGTGCAAAGTCGAACTGCTTTTCACATGTGTAGACATGTGGTGTACTTACAGTAAAAGCAGTCGCTAACTACCCACCATGATTATCATGGCCTGTATCCCTAGTATACATGGTACAGGCCATGATAACCATGGTGGGTAGAACTTACTGTAAGTGCACCACATGTCTACACATATGAAAAGCAGTTTGACTTTTGCACTTACAAGAACTATGCACTTACAGTACTCTCTAATAATTGGCAGTTACACAGGCTTGGCTTTCCTTTGACCATTCTAGAGGAATGAATGAATGGTTGTTTCAGACTGTAGACACCTTGAAGAATGCCATCCTCCTTAAGAAACATGCGGAAAATAAGCCCAAGGACAAAAAACCCAAAAAGGCATCTGTGTTTAAGTAAGTATAACAGCATACTTTTTACTTACTTTTTTAATACAGTAGAACCTCCATGAGAGGACACTTGTGCTAGAGGACACCTCTCTACTTTTACTATTTAGTAACTCTCCAGTAAGAGAACACCTCTCCCTAAAGGATACTTTGGCTCTGCAATTAGGTGTCCTTTACAAGGAGGTAGTTTTACTGTATATGTCCAAAAAAAGTTACTTATACTGAGTCTATAGTTAAACCTCTCTATAACATCATCACTTGGGGCCGAGAGTTCATATTGTTATACCATGGTGTCATTATTACCGCAGAGACTTCAAAATATATCAATTATATTAGCTTTCTTTTAACCAAGTTGAAAACTATGATGCACATGTTCCCAATATACACTCATGGACAAAAGGAAGTGGAAAGTCTTTGATTTCACTCTCATCTTTTTTTTTTCTTTTAAAGAGACAGAGGCAATTTTGTTCATACTTGTTTATATTATGATGCATTAGTGCACCATCTGTTATGAAAATTTGAAACTATTATAGACGCGTATGATTCTTTTTAAAATTAAACAATTTATACTGTCCTTACTGCAATGGAAAAATTAATTGGAGTTAGGGTAGTTAGAAATTGTTTAATTTTTAAAAGAATCATACGCGTCTATAATACTTGTTTATCTCTTACATCTTCAATAAAGGTCATTGTGTATCAAATATCATTCAGAGTTATTGTCTGAATCCCGATATACATGCTAAAAGGTACAACTTCCTTAAGTTTTGTCCATGAGTGTATATGGTGTATTAAAAGTCCACAGACCTAACTGTCTATTACACCCAATAATAAACAATAGATCCAACATGTGCCTTGACTAAACGGTTAGCACAACAATTAGAAACCTACCAGTATTTTAATGAAGATGAAATTGTTAACTCCTATGAATTCAAGAAAGATATGAAGCTAAATGTGATGTGTGTGGGTGGAAATCACAAAGTGATTTATCATTAGATGTTGAATCCATGTTTACTCTTCTATCCCTATCATAAAGATATAGGCTGCCTGGCCAGCATTCATAGTTCTTAAAATTAAAGATACTTCGGCCAGTAAATCTTTTTTATTGTCTCAACGTTCGTCAAAAATCTTTTGTCCTCGTCAGGAGCGAAAAAAAAAAGAAAACATTTGGCAAAGTGTTAAAAATTATTCTATTCCCCTATACCCACAATTATAGATGCTTCAAACCATGGGATATAAAAGATACAGAAATAATAAGTGATTGGCTAACATAAGATACGAAGACCAAATTATAATCCAAATTATACCTTACCATAAATAGTATGCTGAAATCTGATTAGGCACAATTTGAATTATAGATTATAAACACAATGTAATAAGACCAAATCTAAATGAATAAATAGTGTGTGACATATTTTGGTAACAACGTTGATAACATCTTCAGACAAAGTTCTGAATCATTCAGCACTTTTGATCTGAAGATGGCAACAACGCTGTTACTGAAACGTCACACACTATTTATTTATTTGGATTTGGTCTTTTTACCTTGTGTTTATGCTGAAATCAAAAATTTTAATTGGATTATAGAATGTTGTTTGGAAACAAGTTAACTTAGGTAGAGATGAAGTGTTGTGACTATGAATGTCTTGTCATGTAACAACGGATGTGTTCCAGGATTGAGCCCAAGGAGAGGTGGCAGACCAAAGGCAATATGTAGCTGTACATACTTCAACTGGAGTTTAAATGTTTATTGTAACAACTATATAACACCATGATAAAGCACAATTTGGAATATAGATTATAAACAACAAGGTAATAAGATCAAATCCAAATAAATAAATAGTGTGTGACGTTTCGGTAACAGCGCTGTTACCATCTCCAGACAAAAGTACTGAATGAGAAATAATACCACAGCATGTTTTAAATAGTTATCACTTATATAAGTGATATAAATAGCTACTGTAATTACACACTTGATAACAGTAACTATTTAAGACATGCTGTGGTAAAATTTCTCATTCAGTACTTTTGTCTGAAGATGGTAACAACGCTGTTACTGAAACATCACAAACTATTTATTTATTTGGATTTGGTCTTATTACCTTGTGTATATAACACCATGTACATTTAGTAAAATCTCAATAAAGCATCCAGGGCTAAGTTCCTTGTATAATTTGATTTCTCTAGTTTTCAGAGCTAACATTGTGTATACATTTTATTGTTAGCTAGAAGTTTTTTTTTTGCTTATCCCTAGTACATGTGGTACAGGCCATGATAATCATGGTGGATAGAAGAAGTAGGCGACTGCTTTTACTGTAAGTGCACCACATGTCTACACATGTGAAAAGCAGTTTGACTTTGTACTTACAAATGTGCCAGAGCCCTGTTTGGTTACTTGCACTTGCTGGTAGGGTTGGACTTTTGAAAGAATCGGGGGCCATTGGAGCATTTTTTTTTAACAAGAAAAAGTGCCCAATGTGGGAATCGAACCTCGGTCGTAACGGTTGAAAACCAACAATTTAGACCAGTATAGCTAGAAGTTATACTTGCTCCTGTTGAAGGCCTGTTAGGTTGAAAACTAGAGAAATAAAATTGTACAAGAAACTTAACCCTGGATGCTTTATTGATTTTATGAAATTATAAGTCATGGGAAGAACATTTATGTTTATTTAAATTGTATATATTATGTTGTTGTTTCTTATCCCCTTGTGTAGAGATTACATGAATTCCATGAGTTCATGCTCCTCGAGCTGTTTTATGATAAGCAGCAGCCTCTCCCAAAGGTCCTGTATATATTATTCTGGATATATATCATAATTTATTAAATTCTTTTTAAAAATATTGATTACTGTTTAATTTTCTTATTTTATACACTGTGTTATTTCATTATATAAACAGTAGAAATTCTCCAAACAATGGACAATCACCAAAATCCCCCTCCCATTGAAAATCTGTTCTCACTAGCAGACACCTCCAAACAACAGACACCTTCTCAATGCATCATTTATTGATTTTTTTTATACAATAAACATATTCTCTTCCTAACACGGACAAATAAAAAAAGTTACCTAGTTAAAATTAACACAAAAAAGGAATTGGTGGTCGGTGGAAGGATGGTTTAAACCGTTGGTTTTCAACCGCTACGACCCAGGTTCGATTCCCGCATTGGGCACTTTTTTATGTTTAAAAAAAAAAATGCTTCAATGACCCCCGATTCTTGCAAAAGTCCAACCCCACCAGCGAGTGCAAGTAACCAAACGGGGCTCTGGCACATTTGTAAGTGCAAAGTCGAACTGTTTTTCACATGTGTAGACATGTGGTACACTTACAGTAAAAGCAGTCGCCTACTTCTTCTATCCACCATGATTATCATGGCCTGTACCACATGTACTAGGGATAAAAAAAAAAAAAAGGAATACAATTTACAATTTTAATAATTAAAAAAAAAATTAATATACAGTTAAACCTGTCAATAGCGCCCGATTTTAAATACGTAGTACGATGCGATTTACATTAAAAGTGACCTGTCTATAGCACCCCCTCTCTATAGCACCCTATTTTGGTGAGTCCCAAGAGGGGGCGCTATAGACAGGTTTAACTGTACTGTATTATTTTTTTTCAAAAAGGTTCCATCTATATTTTGACCATAGAAATGGCCTAGCCCAGGGGTCTGCAACCTGCAGTGTGCGTTAGCCACATGCAGCTCTTTGGATGTGAAGCTGTATGTAGTACTCTCATAAATAAAAACTCTATGTGAGTATTTATTGTTGGCAAGAACAAATTTTGTCGCCTTTTAAAAACTTCAAAATTTTGTAAATTGTAAATTTTTGACTCAAAAAGTTGCCGACCTCTGTACTAGCCACTTTAACAACTAAACACCTCTCTAGCAAATTGTGAAGATTTCATTTGATATCTTGTGGATCTCATGGTATCTAAGTTCGCTCCAGACTGAAGCAGGCCATTAGCCTGAAACCATGGTCTCCAAGTGGGTGCTTCTCAGTTAGCCAAAAATGATGTTGTGGATTTGCCACCAATCTGAGGCCGCTAGTTTGTGGAGACTGTTAACAGATTATTTTTTGATGTCTTTATATTGACGGGAAAGGTGACCTTTATTATATATATGCCATGTCCAGGAATAATAAAGCAAACCTATAGCCAGCCCAGAGAGATTTGAGATTTAAAAATATTTTATTGACCTCATACACAAGTCAATGGTAGGAGTATATAATAATCATAAAAAGAGGGATAAAATAAAAGAGTAAAATATATACAGTTATGTACAGTCGAGGAGATTGATGGGAGGTAAGGGATGGGATGTAAAGTCCGGTCACTTGAGACAGCAGCGACATTCCAAGGGGCGGCAAATGGGGCCCATCCGTTAACACCTTGGGACTTTTAAGACATTTGGTGATTGTGTGCGACACGAACGGCCGCTCAGCGGTGGCAGGCCCGTCTCTCTCCCTCTCTCGATTGCCAGACATACGCTGTTCCGGGAAGATGTCCCTCCTGGAACATCGCGTGCGTGTCTGATGAGGTGGCCCTGGCCTTCAAGAACAAGATGCCGCTGGCAGTCATCTCCACCGACCTGCAGTCCGCCTTTGACAACGTGGACCGAGAGTTCCTGGCCTCCCAGCTATGCATCATCGGCCTGCCTCTGCCCTTCATGGAATGGCTCCACCTGCTCTACACCGAGGCCGACGCTACCATCAAGGTGGATGGAAACTTCACCCGCCCATTCAAAATGTGCAGAGGGCTTCGGCAGGGTTGTGCCTGCAGCGCAGCCCTCTTCTCCGTCTTTATGGGTCCCCTCCTGTGCCACTTGGAGAGAATTCTCGGAAGAGGGAACGTCCTGGCGTACGCCGATGACATTCTTCTGCTGATCCGCGAGGATTGGCAGTTTGAGAGAGTCAAGACCATCTTTGACGAATTCCGGCGTGCGTCGGGAGTCAGCGTCAACTTCCTTAAAAGTAAAGGACTGTGGTGCGGCGCCTGGAGGGACCGTGCCGACTCTCCGCTGGGCATCTCGTGGTCCGCATCCTCCATCACGATGCTGGGCTGCGAAATAACATCAGGCCATGGAACCTCGGTCCAGGAAAATCACCTGCTGGGCATCTTGGAGAGGGCGATCTCCAGTTGGTCCCCATTTGTCCGCGGCTTCTCCCTGGTGGGGCGGGCGAGAGCGGCCAACTCGCTAGTACTGGCGGCGGTGCTCCACCATCTGCACGGCTACCTGCCCGGTTATGCCACTATCGCCAAACTGCAGGCCAGGCTGACGCGGTTCGTCTGGGGATCCTACCATCGCGCCGCCTGGCTCCCGGGAGGTCTACTGGCACGTCCTGTGTCCGTCGGTGGCGTAGGACTGCTCAACATCAGGACCCAACTCCAGCTCGCCTGCTTCAAGGGGGTCCAGGCTGCGTCCAGAAATGGAGGCAAGAACGCCTACTCTTGGCTGGTGGAGTCTAGAGCCTGGATGACCCCCTTGTCCTCGGGTTCCTGGTTGCTGCCTCGCCGCCGCCGGCTGCTGGATCTATGGGGGCAGGCCTCCTCCATCCTGGGCCTGAACCATCGGGTGGTGCCTGCTCCCACTCTACTGAACCTGCCCCTCGTCGGTGCCTGCAGGTTCCTGGCGACGCCATCGCTTCGGGCTCCCTCTAGATGGAGAGGAGTTCGCGTCCACGACCTGGCAGGCCCTGCTCCGCCGCCCATCGCCAAGCTTACAAGAAGCACCTGCGATGATGCAGCTGCTCTTGGGACAATTTGCCAACGCCTGGTGGCGGACAACGCGACGAGTGTCTACAGGGAACGGACCTTGGAGGAAGCCGTGGTGCTGCGCGGGACGGCTACGCCGTTCCTGCGCATTAGCACACGCACTGCGCGTCGAATGTTGGAGCGTCCCCGCCTGGCTGCCCTTCCCATCTCGCGGTATCTCCGGCGCTGGGCGCCTGTCGTCGGCGTGCCATCCGCCAGTACACCATGCTCATCCCTCCGCCGCTGCTCCTTCGGGGGCCATGCGGCGGACATCGCTCTGCGGCTGGCCCTGCACGCCCTGCCTCATCCGGGGCATCCGGCGTCTAGCCAGCCTGTCTGCATCGCCTGCGGCTCCAGCGACCTGTCGCTGGCCCACCGCTACTGGTCCTGCAGCGCCGTCCGTCCTCTCATCCGAGAGGCCTTCTCCATCATCAGGCGGCCGCCGGACCTGCCGTCCTGGATCTTCGCGGTGGGCCTCGAGGACCACGCCATCACCATCTCCTCGGCGGCAAAGCACGCGATCTACGTCTTCTCGGTAGATCGCTAAATGCGTGGTGTCGCTGGAGACCCGCTGGCGATCTTCCATCACACTCTGCAGCGGTGGCAGAGGCGCTATGTACATATTCATTGTACATAATTGCATATATTTTTATATTTCATATATCACTATCATCATCATTGTAAATTAGCCATTTTCATTCATTAAATTGTGCGGAATGTGCACTTTGTGTAATGACGAGATGTCAATAAATCATGTTCAATTGTCAAAATTGTCTCTCCCTCTCTCTCTCTGGTTGTCTGGGTTCCTTCTCCAACTTGTGATTCCCCACCTTATATTGCCACATATATTTATTGTGGAAAAAAAAATAAAAAAGGCATATCCCGACCACTCACATGATCATTTTAGATAGTAGAGCACCATCTTGTGTATTAAAAATCTACTAAACGTTGATTTAGCCTGTTCTCTGATATTTGGCCAACCCATTTTCTTGATAAATCAAGAAAAGCCAACCAGGAACCTGTTTTGGGCTGTTGGCCCTCATCAGCGTGTTGCAGACTGTACCTCAACAAACAAAAATTTGGTCCCAGAGGCTTCTTGAAAAATCAAGAAATGGGTATTTTAGATGAAATTAGTGTAATTACACTGAACATTTGGAAAAAAAAAAAAAAAAGAAAGACACTCAGGTGTAGATATTAAAAAAAGTAAAAAAAGGCATATTTTGACTGATCACATAAGAATTTTAGTGTAATTATGCAAATATTGCCTTAACTGCCCATTTCTTGACTTCTCAATAATACTCTTGGAACAAATTTTTGGTCATTGAGCTACAGCCTGCACCATGCTGATGGCCAACAGCCCTGAAACACGTTCATGGTTGGCTTTTCTTGATTTATATATATATATTTTTGCTTATCCTTAGTACACGTGGTACAGGCCATGATAATCATGGTGGGTAGAAGTAGGCGACTGCTTTTACTGTAAGTGCACCACATCTCTACACATGTGAAAAGCAGTTCGACTTTGCACTTAACAATATGCCAGAGCCCACTTGGTTACTTGCACTCGCTGGTGGGGTTGGAAGAATCAGGGGCCATTGGAGCATTTTTTAAATTTATAAATTAAACTAGCGGATGTGTACCCGCGTTTTATTTGAGTGAAAGTTTGCCTAACGAATATTATTGATAATAATATTCTGGAACACAAAGAATATTATGATAATAATGATAATTATATTCGTTACGTCATATATTTATATAATATATGAAATTTATTTTTCGAGCAAACATATCCACTCTCTACTGAATAGATTTTTAAAAAGATATACATAAATAAAAATATCTAGAGATATACTACATGATCTTAGCCAAAAGGCCGATAAACGATATTTTATATATAGAGATGACCTGGCTTCGTGTGTCTTCTGCTCGAGTGAATGTTTCGCTGGTAGAATTTTGTTCCTGCCTACTATAAATCATTATCTGGCTTCGCCCGTGGTCTGCTTTAGTGAATATTCTCCAAAAGATTTTTTTAATGCAATCAAGCATGATACGGCAATATTGTCATCATCATTTCTGACTAAAAAAATATTGTTGCTCAGTACTTGGTTAAATATAATTTTTCTTGGTTAAAGTGCGACAAAAAACCTCTTCCAGATTTAACTCTCTGTCCTGTTCAAATTTCAGCGAGATTATTTACATATTGAGGGCTTGCATAGCCGACAAACATGTTCCCGGCTTCGCCCGATTTTTACCCAAGTAAAAGTTTGCTTAACAAACATTTGAAAAAACGATTCTAGCAAACATTCAATCCCTACTGAATCTATACTTGTCTACACTCTCGATAATTTTTTCCCGGTCCCTTGAAAAATACTCGATAAGTTGAAAAAATCAGTATTAATTGGTCCACTCGGTAATTTGAAGTTGAAGAATTAGTATCTTGCCACAAACGAAAATTTGTAAATAACTGTATTTAGCGAATGTACCCGGCTTCGCACAGTTTTTATCCAGTAAAAGTTTGCCTAACGAACATTTGTTAAAACGATTCTAGAAAAGATCCAATCCACCTATATATTGATTTATAAACGTATATAAATATAAATATTGTTATATGCGTTTAAATATATTTTTGAAACACATAATTTTTTGAAAATATTTATTATATTTTAAATAAGATATTGTCACTTTTGTGAATTTGATAATTAATTATTTCTTTTTTTTTCTCAATGAATTATATATATTAATTTCAAAATTCATTTTTGTTATCATCATCACATACAATGTAATTTTTTTATATAAACAAACGATAATAAACAACAACAATTAGGGTCTCAAAAATCATTTATTATGGTTAGCAGCTCCGTAAAAAAGATATTTTCACAACAACAATTAAAGTTGCATCATCATTTTTATAAAACAACAGCAAATTAAATTAACAATGTAAAAATATATTTTAACATTACATTTTAACATTTAACACAAAAGCGTTACAATTTTTTCTTTAAATATATATTAATACTAGCGGATGTGTACCCGGCTTCGCCGGTTTTATCCGAGTGAAAGTTTGCCTAACGAATATTATATATTATGAAGTATAATAAACAATGCTAAAGATTAGTTTTAATTATTAATCAAGATTGTGTGTGAATATGTGAGAAAGATGTAATATCGTTGTTGTTTTCTTGGCCGACTGTTTTACATATGGTGTTATCTTAAAATTGCTTGTTTTGAATATTTTTTTAGATTGAGTTGAATGAATTGCTGAATTTTTTTTGTATTTATATATAAATAAAATTAACTCTGTTGAATTTTTTTGTATTTTATCGATAACAGCAAAGTTATGTATTTTAAAGTTAGGAAAAATATTTTGATGTTAAGCAAAACCTGCTCCATCTCGTTTTACATAAATGTTGAAAATTTGGTCGAAATTGATGCATTGTAACGAAAGTTTTTAGCGAACACCACTTATGAAATTTCCATTTATATAGAAGATTGCATTTTATTAATATAGATATAATATAAATGAGTTTTAAAAATTGTTAAAAAAAGAATGCATCGGCCGGGAATCGAACCCTGGCCGCCCGCGTGGCAGGCGAGCATTCTACCACTGAACCACCGATGCTTTAAAAAAATCAAATTCATTTATCGTCGCGACCAGTGCTGCGCCCTAGCGGTAAAAGACTGGAACTAACGCTTTTTGGTTTTTTATTTAAAAAAAATGCACATTAACTTTTTTAGTTTTTTGAATAGCCTATATGTTAAACGAAATCTTCAGCTACCTACATGCGAAATTCCATAATGATTGAGTCAGTAGATTTTGCGTGATGCGATAACAAACATCGATTTCGCATTTCATTTTTATATATATAAGGAAGGATTGAAATGCCAAGTATTTTTACGTCATTGGAATATTATATTACTAAATTCTCAAATTAAATTTATTATACTTGGAAAACATTTTAAGTATTGTTACAATTTATAAATATAATTTCACCAGACACCGCTAGAGGCGCTGCTTGCGAGTGAAAGTAGAAAATTTGCAAATAAAATTGCAAAGAATATTTTTTTCAAATCAAATACAAACCAGAAATCTTCCAGTAGTATAGTAAATAACTTCCTAAAGTTTCACGGCGATTGGATAATCTTACCTTTTAAAAACATTCATCGTGTGAACAAACTAACATTCATCGTGTAAACAAACCACGTGTTAATTATTAACCAATCAAATTCATTTATCGTCGCGACCAGTGCTGCGCCCAAGCGGTAAAAGGCTGGAACTAACGCTTTTTGGTTTTTTATTTTTTTAAAAAAGCACATTAACTT
The DNA here is from genome assembly GCA_030710605.1 of Cordylochernes scorpioides. Taxonomy (NCBI): domain Eukaryota; kingdom Metazoa; phylum Arthropoda; class Arachnida; order Pseudoscorpiones; family Chernetidae; genus Cordylochernes; species Cordylochernes scorpioides. The sequence continues at coordinate 111,020,683 of CP092867.1, forward strand.
TTTTAGTTTTTTGAATAGCCTATATGTTAAACGAAATCTTTAGCTACCTACATGCGAAATTCCATAATGATTGAGTTAGTAGATTTTGCGTGAAGCGATAACAAACATCGATTTCGCATTTCACTTTTATAGATATACTAGCGGATGTGCCCGGCTTCGCCCGGGTTTTACCCGAGTGAATGTTTGTCTAACGAACATTTGTTAAAACAATTCTCTATAAACTTATAAAACGTACTCGGCTTCGCCCGGGGTTTTACCCGAGTAAAGGTTTGTCTAGCGAACATTTGTTAAAACAATTCTCTAAAAACTTATTTAAAAAAAAAAAGATATATTTTGATAATTTGAAACTCGTAAATTTGAATCTCTCGATAAAGTGAACATTTTTTCCCGGTCCCTGTGTGCCGTGTCATCCTGAATTTTGTCTTTCCTAATTTTCTACATTAGAAAATCATAGTTTTATCTAGTGAACATTTTTTCCCGTGTCACATTGCCGTGTCACATTGCCTTTATTCTTCATTGTTGGCTTTTTATATTATATTTACTTATTTATTTATTTCATCTCAATTTGCAGGTGTTACATTCGAGCACAGCTCGCGAGTCACCTTGTCCAGATTATTTACACATTGCGAGTTGTAATGCTGGAGTGGCCCCCGGAACCTTACAGGAGGGCAGTTGTTGGGTGTTTGGCTGTCAGCTAGCCATTGGGTCCAGGTCGTCGGATTCGGTAACTGAGGTCACCTTGATTTTGAACAATTTCTTGTATAGTTGGATTAGATGATTTTTGAAATTGAGAGAATAGTCTTGTTGCAGAGTCTTGATAAATCTCTTCTAGATTAGGCTGGTTGAGATCTTCTTTGAGAATTTTGTTTGAAAGATAGAATGGGGCTCCTATAGTGGTTCGTAAGCAAATCCTCATGAAGGCATCTATTCTTTTTTTATCTGTAGGTGTGATATATTTGCCCCAGACTGGTAGTGCGTACGTGATGATGGGTAGAATACAGGTTTTGTACAACGTGAATTTATGCTTTGTTGTTAAATTACTTTTAAAATTGAGCAGGCTTGATAGAGATATTTTGGCTATCTTTGCCTTTCTTATGGTGTTTTGGACATGTAGGTTAAATTTTAATTTCGAATCCAAAGTGACACCAAGATACTTGGCATGGTCGGCCCAACTAATAGTGCTTGAGTTTACTGTCAAGTTGGTTTGTGGCTTGAATTTTTTGTTATCTCTTGGGGGAAAAAGTATTGCTTGAGTCTTAGTTGGGTTAATGTCTAGTTTCCACTCATCGCACCATTTGATTATGTCATTTAGGTAATTCTGAAGCTGAGTAACCAATAGGTTGACTGATTTAGATTTAAATAAAATTGCTGTGTCATCTGCGAAGAGCTTAAGTTTACATTTAGAGTGCAGTGGGATGTCATTAATGTAAATATTGAAAAGGTAGGGTCCGAGGATAGAGCCTTGAGGTACTCCAGTCTGGATTGGCTTTGGTTCAGTTATAAAATTTCCTTGCTTGACTGAAAATGTCCTGCCCTGTAGATAATTCTGCATAAAATTGATAATGTCACTTGGAAACTGGTGTTTTGTGAGTTTCTTTATAAGGCCATTATGCCAAACTTTATCAAATGCTTTCGCAAAATCTAGAAAGACAGCACCTACCACTTCCTTGTGGGATCTTCTTATCTGGATGTAGTCCAGAACTGCAATGAGTTGGTGAGTTGTTGAATGCCCCCTTCTAAATCCGAATTGCTGCGGGATGATGAAGTTAGAGTTGTCCAAGTACATCTGAAGTCTACGTAAAATAATTCTTTCGTAAATTTTGCCGATGGTGGGGAGGAGGCTGATAGGTCTTAGATCTTCAGGGGATTTAGCGGATTTTTTTGGAATTGGAATTATGATAGCATGCTTCCAGACTTTGGGGTAGTAACACAAGTGCAGTGCGGCGTTGAATACTCCAGCTAGAAATACAATCCATTTGATGGGAAGATTCTTGGCCATTTGCGGAGTGATATTGTCATGGCCAGGAGCTTTGTGGTTAGCTAAGTATTTAATCACTTCTTTGACTTCATTTGGTGTCGTCATTGTGAGCATTTTTTCTTGTTGGTGATTATAAGTTATATTTGGTTGGTCTTCTTTTTCCTTGGAGAACTGGTTGGAGAAGTGTTCTGCAAGTTCATTTCCGATTTCTTTGTCGGTCAATAAGGTTTTGCCGTTCGTTACTAAGCTTGAGATCCTTTCCGTTTTTTTCCTGATGGGTTTTGTTTTTCACCAGAAGTCCTTTGGGCTTGATTCAATCTTGTGTATGAATTGATTCCAGTTCTCGGTGGAGTCGGATTTGAGGGCTTTGTTAACTTTTCCCTGTAGGTTTAAATAAATGGCTCTATGGGCTGGATCCCAGGTTCCTTGCCATCTCTTACGAGCTTTATTCTTTTCTTTTATCAAGGCCTTGGTCGAGGGGTTCTGTTTTGATGAAGAGGATGATATAACTGTGTTTTCGAGTAGCTGTTGTAGATTTTATCATTTAGTATGGTCACTGCTGAGTCAATATTGGCTTCCGTTTTCAAGGGTACTCTAGGAGGCGTACTGGAAATTAAGTCTTGTTGGAAGTGTACCCAGTTAGTGAGTCGGCAAGCCCTAGTCGTGAATTCATCCTTCGGGCAGGTCAGCTCTAGGATTACTGGGAGGTGATCTGAAGATAAGGCATCCAGGGTCTTAATCCTCGAAGTCCAGGGGATGTTTCTAAGAATTGCGATGTCTAGAAAGTCTGGATTACCCAAAGGACTGTAGTGCGTGGCTGAAGAAGGTGCGACAATGTCCAGGTTTTCTTTTTCGGAAAAATTATGAAGCACGGTTCCGCTATTATTGGAGGTTCTTGAGCCCCAAAGAGGGTGCTTGGAGTTCCAGTCTCCTGCAGCGATTACTGATTGATTATTCTCTAACAAGAGATTCAGATTTTTCTCCAGGAGTGGTAGATCGGGTTTCTTATAGATTGACGATATCTGCACTACTGCCCTTCCATCTGGTTTCATTAGAATTGTGGTGTTTTCCATGTTAGATGTTTGAATCAGCACTTTTTTATATTTAAGATAGTTTTTTAGAATTATTGCCGTTCCACCGCCCCTTCCAACGATTCTATCGTCTCTTATTGTCTGATAGTTTCTGAGTTTGAGGTCGACAGATGGTTTTAAGTGTGTTTCACTGAGCAGTGCCATGTCTATTGAGTTTTCTTCTAAAAAATGTAGAAATTCTTCTTTTTTGAGTTTGATTCCGTTGCAATTCCAGAAAACGATTTTCAAAGGTAATTTGCCTTTCATTGTAAGTAAGTTTTGATAATTTCTAATAACTTTTCGCACAGTTCCCTGGTGTCAGAACGAGTAGTTTTCTTTTTTGCAGTTTCAGCGTAACTTGCCTTTTGTTTTTCAACAGTTGCTTCTTCTGTTTTAGTGGAGCTTGCTTGAGGTATGGTGTTAGGGGAGTTTTGTCTGGGAGGCTTTAGCTGCTGTTGTTGTGGCTTCGGAAAATTTTGGCATCCGCGGTAATTGGCTGTGTGCGCCTCTCCACAGTTAGCACACTTTGGTGGGAGCTGTTTCGACTTTCTTGGACAATCCTTCGAATGGTGTTCTTCAGCACACTTGACGCATTTGGGCTTCAAAAAACAGTTTAGCTGGCCATGCCCAAAGCCCTGGCAGTTAAAGCATTGGGTCACTCGTTTTGTAGTCCTGAATGATTCCACGACTATTTTTTGGTAAAGTATTTCGGTTATTCCATAGATTCGTTTATTTTGTTCATTTTTCGGTAGCTCTACTAGGACTATATTCATCGGTATTTTGGTCGATTGTCTATGGAGTCTTTTGACAATGACCTCAGTGAAGCCCATTGAGACCAGTTCAGTTACGACGTCTTCTTCTTTGAAGGCTGTTGTTACCCCCTTCAATACCACTTTCAGTGGTTTTTCCTCCTGTAGTCTGTAGGAATATCCTCCATTATTTTTTTGTACATACTCCCTGATTTTTTTGAAGTCGCCTATGTTTTTCGATTTAATTATGTGCTTTTTGCCAGAAATCGTGACTTGGAATGGTTCCGTGCACAAGCCTTTTAGTTCTTGGCAAAGAAGCTTCCAATCTGCTACATTTTCTGCAATAACAGGAGGAATTCTCGGTTTTTTCACGTTAGTGACTGTGGTCCATGGGCCATCGTTGTCGTTATTTTCTTCATCGTCTTGAGGTGGGTGAGCTGTGTTCATTTGTTGAGAAATTCCAGTGGCGGGACTTTGTTCATCGATGTCCATTCTAGGCGTCTTCAGATTACGCTCGCTCCTAGTTGGCGATCTTGAGTCATCCGATTGGGAGCCGCGAGTTCTCTTCTTTGATTGAACCGTTTCCTCAAGCTTATACTCGATTCCACATTTGTCTAGGATTTTCGTTATTAAGGAGGCTTCGATTATGCATAGTTTCTCGCCGGTTGGTCCGATCGTCGATTTAATTACAATCGGTGGCATATTATTTACTTGCGGATTTTTTTTAGTTTATTTCCTCGGCAAATATATAGTTTATTTCCTATTATAATATTATATTTACTCTTCATTGTTGGCTTTTTATCTTAAATTTATTCTTCATTGTTGGCTTTTTATATTACATTTACTCTTTATTGTTGGCTTTTTATCTTACATTCATTCTTCATTGTTGGCTTTTTATATCATATTTACTCTTCATTGTTGGCTTTTTATATTATATTCTGACCAAAATCTATCTGTGAACTTCACACAGTGAACTTCACACAGACAGAATAAGGCAATTATATAAGTAGATTTACTCTTCTTAAAAGGCTTTTGACACTGTTCCCCACTCACTTCTGTGGTCAAAATTGGGTGAATTAGGTCTGGATTTCCGCTTTGTTAACCTTATTAGGAACTATTTCGAACAAATGACAACGACGGTGAGATGGAATGGACTATTTACTGAACCCATCAAAATCCGATCGGGAGTGTTACAAGGAGAACCCTTATCACCCTATCTATTTATACTCTTTGTAACTGATTTAATCAACATTTTTAATGACTCTACTCTACCAGGCATATACCTCCCTAATTTTGGAACGGTCCACCTTTTGATGTATGCCGACGACATAATTCTCATAGGAGAATCAAAAATCAATCTACAAATAAAAATCAACATGTTGAAAAAATACTTCGAAACAAATCATCTAACCCTGAACGAATCAAAATCCAAGATAATGGTTTTCCGAAATGGTGGCCGCCCTGCAAAATCGGACAAATGGTTCTGGGGAGACCAACTGTTGACAGTGACATCGAAATATCTCTATCTTGGCTATCCCCTCACAACAACAATCTCGTTTAGTCAAGTGGCTTCATACTTTAAAGGCAAAGCGCTTGCAGCTACCGGCGAAGTATGGAAAATTATGGAGAAATCCAGGTTGAATTCATTTGGTTCATCAATGAAACTATTAGACTCGATTATCCTGTCAACTCTGCTGTATTCTGCTCCAATTTGGGCAAACGAAAAGTACAAAATCTTGGACCAAATTCAGAATAACTATCTCCGACGACTATTGAACTTGCCGAGTAACACACCAGGCTACATACTACGCATGGAAACCGGACGCTTCTCACTAGGAGTCACAGCAACCAAACTAATTCTAAAGTTCTGGTTAAGAATATTAAAAATGGAAAAATCCAGATTGCCCGCAATCTGTCTAGCCCAATTATGGGAAACATCCACTCTAACGAATACCTTTATAGGTTTCACAGAAAATTTAATGAATATCCTAAACTCAACTGGATTCATGTGGTTAAAGTATTGTTCAAATCCCAATATTCTACAGAAAGCAATACCTCAAATTATCAGAATCACTATAGAACAGTCTATCCAAACCGATCAATCAAGAATAACCAATTCGAAGCTACACACACACTACAAATATTTACATAAAACATTCGCAGCAGAGAACTATCTACTAAGTGAACTCCCACTGCCGACTAAACGCCTCATTGCGCAATTGAGAATTCTATTTGTTTTATATCGAGAAGACCATATAAAATATCTAAGGACAGAAGACTTGTATTGCCAACTATGCAAAAATAGAACCGAAAATGAATTAGAACATTATATATTTGAATGCAAGCCTCTTGATACGGAAAGAAAAATACTCTTTTCTAAGATAGGCCATACACACTTCACATTATATTCTTTATTATCCAACTTTATAGACAATAGTTCAGTAGCTCTGAATCTATATAACTTCCATAAAAATGCTGAAAAAAAGAAAGACTTAACCGAACATCCAAACATACCAAAAAATTCTATTTGATGAGAAGGACAGAACCAACATCCAATTATTTGTTTAGGCAGATACGATAAGTTAACCCCCCCACTGATAAAACGGTGTTTACCTTACAACCCTGAACACGCGGATTTTCCTGGGAAATCTCTTAAAGATTTCTTAAAAAATACATGGCCCACCTGTGCTGTGTGAGCAGAAGAGCTTAAATTGTCTTGTTCCATATGTAAATTCCTGTTTTCTTTCCTCTTTTCGCTCGCCACTTCTCCCATCCATATTTCCAAAATTTTTTTTTTTTTTTTGATTTTTTATTCTTCTTATTTTTTTTTATTCTTTCTTATAATCTGTATATATTTACCAAATGTATATAATCTTTCTCCATTTTTTATTTCCCACTTTCATAGGTTTCTCCGTTTTGTAACCCCAAGGAGAATCCTCTGTAAGACCTGTGTGTCTTAATAAAGGCTTTTGTGTGTGTGTGTGTGATTTACTCTTCTTTGTTGGCTTTTTATCTTACATTCATTCTTCATTGTTGGCTTTTTATATTACATTTACTATTCATTGTTGGCTTTTTATCTTACATTCATTCTTCATTGTTGGCTTTTTATCTTACATTCATTCTTCATTGTTGGCTTTTTATATTACATTCACTCTTCATTGTTGGCTTTTTATCTTACATTCATTCTTCATTGTTGGCTTTTTATATTACATTTACTCTTCATTGTTGGCTTTTTATCTTACATTCACTCTTCATTGTTGGCTTTTTATATTATATTTTTAGATTGAGATTATTAGCTAGTATGTAAAAATATTAACTCTGTTGAAATTTAATTTTGTATTTATATATAAATAAAATTAACTCTGTTGATTTTTTTGTATTTAATCGATAACAGCGAAGTTACGCATGTTAATGTTAGGGAAAAATATTTTGACGTTAAGCAAAACCTGCTCCATCTCGTTTTACATAAATGTTGAAAATTTGGTCGAAATTGATGCATTGTAACGAAAGTTTTTAGTGATGTCCTCTTATGAAATTTGCATTTTATTAATATAGATATATATATATATATATATATAAGGAAAGGATATAAGGATAAGGATATAAGGATAAGGATGGGTTGGGCAAATATTATGGAACAAACCTAAATCAATGTTTAGTTGATATTTGTTTCACCAGATGGCACTCTGCCATCTAAAAATGATCATGTGAGTGGTCAGGTTATGCCTTTTTTGTTTTAACTGTGAATGTATTTAGCCTCGCCTGGTTTTTACCCCAGTGAAAGTTGGCCTAACTAACATTTGTTAAAACAATATTTTAGGGTAAACATCTACTCCATATCGAATCTATTCTTGTCAAGATAAATTAATGTTTGTTACTTCTCATCCCTTAAAACTACTGAATAAGTCATTGGAAAATTTTGTACATAGGGGCAGCTTAATATATAGATTAACATATAAGCTATTTAAAGATAAAATTATTTTCATTCAAAATTATATTCATATATATATATATATGGAAAAACAATAGAAAAAAATAAAAAGGTCAGGTGTTGATACTAAAAATAAAAAAGGCATATCCTGACCAGGAGCACATGTGCTTTTCAGAAGGCAGAGCGCCATCTATATATATATTATTTTTAATATCAACACCTGACCATTTTTCTATTTTATTTCTTGTTATCTCAGGAAGCCTCTGGGACCAAACCTTTGGTCGTAGAGGTACAGCCTGCACCATGCTGACGAGGACCAACAGCGCGAAACGCGTTCATGGTTGACTTTTCTTGATTTATCAAGTAATTGGGTTGGCCAAATATTTTTGGAACAAGCTAAATCAATGTTTAGTTGATTTTTGTTCCACTAGATAGCGCTCTGCCATCTAAAATTCTCATGTGAACATGATCAGGAAATGCCAACTTTGTTTTAAATACCAACACCTGATCATTTTTCTTGTTTTTTCACAGGAGAGAGATCTAGAAATATATTGAGATTATTGATTTATTTGAGACATTAAATGAGAGTGAATGCCGCGGAAAAACAAATCTATAAAGAAGGGACTTGGTGACGTGAGGAGGGAGCTTAAAGAAAGACATTTACATAAATTTTAACAAGACATGGCGAGTACTCCACTGTGATATCTAGATACATAACACAGAGGGGAGTTAGAGGCTGTCTGTCTTCTCTTACCCCATCAGTCTCTTACACCTTTGACCCCAACTTCCCATTCCGACAACTCGCTGTACTCGTAGAATATTGGCAACAAAGTTGAATGGGGCGAACTAGATACTGAATACAGCCCTGCTGATACTGACAACGTTGAAAGCCGGACTTACGTCATCACGCGAGGCCTCCCATCGGAGTTTTGCTACAGAACCAGTAGTCTAGTAATCAGTGCTTAGTCCTGGGTCTGTGGAGCGAGCAAGCTATCGGAGTAGGGAAGTTACAATCCACGTGCACACAGATTTAGATGTCCCTCCAGCCGACGTGGAATGGACGATAACGACATTCGCCTGACCGACCCGACCCGCTGTACCAGTACTGTTCAGTCACTAACTAGATCCTTGCAACAACGCCGTTAGTAGAACTGGAGTCACGGCTCCCCATCTGGAAACGTCTGTTATTCTACGTCTAGAATTCTGACTTTATGGTCAACATATCAATATTGCCACCGAGTCCCTTCTTTATATTTTGTCTTCACCTGGTTTGCATTTTTAAAATTAATATTTATTGATATTTTTCCCTAATACCTAAATTTTCTGATTTATACCTAAATAAGTTGACGTGAACATCTAATCTTCAAGATCTACCACTCACAACACGGAGTTTGACACCTCGTAAACAACAACCACATAAAGTGGCTGTAATGCAATCTAAAAATATACAATTTTTTTAAAAGAACCCTCAGGAAACCAATAAACACCACGCCACTCTCACATTTACTTTAACCTACCAGCTTTGCTCTAATTCAGTTATTCTTTCGTTTCTCAATTATTCTCTTTATAAAATAACTAGCCGAATGACCCGGGCAACGCCTGGGGTTTACCCGATTAAATGCTTTTATTCAAATACTATTCGTTACAATTATAAATTGGCGCCGTGGATGTCATTATTGTATAATATATAAATGAGTTTTAAAAATTGTAAAAAAAAAAAAATGCATCGGCCGGGAATCGAACCCGGGGCGCCCGCGTGGCAGGCGAGCATTCTACCACTGAACCAAAAGCAAACGGTGACAGAATTAAGAACGCATGACGATGATAACTGTATATTATCCGTGACAGAGGCGGCCGATGAGGAAAGACGGTCGTGACTATATCTACTTATATATTTGCCTTATTCTGTCTGTTTGTCTGAAGCTCACGGATGGGATTTTTCATAACCATCGGTGGTTCAGTGGTAGAATGCTCGCCTGCCACGCGGGCGGCCCGGGTTCGATTCCCGGCCGATGCATTTTTTTTTTTTTTTACAATTTTTAAAACTCATTTATATATTATACAAGAATGACATCCACGGCGCCAATTTATAATTGTAACGAATAGTATTTGAATAAAAGCATTTAATCGGGTAAAACCCGGGCGTTGCCCGGGTCATTCGTATATAATAATTGTATAAACGAATGCAAGACAAAATCACCGCGAATGTTTCTTTTTTTTAAGGCAATTTCTTTTTAAGGCAATTATCGTTATTTATCGTTAATTTTTGTTTCGATTTTATTAAAAAAAAAACGATATGGTGCCTTTAAAAAATGATCTTTATTACTATGCAGTTTTCTATTTAGTCAATATACCTAAGTTCATGTTGCAAATGTAATTATCTCTATCGATTTAGTAGGTGAAATGCAAAAAAAAAAATCGACATGATGAAATCTTTATGAAAATTCACATTTTTATTTTTATATTTTCAAGACACACACAGTTTGGGGCGGGACGTTTCACAAGAGAGACATCCACGGCGCCAATTTATAATTGTAACGAATAGTATTTTAATTAAAACATTTTAAAAACACACAGTTTGGAACGGGACGTTTCACAAGAGTGACATCCATGGCGCCAATTTATAATTGTAACGAATAGTATTTGAATTAAAACGTTTTTAAAATATATACGCACTCGGGTAAAACCCGGGCGTTGCTCGGGCCATTCGTCTAGTATTATATATTAATTATAAAAAATTATATATACAGGGTGGGCCCATAAGTCCAGAACCCTTTTATCTTCTTATTAAAAAATAAAAGGCAAACTAGAATAAAAAACTATAACTATTTTATTTTAGGTAATAGATTAAACCAGTTATAGTTTTTTTTTATTCTCTAGTTTGCCTTTTAATTTTTAATAAAAAAATAAAAGTTTTCGAGACTTATTGGCCACCCTGTATATATTAATTTTAAATTGTTAAAATTATTTTTCTTTAACAACACCCTAGGGATAGAGACAGTTTAGTCGTGTACATGTTTTTCTTTTCAGATAAGTCTTTGATACACACGATCCAAGAGCTGGATTCTCTAGGCCGACAACGGCTAAGGAAGTATATAGAGTTGGATGATATCGCTCTCCCCTCTATATGGATGACTGATTATCTTCTCATCTAGATTGATTTACAACAGGAATAAGTGGCAGAGAATCATAAAATTATTTAAAGTCCGTTAAATGACATGAATTAAGATTGAATATCCATGCAGTCTAATGACCCAATCCATTGAGTCAGATCGCATTATGTGCTTATATCCTATATCTGCATGGTTGCTGCTGTAATAGATCTTGGAAGAATAAACCCAACTTCAGGTTGGTCCGATCGGACAGTAGATTGGACCTGTGGCCCATATCAGTTGAGAAGTTTCAAGAAATAGGCGATTCTATCTTAGGTTAATAGAAGAGATGGATTCCTCTGCTCTAGTTGAAAACTTTTAATGGGAATACTTTTAGTGATCTTGTAGAGAAATTCTTACCTGACATATTCAGAAACTTTTATATTTACTCTCATTCTAAAATTAGCTCATTGTATCATTTTGTTTTTCTCCGTGGTATTCTCCAGAATAAAAACCGGTATCTTTCTTTAGGATATCGATTAGTAAACTTTTGGCAATTTCTTGAGCTCATTTCCATTCTTAACCCATAGCTTTTAAAGGCATATTTCTTGATATAATTTGTTATTGATTGTCTCTTTCGCCTGATCAAATTATATCCAACATCTTGTCAAAGAATTATCCAACTTAATAGCGACTAGGCGATGTAAATCTTTTTTCCTTTTCTTCTTCAAAAATAGCTTTTTAGTGAAGTTTTTTCTTTTTAGACTTATATGTAATTGGCGGAGAGAGAGTATCATAATTCATTCTAGTATACTCTCTTTCCAATATACATATTCACAAACAAAAGTATATTTAGACTGAAATTAGAATTTTCAAACGAAACTTATAACAAAAAATCTTTGAAATATAAGAAATGTTTCTTAAATAGGAATGACTGACTCATCAACCATTGTTATCTTGATAAACCCAACTTTGGCTTAATTAAAGTGTCCAGGATAAATCTACTCTCGAATCACCAATTCTTTGGTTATTTATTCTCTGTTCAATATGTAAGCTCAATAGCATTGATTTCTTGAATGATTTTATTTCTGGAAGGTTTGTTTTTATCAGCGATTTTTGAGTTTTATTATAAATTGTTTCGCTATATATCACTTTTTATATGGCATTTATTTTATACAGTAGAACCTCCCTGTAAAGAACACCTAATTGCAGAGCCAAAGTGTCCTATAAGGAGAGGTGTCCTCTTACCGGAGAGTTTCTATAGAGAAAAAATGGTAATTTTGCAAATGAAAACTGTCTTTTAAGAGAGGTGTTCTCTAGCTTGATTGTCCTCTCATGGAGGTTCTACTGTATATTATCAAAATTTAAGCAATGAACTATTTCATTTTCATATGAAAATACCAATGGATTTGTTAGAAATTGTAAAGCAAGATATTCTTTTTATTGACATCTCACTCAACATATTCTTCATGGTATTTAAATGGAATATTTTGGTTATGTAAATGAGAACGCGTTAGCCCGTCACACTCGCTACGATGGAACTCGAGGTTTTCAAAACGGAATCTAATCATTACTCTGAAATGCTATATTGTATTATGGAAGATGGTAAGATACGGCTTCTTGAAACCATATATAATAGATCAAGGAGATTCTCCATATCTACATTGTATTATGGAAGATGGTAAGATACGGCTTCTTTAAACCTTCTATGATAGATCATGGAGATTCTCCATATCTACAAGGTGTGTCCAATAAATAATGAGACCAGTCAAAAACAAAGAAAAAATGAAATGATATATATTTTTGTAGACTATTAAAAAAATAGAAAGCTCCAGCTACACTGCGGTATATCACATCACGTGATTGCGCGCGCAGTCGATAAATTGTAAGCTTGTAAAAAGAACGCCTTGCATAACAACTTCTAATTTGTAATGGATAGTGTAGTATTCTGTGTTTTAAAATATATAATAGATCATCATCATAAACAATAATAATACGATGTATAATGTAAACAACGTGTTAATGTAAAAATATAAATATAAAGTGTAATAAACAATTAGTAATAATAATTTCATCTGGTGAGTAATGTTTAATTAAATAATAACTATACAACATAAATTGGCGACGAGAATTTGAAAATATAACTGTAGCCCTAAAAAAAAAAAAAAAAAACAAGTATGGCAGCCAACCTGACGCCACCGTTACCCATGAATATGAATGCTAGCAATTTATTTGCGGAATATAAGCAATGGATGGAATCCTATGCCATTTTTGAAATAGCATCTGGAATTTCAAAAAATTGTTGCAACAAGAAAATTTGACACTGTCAAAAACCATTGATATTGCTAGAATGTTAGAAATTTCTAGAAAAGAAATTAGACTTCTTGAACCTCAAAATGATCAAACACTAAATAGAGTTCAAAATAAACCTAAAAAGCACTATACAGTGGACCCTCGGTTTACGAGCACCTTGGAGTACGAGCTTTTCGCAGTACGAGCAAAATTTTTTGAAAAATTTTACCTCGGATTACGAGTGAAATTTCGCATTACGAGCAACTCGTGATGGTTGCCCGTAATCGTGATGGATGAAAATTCACTGGGATCCCTCCCTTCAGATCAGATTCGGGAAATATGTAAAATGTGGGAAACTGTGCAATTGTACGTAGCAAGAAGAATTGCCCGAGTTTCAATTATTAAAAATAATAAATTAGTTTCGCACTACGAGCGTTTTGGAGTACGAGCATGGCTCTGGAACGGATTATGCTCGCAAACCGAGGGTCCACTGTAATGCTAATAATTTCAACAAAGGTAGATTCACTAATCAAGGTACCCCATCATTTTCAGGTGCCTCAAAGCCTAAATGTTATCGCTGTGGATTAGATACACATTCAGCACAAGAATGTGGTGCTAAAAAAATGACTTGTTCATATTGCAATAAATTAGGACATCTTTTTAGAGCTTGCAGGAACCGCCCAAATCAAAATAATAATAGAAACCACAAAAGTTTCAATCAAACTAAAGTTAAGACCATACAAGAAGAAAATAAGACTGAAGTAGGTGAAAGTTCAGATGAATATACCTACTATACAGGTGCTGAAAATAAAGAAAAAGTGCAAATAGATGGTAGTGAAATAAATATGATAATTGATACAGGGAGTGATAGAACTTTCATAAGCTATGATAAGATGCTTGAATTATATGGCCATAAAATTATGCCAAAATTACATGACACCACCCGAACCTTTTTTGCCTATGGTCAAGATAGACCTCTTCCATGTTATGGTTATTTCAATGCTGTGATTTCTTGGAAAGAAAATTCATTTTCAGAAGAAATTTATGTGATTGATAAAAAAGTTGAATCTTTGTTGGGAGGCAAGGCTAGTTTTGAACTAGGTATAATTAAAAGGGTAAATCATGTAAATGAATCAATGTCTACTAATATAGAAACTCTTGTTCACGAACATGAACATCTTTTCCATGGACTTGGAACTATAAAAGGCTATAGTCATAAAGTGACATTGAAAGACAACTATAGGCCCATTGCCCAGAGATGCCGTCGTATACCTTATGCAATGGTAGAAGCAGTAAATCAAGAGCTTGATAAGATGCTAGAGAATGGAATCATTGAAGAAGTGCATCAAGGTTCTTAATGGGTTTCTAACATAATAGTTGTTCCAAAAAGGGATAGCGAGGAAATTAGACTATGCATAGACCTTCGGGAAGTGAATAAAGCAATATTGAGAGAAAGACATCCAATTCCTACAATTGACAATATGTTACATGCCCTTAAAGGTGCTAAAGTATTTGCAAAGCTGGATGCAAAAAAAGGGTTTTGGCAGGTTGACTTAGACCCTCAATCAAGACCCCTTACAACTTTCATCACGCACCGTGGTTGTTACAGATTTTGTAAAGTTCCTTTTGGTCTATCAAGTGCTCCAGAGGCATATCAGAAAGGAATGGATTCAATTTTTCTTGATTTGAAAGGTGTAATTTGTTACTTGGACGATGTCGTAGTTTACGCCAAAGATAGACAAGAACTAGAAGAAAGGCTTAGAAAAGTCTTACAAAGATTTGATAAAGTAGGCATTAGGCTCAACAGGAATAAGTGCAAATTTGCCATGGAAGAATTGGATATTTTAGGTCACATTGTTAGTAGTGAAGGTATTAAACCTGATAATAGGAAAATAGAAGCAGTCTTAAATTTTCCAATACCAAAAAATATTGAGATGTTAAGGTCATTCTTAGGAACTTGTGGGTTTTTAAGAAAATTCATACCTAATTTTTCTAAATTGGCAGAACCTCTAAATAATTTGACTAGAAAAAATGTTAGGTGGAATTGGGATTTGAAAACAAATAAAGCATTTCAGGATCTTAAAGAGTCACTAACAAAAGAGCCATGCTTAGCATATTACAACTTGAACTCACCAACTGAATTAATCACAGATGCAAGCCCTATTGGTCTTGGAGCAGTATTAATACAAACACAACAAAATGGCATTAAAAGACCCATTGCATATGCCAGCAGATCCTTAACTGATACTGAAAAAAGATATTCACAAATAGAAAAAGAGACATTGGGATGTGTATGGGCAATTGAACATTTTAACACCTATATTTGGGGAAGGAAATTTGTGTTAAAAACAGATCACAAACCTCTAATCTATATGCTGAATCCTAAAAATGGAGCTGTTTTGCCTCCAAGAATTCAAAGATTGAGTTGGAGATTACAACCATATGACTTTGAAATTGAATTCATTCAAGGAAAGCAAAATATTGCAGATATATTTTCAAGACAACCTCTTTCTAACACGAGTGATGAAAAATGGCTGGAGGACTATGTTCATAAAGTCTTATCCATCACTTCTGAAGAGCTTCAAGCACTGTCTTTGAAAGAGATAAAAGTTTGTACAGAGCAAGATCCTTTGTTTCAAAAACTGAAAGATATGGTTCAAAGGGGAGTTTGGCCATATCCTTTGAATGAAGAATTCAAATGTTTTTATAAGTTTAAAGATGAACTCTCAATTTTTGATAATCTTATCTTAAAAGGAAGTAGAATTTTGCTACCTTCAAAACTAATAAAGAGAGTCTTGAGAATTGCACATGAAACACATCAAGGAATGACAAGAACCAAACAACTGTTAAGAGAAAAATATTTTTGGATAAACATGGACTTTGACATTGAAAATTTGATAAGAAACTGTCCAATTTGTGTAAGGAATCAACCATTGATAAATGATCAACCATTGCAAATAGTTCCGTTACCATCAAAACCTTGGATGAAACTTGGAATTGACATAGTTGGTCCAATTGGCCATCATTATGTTTTAACAGTGATCGACTACTATTCTTCATATCCTGAAGCAATGATAATAGAAGACATTTCCAGCAAGACAATTATTAAAAAAATAATGGAGATTTTTGCAAGACATGGTTATCCACATGAAGTTGTAACAGATAATGGCTTACAGTTTGTAAGTACATCAATGGAAAGATTTTTAAAAGAATGTGGAATCAGGCACATCAAAGCCTCACCCTATTACCCAAAAAGTAATGGGAAGATAGAAAGATTCCATAGATTTCTAAAGAAACAATTCAATTCAAGTTCTGAAGAAGGGAAAGATTGGAAAGAAGATTTATCCAGAATTTTAATGTCTTACCGAACTACTCCAAACAGATCTACAGGAAAGACTCCAGCATTCCTATTATTTTCAAGAAAAATCAAAACTAAATTAAGCTCACTTGTTAATGATGCAGAAGAAGATGAATCCAACATCAAAGAATTCAATATGGTCTACAAAGAAAAAATGAAAACATATAATGATATAATTCGGAAAGCTAGTCCTCATAATTTTGAAATTGGAAATTTAGTTTATGTGGCAAATCCAGATAATGGAAAACTTGATTCAAATTTCAGATCAGAACATCATGTCATTCTTGAAAACACTTCAATAAATTCTTTTAAATTAGTCAACACTAAAAATGGGAAAATAATTCATAGAAATGCTAAACATTTGAAACATGTTCCTACTCAAGAGACCAATCAAGGCATTTCTGACTTGATTCCAGAAGAGAGCCAGGAAAATCTTAGTTCAGATTCGACAAGAATTGAACACCTCAACTCTTCTGATGTACAAATACCAGATGATAATTCCTCAAACCAAGACAAGGACACTTCTTTAAACCGACCAAGTTCAAGTAGAACAGGGTCTACATTTAACCCAGTTGTTTCAGATAGACTTGATGCCGAGGCTCTTCACCAGTTGCCACCAGAGGTTTCTCCACCCTTGCCGACTACCAAGGAACCCGTGATCACCAGGAGTGGAAGAGTCGTCAAGCCATCATCAAGATATAAAGACATGATTCCTTTCATCTAAAGGAAGGAGGGAATGTAGTATTCTGTGTTTTAAAATATATAATAGATCATCATCATAAACAATAATAATACGATGTATAATGTAAACAACGTGTTAATGTAAAAATATAAATATAAAGTGCAATAAACAATTAGTAATAATAATTTCATCTGGTGAGTAATGTTTAATTAAATAATAACTATACAACAGATAGAAAATTCGAGCAACGAATTTGTATTAAATTGGGAAATTGGCTTCAGAAACTTTAGATTTGTTGAAATTGGCATTTGGAAATGAAAATGTAAATAAGCCCACCACATTTAGATGGTTTTCACGATTTAAAAATGGAATAGAATCGGTGAAAGATGAGCCAAATTTCAAATTTGATAAAAGAAAATCCACGAAAAGGGTTACGGGACATGAGGAAGAAACAGGGATATCAATGGTAAGATACGGCTTCTCTTGAAACTTTCTATAATAGATAAAGGAGATTCTCCATATCTACATTGTATTATGGAAGATGGTAAGATACGGCTTCTCTTGAAACTTTCAA
This sequence comes from Cordylochernes scorpioides, assembly GCA_030710605.1. Taxonomy (NCBI): domain Eukaryota; kingdom Metazoa; phylum Arthropoda; class Arachnida; order Pseudoscorpiones; family Chernetidae; genus Cordylochernes; species Cordylochernes scorpioides. The sequence goes on from CP092867.1 coordinate 111,038,409, forward strand.
TAATAGATCAAGGAGAATCTCCATATCTACATTGTATTATGGAAGATGGTAAGATATGGATTCTTGAAACTTTCTATAATAGATCAAGGAGAATCTCCATATCTACATTGTATTATGGAAGATGGTAAGATACAGCTTCTCTTGAAACTTTCTATAATAGATCAAGGAGAATCTCTATATCTACATTGTATTATGGAAGATGGTAAGATACAGCTTTTCTTGAAAATTTCAATAATAGATCAAGGAGAATCTCCATATCTACATTGTATTATGGAAGATGGTAAGATTATTTTTGTACAACAATATCTATTTCTACAGTTAAAGCTAAATTAATTATTTCTAATTTCTACATTCATCCGAATACTTTTAACCCTGTTCATCAAAAATTCATTAGAGATCTGCTAAAAACGTAAATAAATCAACTTGTAATCCTTTGCGGTGATATATTTCAATTCAAGACATACTATATTTATTTTATTTATTTATTTATTTCAACACACAAACGCGATATCCCGGCTAGGGATAATTGCGTCGATTTACATTTTTTAAACAGAAACAGTTATAAAATTTTTACAAAAAAAAAAAGTAATCGAAATAAAAAGAGAAAAAATATATATATATTAGGAACCTGAACCTTTCAGGTTTGAAAGAAAATCATGAATATATTTACAAAAATAATTAAACTTATGATAATTCTCTCTGCTATTTACAAATTGATATAGATATACAACATTATTTATTGTCTGTTGTCTAGCGGTGAAGAAGAGTGGACATTCCAGCAGTAGGTGTCTCGAGTCCTGGAATTCGTTGCCACAATGACAGCTAGAGTCTTCACTCGCGCCAATTTTTGATAAAAATCCCTTAAAATTTCCATGGTTCGTTATAAATTGTGAATTATAATAGTTTGGTCGAAAATATTTCGGAATTGCATAAGGAAAGAAACTTTGAAATGTTTGATTAGTATTCTTTTTCAGTAAATTAATCCTTGATATAATGAAATCTTTGAGTATACCTGGAATATACAAATCATAAAATTGTTTATCTTCTGTTGATAAATTATTCAACTCATATAACCTATAATTCTAGATTCCATATAATCAGTGATCAAAGGAATATTGGCTAAGGTGTGAACACAGTTATAACTGGTTGTTTTATATGTTTGGGTACACCATAGCAGAATTTGATATTGCATTGAGTTCAGTTTGTACTTATATTTTTTGCTAATAAATTGAAACCATATTTCTGTTCCGTAAGTTAACGTTGATCTTATTATAGATTTATAAAGTGTAAGCCTTTTTTGGGTGCTAAGACCCCAAGATTTTCCACATATTGAAAAAAGAAGGTTTTTCAATCTTTGGGTTTTGTTTAGTATAATGTTAAGGTGAGGGCCAAAATTCAATTTGTTTTTCCATCTATGATTCGCAATCGTAGTTCAAAGAATTTTAATTTCTTCTACGGGCATAATAATATTGTCTCTAAAATTAATTGAAATTTTGTCTTTATTGTGCAAGTGTAAAATACTAGTTTTATCAAGATTGATATTCAGCTTATTATCATTACACCATTGATCTATCTTTTCCAAATTAAACTCAATCGACTTTTTTAGATTTGTTAACCCATTATTCCAACATGTAATAGTTACATCATCAGCATAGCAAATGATTTCAGAGTTTGGTGAAGACATACCAAAGACATACTATATGGTTTGACAATGTTATAAAATCTAATGGATATAGATTAGAACCTATTATAGACGAGTGTAGCCTCTTTATACATAACCTGAAAACACCCACCTGCCGCGGAGTAAGTATAATTGATCTCACAATCTCGAATAAACACTCACTTAGTTTAATAAACAACTGGCATACCTCTGATCTTACTAATATTTCCGACCATATTGCTGTTAAATTTGATATCAGGTTAAAGAATGGTCATTTATTCAATAATCAAATTTCCACGTGGAAATTCTTTGAAAAAGATGCGAATTGGGCAAAATTTTCTAATAACATATCATTACAAGATACAAACAAACTGGAAATTGATATAAGCAGAGTGAAAGATGAGGCAGACATTGATGGGATAGTGAACGCACTCACGAATTTATTGAGAGAAGCAGCATATAAATCTTTGAAGGTTAAATCCCCCATTAATAAACATGTTTCCAGAATTGACTGGTGGACTAATGAACTGGAAATTATATTTTCCTTTAGGCGCAGCAATAAAATAATTAAGCGAAAATAGAAACTATATGTAATCATATAAGCGAAGCGTTATGCAGATGTGTCTAATTATATTTATTTTAAAATAGTATCGTAAAGATAGAGGCTGCCTGTGGCCGGCATTCATAGTTCTTTAACAAATAGACACTTCGACCAGTAAATATTTCAATATTCAAATAGTATGTTTATATCATTTATAGAATTGAGTTCGTTAAAACCGCAGCTTCTCCATTAGAAGTCGTTATCCATTCCGTTTGGTCTAGACGACATGGGGTTTAGATATTATTTTAGCTACCCCGAGCAGAGCTTGCTTCTGAAGTGGCTGTGGATTGGAACGGTTCCCAAATCGTGTCATCAACAATCTCCAGTCAACAGCACTTGAAGTGTTTGTTTGGAGCCTATTCCTGGATGCCGACAATGGCCTTCCTCGTGTTTGGGACTCTCGCCAGCCCCGGGATCACTGGACCCAGATTTCTCCAATTGGGACTCCCACTCGTCTGACTTGGGATTTGTAAATACATAATAAAATAGATCTATTCATACGCCGATAAAATATATCCATGTTTTAATATATTCCAATATATGCTTATATCCCCATGTGTTATATAGTTATAGTGTAATTGCCAAGGTGACAAAAATAAAATTTCGAGTGAGTGACAGCCAGCGCCAGGACAGGAAGATGTCCAAAAAAACATGTCGGGGTTCCCAGGTGTGCCCCCTTCTTGCTCAAACAGATCATTCCGCTTTGAGACACGATGATTGACAGACCCCTCTCGACAGATC
>CP092867.1:111041510-111077317 GCA_030710605.1 Cordylochernes scorpioides
TCCCCTGACCGGTATCGGCTAACACTTGCTCTCTCGCCATCACTATGGTGACATCTAACATGCCTCGTCCTTTTGTGTAATCCCAATCACGCCTGAACCCACTCTAAACATTGTGGCCACCACGACTGCAACCAACATGCCCCACACTACGTCCATCCATCAGGATTACATTACTACATCCATATATCAAAAGAAGATCAAGCGTCATATCATCCTGATAAAAGCATGGTACATAAATATTGACCATGAAATTATTTTAAAGTAATCGAATGAAAAAATATCTTTTATGCGTCCCCAACAAAATATTGCGAGATTTGAACTCAAAATCTTGCGCTCCGCGTTCTTTCGGCGTTGGAGATGAGAGAATGGATGTTTCCAACCAATATTCAGTATTAACGGACGGCCAATATGACGGGAAGCAGGATGGTGATACTCCCATCCATGTGCAAAACATCCAACGTCGAGCTCTCGACGGATGAAAGTTCAAAGGTAGAAAAAAATCTATGAATTCTCTAAAACAATAAACAATTATGCAAATCCGTTCATAAAAACGGCGGCGATGATTAAAATTATTCCAAGAAAAGCCGGAATTGGGCTGAAATCGCTGAAGACGAATTAACCAACTTTGAGCAAATGAAAACGGAATCATTCGCCTTCTTTGATGAATGAGCGTCGGGCTCCTCCTGGACATCTCGCCATGCAACTATCAACCGGAACGGGTCTCGCGACGCCCCAGACATCACGTCCCAGAAACAATATTGGGCAGGTAAAGATTTCGAGGCCATTTCTGAGACCGCAGCTGAGACCTTTAAACAGATTCTCTACCTGGAATATTCCCCGGAGTTTACTCCGGTGGACTACACCAAGACCCTTGAAAATAAATTGGGAAAAAGTTGTGTGGTGCAATTTGGGAAAAGTTTTCGGGCAGGTTCTGGTTGGCCTGGAAAGTCCTGAAATGGCGGAGGCAATCATTGAAGAAGGGCTGTTGATCAAAGAGACCTACTCAAAGCCCCGTCCTACCAGAAGAATGCGGGAAAAAAATCACCATTAGTGGTCTGCCTTATATCATTATGGATACGGACATCATCCGAGCCCTGAGGCCTTACTGCCAGGTGGTCTCCATCGCCCCTGCCGTGAACACCTCCAGCGGCTACACCTGACTAAACCTGAAGGAGTATAGGATCACGGATCTTCCAAATAAGATAATCGTGACTGCTAAGGATGACTCTGCTTTATCCTACTTGGAGTACGACTTCTTCTTCTTCTTTCTTATCTCCACTCAATCACACTAAGGTATCAAGCTTGTAAAGCTTGAGATTTTTGATGGTGTCTGCCGGGGAAGAGTAGAGCTCATCAATGGATGAGTCAATACAGTCAATAATATGTCTTGGGGTTGCAGGCTGAGAATTGCACTTAGTACATAGTGGGAAAACCTTGCAACCATTCTGGAAAGGCATTGTCCGTAGATGACCAGACTTAAGTCTGGAAATCAAAGGCTGTTGTTCTCTTGGGAGGATAGAACCGGTGCTTCTCCCTCCTGCTCTGTACCAGTCATGTGCAGTATCAGATTTCCATTCCTGCAGGCATTGGGTTTTGATGGTACGGAGGAGGTCTCTTTCGTCTAGTTGGGTGGTAGATTCTCTTGCTTCAGGTAGGCCAAGAGCTCCAGCCTTTGCCAGAGAGTCTGCCAGCTCATTACCAGGAATTCCAACGTGAGCTGGAAGCCATTGCACTGTGACTGAGCTGTTGGCTGGGAGTCGGTTTACAGACTTAGCAATGCTCTTGAGGAGAGGTTCTTGACTGGAGAAGCAGCTTTGAAGGGTATAAATGGGTGCTCTTGAGTCGGAGTAGATTATTATTTTGCTTGGCGAGTTGATGTTGATGTCTTTTAGAGCCGTATCTATAGCAGAGAGTTCTGATTTATAAACTGAAAGATGTCTAGGGTGGGAGAGGGAGGGTTTCATGTTTGTGGGGATTGTCTGGTAGATGAGGGAAACAGATGAGTTTGTTGCGAGTTTTGTGTAGGGGATAGGAAGTTCTGTGTTTGGGATTAATTGGGATGTCTAAAAGATTAGAGTTGTGAGCCAGGTTGAGAGGAGTGGGGCATGTTAATCTTTGGTTTGGGACCCAATTTCTAATAAATTTTCCTGTAAGATGTTCTTTTGGAGAGTTAATATTTTTTGTTATAAATTTTGAAAAGCAGATTTTTCTCCTTAGGTGCAGGGGAAGAAGGTTGGATTCGAGTTCAGCAATGCGATTTGGGCAGGATCCTCGAAGTCCGCTGATGATTTTAGCTGCGCTTGCTTGGATTCTGTCTATTTTGGATAGGTTAGTTTTACTTGCATTGATCCATGCTGGTGTAGCATATTCCAAAATAGGTCTTACGAGTGCAAGGTACGTTGTGCTTAAGATATTGGCATTTACACCCCAGTTTAAGCCTGATATTTTTTGCAGGATTTTGAGTCTATTTTTGGCTTTGCTTATCATGGTGTCAATATGTTTTTTAAAAGTGAGCGCAGGTCGAGTGTGACACCAAGATATCTTGGGGAATCTGAATACTGGAGTTTTGAATTATTCAAGGAAATATTTGGGGTCCAGTGGCGAAGGTGGTTGTTGATGGTGAAGAGGCCGATTTCAGATTTGTTGATGTTGATGGATAATTTTAGTTTCTGAGCTACCTTTTGCAGATTTTTCATGGCTTTATTCAGAGATTGTTCTGCATCGGAGAGGTTGTTTTTGGAGACCCAGATGATTATGTCATCTGCGTAAAGGGCAATTTTAGCTGGTGGTTTGATAAAAGTGTGTACGACTTCCGTTGCTCCAAGTTCTACTGGATGGGTCATAAAATGATGAACTGCTCTCTCAGAGCGGCAAGCATCCCCAGGCCTCAAGCTAAAGGAGCAGTATGAATACCCCTGCGCCTGCTCGTACCACCACTACAGATGCACTTTCACCTTCAGCATTTAACCACCCTGCGCCATGGGCTGTCCCGGTACTGATGTCCACCACACCATCAGCCCAAAAAGACAAAACCCCTGAGACTGAACCCTCTACCTGTAATCTAGAATATTCCAGGAAGCCCCAAACAGTATTCTCAGACCGATAAAGAGCAGGTAGAGGATCTATTTGACAAACTAGCCGCCGACTTCTATCTGCGCCCCCTGGGTTTTGACAGGAGAATGATAGAATGGGCGGTTGTGTACCACCGCCGAAGCGAAGATGGTCCTCGTTAGTCTTACGCCCGGGGAGAATATCATTCTCGCATAATTCCTCGACCGTGAAATTGCGAGTGTTGGAGACAGCAACCACAATATAAGCTAGAAGCTATCAGGACGGCTTGTGAAGCTGATGAATTCCTGACGTCACTTCAGTGAGGGATCAGTCTGATGTGAATAATTTAAAGTTTAATGTTTTAATTTTTGTATATTTTTTGTGCTATGATATTTTGTTAACTGAATGTCAATAAAATTAAGATAATTGTCAATTGCCTCTCTTCTCTATATCTCTATTATTATAGAATTCAAAGTTTGTTTTGTTGTCTATATAACTGTTTATCGATAAATTCCAAAACTACTGGAGTAAATATTAATATTTTTTTCTTTTCCAGGGCTTTAAACTATGATGAGAGTCTTTATGTAAAACTGAAATGTTTCAATAAAAACTTGGTGAAAGAGCGCGATTAACCCAAGTTCCTACATCTTGAAGATGTCAACTTCTCATCAATATGTTAAAATCACGAGTATATATCAAGGTAATTAAACAATCAACACATAACTTTATTGACACCTTGTCAATTCATGCAAAAGTCCCCGCAGTCATTTACAATGATGATAATGATTAATTTAAAATAATTAGATATATGCTAGGTACAATTGCTTGTACAATGGATATGTACATGGCGCCTCTACCACCACTGCATAGTTTGGTGGAGAATCGCCAGTGGGTCTCAAGAGACACCACGCAGTTCGCGGTCTACAAAGAAAACGTAGATTTTTGTAGTAAATTTGAAGAGGGGAACCATCTTGACTGCCTCACTAGAAAGACCAGCCTTATGTTGATCACAAAATATTCAAAATTTGAAGAAAGGCCGGCATTTGTTTCCTTTTAAAATGTGAAATTCGCGCTGGAAGAAACTTAATCCTAATGAATCTCTTAATCTCTCTCTAAACCTTTACACTACTGGGCGTCGCCATAAATTTGTCCCGAGCAAACACACTGTGGAAAGATAATTGATTGCTGGAATCTAATTAGCAATTAGGTGAGAGCCATTTTAATGGGTCATCTCAGTAATTGGTACATTATCGGAACATTGGCTGGGAAGGTTATTAGGCCTAATTGTGTATGTGGCCTATGGTTCTTAGCTCGCTCGAGCCTAATTAGCTTCCAGTGATGGGAAGTTGGCTTGAGGTCACCTCGGAATTGACGCCTCCAATTCAGCCGAATGCAAACTGAGGACGCAGTCTTAGCGTCCCGCTCCTGTATCATTGTCTCACATCCCAGACATGTATTCACCTGTAACCAGACATTTTCCTTCTGGTGACACAAAAGAACTGTACGCTCATGTTGGGCTGAATTCTCTGTATCAGACGTAGTATAATGTTAAGAGCGCATTTCTTTTCTCGAAATGATTACAGCCAAATGGATAAATTATTAATTTCTTATTTTATTTTATAATGGTTGATTTATATTTGGCGACTCACAAAACCCTAAGAAGTTCTGTACTAGACTACTAAAGAGCCTGAATAGTTGTTGTTTCGTTCAAAAGGAACCCGAGTTATTTCTAGTTCTTACGCACAAAATCATCTCGCTGCTCTAACCACATGCAGTTTTCTTAACACCATCAAGTTACACTAATGGACAAAACTTAGTTCATAAATATGAAAGATATTTGATACAGATAGTGACCTTTATTGAAGATACACGAGATAAACAAGTGTGAACAAAATTGCCTCTGTCTACTTTGAAAGAACAGATCCCGGCGATAATCAAAATATGAAAATTCCTCAAATTTTGCCCATGAGTGTATTTTGCATGCTCTGTGGTGAGCATATAGGAACCCGCTTTGCTCTATACTGGTAAACAAAGAATTGATTACTCAATAAAAAATAGCATCAGCCAACACTTAATTTACGATATTAGGCCGCAAAAATTACATTCTGACATTCAAAGTAGGAATCTTAATATAAATTTATTCTACTTATGTTAAGCCTCCATTATGATAGCGCCAAATACGACATCCACGTTAGTGTATTTGCACCAATGCAGTTATAATTCTAGCAAATCCACACCCGAGTGAAATTTTCAGATCAATTGGTTTTATCTCCTCCAAGCCTCTATCAACAATGGCGTGATGGAAAAGCTCTTGGCCGAACGTCCATCAGAAGCAGACTATCAACACCTTGGCCACGGCGCTAATGTCTTTGAGAGGGGACATCAGCAATACCCTATAAACGAATCTTTCACTGCTGCTCGGCAGCTTAAATTAACTTCAGAGTTACGACCCTAAATACGTACGGCACCGCCGCTCTTTTCCGGAGAATCGAGCTTTGCTGTTTTCTAAAGTAGCATAGATTGACCTCTGCTTTCTGCAGGAGACAAACGTCATGTCTCCGGACGACGTAGGAGACCTCTGCCACGGCTACAGCGTCGTCGTTGGGCCCGAAACGACCGCCGTGGAATCAGGCTTCATCTACATTTTCGCGGCTGGGTCGTTGTTCACCGGCAGTAAATCCCATGGCCTGGCAAGATTGCTGTCATCGACATTACTTCCGGGGAGTCCTACCTCTTTCATGCTCCGGAAGAGCGATGCCGCCAGCTCCAGAACATCCCCTGTGATGTGTGTCTTCGGTGACCTAAATATCTGCGAGAAGTCGACGAAGAACCTGGCATTCGGTTCAGAAGAATCCCTCAGAAAATCCTGGACAAAGCCAAACTCGTCGGCGTCGCCGTCCAGGCCTCGCTACGCGGCGCCGCCAACGGCTACTCTTGAATGGTCCGCAGCCGGGCGTGGCTGACACCGCCGGCTTCTGGCTCTCATCGAGAAGTAGGAGCCTCTGGGAGGCCGCCTCAAGTGTCCTTGAGCTAGACCACCTGGTTCATCACTTTCCCAGCCTTAGGTCTCTGCGTCTTCGCGGAAAAAACAGGTTCCTGCGGCGCCAGACTTTCTGGCTCTCGAGCGCTGGCTACAGGAGAATGTCGGAGACTTCTCTGATGGTGCCATTACCCTAGCGCACTCAATGCTGGTCGCGCTCTTGGGCGCGCAGCACCTGGGGGCCTTCTGTCAGCGTTTCCTCCAGCCAGCTCCAGCTACTACGTGGAGCACGAGGCGGAGATCAGCGGCGCCCATTACATGTCACACTAGCCAAAGGGCGCGCCGCGCACTGGAATCGACACGGCTGCAGGAGTATCCTGTTTCAGAGTTGAATGCGCGCTGGACCCACACCGTGGATGTGCCCCGCTCCATCTCTTGGCCCGACCTGCGTCGCAATTGCTTCTCCAGGAACGACGCAGACTTCGTCCTACGACTGGCCCTCTACGGCCTTCCCCATCCTGATTCGAGGCGTTCCACCTGTGCCGCCTATAGGTCCAGCGACGTGTTGTTGACCCACAGATATTGGAGTTTCCGAGCTGTGCGACCCCTGCTCCGGGAGGTGTTCATCACCTTTATTGGCCCCTGGATTTTCAGGCCTGGCTGTTCGACGTCGGCCTCTATTCAGAGGCAATCAAGCTCACAAATGTGGCGAAAACTACCATCTACAAGTACCATCTTGGTCTTGAGTCGGGTGATGCTAGACATCTCATCGGCCTACCCGCATTGTGAAAAAGAACTCTCGCGGTCCATCGGTGGCGGATTCTTACCCGCGGTGGAAGCCACCAATGAAGATTCTATATATGTTATATATATATGGTTTTTGCGAGCAGTCGTGAGTTGTGTGGCAAGTGGTAAGGACTTATACAGGAAGCAAGATGCAGGAGCAAAAATTCATGAGGAGTAGATCGGAGGGGGAAGAGAAGGTCCGAGGACCAATCTGAGAACAACTGGATTGGAGAATGCCTCAGAGCAAACTGTCTCTTGATCATCAAATACAAGTGCTTTCAAACTATTCACAGTAGCTTAAAATAGTGACCTGAGGGGGGAAGTGATTCCTCGTTGTTAGCGCAATTATCAGGGAAACTAATTTTTTTAGTTATATTAGAACATAAAAAGAACAAAAAGGATTAAATCGAAAACAAAGCAAAGTTTAAGAAAGCGTATTTACATATGATAAACAGAGAAGGCGCACTATTCCATGAGGTTCTCCGCGGCGGAGGGAGGGTTGGGCAGTCGAAGGCCGCATGTTCATCGGCGGCTGCTCCAATAGACTCCTTCCTCGGAACCAACTCGCTGGCCTCCAGCTGTTTGGATCCGACAAGCCATTATGTCTTGCCGGTTTGTATCATGGAGGACTCTTTTTAAAGGCTTAGTGAGCAAATCAGCAGTGGGAATCACTGATACAGTACCGTCCTGGATTTTCTCACGGATGAAATGGTACTTGATGGCAATGTGCATCGTCCTCGATCCGTCTCCATAGTTCTTTGCGTGTGATTGCAACTTGGCAATCAAACCAAATGAGAGTTGGATCTGTGATCAAAGTCTTTATCAGGTCTCTCACCCATGTGATTTCTATCACTGTCGTTGAAAGAGCTACATACTCTGCTTCCATTGTACTGAGTGTTGTAACAGTCTGTTTTACACTCTTCCAGATTATGGGAGCTCCTGCTGACATAATCACATAGTCAGATGTACTCTTCCTTTCTTCAACATTCGATGCCCAATCTGCATCCGAAAGTGCTTTAAGTTTCCCACCTGTTGGTCTGTAGGTTATACCATAATCTTTCGTTAATCCAAGGTATCGCAATACTTTCTTTGCTGCATTCCAATGTTTCTTTGTGAATTTGTTACAATATTGATCCAGTCGTCCAACAAATTATGCTATATCTGGTCTTGTTCTCTGTGCCAAGAATGATAGCCCTATCAGTTATCGATAAGGTAGGTTTTCTTCAAATCCATCAATAGTATCATCAAGATCAACATTTAACTCCATTGGGGTTGATATACTTCTCACATCTTGTAGTCTGAAGCGTTCAAGAAGATTATCAATGTAGGTTCTCTGAGTAAGTGTGAGGCTTCCATCTCGATGTTGAGACAATTTGACGCCGAGTAGATATGAGATCTGTCCAAGATACTTCAAATCAAACATTTACTCTAAAAGTGTCTCGCACTTTTCTCTTATCGACTTGTTTTCTGAGATGGTGAAAATATTGCCTACATAGACGGATATAATTTTTTCTTTGTGTTCAAAAAGGTTCATAAACGCATGTGTTAATCGGATTTCTCCTGAAGTTTGTCATTTAAGAACTCATTCCAACACCTTCCACTCTGAGTCCATAAATTGATTTCTTAAGTCTACAGTATAGATGTTCTTCCGCCTGGTTTAACCACACATCCCGGTTGCACCATATAAATAATTTGATCAAGGTTCCCATATAAATAAGAATTTTAGCATCAAATTGCATCATAATCAAATTGTTCTAGATGCTAGCGTTTCTCAATTCCAACTGCTGTCAAAAGTCTTAAGGTCTCAAAATTTGAGACTGGGGCAAAAATGTCATTTAAATCAAGTCCTTACGCAGACCAAAACCCTTTGAAACTAAACGCGCCTTGCATCCAGTGATTTCTACTGAGGCATTAGTCTTCTTGTGTAGAACCCATCTAAATGGAATGGGGATGGCATCCTTTGGTTGTTCCTCAATTTCCCATACAATGTGCTTTCTCAAAGATTCCATTTCTTATTCTAGTGCTGCAAGCTATCGTCTAGCTTCTGGACTCTCCATGACTTCCTGATAAGAAGAGGGGTCGTTCTCAGTCGTTTTTGGACATGTTATTCGATAAAAATCGGTTACCTCCGTTTTTGAGCTTATGACAGCTTCATCACCTTCCTTTGTATGGTGTCGCAGTGTCATTGGGCGGCTGCATGCTGTAAGAAATTATTTTCTTCCGTGCTATTTACTTGGTTCTGATTCTGGGTCCTCATCACCTTTAGTTGTTCCATGTCTCCTGTTTCAAACAGTTCATGATGATCTCCTTCCAGACATGAGTTATTATCAAAGGAAAGCTTTACATTGGGTAAACAATGAACCTCTCTAGTTCTCACTTTGTTGAGAACAGATTCTTTAAACACACATTCTCTAGATTCTATCACCTGGTTCTTTTCAGGGATCCAAATTCTCCATCCATGTCCACGAAGAGCATAACCAATTAGAATTCCCTCAAGTGCTCTTGGTTGAAGCTTTGATTTTCTCTCCCTTGGTATATAGACAAACACTTGGCATTCACACGCACTCAGATGTTGTAAACTGGGCTTCCATAAAACCACAATTCAAATGGCGACTTCTTGTTGTGCTTGTTTACAACTCTGTTCCTCAGATATGCAGCTGTGTAGATCAATTCAGCCCATGAGGAATTTGGCAAATTGCAGCTATTCATTATGCTTCTAACTATATCCAGTAGAGTCCTATTCATTCGCTCTGCAATCCCATTTTGTTTCGGGGTATACACCATTATGCGTTCATGAATTATGCCATGAGCCTTTGTGAAAACATTCCAAGGCTGTGAACAAAATTCTAGTCCATTATCTGTTCGAATTTTATTTACCGAATGATTTGTTTGATTCTCTACTTCAACTTCTATTCCTTAAAATTTTCCAATACATTACTCTTATTCTTGAGAAAATAAACCCGAACGTATCTGGTGGAATCATCCACAATGCATAGAACATAACGCACACCTCTCCAACTTTGGACTCTGAATGGCCCCATTAGATCCCAATGAACTAGTGTCAATGGTGCTTTCTCCATTTTAGGCGTTGTAGCCGAAAATGGCCGTCTTGTTGATTTCCCAATCAAGCATTCATCACATTTCTCGATGATTTCAACATTGTACATTAAACCCCTAACTTCTTGATTGTTGATAAAATAAAGAATGTGGTTTGCCAATTAATGTGCTTCAGTCTTTGATGCCATAGTTCTAGGCTGTAGGAATGATTCAGTACATTAATTGAAGCATGAGGAGCAGTGGTAACAACATAAAGCCTTCTCTCCGCTTCAATTAATAGGTTGTCATCATCATAAATATGACATCCGCACTTGTCAAAGATTACCTTCCGATCATTCTCCACCGCTTGTTAAACGGAAATAACTCCGGTCTGGTACCAACAAGGTATTGGAAACTGTCATCTCATCAAGTTGACCCAAATTTACCTTCAGTGATGCGTAGGCAGTTCCTTTCCCTGTCGAAGGAATTACAATATCTATTTTGGTAAATTGCCCTGAACTTCTTCACTGAGGTTAGAAAAGTATTTCTTATTTGGTGTCATATGTTAAGTTCGGCCGCTATTCCAGCAGTGTATTTGAGAGTTAACGCAGTAAAGGGAACAGTTGCTACCATTGAGGTAAACCCATGCCTCGTCAAGTGTAGCAACATTCTTCCTTTGTAACCAGCCAGGTTGTTTGATATGAAGCAACTTGGGAGCATCAGTTTTAGCCTTTTTAATCCTGTTCTTTCCTGATGACATTTAAACACTTTTATTGACATCTTGTCAATTAGGTTTTACAAAATAAATGAAGAATAATGGGAATATTTACTTTGAATTATGAGTGAGTTCTTTCCTGATAATATGGCTAATTGTAGAAAATTGTATTCTGGTTATAGTGGAAATGTTACTTTTGAGAAGGTGGATTCTCTGTGAAAACCATTTCTTTTATCTTTTTTATATTGGAGTTAAAGGTTCCTCTCTTCAACTTTTCATTTTTTTAGCATAAATTCATAGATTTGGAATTTTCTTTTTATTTTCTTTAATTATTCGTCTGATTGTGCTCTTAGAAATTCGGTTCCAAAATCACTTTACTAGGTACCGCTCAAAAAGAACAACCTAGCTTATGATATTTACAACAATGAATAATATGAACAGGTTCTTCACACATAAGTTTCCAATGCAAGATTCGGTTCATGGAGGTCTGAAACCGACGGTTCATACAGCCGGCCACCGACTTTTTGCTCTTAGAAATGGCGATATTTTTTCCTTTCACAATTTTATAATTTAGAGGAATGAGTATTTCTTTTCTCGGAAAGACAAATTGTAACATTTTACAAAATCACTAATAAAAATAGTAATTTAGAATATTTAAAATAGTTTACCAATACAAAATATAATGCTTGTTCTGTGGAATAAAAATCAAGCATCATTTAAATCGTACCTTTCTTTCGCAAGCTATAGCGTTGCAAAATCGTTATTTTAAAAATAGAACACCCTCTGTAGCCAAAAGACCAACGCATATTCACTTAGAACATGCCTTCAAACCCTATAACAGACATCTTCAATTTTCCCCAAAATGGCAACACAGTGTGCGACTTACAAACCGACCAAAACACGATCTCCACATGGAAACAGACATATCGAAACGTCTCACTAAACGCGCCGCACCAAATGCCATTCGAAAAATTTCATTGAATGTTCGTACACTTCAAAATCCTACCTATGATTGCATAAGATTTATCGTCCATGAAAGCACAGGTTAAAACTGCTCCAAAATGATATGGTGATACCTTCACAATTATTATTTCAAGTTTCACAGCGCAATTCAAGTTTTCTCCAACTTTTACCAATTTCAACAATAATTTATTTCCTCAAAAAGCATCGACGTTGCATGTCATATATTGTGCAGCCTATCTCACCTAACATCATTGTAAAATCATACTTTAACTTAGTCAACGTCGAAAGACCTCACCCTACGAACACCGAGAAAATTCCAGTTTCATTAAAACGTCGCATAAGCCAATTAACCTCATCACTCTTAATTAGAAGTTTTAGAATTCCTGATAAATTCATATTTCCTTCTCTCTCTAGTTCCTACCCAAACTGATGGCTTGACAAATGTTAACAATCCTGCAGAGAACAGAGAGAGAACAAAACTTACTTTTATGGAGATATCCAACCCGTATGAGAAGTACTGGCGGAGAGCCTAAAGAACGAGGAGTTTGCTATGGCAACTTTTGTCCTAAAGCCGAGAAAGCGGCGAAAAAACATTCCAAAACAATCGGAAATTAATTCAAAGAACAATGGAGAAAATGAAAATTTGTCGTCATTGACAGGCTGTTGGAAATATTTCTCCTATATGTAAAAATATACTTTGTTTTCTTCTATATATGTAAATAGATATTTTGTATATTTTCTTTTGTTTGTATTTTTGCCTTTATAAAAGGAGATACTGCCTGTGCCGCAGAAGAGCTCGTGGCTAGAGGAGAGCGCGCTACTAGCTGATATAATAAACATGTCTCTTTTACAAGTCTTTTAAAAACTCGTCCAAGTTCATTTCTGGAGTCTTCAACTTCTTGAAGTATTACAGGGAAAGTTTTTTCCGTGGTATAGCCATATCGGGGTTTACCTCCGCGACACAGGCGATAATGCTAATTTTGGTTCAAAAAGCCGCAACTGGGCTGAATCAAATATTTTCTATCAATAAATCAATATTTTCTTTAATAATTCATAACTCATTTTATAAAAAAAATATTAAATTCTAATGTCAATCATCATTAAACATTTTCACATTAAATTTAAATTGATTCCCAAATAGTGAATTTAAAAATGTTCCACGTCTTATAATAAAAAGAATGGCCAAATTCAAATGGGGACAAAGAGAAGAAACGGGGTTCGCAGGCCAGCCTCCAAAAAAAGAAACAGGGATGTCACTGCTGATTGGCCGAGAATAAGATGATTACGTCATAAAGATGCCGCTTCTCTATAAAGAAGTGCTAGCCCGCTATCTTAATGGAACAAACCCGATCTGGAAGAGATGTTCCAAATTCCTGTCAATTCTACTTTCAGCTACAAAATTTATCTAATACAAAAATTATAAATTCAATATAATGGAGATATCAATCCCCGACGCCTTGACGCTTAGATAGGAGCCCATCACCCAACAGCAACAACCCAGGAGAGCTCTTGCAAGGTCTGTGGGGCCACCTTTACTTCACCAACTCGCTATGTGTAAATAGCCAGGACAAGGTGACTCGAATGTAACACCTGTAAACTGAGACGAAATAAATTTAAAAATCTTAATGGAAGGAAACAGTTCTTTGTCAGCCTCCAGTCCTTTTATTTTTTCGTGATTATTATTTAATACTCAAAAACTTTTAAAACTCTCATTTCTCTTTCTTATAAAGGGTAAAGTTTTCAACCAGCAATAATCGCGCCTCGGTAAATCCTCATGGGCTACTATATCGCCTCTGCGCAAAGTTTATAAATATGCATAGTTAAAAAACAAACAAAAAAAAAACTTGTTATTGCTCGAGTTTGAGTCAAATTTTAATTTTTTAAATGTATTATTATCAATAATTATTTTTGACCAATGACAAATTTGTTTTCATGTGTGTGATCTACAAGAATTTGTAAATTAAATTTACTGTGCAATAAATTGATAAAGAGGGAGCAATCTCTCGAATTATTTTGAGAAAACTTTTTTTTTCTTTACAGATCCAGGTACGCCTTTTTATATAAACTTGTTAAACTGACAGATTTACAAATCAATAGGAATTTGTTTTGATAGTAAAACTTTATTAATTATGTTTATATATGTTTATTATTTATATGCATTGCAGAGAGCTTTTATTTTTCCGAGAATATAATATTTTTATTTAAATTGAATTTTTTGGTTAGTCAAAAGAATAAAAGTGAAGTCCGTCAAATTCTCCCAGAAAAATGTGTGGTCATAGAAGAATAAGCTCACAAAGGCTGTTCTCAATTTGGCACACACGATCTCGTGAATTGTGTGCAGAAGATGCAGGGAGGGTATCGTCTGTCCCCGGGAGCCGCGTTGCTAGGCAACACTTCTTGGAAAAGTCGATCGCCTGGGTCGCCATTCTTCTCGCGACAGATTGGGCTCTGGCGCTGCGGATTATATTGAGTGATTCACGATTTTGCGTGTCGTCCTTGCGCAGGGGCCATGCTAATCTTTTCTGCATCGTTCCTATTTTAGTAGTTGTACCGCCGAACTAGTATCACAGGGGCCATGCTAATCTTTTCTGCATCGTTCCTATTTTAGTAGTTGTACCGCCGAACTAGTATCACAGGGGCCATGCTAATATTTTCTGCATCGTTCCTATTTTAGTAGTTGTACCGCCGAACTAGTATCACAGGGGCCATGCTAATATTTTCTGCATCGTTCCTATTTTAGTAGTTGTACCGCCGAACTAGTATCACAGGGGCCATGCTAATCTTTTCTGTATCGTTCCAATTTTAATATATGTACCGCCGAACAAGTGTGTACGAGTGCGTGTACGTGTAAGCGTGCGGATTATGTTGAGTGATTTAAAACTTGTGTGTATGGTGATGATTAAGAAAGGTCGGGCCAACACTGCTAATACGTAGCACTCAGTGCTGGAATTGTTATTTAAACTTCTGGTTGTTCCTGTTATGTTGTAATAGATTGAAACTTCAATGTTCCTGTTATGTCCAGTAGATTGAAACTTCAATGTTCCTGTTATGTCCAGTAGACTGAAACTTCAATGTTCCTGTTATATTGTAGTAGATTAGAACTTCAATCGTAGAAACTTGGCGGTGGAAGAAAATGGATAAGGACTCCAAACTCGAATTAGTTCTGATGATTCCTGTAAACCTTAATGTAATCTTGTGGTGTAACATAATGGACAAGGGCTATCTGAACATTTTGTTACGGTGCACATATTTCTGCATTCGCCTTCTAAATTAGCATAGTCCCCTAAGTGTGGAGGCACAAGGCGTTTCTCAATGCTTATTTCTTCTATGCACATTACTATGTGAGGTACATTATCTATGTGAGATGGTGCATTCAGTGAGTATGATGATGTACTAACCTGTTCAAGAGATGCATTCGTTGACTATAGTACTATGTTCATCTCTGTTCGTAAGGAATACTTTATTCTTTGATAAATAATAATCATAATACAATATAATGCGGCTTATGATTGTAGAACGACATTTGAAAATTATCCCGCATGTGTTTCTTTTGAACGAAAAATCGAAATTTTATTTTAAGGATAAATAACGATTATTTCTAACCTTAGAGATGAAGTATGAAAGGATGAATTGTGAAGAGTAATGATAAACGGACCCTGGATACTTTATTTTTCCGTTTATCAATACTCTTCACAATTCATCCTTTCATACTTCATCTCTAAGGTTAGAAATAATCGTTATTTCTCCTTAAAATAAAATTTCGATTTTTCGTTCAAAAGAAACACATGCGGGATAATTTTCAAATGTCGTTCTACAATAATAATCATGTAAATGTGATTACCTTAGTTTCACAACTTAAAAAAATCACTTAAATATACGACTGATATCTGAAATGACAATTAAAAATAGTTTATTGACATATAGTCAACAGTGTAGGGAGAGAGGTTACAGTTATATTTAAAATAGAGAGAAATATATACAACAGACGGAGCCCCCTCCGGAGGGACATCTGGATTTCATCAGGAGCTTAAAGCCGCCTTGAGTATCTGTGAAATGGTATTAATAATTTTACAGCAGGTAAATGTTCAGTGAAGATGTGCCGTTAGTAGGCAGAGAGAGTGGATATATGTACTGATGGTGGTTTGGACAGTAGAGTTCTAAATGTCTGGACTTTGTTCTCCTGTTTTGGTTTGGTAATAAGCTCTGTTAGAACGGTATTCCTGCTAGACTTTGCTGTAGCCAAACATCCCAATGAACACTCTCTAAATGAAACCAACTCCACAAGGACAGTTTATCTCGCTCACCAGGCGCGAACGCTATTTAAGGAATAATCTCGGGCAGGGCTTGGCAAAAAAACAGTGCGATAGCCTGTCAGATAAGGTAAATAAATCTTGTCCTTATCTCGGATGTCTGCAACTGCTCCTTTTTGCCTATCGAAGTGTTCGTAGCCGCACCATGGCATCAGAAACACCAAATTGTTCCTGTGGAGAAACTGAACAAACTACTCTTCACATTATCTACGACTGTCCGAACTTTACATAAGTGAGACATCGTTTGTTTCCTGATTTAAATGATCTAACTCTTTTACCTCAGCCACTTTGTCTATATAAATTTTATGAACTCTGTAGAATAATATATATATATATACATGTTAATTTGTAAATATTTAATTCTAAGTTCTAATTTGTTTGTTGTTTTGTTTCCTCTGTATTAGACACAAATATTTCAATATCGCGCTTGGTTGATTAATAAATCAAAAGGCATGATAATCATGTTGGGTGAGGGAGGGAAGGAGAAGTAATCTACTGCGACTACAAGTTTCCTACACACATTGCAGTAGCTGATCTAACGTTTGAAAATAGACAGAACGTAAATGGCACTCATGAAAGATGTTTCTTCAGGAATGCCAAAATAAGGACATGTAGACGCCATATGCTTTAATACGAAAAGAGGAAATGTAAACCTACTTTAATAGAAAGCAGTTAACACATCAATTTTATCTCTGAGATAAGAACCAAGTGTCTTATTGGAAAAAACTAATTTGATGAATTAGACATCAAAATGGAGATTGCACAAAGCATAACTGGTGATGTTGAGACAATATGTAAAATATTAATATATATAGTCACGACCGTCTTTCCTCAATTCCTCAATTCCTCATGTCACGGATGCGCGCGCATCATCATTAGATCATTATCGTTATCTAATGATAATAATAATAATTATTATTATTATATTATTATTATTATTTTATTATTATTAATATATAGTCACGACCGTCTTTCCTCAATTCCTCATCGCTGTCACGGATGCGCGCGCATAATCATTATGATCATTATCTTCTATAGAAGCTTCTATCTTTATAATTATGTATATTTACAAAAAGTCAATTCGCTCGCGCCTCTAGCGGTGAAAATGAGGGGTAATACCAGCTGACCTAATGTACATGTAAAGTTTGGAGCGGGACGTTTCACAAGAGTGACATCTACGGCTCCAATTTATAATTGTAACAAATAGTATTTGAATAAAAACATTCAATCGGTAAAACACGGCGTTGCCCGGGTCATTCGTCTAGTTTACATATATTTTTATGAAGTAATTGAATGCTAGTAATTGTAATTATAAGTAAAATTAAACTATAATAAAATGAATGAAGCTTCCAGGGCTAAGTTTCTTGTGCAAACCTTTCAAGCTTTCGGACATGTCAGTCCTTCAACAGGAGTATTACATTAACAAATTATTGATAAATAATATTTTTATACAAAATTTATTTACATATTTTTATTATTGATAGTATTTATCATTAATTTATTAATGTGATACTCCTGTTGAAGGACTAACAAGTCCGAGAGCTCTAAAATAAAAGGTTTTCACAAGAAACTTAGCCCTGGAAGCTTTATTTATTTTCATAATATTATAAATCAGGGAAGAACGTTTATTTTAAAATTACACTATACACAAGTAATCTCTTAAAAGAAAAGCCAATGCCCTTTGCAATCAAGAAGGCCATCGTGAATAAAGAAAATGGCAAGTGTAGGCACGCTGAAATGTATTTTATTACATATTCAAGATATGCCATAGTGTTTGTAAGAAGGAATTCAGGATAGAATATGTGGGAACTACTGGAGTACAGTAAACCCAATATCCAGCACTCTGCTGAAACGATCTACAGTAGAACCTCCCTGTAAAAGACACTTAATTTCAGAGTCAAAGTGTTCTTTAGGGAGAGGTGTCCTCTTACCGGAGAGTTATAAAACAACAAAAAATAGCAATTTTGACAATGAAAACTGTCCTTTGTAGACAGGTGTCCTCTAGCGCGAGTGTCCTCTCATGGAGGTTCTACTGTATTTGAATAATTTTATCACCAAATTTAATAGATGTCTACTCTCTCAATTAAAGGTAGATAGAAATTAGCAAAATTGTTAACAATAAACACACATACAAAGAACTGTGGGAGGTGTCTATAAATGACCATCTGGATTCAGATTTATAGGGTTTAAAGCTTTCTGTCGTTTAAAGCCCGTTTGTTGAACGGTGTATAATATACTTTTATTATAAATTGTAATATTGAGCCGTTAACTGAAATGTTCGGCCATACAATATTGGATCTATCAAAGTATTCTTTTTTATTCTAAACTATAATATTTTGGTAGATACAATATTGTATAGCCAAGAATTTTTAGTTAACCGTTGCGTTATTTAAAATTGCTTCAAGAAAAAAAAAAGTTTATTGTCTTACGTGTTAAATTAATGATGTTTATCGTCACTACAACTATTATATACAGTTAAACCTGTCTATAGCGCCCCCTCTAAATAGCACCTTCCTCTCTATAGCGCCCGATTTTAAACATTAAAATGTAAACATTTTACATTTAAAGTGACCTGTCTATAGCACCCTATTTTGGTGAGTCCCAAGAGGGGGCGCTATAGACAGGTTTAACTGTACTATATAGTGATAAAATAATAAGGTATAAAATATATATTTGGAATATTATAGGGGCTAAAGATCACTTGGCAATATCCGTATATTTGGAATGAGGAAGGAGACTCTTCCCGGAAAGTTCGTTGAGTTTCAAATAAAGAAAGAAAGAAAATTATTTTCTGTGGTTAATATTGCCCCCATCTTAGTTATTAAAAATATATATGTATATGGACAGATTAAATAAGCATGTTGTAGGAAATATTCAAATTACAGTAGAACCTCCCTGTAAAGGACACCTAATTGCAGAACCAAAGTGTACTTTAGCGCGAGGTGTCCTCTTACCGGAGAGTTTCTAAATAGTAAAAATGGTAATTTTACAAATAAAAACTGTCCTTTGTAGAGAGGTGTCCGCTAAAGGGAGGTTCTACTGTATTAGAAATGTGGACATCCTAAACACCTCGCGGCTGTTGCTAAAGTGAAACTGTCGGCACTGCTGCAATTGTACGTCCAGTACTTCCTGTATGACCAGATCTGATAACTGTAATCGTTTATTTCACCTTGAAAATTACTATTAAAATAATGGGCACATTTCCCGTCAAAATAGATGCTAAAACTAAGCCCAATCTATTGACCGTCTCCGCAATTCAGCGGACTCAGGTCGCTGTAAAAGCCAAAACACTATCTTTGGCAAATTAAGAAGTGCTCACCTATAGACCAAAGTTTCGTGTTAAAAATCCTCGTTAGTCCAGGTCGGGCTTTGATTCCATGAGATCCACAAGGTATCAAATCTTCAGAATTTGTCAAAGAGGTGTTTATCTGGTAAAGTGTCTTTTTTTGAAAAGCTTTACTTAACTGGCTTCCATGTCTATCTGTCCACAATCTTGTGATCAATTTGTAATATACAATATAATATAATGCGGCTTGTGTTTGTAAAACGACATTTGAAAATTATCCCGCATGTGTTTCTTTTGAACGAAAAATAAAAATTTATTCCAAGGAGATCATCCCATCTCTGGGTTCACATCCCTGGACACTTTTATTTTTCCGTTTATCATTACTCTTCACAATTCATCCTTTCATAACTCATCCCTAAGGTTAGAAATAATCGTTATTTCTCCTTGGAATAAATTTTGATTTTTCGTTCAAAAGAAACACATGCGGGATAATTTTCAAATGTCGTTTTACAATTTGTAATATACTTTTAGAGCTCGTAGAAGTTAATATGCAAAACTTTAAATAAGGCTTTGAGAACTGATTGTCGTTCCAGACACGATCGTAGAACGGGATAATGTTCTACTTCTTAATATACTTCTAAGCAACTTTATAAGTCTTTAGACTAGTTCAATATACTGTTAACTATATGAGGGTCTACAAAATGTCAGACTTCTACGTAGCTGTGACGTTCGGGAATAAACTAGAGCAGAGGTCGCCACTTTGCGGCTCTTTGGATGTGTAGTACTCACATGAATAAAAACTTTATGAAAGTGCTATTTATTGTTGTAAAGGAAAAAATGTGGTTCTTTAAAAACTTTGAAATTTTGTAAATTGTAATTTTTGACTCTTCTGATTCAAAAGGTTACCGACCCCTGAACTATAAGATAAAATATATATTTTCTTTTAAACGAAGAAAATAGGCGAAGCTGTTTCTGAGGCGTAATGAGAGGATAGTATTCAATAAAAATGTGATCGTTAATGAAACAATTTCCATTCTTTTCCTTTAAACTTTTATGATGAATGTCTGAAATGTATGTTCACTCAATCCAGCTAACACACAATGGAAGTTTATAAAATTAATTTTTTATCGGTGGTTGGGAATGTAATAAGATCTATATTCCTTTCGATATCGTGATAATTTTTAAATATTTTTCTCATAAAACACATAGAAGTCTGGAATTGTTTACATTCGCTTAATACAGCTAACAAAGCAAAGGTACTAAATATCATACTTCTAGGTGGCCGTGGGTGGTGAAGAATAGAATATAGAATATAATTTATGCATTTCCTTCCAAAACATAAATAGATAAATCTGTTTCTGTAGCGTAATGGGCTATTGCAATTTTCTAGCAATTTGTAATATGCTCATTAGTTAGACATGCATTGAAAATTAAGGTTAAATTGATTATGTGTACTTGTAAAGAAGATGTTTAAATGCTGTGTTCTAGGCCTGTGGCTTTCCATGGGAAGGGAGGATGTCAATAGTTGTCTTGACTTCTTTAGGCGTTGTGATGGAGAGGGCTTTAAGAACATTGGGAGTATCATTTTCTGATAGGAGTACTTCATCTACAGATGTAACACTGGTTGCTGGTTTGGGCGAAGACTGCCTTTCACACACAAAGAAAGTGGTCTGCATATGCGTCAGCAAACTGAGGAAATGACGAGAGGCCTGGGAGGCAAGAAGGATCATATCCATGACTCTTAGAGGCAACCTTCTTGATGGATGTCCAAAGATATTTGGTGCTTCCGAACTGGTCTATTGTGTTTGTGTTGAAGCTGTATTGAAGCCTTTTGAGACGTTTCCTTGCCTTGTTATAACAGTTTTGACTAGTGGACTTTTTATCTCTTGATATTTACTTCTTAGTTCATAAACATTACTTTTTGCCTTTTTTTCCCCAAAGGATCGCTTTGCTGGCGGATGTTTGGACCAGTTTTGCGCTCATTGTCATTCCATCTGTTATAATCTTCTGGGTGGTAGTTACTGAAGCTTCTATTTCCATAGTGGTTTCAAGTTGTGGTCTTGGAAGCTCTTTTGAGTCAATTCTGCAAGTGAATTCATTCCAGTTGGTTATTGTACTCCTGGGTTCCATCGCTGGAACGGGAGAATCCAATGTAATCAACACTGGATGGTGGTCAGAACTAAGTTCGTGGATAACAAAAGTGTCCAAAGTAATCTTGGATTGCTGAGTAGAGGGCATGGCTAATGTGTTTGATGGGTCCAGTCTAGTTGGGGCTGAAGGAGCAAGAGCTTGGACTGTTCCACTTGCAAGCAGGCAACTGAGCTGACAGCCAGCTGGGTTGTCAGTGCGGCAATACCAATTCTTGCTGAGACTGTTAAGGTCTCCTGCCAAGAGAGTGGGAACATTTGAGTAGAAAATTTTGCTGAGGTCATCAGGGTTCCGACTAAGATTAGGTTCTTTTTAAGCTGAAATTATGTTCAATGGTAGAAATTTGAGCGAATAATTTGTACTGCAATTATTTCAAATCTTAGCTGAGAAATTCTGATTAGTTGGTGGGGGATGTGGTTTTTAATTAGGATTGTTGTATCTCCTCTTGGTGAATTACTTCTATAAGTTTTGAATCCTTTAATGGAAAATATTTGTTCTTTGAGAAATGTTTCTAATATTTAAGAAAATATTAATTTCATGTCGGCAGACAAAGTTATATATTTCTGCCTTCTTTGGTTTAATTCCGTTTGCATTACAGTGACTAAATCGTATCTGTTTTTGTAACTTACTGGTCCAATTCATTGTTGCATCTGGACAATGGTTGAGAGCATTGTTGTCATCTGCTGGATCTCTGTACTTAGCTTTGTTAATAATTCTCGCAAGTCTGGGTTATTTGTCTGAGCAAGATTCAATGTAGTTTCTTACTCTAAGATTCTTGAGTAGGTTTGTTCCAAGCGTTTCTTGCTGGGGTATCCTTTGGTCTACTTCCTGGTTGGACTAGGGGTGGTACTGCTCTTGTTTCCTGATCTTGCTCTTGGAATGCTGGGTAACCTCTGAAGTTGTCTGAGTGATCGCCTCCACAATTTCAGAATTTTTCTGGGCCATCCTCCTTCTTTTTACTGCAGTCCAACCAGAAGTAGTCCCCTACACATCTACGACATCGTGAAACATAATGGCATTTCGACAAATCAGGAAGACCCTAGGGTGACATGACGAAGGCCAAAATTTGAAATTTGATTTAGTTTCGTTATAACAGGACATAGTATCGTGATATATTTTACTTTCAATGTTTTGTATTTATAACAGGACATAGTAGTGAAATATTGTTTCGAACGCTAAGATTATTTAACAAATACAGATTGACCTTCATGAGAGGACACTCGCGCTAAAAGACAGTTTTCATTTGTAAAATTATCATATTTGCTATTTAGAAACTCTCTGGTAAGAGGATACCTCTCCCTAAAGGACACTTTGCTCTGCAATTAGGTGTCCTTTACAGGGAGGTTCTACTGTATCTACAAAAAATATGTCTGTAAATTAGAAAATGACCCCAAAAGAAGAATCTTTTTATTTATATATGGATACCCGATACATATATAAAACTGGTATACAAAGATGGAAAAGGAAGAATAAAATATGGTTTCAGTTTTACTGATGTGGTATTACAATACCACATCGAATAATTAACATTCGGTTCAATGCCATTTTTCGCTATCAGCTAAGTAAAGTTGGTAGGTAATGCCAGGACCTTTCCCACAGATGTCGACCAACTTTTCCAATAATAAATCTGATTCAAGAATGATTTTTAACGCAAAATTATGAGTTTCACACATTTATTGATATATCAAAGTTAAAAGAATTTATTTATGAGTAGTGGTTGTAAACATCTTTTTTTTTTTAATTACAACAAATAAACATGTTGCAAACCATAATAATCATGGTGAGTAGTTATCGAAATACAAAAATGCACCTGTCATAGAGCATAACAGTTATGGTATATATTTGAAACTTGTTTTTGATATAAATGCCTCAGTTTTGCACATACGGCAAGGTATTCTGACGGGTGTACTCATTATACAAGGTTGTTCCAAAAGTTGGCAAATACTTGCAAAAAAATTGAAATACCAATATTATTCGCCATACTATTTATTATTCGCCGTTATGTATAATATCTTTGTATTATGTATAAAGTAATTGTATTATGTATTCACCGTAATAATATTATTCGCCGAGTAATAATAAAAACAATAGTTGCAGGTTTTTACGAACTTTTGGAACAACCTTATATATACGAGGATCCAATTGGTTACTTAAACCCACAGCTATTAATCACCCATTTTAATCACCCATATTAATCATCCAAAGTCTAAGAGATTGGCAAGATAGTCAAATATGAGGGTCGAAATTATGGCCAGGTTTACTTTTGATAAGACCCTGCCTGGGACCAATATCTTTCTATCCCAGTTGTGAACCATTAGGGTTTCAATTAAATATACGCATTTTAAAACAATAGTTATCTATCCTATTTGGTCTATGAAATTCATTGTTATTTTTATTTATTTATATAATTTCCATTTTTTAAAATAAAATAGACGTCTCTTTCTTCCCCTTTTTATATATAGTTTAATTAAATGTTACCATGGCCCTGTATTTTATTAGTTTTCTACTCTATCTTCAATTTTTCTCTTATATTCCGCTTCTATGACATGTAACTGCCGAAGCTTCGTGATAAACCTATTATAGCTCTAATTTGTTGCTAAAAAAAAACTTTTTAAACCTTAGATAAAAAACATTTTCTGCCTTCAACATTCTTTACTTTTAATTCTTTACACAAAGTATTTTTCTAAATACATATGCACTAGAACATTTGCCTGTTCTACGAACAGGTCTAAAACGACAGCCAGCTCTATAAACCTCATTAAAGTTTTATCTTAAACTGAATAATAAAGTTTGTAACAATTGAATTTAATGGAAATGTATTTGCTTTTTATAATACAGTAGAACCTCCCTTTAGCGGATACCCCGCTAGCAGACACCACTACACAATGGATAGTTTTCATTTGCAAAATTACCATTTTTACAATTTAGAAACTCTCCGGTAAGAGGACACTTCTCCTTAAAGGACACTTTGGCTCTGCAATTAGGTGTCCTTTACAGGGAGGTTCTACTGCATCATCAAATATTATCTCTACAGGCCTTACTGAAATGATAAAAATTATTAAATGAGAAGGCTTGGCTCATCAGTGGTGAACCAAGCCCTCTCATTCAATAACTCATATCATTGCAGTAAGGTCTGTAGAGATAATATTTGATTATATTATTAAAAATAAACATATTGTCAGTAAATTTAATTATTACTAATTTTATCGATAGATGGCAATTGAATTTATAAATCGAATAATAAAGTATGGCACTTTAACATATCGCATATGAGAAGGAAAATTATAGGAATAATTAAGCCAATAAAAACATAAAACTTCGAACAACTCTCACGCCGCTAAAACTTCCCATTACATATTCAGGAAATCTTTCCAGCGCCATAATTCCTCCAACGCAACCAAAAACAAAGTTTAATAATTTATAAATTATTCAGAAATTTTGAAGGTCTTTGGTCTTCATCTCCAAATTGATTAGCAATCTTTGTACCTCAAAATGTACTGCAATCTTTCACAGTTTTTTGTTTTCTATTTTCATTTTCTCTATTTAATATTTTATAGGCCAATCTTGTAACTCTTTCTTTTCCACATTTTTTGCTCGATTCTCTCTCTCTCCATATTCCTGTTTTAACATATTAGCACACACAACTGCACTATTATATTTTGGAGTTTCCCTATCTACCACTTTATTTTATTTAAATAATATTGTCATACACCTAAAGAAAATGAGAAAAAGAACATAATAAGTCGGTGGACGAGTAGGTAACACCCTCGATTCCCGACAGTCATGAACTGGGATTGAATCCCGCGTTAACATTTTGTTTAATATGTGAATAACCTTCACATATTATTCACTTTGAAAATAGAGCAATCCATAAATAAATCTTTAATTAAAAAGGCATATATTGGATCAAAATATCATTTATTTTACCAATATTTCAGTTGGCTGAACGCCAACTTTTATCATGATGCTATAACATTTTAAGTTGACACACTTTAAAATGTTATAACACCTTGATAAAGTAACACAAAGCAATAACGCGCCATCTATACATATAAAATGAAAGGATTTAAAAGCAGGAATGTTTCTTTTATACATATTACAAAAAAAAGAAACATTCGTGCTTTTAAATCCTTTCATTTTATACCTTGATAAAGTTTGGCGTTCAGCCAACTGAAATGTTGGTAAAATAAATGATATTTTGATCCAATATATGCCTTTTTAATTAAAGATTATTCACTGTTTCAATTATAATAAACTTGGTTGCTCTTGTTAAACGGTACCTAATAAAGTGATTTTGAACCGGAGGAAAAGAACTGCAAATGTGAGGAACCTGTACATATTATTCATTATAAATATCATAAGCTAGGTTTCTCTTTTTGAGCTGTACCTAGTAAAGTTATTTTGGAACAGGAACTGAGAAAAAGAAGTCGGTGGACAAGTGGTTAAAACCCTCGATTCCCGACAGCCATGAACCGGGATCGAACCCCTCATTGGACACTTTGTTTTAATATGTGAATAACCTTCACTTATATTATCCATTTTGAAGAAGGAATAAAAGTTTACGGTGACAAGTTTCTTTTATTTGTTCTGTATAAACGGCAAGCTTTCGTACTTTGACGTCCTTCAACAGGCAACTTTCCAAGGACGTCAAAGTCCGAAAACTTGCCGAATTTACAGCACAAATAAAAGAAACTCGTCACCGAAAACTTTTAATTCTTCTTCAAGATGATGTCTGGTGATTCCTTCTCTTGTCAAATTATTCATTGTTGTAAATATCATAAACTAGGTTGCTCTTTCTGAGCGGTACCTAGTAAAGTTATTTTGGAACCGGAAAATGAGAAAATACAAATCTAAGAATAAAACGGTAATGTATTTCTCAATTCAAAATTATTAAAACTTCCAAAATATAGAAAAATGATCCAATCAACGAACATTACAGCCAGTCCTAAGTCTTACTGAAGTTTTACCTTAATAAATGTATAAAGAATAAGTATTTTCACAAACACAAGAGAAACAATATGTTTTACTAATGTATGTATGTATGTATGTATGTAACTCTACTCAATATTTCAAACAACGTGAAAAATAGTATCAGGACATTTCATTTAATTCCTTATCTCTCAACATATATGATGATACATCCACCTTACATCTTCAATTTTATTTATTATTTTTCTTTTACTTATCCCTAGTACACGTGGTACAGGCCATGATAATCATGGTGGGTAGAAGTTGGCGACTGCTTTTACTGTAAGTGCACCACATGTCTACACATGTGAAAAGCAGTTCGACTTTTGCACTTACAAATGTGCCAGAGCCCCGTTTGGTTACTTGCACTCGCTGGTGGGGTTGAACTTTTTAAAGACTTGGGAGCCATTAGAGCATTTTTTAAAAGTTATTATAAAAAATTGCCCAATGCAGGATTTGTTCCCGGGTCGTAGAGGTCGAAAACCAACGGCTTAGACCAACCTTCCACCAACTCCTTAAAATTTTATTTTAGTTATTAGGAGTATAAATAAAAGTGCGTGTTGTTTTTTTTTTAATTAAAGCTTTATTGTGAAAAATTGGTTAGGTAGTCAAAGTTCAAAGTATTCAGAACTTCAATTCAGCATTCAATATTCAGAACTTATAGCCATCTATGAAGCCTTAAAATACATCTGAAATACTAATTATCAAGATATCTGGATTCTTACTGATAGTAGAAGTGCCATACAACACTTGAGTCATACAGGGGAACTTAGAGACAAAGTAAGCAGGAACATAATTGGTTATTTCAAAAACTTCAAAAATTCATCTTTAATGGATACCCTCATACGTTGGCATTGAAGGCAACGAAGCTGCTGATGTGCTAGAAAAAAAAAAAGGCACAAGAGAACCCTTGCCAGGGAAAAATAAAATTACTTTTTATGAAATAGAGACAGTGGCCAAAACAAAAATAAACAAGAACTGGAGGATCCCACCTTAGAAAAGCTGGTACAGTGAAGTGGACTCAGGAGGAGCTCTGAACCTCAGAAATAGACAGCATCAAACAAAAACACTAACAAGATTTAGAACAGACCATCTCAAGCCATAAAAAGATAGAAAATAACAACAAAATCAACCCCACTTGCCCAAAATGTAGCTTGGCACCTGCAGCTCCAGAACACATTTTGGTTTGCATTAGAGCACTAAACAGGACCTTTAGGAGAGGCTGCTGCTTATCATAAAACAGCTCGAGGAGCATGAACTCATGGAATTCGTGTAATCTTTACACAAGGGGATAAGAAACAACAACATATATCAAGATCATTTTATACAGAGAAATTTCAGCCGATATTTTTTTTCAAATTAAGACGGAGAAAGTTGTTAGACGCGAAGTGTGTCTTTTATATAAATACAGCTAGCTGGCAGAGATCTATATATATTGAGGAATATGTAAACAACTAGGTGTTAAAACTTGTTAAAAAAAAATTTGTTCGCTTTTTTACCCTATGTAGATTTCAGAATATGAGCGGAATTGTTTTCACAAATACTTTATCATATTGTTACAACGATAAAAGCCCGCCCAGAAGTCCAACCTCTCCTCTATGTTGCGGGCGGGAGAAGCACAAGTAAGGGACTGCCCTGTAGGGTGAAGTACGGTGTCGTGAGCCCCGAACCGCTACGATAACCGTGAATAACTACAGGGAACTCTTAAATGTGTCTGACTAACGGAGTAATGGCATCCGTCCTTTCCATGTAGAAAATGGACAAGACACCACCACGATGATGAAAGAAAGAAAGCTTCGACCACCCCGTGGTGGCAAACAGGGTCGGTTCGACCACATGTGTTCACCCCCAAGAATAGCTGTAGGGGGCCGACGGATCAGTCTAAAGAAGGGAGAAGCCCATCTGGACGAACAGGAGCGAGGTCATCTTCCCTGTTGTTGATGGCGGCTGTTGATGATGCTATCTGTTTGTTAAACTTGCTTTGTTCTCCAATAATGAACGAAGAGGTAAATAGACAATTTTTTTTCTATTGATTATTGATTCTTCTCTAATCAATTGTTACAAAGGTGGATAAAATATATAATAAAATAGTAAATAAAGGGTAGATAAAATGTAGGGAAATATATATATACAGTTGTATATGTACAAATTTCTTCAACAAGGAAGACTTCCCCACCTTGAGAGAGTCCTCCTCCAGACAAGGTCTTCTTGAACACTCCTCAGATTTCACGCCGAGGAAGTACTTATAGATGCGCGTCTTGGCAGACGCCAGGAAGAGGTAAATAGATGTCGAACAGAGATCCTTACCTATCCCGCGTGATCATTTGGACATCCTTAACACGGCAATGGTGGCGTAACACAATATGTCACTGTATAAGAGTAGCTATAAGAAATTGATGCAATTTTAGCCGCGCATGATTCTTTTAAAAATTAAACAAATTTCTAATGTCTTTACTGCAATGATATATCATACGCGTCTACAATAGTTTCAATTTCTCATAACCGATGTCGCGCTAATGCATCATACAATAGTGGCTGTAACTCTAGATCCATTGAATGTGGTTCTAAGTTTACATTAAATCTTCAAGCGCCATCACTCTTATTCGAAATCGCTTTGAGAAGGGTCACTACTTCTGGGTACTACACATTTTTTTGGAGGTTATTTGAAAAAAAAAAACTTCAAAAATGAATAGGAAATTGAAAAATAAACACCAGTTTTTCTTTTAAAAAGAAATGTGAATGTAAATTATTACAATATAAAATCTACTAGGGGTCGGTGGAAGGATGATCTAAACCGTTGGTTTTCGACCGCTACGACCCGGGTTTGATTCCCGCATTGGGCACTTTTTATGATAATAAAAAAAAAAAAAATGCTCCAATGGCCCCCGATTCTTGCAAAAGTCCAACCCCACCAGCGAGTGCAAGTAACCAAACGGGGCTCTGGCACATTTGTAAGTGCAACGTCGAACTGCTTTTCACATGTGTAGAAATGTGGTGCACTTACAGTAAAAGCAGTCGCCTACTTCTACCCACCATGATTATCATGGCCTGTACCATGTGTACTAGGGATAAGCAAACAATCTACAAAAAAAATCCTCTTTACATCAATATTTTGTTTGTTGGTGATGCAAGATTTCAACTCGGATTCAACTGCAAGGCAAGAATTAATTATCTGATGAAACATTAGAGATGAGACAAATGATAAATTCCTAGTTCTATTCTCGAAATTCCTTGGTATTGTTAGCAAAATATCAGCGTTTCAAATATCATCGTATCTATATATTCTATCTTTATTATATTATTCATATCTATATTTCTATATTTAAAAAAATAATTATCTACATAGCGCTATATTAAAAGTCTTTAAAAGTTCAAAAAATATTTATAGTTATAATAGGAACTGATACAAACCTAAGTAAGGCTCTTATTTAAGAATACGAGTATGACGCAATGTCCTTGCGAGTAAGCAATTGATAGTATTGGGTTGATGCAAAATTAATGGCCGATTTGTAGTGACAACTTTAAAAAACAATAACTCGTTACAAGCAAACCTTTATTAATCAAAATAAAAACCTTTGGCATTGATACATCTTTGCCAACGAGAAACAAGCTGGTATATTCCAGGGTTATAAAATCTGGAGTTCTGTAGGTAATGAATTCATTGGAAGCCGTTTTGGCATCAGCTTGGTTTTTAAAGCATTTCTCACCCAGGAAGTTTGCGAGGTGCTTAAAAAAGTGGTAGTAGGTAGGCGAGAGGTCGGTTGAGTATGGTGGGTGATTAAGAGTTTCGTAGCCCAACACATTAAACTTTTGTCGTGTGGTCACTAGACGTTAAAAGTTGAAAAGGTCAAATTTATATAAAATATGTTTTTAACGACTGATTATTGAACATAAAAATGCAAAATGTGACGGTATATATTTAAATATTAAATAGTGAATATTTATTTGATTACATTCAAAAATATTATTGAATCCTATCAGTAAGGTATAAATATCGCAATATATATATATACCTTAGATATTACTACAATAGATGATTGATCTCTAGAATCACAATATTCAGTAATAATTAAATCATTTGTTTAGGTATTCATCATGTAAATGCATATTGTAAATGGTTACTTATCGTTGTGATCTCCAAAATTCTATTTTTTGGACAACAAATCATAAACTTACCTATCAGACACAGAGAACTTGATTGAATTAAGGTATTATTATTTCGACAAAATTTTGTTCTTGAGTGGTATTACCTTCGATTGTAATTGATTCTTAAATAAATAGGTTCCTTTTAGCCTTAAAAATTGATTAATAAATAGATTAATTTCCGTTTGTGATTTGTTTAGTATTCTACTCTTGGTTGAACGAATTACAAATTGATTCAATATATACATACACGGTTTATACTATACAATTAATGTATTATACAGATTCTCTGTATAATAGAGTTTAGATATATTATATCAATTATTCATTTTAATCCATTTTTTTATTTTACAATTAATATATTAACTTGTATTCTGATCATGATAGACTCATTATTCAAATAATAATTTATCGAAAAGCAGTTTGGTTCCTTATTAGGTTCGTCATCTGCTCATATTTGCTAGGTGTATTCTTAGTGATCACGTATCGATGAAATAATTTGACTGATCAGATTCCTTTAATAGGTTGATGATTGAGCCAACATACCAGCAAGCGACATAGATTGACATCATATCCAACGAGGGATTGATCAAAACAGAGATTGACTCCATATCCAGCAAGCGATTGTACAAACCGTAGATTGATTCCATATCAAGCGAGGGAATGATCAAACCATAGATTGATTCCATATGCAGCGAAGGATTGATCAAGCCATAGATTGATTCCATATCCACGAGGGATTGATCAAACCATAGATTGTTTCCATATCCAGCGAGGGATTGAACAAACCATATATTTACTCTATATCTAGTAAGGGATTGATCAAACCATAGATTGATCCCTTATCCAGCTAGGGATTATTTAAACCATAGATTGATTCCATATCCAGCGAGGGATTGATCAAACCATAGATTTACTCCATATCCAGCGAGGGATTGATCAAACCATAGATTGATTCCATATCCAGCGAGTATTGATCACACCATAGATTGATTCCATATCCAGCGAGGGATTGATCAAACTATAGATTGAGTCCATATCCACGAGTGATTGATCAAACCATAGATTGATTCCATATCCAGCGAGGGATTGATAAAACCATAGATTGATTCCTTATCCAGCTAGGGATTATTTAAACCATAGATTGATTCCATATCCAGCGAGGGATTGATCAAACCATAGATTGACTCCATATCGAGCGAGGGATTGAATCAAAACAGAGATTGACTCCATATCCAGCAAGCTATTGTACAAACCATAGATTGATTCCATA
This sequence comes from Cordylochernes scorpioides, assembly GCA_030710605.1. Classification (NCBI taxonomy): domain Eukaryota; kingdom Metazoa; phylum Arthropoda; class Arachnida; order Pseudoscorpiones; family Chernetidae; genus Cordylochernes; species Cordylochernes scorpioides. Next base: position 111,073,170 of record CP092867.1, read on the forward strand.
TCGAGCGTGGGAATGATCAAACCATAGATTGATTCCAGATGCAGCGAGGGATTGATCAAACCATAGATTGATTCCATATCCAGCGAGGGATTGATCAAACCATAGATTTACTCCATATCCAGCGAGGGATTGATCAAAACAGAGAATGACTCCATATCCAGCAAGCGATTGTACAAACCATAGATTGATTCCATATCGAGCGAAGGATTAATCAAACCATAGATTGATTCCATATCGAGCGAGGGAATGATCAAACCATAGATTGATTCCATATGCAGCGAGGGATTGATCAAACCATAGATTGATTCCATATCCACGAGGGATTGATCAAACCATAGATTGATTCCTATCCAAGCTAGGGATTATTTAAACCATAGATTTACTCCATATCCAGCGAGGGATTGATCAAAACAGAGAATGACTCCATATCCAGCAAGCGATTGTACAAACCATAGAATGATTCCATATCGAGCGAGGGATTGATCAAACCATAGATTACTCCATATCCAGCGAGGGATTGATCAAACCGTAGATTGATTCCATATCCAGCGAGTATTGATCAAACCATAGATTGACTCCATATCCAGCGAGTATTGATCACATCATAGATTGATTCCATATCCAGCGAGGGAATGATCAAACTAAAGATTGATTCCATATCCAGCGAGGGATTGATCAAACATAGATTGACTCCATATCCAGCGAGGGGATTGATCAAACCATAGATTTACTCCATATCCAGCGAAGGATTAATCAAACCATAGATTGATTCCATATCCAGCGAGTATTGATCAAACCATAGATTGACTCCATATCCAGCGAGGGATTGATCAAACCATAGATTTACTCCATATCCAGTGAAGGATTGATCAAACCATAGATTGATTCCATATCCAGCGAGGGATTGTTCAAACAATAGATTAACTCCATATCCACGAGGGATTGATCAAACTATAGATTGATTCCATATCCAGCGAGGGATTGATCAAACCATAGATTTACTCCATATCTAGTAAGGGATTGATCAAACCATAGATTGATTCCATATCCAGCAAGGGATTGATCAAACCATAGATTGACTCCATATCCAGCGAGGGATTGATCAAACCATAGATTGATTCCATATCCACGAAGGATTAATCAAACCATAGATTGACTCCATATCCAGCGAGTTTTGATCAAACCATAGATTGATTACATATCCAGCGAGGGATTGATCAAACCATAGATTTACTCCATATCCAGTGAGGGATTGATCAAACCATAGATTGATTCCATATCCAGCGAGGGATTGATCAAACCATAGATTGACTCCATATCCAGCGAGGGATTGATCAAACCATAGATTGATTCCATATCCACGAAGGATTGATCAAACCATAGATTGACTCCATTTCCAGCGAGGGATCGATCAAACCATAGATTGACTCCATAACGAGCGAGGGATTGATCAAAACAGAGATTGACTCCATATCCAGCAAGCTATTGTACAAACCATAGATTGATTCCATATCGAGCGTGGGAATGATCAAACCATAGATTGATTCCATATGCAGCGAGAGATTGATCAAACCATAGATAGATTCCATATCCAGCGAGGGATTGATCAAACCATAGATTTACTCCATATCCAGCGAGGGATTGATCAAAACAGAGATTGACTCCATATCCAGCAAGCGATTGTACAAACCATAGATTGATTCCATATCGAGCGAAGGATTAATCAAACCATAGATTGATTCCATTTCGAGCGAGGGAATGATCAAACCATAGATTGATTCTATATGCAGCGAGGGATTGATCAAACCATAGATTGATTCCATATCCACGAGGGATTGATCAAACTATAGATTGATTCCTTATCCAGCTAGGGATTATTTAAACCATAGATTGATTCCATATCCAGCGAGGGATTGATCAACCATAGATTTACTCCATATCCAGCGAGGGATTGATCAAACCGTAGATTGATTTCCATATCCAGCGAGTATTGATCAAACCATAGATTGACCTCCATATCCAGCGAGTATTGATCACATCATAGATTGATTCCATATCCAGCGAGGGATTGATCAAACCATAGATTGATTCCATATCCACGAAGGATTAATCAAACCATAGATTGACTCCATATCCAGCGAGTTTTGATCAAACCATAGATTGATTACATATCCAGCGAGGGATTGATCAAACCATAGATTTACTCCATATCCAGTGAGGGATTGATCAAACCATAGATTGATTCCATATCCAGCGAGGGATTGATCAAACCATAGATTGACTCCATATCCAGCGAGGGATTGATCAAACCATAGATTGATTTCATATCCACGAAGGATTGATCAAACCATAGATGGACTCCATTTCCAGCGAGGGATTGATCAAACCATAGATTGACTCCGTATCGAGCGAGGGATTGATCAAAACAGAGATTGACTCCATATCCAGCAAGCTATTGTACGAACCATAGATTGATTCCATATCGAGCGTGGGAATGATCAAACCATAGATTGATTCCATATGCAGCGAGAGATTGATCAAACCATAGATTGATTCCATATCCAGCGAGGGATTGATCAAACCATAGATTTACTCCATATCCAGCGAGGGATTGATCAAAACAGAGATTGACTCCATATCCAGCAAGCGATTGTACAAACCATAGATTGATTCCATATCGAGCGAAGGATTAATCAAACCATAGATTGATTCCATATCGAGCGAGGGAATGATCAAACCATAGATTGATTCCATATGCAGCGAGGGATTGATCAAACCATAGATTGATTCCATATCCACGAGGATTGATCAAACTATAGATTGATTCCTTATCCAGCTAGGGATTATTTAAACCATAGATTGATATAATATCCAGCGAGGGATTGATCAAACCATAGATTTACTCCATATCCAGCGAGGGATTGATCAAACCGTAGATTGATTCCATATCCAGCGAGTATTGATCAAACCATAGATTGACTCCATATCCAGCGAGTATTGATCACATCATAGATTAATTCCATATCCAGCGAAGGATTGATCAAACTAAAGATTGATTCCATATCCAGCGAGGGATTGATCAAACCATAGATTGACTCCATATCCAGCGAGGGATTGATCAAACCATAGATTTACTCCATATCCAGCGAAGGATTAATCAAACCATAGATTGATTCCATATCCTGCGAGTTTTGATCAAACCATAGATTGACTCCATATCCAGCGAGGGATTGATCAAACCATAGATTTACTCCATATCCAGTGAAGGATTGATCAAACCATAGATTGATTCCATATCCAGCGAGGGATTGTTAAAACAATAGATTAACTCCATATCCACGAGGGATTGATCAAACTATAGATTGATTCCATATCCAGCGAGGGATTGATCAAACCATAGATTTACTCCATATCTAGTAAGGGATTGATCAAACCATAGATTGATTCCATATCCAGCAAGGGATTGATCAAACCATAGATTGACTCCATATCCAGCGAGGGATTGATCAAACCATAGATTGATTCCATATCACGAAGGATTAATCAAACCATAGATTGACTCCATATCCAGCGAGTTTTGATCAAACCATAGATTGATTACATATCCAGCGAGGGATTGATCAAACCATAGATTACTCCATATCCAGTGAGGGATTGATCAAACCATAGAATGATTCCATATCCAGCGAGGATTGATCAAACCATAGATTGACTCCATATCCAGCGAGGGATTGATCAAACCATAGATTGACTCCATATCCACGAAGGATTGATCAAACCATAAATTGACTCCATTTCCAGCGAGGGATTGATCAAACCATAGATTGACTCCATATCGAGCGAGGGATTGATCAAAACAGAGATTGACTCCATATCCAGCAAGCTATTGTACAAACCATAGATTGATTCCATATCGAGCGTGGGAATGATCAAAACCATAGATTGATTCCATATGCAGCGAGAGATTGATCAACCATAGATTGATTCCATATCCAGCGAGGGATTGATCAAACCATAGATTTACTCCATATCCAGCGAGGGATTGATCAAAACAGAGATTGACTCCATATCCAGCAAGCGATTGTACAAACCATAGATTGATTCCATATCGAGCGAGGGAATGATCAAACCATAGATTGATCCATATG
>CP092867.1:111077417-111105159 GCA_030710605.1 Cordylochernes scorpioides
ATAAATGTTGAACGGAAAAGAATGGAAATATTGTTCCTTTAACGACCACATTTTTTTGGAATACTAGCCTCTCATTACGCCTCAGAAACAGCTTCGCCTATTTTCGTCGTTTAAAAGGAAATATATAAAAAAAATTATCCTCAAGTCTATTCCCGACCGTCACAGCTACGTAGAAGTCTGAAATTTTGTACACTTGCACATTGTTAACAGGATATTGAGCTAGTCTAAAAATATAGCAGACTTATACGTGGTTTAGAAGTATATTAAGAAGTAGAACATTTTCCCGTTCTCTACGATCGGGTCTGGAGCGACAATCAGTTCTCAAAGCCTTATTTAAAGTTTTACACACATATTAACTTCTACGAGTTCTAAAACTATATTAAAATTGTAAAAGGACATTTGAAAATTATCCCGCATGTGTTTCTTTTGAACGAAAAATTAAAATTTATTCCAAGGAGAAATAACGATTATTTCTAACCTTAGGGATGAGTTATGAAAGGATGAATTGTGAAGAGTAATGTTAAACGGAAAAATAAGTGTCCAGGGATGGGATGATCTCCTTGGAATAAATTTTGATTTTTCGTTCAAAAGAAACACATGCGGGATAATTTTCAAATGTCGTTTTACAATCACAAGCCGCATTATATTATATTGTATATTACAAATTGATCACAAGATTGTGGACAGATAGACATGGAAGCCAGTTAAGAAAAGCTTTAAAAAAAGACACTTTACCATCTAAACACCTCTTTGACAAATTCTAAAGATTTCATTTGATACCTTGTGGATCTCATGGAATCAAAGCCCGACCTGGACTGACGATGACTTTTAACACGAAACTTTGGTCTATAGGTGGACACTTCTTTATTTGCCAAAGATAGTGTTTTGGCTTTTACAGCGACCTGAGTCCTCTGAATTGCGGAGATGGTCAATAGATGGGTCTTAGTTTTAGCATCTATTTTGACTGGAATGTGGCCATTATTTTAATAGTAATTTCCAAGGTGAAATAAACGATTACAGTTATCAGATCTGGTCATACAGGAAGTACTGGACGTACAATTGCAGCAGTGCCGACAGTTTCACTTTAGCAACAGCTGCGAGGTGTTTAGGATGTCCACATTTCTAAAACAGTAGAACCTCCCTTTAGCGGACACCTCTCTACAAAGGACAGTTTTTATTTGCAAAATTACCATTTTTACTGTTTTAATGTCCATCTATACAGAGAGCCAAACAACAACTGACTCACCCGTGCAGCCGAGGTCACGCTCCGCTGCGTCACGTGGGGAAACATAGGTAGATGTTTTCTTACATCTTCTCAGCACATCCCCCTTTTTAAGACTTGAAATATATACATACATTACAAACTTTAAATGCATAATATAATTAATAATGAAGGCGATCCACAGGTTTAACAATTCGTCCACTCCGGGTTCTTATCTGGCCGTCTTCTGAGTCGTTAGAGGGATAATCCACAACTGGGGTCTTTTCATTTTCAACCAGTTCCTCCCCCGAAAAGGTCGGCGTCGATGGGTCGGCTGGATATTGCACTGCATATCCTTTTCGTAGATGGAACCTGTTTCGACGTAAAGTCCCAACTGGAGTATCAACCATATATGACCTTGGTGTCGATGCTTTCTGCTTTACAATCCCCCAGGTTCGCATATCTGTAATCCAAACCGTGTCACCTTCGGATAGCTCCTCCATGTCCGTAGCTCCGCAGCGTCGATCATATCTGGATTTCATATTCTTTCTCCTTCTCCCCTCCTTTCTTTTCAGGGTCTGAGAGTCCACCAACTTTGGATTAAGATTCTCTGGTGCAATTGGCAAGGTCGTTCGGAGTTTACGTCCCATGAGAAGCTCAGCAGGGCTGTAACCGTTCTCCAAAGGGGTCGATCGATACTCCAGGAGTCCAAGCGATGGGTCTTGATTTTTCTTGAGGATCAACTTAGCAATTTTCACACCTGCTTCTGCCATCCCATTGCTCTGCGGGAATCGAGGACTTGAAGTGACATGTGTGAATCCGTACTGCCTTGCGAAATTTGCAAATTCACGAGCAGCTCCAAATTGCGTCCCATTATCGCTTACAACAGTTTCTGGTATTCCATGTCGGGCAAATATGGATTTGCAACTACGCACCACCACACTGGCTGTGAGCCGATCCAGCTGAATCATTTCAGGAAAGCGAGAATAATAGTCAATGACGACTAGATACCACTTATTCTCGAACTTGAACAAATCCATTCCAATCTTTTGCCACGGTCGTGTAGGAAAGTTGGTTGGTATCAAAGGTTCATGTTTTGAGACGGCTTCCTGGATACAAACACTGCACTTTCTGACCGTTTCCGCGATCTCTTCCGAAATTCCAGGCCACCATACCGTCTCACGTGCGCGAAGTCTTGTTTTTGTAATCCCGAAGTGCCCAGCGTGCAACTTATCTAGGATCTCCAGTTTCATACTTGCTGGAATAACAAGACGACAGCTACGCATCAGTAGTCCATTTTGAACGCCGAGTTCATCCTTGACATGCCAATAAGAGAGCAGAGCCTGTGACATCTTCTTCTTATCTGGCCAGCCTTGCTCAAGGTAGTTGACTACTGCTTTCAGGGTCGTATCTTCTTGTTGAGCTTCAAAAATCTTCGTCAACATCTCGTCTTTGTCGGTTATACTTGAGAGAACTGCATTTATATGCGCTGAGGTTTGCCGTTCGTTTTCACCTCCCTCGGTTGTAAGAAGTGGTTGTCTGGATAATGCATCGGCGTCGAGCAGCTCCTTTCCAGGGATATGCACTATTTCGAATCCAAACCTCATCATACGCATTCGGAAACGTTGCAGTCTTGGGGTCAGCGAACTCAATTCTTTCGTCGAAAATAGAGGAATGAGAGGCTTATGGTCGGTCTCAATTCGGAAACGCTTTCCAAGCAGGAAATCTTGAAAACGTTCGCAGGCCCATGTAATTGCGAGAGCCTCTTTCTCGATCTGAGCATATCGTTTTTCGGTAGGTGTCATAGTTCTAGAAGAATAAGCAACAGGTCGCCAGATTCCATTCTTACCTTCTTGCTTCAGTACCGCTCCCAAGCCGTATGAAGATGCGTCGGATGACACCATAGTTGGTTTCCTAACGTTGTATGCTGCCAAGATGGGTTGAGTCGTGAGCAATTCTTTCAACTTTCGGAATGCTCGCTCCTGGCTGCAATCCCAAACGAAGTCTTGACCTTTCACCAACAACTGGTTCAGTGGAGCCACAATTTCAGATAAATTTTCCACAAAGCGTCCCAGATGGTTCACCATGCCAAGAAATCTTCTTACGCCATGAACATCTGTCGGAGCAGGCATCTTCGCCACTGCTTCGATTTTCGCTGGATCTGGTCGGATACCGTCTTCATCCAGTATGTGCCCAAGAAAATTAATTCTTGGCACGCCGAAGACACACTTGGCCTTGTTTAGTGTAACTTTCGCCTCTTTCAGTTTTCGGAGCACTAAACGAAGAATTCGATCGTGAGTCTTGGAGTCGGAGGCAAATATCAGGATATCGTCCAGGTAACACATTACACCGTCCATGCCTTGCAAGATTATTGACATAACTCTCTGAAAATACTCTGGGGCGAGTGAGATTCCAAATGGCATCCTGCAGTATTTATATCTCCCAAAAGGAGTGATGAAGGTCGTTAAATGCTGGCAGTCCGGGCTCAACGGAATCTGGTGAAAGCCACTGTTCGCGTCCAGTTTCGAAAAGAATCTTGCTTCCCCCAGTTGCCCCAGCATGTGCTCCACCACTGGCATGGGATGCACTTCGCGCTGTACATGTTCGTTCAGCCTTGAGAGATCCACACAGAGTCGTATGTCGCCATTCGGTTTACCAGCAATCACAGTCGGTGCACACCATTCAGTCGCAACGTTAACTTGTGCTATGATTCCCGCCTTCTCGAGCTCTTCCAATCTTGTTCTGAGCTTTTCCATCAAAGGTATTGGTACCCGTCGAGGAGTATGCACAGCATAAGGTTTTGCTCCAGGTTTCAATTTGATTTCGTAAGGGTTTCCGATCTGTCCCAGTCCTTCAAATACTTCAGGGAATTCCTTGATCGGGTTAATTCTCGTCGCAACCACTTCAATCCGCCTCGCCAGGTTCAAGAGCTCACATGCCCGGCGACTCAGAAGAGGGTCACTCAAACGACGAATGACATAAATCTTCTCCTTGATTTCATAATTGCCATTTCGCAGCGTTGATATAAACATACCCACAGTCTGAAGTTCGGAGAATTCAGCAGCTCTAATGTTGATATCACTTTCCACCAGTCGTTGCTGTCCCATTATCTTCTTGAAGAGACACAGAGGAACACATGTAACATCCGCCTGGGAGTCGAGCTTGAACTTCACCTTTTTCCCGTTCACTTGGATTTCTGCTGTCCATCGCCTCCTGCACTCGTCTTCATCATTATCGAGATTAGATGAATCCTCCACAGCTGAGACCTCCAGGAGAAAACCAATTTCTTCATTAAGTTCAGAAACAGCTTTGACTTCCGCAGTCTTCGCCTGCTTATCTGGGCAGCAATTTGCAAAATGGCCAGTTTTTGAACATAAGTTACATCTTTGTCCTTCAGCACGGCAAGCCTGTCCTTCCCTGTGGGTGAAACCTCCGCATTTTGGACATCGTGATCTTGTTTTGGCTGACTTCTCCTTCTTCCTCGAAGGCTGCTGTTGTTGTTTCGGTGATTGTTTCTTCGAGTTGAACTTCACCTGATTGACCTTTTGGCTTGTTGAGGGACGCTGTAGGTCGACTTGCTGCTGTCGAACGGCTTCCTGCTGTCGAACCATTTTCACCGCCTTTTCCAAAGTCAGTTCGTTGTCCAACTGCATTCTTTCAGATAAAGCTTTGTCCCTCACTCCAACCACTATTCGGTCACGGATCAACTGCTCATGAAGACCCTCAAATTCGCAACTATCAGCCAATTTGTACAATGAAGTGATGAATTCGTCCACTGGCTCCCGATCCTCTTGGATTCTTGAATTAAATTTCGCACGTTCGTAGATAATATTCTTTCTGACACAGAAGTGGCTGTCGAACGCCTTGAGGACGGAATCAATTTTCGTTGCCTCTTCCTCCTTTTCGAACTTGAAGGTCCTGAATATATCATCCGCGCGGTCACCCATCAAGTACATGAACAAATCGATCTTGTCCGCCTCCTCTTTCTTCTTCATTCCACTGACCACGAGGTATCGTTCGAATCTCTTCCTCCATTTGGGCCATTCGTTGGGAGTCGAGAAGTCGAAAGTTTCTGGAGGTTGAATCTGAGCCATGTTGAATTATCTTCCAAGGTACGCAAAAATCGATATTTTGCGATATACGGGTTCGTATTTTATCCAGCTATCGCTGCCACCATGTTTTAATGTCCATCTATACAGAGAGCCAAACAACAACTGACTCACCGTGCAGCCGAGGTCACGCTCCGCTGCGTCACGTGGGGAAACATAGGTAGATGTTTTCTTACATCTTCTCAGCACATTTACTATTTAGAAACTCTCTGGTAAGAAGACATCTCTCTAAAAAGGACAGTTTTTATTTGCAAAATTACCATTTTTACAATTTAGAAACTCTCCGATAAGAAGACACCTCTCTACAAAGGACAGTTTTTATTTGCAAAATTACCATTTTTACTATTTAGAAACTCTCTGGTAAGAAGACATCTCTCTACAAAGGACAGTTTTTATTTGCAAAATTACCATTTTTACAATTCAGAAACTCTCCGGTAAGAGGACACCTCTCTACAAAGGACAGTTTTTATTTGCAAAATTACCATTTTTACAATTCAGAAACTCTCCGGTAAGAGGACACCTCTCTACAAAGGAGAGTTTCTATTTTCAAAATTACCATTTTTACAATTTAGAAACTCTCCGGTAAGAGGACACCTCTCTACAAAGGACAGTTTTTATTTGCAAAATTACCATTTTTACAATTTAGAAACTCTCCGGTATGAGGACACCTCTCTACAAAGGACAGTTTTTATTTGCAAAATTACCATTTTTACAATTCAGAAACTCTCCGGTAAGAGGACACCTCTCTACAAAGGACAGTTTTTATTTGCAAAATTACCATTTTTACAATTTAGAAACTCTCCGGTAAGAGGACACCTCTCCCTAAAGCACACTTTAGCTCTGTAATTAGGTGTCCTTTACAGGGAGGTTCTATTGTAATTTTAATATTTCCTACAACGTGCTTATTTAATCTGTATATATACATGTCGTAGCTATGCCAAGCGAACAGCGCACCCGCGATGTCTGCCACTTTATTTTTTGTACCGCCTTTTATACATGGATGAATTTACATATTTACATTTTAACACAAGCGTAACATATTTACATACTTATTTTGACGAAAATAAATTTATCTCTTGGCAATAACTATACAAATTATGACATACATATCTATTTATAATAACTAAGTTGGGGGAAATATTAACCACAGCAAATAATTTTCTTTCTTTCTTTATTTGAAACTCAAGCGAACTTTCCGGGAAGAGTCCCCTTCCTCATTCCAAATATACGGATATTGCCAAGTGATGTTTGGCCCCTACAATATTACAAATACAGTTAAACCTGTCTATAGCGCCCCCTCTAAATAGCGCCTTCCTCTCTATAGCGCCCGATTTTAAACATTAAAATTTAAACATTTTACATTAAAAGTGACCTGTCTATAAGCACCCCCCTCTCTATAGCACCCTATTTTGGTGAATCCCAAGAGGGGGCGCTATAGACAGGTTTAACTGTATTTATTTTATAACCTATTCTTTTATCACTATAGAGTATATAATAGTTGTAGTGATGATAAAAATCATTAACACGTAAGACAACAAACCTTTTTTTTTTCTTGAAACAATTTTAAATAGCGCAAATGTCAACTAAAAAATGCTTGGCTATACAATATTGTATCTACCAAAATATTATAGTTTATAATAAAAAGAATACTTTGATAGATCCAATATCGTACGGCCAAACTTTTTATTTAACGGTCTAATATTAAAGTTTATAATAAAAGTATATTACACACCGTTCAGCAAACGGGATTTGAACGACAGAAAACTTTAAACCATATAAATCTGATTCCAGATGGTCATTTATAGGGTCCTCCCACAGATTTTTGTATGTGTGTTGATTGTCAACAATTTGCTGATTTCTATCTACCTTCAATTGAGAGGAGACATCTATTAAATCTAGTCATGAAATTATTCAAATACAGTAGAACCTCCATGAGTGGACACTCGCGCTAGAGAACACCTCTCTATAAAGGACAGTTTTCATTTACAAAATTATCATTTTTACTATTTAGAAAATCTTCGGTAAGAGGACACCTCTACATAAAAGACACTTTTAGCTCTGCAATTAGGTGTCTTCTACAGGGAGGTTCTACTGTATATCATTGAAGCAGAGTGCTGGATACTGAGTTACTGTACTCCTCACATATTCTATCCTGAATTCCTTCTTACAAACACTATTGATGTGGCATATCTTGAATATGTAATAAAATACATTTCAGCGTGCCTACACTTGCCATTTTCTTTATTCACGATGGCCCTCTTGATTGCAAAGGGCATTGGCTTTTCTTTTAAGAGATTACTTGTGTATAGTGTAATTTTAAAATAAACGTTCTTCCCTGATTTATAATATTATGAAAATAAATAAAGCTTCCAGGGCTAAGTTTCTTGTGAAAACCTTTTATTTTAGAGCTTTCGGACTTGTCAGTCCTTCAACAGGAGTATCACATTAATAAATTAATGATAAATACTATCAATAATAAAAATATGCAAATATTTTTATATAAAAATAGTATTTATCAATAATTTGTTAATGTAATACTCCTGTTGAAGGACTGACATGTCCGAAAGCTTGAAAGGTTTGCACAAGAAACTTAGCCCTGGAAGCTTTATTTATTTTATTATAGTTTAATTTTACTTATAATTACAATGTAGGTCCCTTATAAGCATTCATTTACTTCATAAACATATATGTAAATATTTTACATATTGTCTCAACATCACCAGTTATGCTTTATGCAATCTCCATTTTGATGTCTAATTCATCAAATTAGTTTATTCCAATAAGAGACTTGGTTCTTATCTCAGCGATAAAATTGATGTGTTAACCGCTTTCTATTAAAGTAGGTTTACATTTCTTCTTTTCGTATTAAAGCACATGGCATCTACATGTCCTTATTTTGGCATTACTGAAGAATCATCTTTTTCATGAGTACATTTACGTTCTGCGTATTTTCAAACGTTAGATCAGCTACTGCAATGTGTGTAGGAAATTTGTAGTAGCAGTAGATTACTTCTCTTTCCCTCCCTCACCTAAAATGGTTATCATGCCATTTTATTTATTTATTTATTAATCAACTACGCGCGATATTGAAATATTTGCGTCTAATACAGAGGAAACAAAACAACAAACAAATTAACATGTATTATTCTACAGAGTTCATAAAATTTATATAGACAAAATGGCTGAGGTAAAAGAGTTAGATCATTTAAATCAGGGAACAAATGATGTCTCACTTCTGCAAAGTTCGAACAGTCGTAGATAAGGTGAAGAGCTGTTTGTTCAGTTTCTCCGCAGGAACTGGTGTTTCTGATGCCATGGTGCTGCTACGAACACTTCGATAGGCAAAAAGAGGCAGTTGCAGACATCCGAGATAAGGACAAGATTTATTTACCTTATCTGACAGGCTATCGCACTGTTTTTTTGCCAAGCCCTGCCCGAGATTATTCCTTAAATAGCGTTCGCGCCTGGTGAGCGAGATAAACAGTCCTTGTGGAATTGGTTCCATTTAGACTATGTTCATTGGGCTGTGTGATGTTTGGTTATTGCCAAACCAAACAGGAGAACAAAGTCCAGATATTTAGAACTCTACTGCCCAAACCACCATCAGGACATATATCCACTCTCTCTGCCTACTAACGTCACATCTTCACTGAACATTTACCTGCTGTAAAATTTTTAATACCATTTCACAGATACTCAAGGCGGCTTTAAGCTCCTAATGAATTCCAGACGTCCCTCCGGAGGGAGCTCCGTCTGTTGTATATATTTCTTCCTATTTTAAAAAATGGCTGTAAACCTTCTCCCTACTGTTGACTAGATGCCAATAAACTGTTTTTAATTGTCATTTCAGATACCAGTCGTATATTTAAGTGATTTTTTTAAGTCATGAAATTAAGGTAATCACATCTACATGATTATTATTGCAGAATGACATTTGAAAATTATCCCGCATGTGTTTCTTTTGAACGAAAAATAGAAATTTATTTTAAGGAGAAATAACGATTATTTTCTAACCTTAGGGATTAAGTATGAAAGGATGAATTATGAAGAGTAATGATAAACGGAAAAATAAAGTGTCCAGGGTCTGGTTTCGATTTTTCGTTCAAAAGAAACACATGCGGGATAATTTTCAAATGTCGTTCTACAATCATAAGCCGCATTATACACCTATCCCTCGATTTACACGGTAGATACGTTCCTGAGAAAAACGTGTAAATCGGGGGATAGGTGTACACAGAAATAAAAATAAAATGCATTGACAGGTTAAAATATGTAGTCAGCACATAAGCTCGGAATTCCTCGTGAGTTGTGTAAACAGCGCATGTGTTCAATCACAGTAGCATTTAGTATAGTGCGATAAAAACAAAAAAAAAAAAAACTTATTTAGAAAACCGTGTAAAAGCGAAAACGTGTAAAACAAGTACCGTGTAAATCGGGGGATAGGTGTGTATTGTGTATTATGATTATTATTTATCAAAGAATAAAGTATTCCTTACGAAAAGAGATGAACATAGTACTATAGCCAACGAATGCATCTCTTGGACAGGTTAGTACATCATCATACTCACTGAATGCACCATCTCACATAGATAATGTACCTCACATAGTAATGTGCATAGGAGAAATAAGTATTGAGAAACGCCTTGTGCCTCCACACTTAGGGGACTATGCTACTTTAGAAAGCGAATGCAGAAATATGTGCATCGTAACAAAATGTTCAGATAGCCGTTGTCCATTATGTTACACCACAAGATTACATTAAGGTTTATAGGAATCATCAGAGCCATTTCAAGTTTGGAGTCCTTATCCATTTTCTTCCACCGCCAAGTTTCTACGATTGAAGTACTAATCTACTACAACATAACAGGAACATTGAAGTTTCAGTCTACTGGACATAACAGGAACTTTGAAGTTTCAATCTACTGGACATAACAGGAACATTGAAGTTTCAATCTACTGCAACATAACAGGAACATTGAAGTTTCAATTTACTACAACATAACAGGAACAACCAGAGGTTTAAATAACAATTCCAGCACTGAGTGCTACGTATTAGCAGTGTTGGCCCGACCTTTCTTAAATCATCACCATACACACAAGTTTTAAATCACTCAACATAATCCGCACGCTTACACGTACACGCACTCGTACACACTTTTCGGCGGTACATATATTAAAATTGGAACGATACAGAAAAGATTAGCATGGCCCCTGTGATACTAGTTCGGCGGTACAACTACTAAAATTGGAACGATACAGAAAAGATTAGCATGGCCCCTGTGATACTAGTTCGGCGGTACATATATTAAAATTGGAACGATGCAGAAAAGATTAGCATGGCCCCTGCGCAAGGACGACACGCAAAATCGTGAACCACTCAATATAATCCGCACGCTTACACTTACACGCACTCGTACACACTTTTTCGGCGGTACATATATTAAAATTGGAACGATACAGAAAAGATTAGCATGGCCCCTGCGCAAGGACGACACGCAAAATCGTGAACCACTCAATATAATCCGCAGCGCCAGAGCCCAATCTGTCGCGAGAAGAATGGCGACCCAGGCGATCGACTTTTCCAAGAAGTGTTGCCTAGCAACGCAGCTCCCGGGGACAGACGATACCCTCCCTGCATCTTCTGCACACAATTCACGAGATCGTGTGTGCCAAATTAAGAACAGCCTTTGTGAGCTTATTCTTCTATAACCACACATTTTTCTGGATGAGTTTGACGGACTTCACTTTTATTCTTTTGACTCTAACTAAAAAATTCAATTTAATTTCAAATATTATATTCTGGGAAAAATAAAATCGTCTCTGCAATGCATATAAATAATAAACATATATAAACATAATTAATAAAGTTTTACTATTAAAACAAATTCCTATTGATTTGTAAATTTGTCAGTTTAACGAGCTATAACAAGATTATATAAAAGGGCGTACGTGGATCTGTAAAGAAAAAAAAATGTTTTCTCAAAATATTTCGAGAGATTGCTCCCTCTGGTTCAAATCACATAAATAGGTACCGCTCAGCAAGAGCAACCTAGTTCATGATAATTGAACAATGAATAAATATGTGAAGGTTACTCACATATTAAACAAAATTTAAACGCGGGATTCAATCCCGGTTCATGACTGTCGGGAATCGAGAGGTTACCCAGGTTATTGAACAGTAAATTTAACTTACAAATTCTTATAGATCACACATGAAAACAAATTTGTCATTGGTCAAAAATAATTATTGACAATATACATTAAAAATAAATAAAATTTGACTCAAACTCGAGCTATAACAAGGTTTTTTTTTTTTTGTTGTTTTTTAACTATGAATATTTATAAACTTTGCGCAGAGGCGATATCGTAGCCCATGAGGATTTACCGAGGCGCGATTTTTGCTGGTTGAAAACTTTACCCTTTATAAGAAAAAATAGAAATTGAAGTTTTAAAAGTTTTTGAGTATAAAATAATAATCATGGAAAAATAAAGGGACTGGAATCTGGCAAAGAACTGCTTCCTTCCATTAAGATTTATTTATTTCGTCTTAGTTTTCAGGTGTTACATTCGAGTCACCTTATCCTAGCTATTTACAAATGGCGAGTTGGTGAAGTAGAGGTGGTCCCACAGACCTTGCAGGAGCCCTCCTGGGTTGTTGCTGTTGGGTGATGACCTCTTAACTAAGCGTCAAGGCTTCGGAATCGTGGATTGGTATTTCCTTTATATTGAATAATATATTGAATAATTGGATTAGATCAATTTTGTAGCTGAAAATAGAATTTAACGTAAATTTGGAATATCTCTTCCAAATCGGGTTTGTTCCATTAGATAGCGGGCTAACACCTCTTTATAGAGAAGCGGCATCTTTATGACGTAATCATCTTATTCTCGGCCAATCAGCAGTGGCATCCCTGCTTCTTTTTCTGGAGGCTGGCCTGTGAACCTCGTTTCTTCTCTTTGTCCCCCTTTGAATTTGGCCATCTTTTTTTTATTAGGACGTGGAACATTTTCAAATTCACTATTTGGGAATCAATTTAAATTTAATGTGAAAATGTTTAATGATGATTGACATTAGAATTTAATATTTTTTTTATAAAATGAGTTATGAATTATTAAAGAAAATATTGATTTATTGATAGAAAATATTTGATTCAGCCCAGTTGCGGCTTTTTGAACCAAAATTAGCATCATCGCCTGTGTCGCGGAGGTAAACCCCGATATGGCTGTACCACGGAAAAAACTTTCCCTGTAATACTTCAAGAAGTTGAAGACTCCAGAAATGAACTTGGACGAGTTTTAAAAGACTTGTAAAAGAGACATGTTTATTGTATCAGCTAGTAGCGCGCTCTCCTCTAGCCACGAGTTCTTCTGTCGCCACAGGCAGCATCTCCTTTTATAAAGGCAAAAATACAAACAAAAGAAAATATACAAAATATCTATTTACATATATAGAAGAAAACAAAGTATATTTTTACATATAGGAGAAATATTTTCAAACAGCCTGTTAATGACGACAAATTTTCGTTTTCGCCATTGTTCTTTGAATTAATTTCCGATTGTTTTGGAATGTTTTTCCGCCGCTTTCTCGGCTTTAGGACAAGAGTTGCCATAGCAAACTCCTCGCCCTTTAGGCTCTCCGCCAGTACGTCTCATATGGGTTGGATATCTCCATAAAATATTTTTTTTTCTCTGTTCTCTGCAGGACGGTTAACATTTTTCAAGTCATCAGTTTGGGTAGGAACTAGATCTAGAGAGATAGAAGGAAATATGAATTATATCAGGAATTATAAAACTTCCAATTAAGACTGATGAGGTTAATTGGCTTATGCGACGTTTTAATGAAACTGGAATTTTCTCGGGGTGTTTCGACGTTGACTAAGTAAAAGTATGATTTTACAATGATGTTAGGTAAGATAGGCTGCACACTATATGATTTGCGACGTTGATGCTTTTTGAGGGAATAAATTATTGTCGAAATTGGTAAAATTTGGAGAAAACTTGAGTTGCGCTGTGAAACTTTAAATAAAAATTGTGAAGGTATCACCATATCATTCTGGAGCAGTTTTAACCTGTGCTTTCATGGAAAATAAATCTTCTGCAGTCATAGGTAGGATTTTGAAGTGTATGGACATTCAATGAAAGTTTTCGAATGGCATTTGGTGCGGCCCGTTTAGTGAGACGTTTCGATATGTCTGTTTCCATGTGGAGCTGGTGTTTGGGTCGGTTTGTAATTCGCACACTGTGTTGCCATGTGAGGAAAATTGAAGATGTCTGTTATAGGGTTTGAAGGCATGTTCTAAGTGAATATGCGTTGGTCTTTTGGCTACAGAGGGTGTTCTATTTTTAAAATAACGATTTTGCAACGCTATAGCTTGCGAAAGAAAGGTACGATTTAAATAATTCTTGATTTATTCGATAGAATAAGGATTCTTTTATATTGGTAAAGCTATTTTAAATATTCTAAATTACTATAATTATTAGTGATTTTGTAAAATGTTACAATTTGTCTTTCCGAGAAAAGAAATACTCATTCCTCTAAATTATAAAATTGTGAAAGGAAAAAATATCGCCATTTCTAAGAGCAAAAAGTCGGTGGCCGGCTGTATGAACCGTCGGTTTCAGACCTCCATGAACCGAATCTTGCATTGGAAACTTATGTGTGAAGAACCTGTTCATATTATTCATTGTTGTAAATATCATAAGCTAGGTTGTTCTTTTTGAGCGGTACCTAGTAAAGTGATTTTGGAACCGAATTTCTAAGAGCACAATCAGACGAATAATTAAAGAAAATAAAAAGAAAATTCCAAATCTATGAATTTATGCTAAAAAAAATGAAAAGTTGAAGAGAGGAACCTTTAACTCCTATATAAAAAAGATAAAAGAAATGGTTTTCACAGAGAATCCACCTTCTCAAAAGTAACATTTCCACTATAACCAGAATACAATTTTCTACAATTAGCCATATTATCAGGAAAGAACTCACTCATAATTCAAAGTAAATATTCCCATTATTCTTCATTTATTTTGTAAAACCTAATTGACAAGATGTCAATAAAAGTGTTTAAATGTCATCAGGAAAGAATAGGATTAAAAAGGCTAAAATTGATGCTCCCAAGTTGCTTCATATCAAACAACCTGGCTGGTTACAAAGGAAGAATGTTGCTACACTTGACGAGGCATGGGTTTACCTCAATGGTAGCAACTGTTCCCTTTACTGCGTTAACTCTCAAATACACTGCTGGAATAGCGGCCGAACTTAACATATGACACCAAATAAGAAATACTTTTCTAACCTCAGTGAAGAAGTTCAGGGACAATTTACCAAAATAGATATTGTAATTCCTTCGACAGGGAAAGGAACTGCCTACGCATCACTGAAGGTAAATTTGGGTCAACTTGATGAGATGACAGTTTCCAATACCTTGTTGGTACCAGACCGGAGTTATTTCCGTTTAACAAGCGGTGGAGAATGATCGGAAGGTAATCTTTGACAAGTGCGGATGTCATATTTATGATGATGACAACCTATTAATTGAAGCGGAGAGAAGGCTTTATGTTGTTACCACTGCTCCTCATGCTTCAATTAATGTACTGAATCATTCCTACAGCCTAGAACTATGGCATCAAAGACTGAAGCACATTAATTGGCAAACCACATTCTTTATTTTATCAACAATCAAGAAGTTAGGGGTTTAATGTACAATGTTGAAATCATCGAGAAATGTGATGAATGCTTGATTGGGAAATCAACAAGACGGCCATTTTCGGCTACAACGCCTAAAATGGAGAAAGCACCATTGACACTAGTTCATTGGGATCTAATGGGGCCATTCAGAGTCCAAAGTTGGAGAGGTGTGCGTTATGTTCTATGCATTGTGGATGATTCCACCAGATACGTTCGGGTTTATTTTCTCAAGAATAAGAGTAATGTATTGGAAAATTTTAAGGAATAGAAGTTGAAGTAGAGAATCAAACAAATCATTCGGTAAATAAAATTCGAACAGATAATGGACTAGAATTTTGTTCACAGCCTTGGAATGTTTTCACAAAGGCTCATGGCATAATTCATGAACGCATAATGGTGTATACCCCGAAACAAAATGGGATTGCAGAGCGAATGAATAGGACTCTACTGGATATAGTTAGAAGCATAATGAATAGCTGCAATTTGCCAAATTCCTCATGGGCTGAATTGATCTACACAGCTGCATATCTGAGGAACAGAGTTGTAAACAAGCACAACAAGAAGTCGCCATTTGAATTGTGGTTTTATGGAAGCCCAGTTTACAACATCTGAGTGCGTGTGAATGCCAAGTGTTTGTCTATATACCAAGGGAGAGAAAATCAAAGCTTCAACCAAGAGCACTTGAGGGAATTCTAATTGGTTATGCTCTTCGTGGACATGGATGGAGAATTTGGATCCCTGAAAAGAACCAGGTGATAGAATCTAGAGAATGTGTGTTTAAAGAATCTGTTCTCAACAAAGTGAGAACTAGAGAGGTTGATTGTTTACCCAATGTAAAGCTTTCCTTTGATAATAACTCATGTCTGGAAGGAGATCATCATGAACTGTTTGAAACAGGAGACATGGAACAACTAAAGGTGATGAGGACCCAGAATCAGAACCAAGTAAATAGCACGGGAGAAAATAATTTCTTACAGCATGCAGCCGCCCAATGACACTGCGACACCATACAAAGGAAGGTGATGAAGCTGTCATAAGCTCAAAAACGGAGGTAACCGATTTTTATCGAATAACATGTCCAAAAACGACTGAGAACGACCCCTCTTCTTATCAGGAAGTCATGGAGAGTCCAGAAGCTAGACGATAGCTTGCAGCACTAGAATAAGAAATGGAATCTTTGAGAAAGCACATTGTATGGGAAATTGAGGAACAGCCAAAGGATGCCATCCCCATTCCATTTAGATGGGTTCTACACAAGAAGACTAATGCCTCAGTAGAAATCACTGGATGCAAGGCGCGTTTAGTTTCAAAGGGTTTTGGTCTGCGTAAGGACTTGATTTAAATGACATTTTTGCCCCAGTCTCAAATTTTGAGACCTTAAGACTTTTGACAGCAGTTGGAATTGAGAAACGCTAGCATCTAGAACAATTTGATTATGATGCAATTTGATGCTAAAATTCTTATTTATATGGGAACCTTGATCAAATTATTTATATGGTGCAACCGGGATGTGTGGTTAAACCAGGCGGAAGAACATCTATACTGTAGACTTAAGAAATCAATTTATGGACTCAGAGTGGAAGGTGTTGGAATGAGTTCTTAAATGACAAACTTCAGGAGAAATCCGATTAACACATGCGTTTATGAACTTTTTTTGAACACAAAGAAAAAATTATATCCGTCTATGTAGGCAATATTTTCACCATCTCAGAAAACAAGTCGATAAGAGAAAAGTGCGAGACACTTTTAGAGTAAATGTTTGATTTGAAGTATCTTGGACAGATCTCATATCTACTCGGCGTCAAATTGTCTCAACATCGATATGGAAGCCTCACACTTACTCAGAGAACCTACATTGATAATCTTCTTGAACGCTTCAGACTACAAGATGTGAGAAGTATATCAACCCCAATGGAGTTAAATGTTGATCTTGATGATACTATTGATGGATTTGAAGAAAACCTACCATATCGATAACTGATAGGGCTATCATTCTTGGCACAGAGAACAAGACCAGATATAGCATAATTTGTTGGACGACTGGATCAATATTGTAACAAATTCACAAAGAAACATTGGAATGCAGCAAAGAAAGTATTGCGATACCTTGGATTAACGAAAGATTATGGTATAACCTACAGACCAACAGGTGGGAAACTTAAAGCACTTTCGGATGCAGATTGGGCATCGAATGTTGAAGAAAGGAAGAGTACATCTGACTATGTGATTATGTCAGCAGGAGCTCCCATAATCTGGAAGAGTGTAAAACAGACTGTTACAGCACTCAGTCAATGGAAGCAGAGTATGTAGCTCTTTCAACGACAGTGATAGAAATCACATGGGTGAGAGACCTGATAAAGACTTTGATCACAGATCCAACTCTCATTTGGTTTGATTGCCAAGTTGCAATCACACGCAAAGAACTATGGGGACGGATCGAGGACGATGCACATTGCCATCAAGTACCATTTCATCCGTGAGAAAATCCAGGACGGTACTGTATCAGTGATTCCCACTGCTGATTTGCTCACTAAGCCTTTAAAAAGAGTCCTCCATGATACAAACCGGCAAGACATAATGGCTTGTCGGATCCAAACAGCTGGAGGCCAGCGAGTTGGTTCCGAGGAAGGAGTCTATTGGAGCAGCCGCCGATGAACATGCGGCCTTCGACTGCCCAACCCTCCCTCCGCCGCGGAGAACCTCATGGAATAGTGCGCCTTCTCTGTTTATCATATGTAAATACGCTTTCTTAAACTTTGCTTTGTTTTCGATTTAATCCTTTTTGTTCTTTTTATGTTCTAATATAACTAAAAAAATTAGTTTCCCTGATAATTGCGCTAACAACGAGGAATCACTTCCCCCCTCAGGTCACTATTTTAAGCTACTGTGAATAGTTTGAAAGCACTTGTATTTGATGATCAAGAGACAGTTTGCTCTGAGGCATTCTCCAATCCAGTTGTTCTCAGGTTGGTCCTCGGACCTTCTCTTCCCCCTCCGATCTACTCCTCATGAATTTTTGCTCCTGCATCTTGCTTCCTGTATAAGTCCTTACCACTTGCCACACAACTCACGACTGCTCGCAAAAACCATATATATATAACATATATAGAATCTTCATTGGTGGCTTCCACCGCGGGTAAGAATCCGCCACCGATGGACCGCGAGAGTTCTTTTTCACAATGCGGGTAGGCCGATGAGATGTCTAGCATCACCCGACTCAAGACCAAGATGGTACTTGTAGATGGTAGTTTTCGCCACATTTGTGAGCTTGATTGCCTCTGAATAGAGGCCGACGTCGAACAGCCAGGCCTGAAAATCCAGGGGCCAATAAAGGTGATGAACACCTCCCGGAGCAGGGGTCGCACAGCTCGGAAACTCCAATATCTGTGGGTCAACAACACGTCGCTGGACCTATAGGCGGCACAGGTGGAACGCCTCGAATCAGGATGGGGAAGGCCGTAGAGGGCCAGTCGTAGGACGAAGTCTGCGTCGTTCCTGGAGAAGCAATTGCGACGCAGGTCGGGCCAAGAGATGGAGCGGGGCACATCCACGGTGTGGGTCCAGCGCGCATTCAACTCTGAAACAGGATACTCCTGCAGCCGTGTCGATTCCAGTGCGCGGCGCGCCCTTTGGCTAGTGTGACATGTAATGGGCGCCGCTGATCTCCGCCTCGTGCTCCACGTAGTAGCTGGAGCTGGCTGGAGGAAACGCTGACAGAAGGCCCCCAGGTGCTGCGCGCCCAAGAGCGCGACCAGCATTGAGTGCGCTAGGGTAATGGCACCATCAGAGAAGTCTCCGACATTCTCCTGTAGCCAGCGCTCGAGAGCCAGAAAGTCTGGCGCCGCAGGAACCTGTTTTTTCCGCGAAGACGCAGAGACCTAAGGCTGGGAAAGTGATGAACCAGGTGGTCTAGCTCAAGGACACTTGAGGCGGCCTCCCAGAGGCTCCTACTTCTCGATGAGAGCCAGAAGCCGGCGGTGTCAGCCACGCCCGGCTGCGGACCATTCAAGAGTAGCCGTTGGCGGCGCCGCGTAGCGAGGCCTGGACGGCGACGCCGACGAGTTTGGCTTTGTCCAGGATTTTCTGAGGGATTCTTCTGAACCGAATGCCAGGTTCTTCGTCGACTTCTCGCAGATATTTAGGTCACCGAAGACACACATCACAGGGGATGTTCTGGAGCTGGCGGCATCGCTCTTCCGGAGCATGAAAGAGGTAGGACTCCCCGGAAGTAATGTCGATGACAGCAATCTTGCCAGGCCATGGGATTTACTGCCGGTGAACAACGACCCAGCCGCGAAAATGTAGATGAAGCCTGATTCCACGGCGGTCGTTTCGGGCCCAACGACGACGCTGTAGCCGTGGCAGAGGTCTCCTACGTCGTCCGGAGACATGACGTTTGTCTCCTGCAGAAAGCAGAGGTCAATCTATGCTACTTTAGAAAACAGCAAAGCTCGATTCTCCGGAAAAGAGCGGCGGTGCCGTACGTATTTAGGGTCGTAACTCTGAAGTTAATTTAAGCTGCCGAGCAGCAGTGAAAGATTCGTTTATAGGGTATTGCTGATGTCCCCTCTCAAAGACATTAGCGCCGTGGCCAAGGTGTTGATAGTCTGCTTCTGATGGACGTTCGGCCAAGAGCTTTTCCATCACGCCATTGTTGATAGAGGCTTGGAGGAGATAAACCAATTGATCTGAAAATTTCACTCGGGTGTGGATTTGCTAGAATTATAACTGCATTGGTGCAAATACACTAACGTGGATGTCGTATTTGGCGCTATCATAATGGAGGCTTAACATAAGTAGAATAAATTTATATTAAGATTCCTACTTTGTATGTCAGAATGTAATTTTTGCGGCCTAATATCGTAAATAAGTGTTGGCTGATGCTATTTTTTATTGAGTAATCAATTCTTTGTTTACCAGTATAGAGCAAAGCGGGTTCCTAT
This sequence comes from Cordylochernes scorpioides, assembly GCA_030710605.1. Classification (NCBI taxonomy): domain Eukaryota; kingdom Metazoa; phylum Arthropoda; class Arachnida; order Pseudoscorpiones; family Chernetidae; genus Cordylochernes; species Cordylochernes scorpioides. The sequence continues at coordinate 111,097,356 of CP092867.1, forward strand.
ATGCTCACCACAGAGCATGCAAAATACACTCATGGGCAAAATTTGAGGAATTTTCATATTTTGATTATCGCCGGGATCTGTTCTTTCAAAGTAGACAGAGGCAATTTTGTTCACACTTGTTTATCTCGTGTATCTTCAATAAAGGTCACTATCTGTATCAAATATCTTTCATATTTATGAACTAAGTTTTGTCCATTAGTGTAACTTGATGGTGTTAAGAAAACTGCATGTGGTTAGAGCAGCGAGATGATTTTGTGCGTAAGAACTAGAAATAACTCGGGTTCCTTTTGAACGAAACAACAACTATTCAGGCTCTTTAGTAGTCTAGTACAGAACTTCTTAGGGTTTTGTGAGTCGCCAAATATAAATCAACCATTATAAAATAAAATAAGAAATTAATAATTTATCCATTTGGCTGTAATCATTTCGAGAAAAGAAATGCGCTCTTAACATTATACTACGTCTGATACAGAGAATTCAGCCCAACATGAGCGTACAGTTCTTTTGTGTCACCAGAAGGAAAATGTCTGGTTACAGGTGAATACATGTCTGGGATGTGAGACAATGATACAGGAGCGGGACGCTAAGACTGCGTCCTCAGTGTGCATTCGGCTGAATTGGAGGCGTCAATTCCGAGGTGACCTCAAGCCAACTTCCCATCACTGGAAGCTAATTAGGCTCGAGCGAGCTAAGAACCATAGGCCACATACACAATTAGGCCTAATAACCTTCCCAGCCAATGTTCCGATAATGTACCAATTACTGAGATGACCCATTAAAATGGCTCTCACCTAATTGCTAATTAGATTCCAGCAATCAATTATCTTTCCACAGTGTGTTTGCTCGGGACAAATTTATGGCGACGCCCAGTAGTGTAAAGGTTAGAGAGAGATTAAGAGATTCATTAGGATTAAGTTTCTTCAACGCGAATTTCACATTTTAAAAGGAAACAAATGCCGGCCTTTCTTTCAAATTTTGAATATTTTGTGATCAACATAAGGCTGGTCTTTCTAGTGAGGCAGTCAAGATGGTTCCCCTCTTCAAATTTACTACAAAAATCTACGTTTTCTTTGTAGACCGCGAACTGCGTGGTGTCTCTTGAGACCCGCTGGCGATTCTCCACCAAACTATGCAGGTGGTGGTAGAGGCGCCATGTACATATCCATTGTACAAGCACTTGTACCTAGCATATATCTAATTATTTTTAATTAATCATTATCATTATTGTAAATGACTGCGGGGACTTTTGCATGAATTGACAAGATGTCAATAAAATTATGTGTTAATTGTCTAATTGTCTTAAAATCTACTCGTGCTTTGAACATATTGATGAGAAGTTGAGATCTTCAAGATGTAGGAACTTGGGTTAATCGCGCTCTTTCACCAAGTTTTTATTGAAACATTTCAGTTTTACATAAAGACTCTCATCATAGTTTAAAGCCCTGGAAAAGAAAAAAATATTAATATTTACTCCAGTAGTTTTGGAATCTAACGATAAACAGTTATAGACAACCAGACAGACAAACTTCGAATTTTATAATAATAGAAATAGAGAAAGAGAGACAATTGACAATTATCTTAATTTTATTGACATTCAGTTAACAAAATATCATAGCACAAAAAAATAAACAAAAATTAAAACATTAAACTTTTAATTATTCACATCAGACTGATCCCTCATTGAAGTGACGTCAGGAATTCATCAGCTTCACAAGGCGCCTTGACATCTTGTGGCTTAGATTGTGGTTGCTGTCTCCAACACTCGCAATTTCACGGTCGAGGAATTCTGCGAGAATGATATTCTCCCCGGGCGTAAAACTAACGAGGACCATCTTCGCTTCGGCGGTGGTACACAACCGCCCATTCTATCATTCTCCTGTCAAAACCCAGGGGGCGCAGGCAGAAGTCGGCGGTTAGTTTGTCAAATAGATCCTCTACCTGTTGTTTAGTGGTCTGAGAATACTGTTTGGTGCTTCCTGGAAGATTCTAGATTACAAGGTAGAGGGTTCAGTCTCAGGGGTTTTGTCTTTTTAGGATGATGGTGTGGAGAGCATCTGCACCGGGACAGCCTCTGGCGCATGATTGTTGAATGCTGCAGGTGGAGATGCAGCTGTAGTGGTGGTGGGAGCAGGCGCAGGGGTCTTCATACGGCTCCTTTGGCTTGAGACCTGGGAAATTCTTGCCGCTCTGAGAGGATAGTTCATCCTTTGATGACCCATTCAGTAGCACTTGGAGCAACGGAAGCCGTACTCCAAGTAGGCTAGAGCAGAATCATCCTTAGCAGTCACGATGATCTTCTTTGGAAGATCCGTGATCCTCTCCCCCTTCAGGTTTAGTCAGGTGTAGCCACTGAGGTGTTCACGGCAGGGGCGATGGAGACCACCTGGCAGTAAGGCCTCAGGGCTCGGATGATGTCCGTATCCATAATGACATAAGGCAGGCCACTAATGGTGATTTTTTCACGCATTCTTCTTGTAGGACGGGGCTTTGAGTAGGGCTCCGTTTATCAACAGCCTTTCTTCAATGATTGCCTTCGCCATTTCAGTACTTTACAGGCCAACCAGGACCTGCCCGAAAGCTTTCCCAAGTTGCATCACGCAGCTTTTGCCCAATTTATTTCAAGGGCCTTGATGTAGTCCACCGGAGTAAACTCCGGGGAATATTCCAGGTAGAGAATCTGGTTAAAGGACTCAGCTGCGGTCTCAGAAATTGCCTCGAAACCTTTACCTGCTCAATATTTTTTTTTTCTGGGACGAGATGGCTGGCGCGACGCAGTTCTGTTCCTGTTGGTGGTGGCTTGGGGAGATGTCCAGGAGAAGCCCGGCGCTCCTTCTTCAAAGAAGGCGAATGATTCCGTTTTCATTTTCTCAAAGTTGGTTAATTCGTCCTCAACGATTTCAGCCCAATTCCGGCTTTTTCTTGAATAATTTTAATCATCGCCGCCGTTTTTAATGACGGATTTGCATAATTGTTTATTGTTTTAGAGAATTAATATTTTTTTCTACCTTTGAACTTTCATCCGTCGATAGCTCGACGTTGGATGTTTTGCACATGGATGGAGTATCACCATCCTGCTTCTCGTCATATTTGGCCATCCGTTAATACTGAATATTGGTTGGAAACATCCATTCTCTCATCTCCAACGCCGAAAAAAACGCGGAGCTCGCGCCACGCGAGTCCGTACGGCCGAGAGAGAATATTTTGAGTTCAAATCTCGCAATATTTTGTTGGCGACGCATAAACGATATTTTTTTCATTCGATTACTTAAAAATAATTTCATGGTCAATATTTATGTACCATGCTTTTATCAGAATGATAAGACGCTTGATCTTCTTTTAATATATGGTGGTAGTAATGTAATCCTGTTGGATGGCTGTAGTGTGGGCATGTTGGTTGCAGTCGTGATGGCCACAATGTTTAGAGTGGGTTCAGGCGTGATTGGGATTACACAAAAGGACAAGGCATGTTAGATGTCACCATAGTGATGGCGAGAGAGCAAGTGTTAGCCGATACCGGTCAGGGCTGATCTGTCGAGAGGGGTCTGTCAATCATCGTGTCTCAAAGCGGAATGATCTGTTTGAGCAAGAAGGGGGCACACCTGGGAACCCCGACATGTTTTTTTTTGGACATCTTCCTGTTCTGGAGCTGGCTGTCACTCACTCGAAATTTTATTTTTGTCACCTTGGCAATCACACTATGACTATATAACACATGGGGATATAAGCATATATTGGAATATATTAAAACATGGATATATTTTATCGGCGTATGAATAGGTCTATTTTATTATGTATTTACAAATCCCAAGTCAGACGAGTGGGAGTCCCAATTGGAGAATTCTGGGTCCAGTGATCCCGGGGCTGGCGAGAGTCCCAAACACGAGGAAGGCCATTGTCGGCATCCAGGAATAGGCTCCAAACAAACACTTCAAGTGCTGTTGACTGGAGATTGTTGATGACACGATTTGGGAACCGTTCCAATCCACAGCCACTTCAGAAGCAAGCTCTGCTCGGGGTAGCTAAGATAATATCTAAACCCCATGTCGTCTAGACCAAACAGAATGGATAACGACTTCTAATGGAGAAGCTGCGGTTTTAACGAACTCAATTCTATAAATGATATAAACATACTATTTGAATATTGAAATATTTACTGGTCGAAGTGTCTATTTGTTAAAGAACTATGAATGCCGGCCACAGGCAGCCTCTATCTTTACGATACTATTTTAAAATAAATATAATTAGACACATCTGCATAACGCTTCGCTTATATGATTACATATAGTTTCTATTTTCGCTTAATTATTTTATTGCTGCGCCTAAAGGAAAATATAATTTCCAGTTCATTAGTCCACCAGTCAATTCTGGAAACATGTTTATTAATGGGGGATTTAACCTTCAAAGATTTATATGCTGCTTCTCTCAATAAATTCGTGAGTGCGTTCACTATCCCATCAATGTCTGCCTCATCTTTCACTCTGCTTATATCAATTTCCAGTTTGTTTGTATCTTGTAATGATATGTTATTAGAAAATTTTGCCCAATTCGCATCTTTTTCAAAGAATTTCCACGTGGAAATTTGATTATTGAATAAATGGACCATTCTTTAAACCTGATATCAAATTTAACAGCAATATGGTCGGAAATATTAGTAAGATCAGAGGTATGCCAGTTGTTTATTAAACTAAGTGAGTTTATTCGAGATTGTGAGATCAATTATACTTACTCCGCGGCAGGTGGGTGTTTTTCAGGTTATGTATAAAGAGGCTACACTCGTCTATAATAGGTTCTAATCTATATCCATTAGATTTTAGTTTATAACATTGTCAAACCATATAGTATGTCTTTGGTATGTCTTCACCAAACTCTGAAATCATTTGCTATGCTGATGATGTAACTATTACATGTTGGAATAATGGGTTAACAAATCTAAAAAAGTCGATTGAGTTTAATTTGGAAAAGATAGATCAATGGTGTAATGATAATAAGCTGAATATCAATCTTGATAAAACTAGTATTTTACACTTGCACAATAAAGACAAAATTTCAATTAATTTTAGAGACAATATTATTATGCCCGTAGAAGAAATTAAAATTCTTTGAACTACGATTGCGAATCATAGATGGAAAAACAAATTGAATTTTGGCCCTCACCTTAACATTATACTAAACAAAACCCAAAGATTGAAAAACCTTCTTTTTTCAATATGTGGAAAATCTTGGGGTCTTAGCACCCAAAAAAGGCTTACACTTTATAAATCTATAATAAGATCAACGTTAACTTACGGAACAGAAATATGGTTTCAATTTATTAGCAAAAAATATAAGTACAAACTGAACTCAATGCAATATCAAATTCTGCTATGGTGTACCCAAACATATAAAACAACCAGTTATAACTGTGTTCACACCTTAGCCAATATTCCTTTGATCACTGATTATATGGAATCTAGAATTATAGGTTATATGAGTTGAATAATTTATCAACAGAAGATAAACAATTTTATGATTTGTATATTCCAGGTATACTCAAAGATTTCATTATATCAAGGATTAATTTACTGAAAAAGAATACTAATCAAACATTTCAAAGTTTCTTTCCTTATGCAATTCCGAAATATTTTCGACCAAACTATTATAATTCACAATTTATAACGAACCATGGAAATTTTAAGGGATTTTTATCAAAAATTGGCGCGAGTGAAGACTCTAGCTGTCATTGTGGCAACGAATTCCAGGACTCGAGACACCTACTGCTGGAATGTCCACTCTTCTTCACCGCTAGACAACAGACAATAAATAATGTTGTATATCTATATCAATTTGTAAATAGCAGAGAGAATTATCATAAGTTTAATTATTTTTGTAAATATATTCATGATTTTCTTTCAAACCTGAAAGGTTCAGGTTCCTAATATATATATTTTTTTCTCTTTTTATTTCGATTACTTTTTTTTTTGTAAAAATTTTATAACTGTTTCTGTTTAAAAAATGTAAATCGACGCAATTATCCCTAGCCGGGATATCGCGTTTGTGTGTTGAAATAAATAAATAAATAAAATAATATAGTATGTCTTGAATTGAAATATCACCGCAAAGGATTACAAGTTGATTTATTTACGTTTTTAGCAGATCTCTAATGAATTTTTGATGAACAGGGTTAAAAGTATTCGGATGAATGTAGAAATTAGAAATAATTAATTTAGCTTTAACTGTAGAAATAGATATTGTTGTACAAAAATAATCTTACCATCTTCCATAATACAATGTAGATATGGAGATTCTCCTTGATCTATTATTGAAATTTTCAAGAAAAGCTGTATCTTACCATCTTCCATAATACAATGTAGATATGGAGATTCTCCTTGATCTATTATATAAGGTTTCAAGAGAAGCCGTATCTTACCATCTTCCATAATACAATGTAGATATGGAGATTCTCCTTGATCTATTATATAAGGTTTCAAGAGAAGCCGTATCTTACCATCTTCCATAATACAATGTAGATATGAGATTCTCCTTGATCTATTATAGAAGTTTCAAGAGAAGCCGTATCTTACCATCTTCCATAATACAATGTAGATATGGAGATTCTCCTGATCTATTATAGAAAGTTTCAAGAAGCCGTATCTTACCATCTTCCATAATACAATGTAGATATGGAGATTCTCCTTGATCTATTATAGAAAGTTTCAAGAAAGCCGTATCTTACCATCTTCCATAATACAATGTAGATATGGAGATTCTCCTTGATCTATTATAGAAGTTTCAAGAAGCCGTATCTTACCATCTTCCATAATACAATGTAGATATGGAGATTCTCCTTGATCTATTATAGAAAGTTTCAAGAAGCCGTATCTTACCATCTTCCATAATACAATGTAGATATGGAGATTCTCCTTGATCTATTATTGAAAGTTTCAAGAGAAGCCGTATCTTACCATCTTCCATAATACAATGTAGATATGGAGAATCTCCTTGATCTATTATAGAAAGTTTCAAGAGAAGCCGTATCTTACCATTGATATCCCTGTTTCTTCCTCATGTCCCGTAACCCTTTTCGTGGATTTTCTTTTATCAAATTTGAAATTTGGCTCATCTTTCACCGATTCTATTCCATTTTTAAATCGTGAAAACCATCTAAATGTGGTGGGCTTATTTACATTTTCATTTCCAAATGCCAATTTCAACAAATCTAAAGTTTCTGAAGCCAATTTCCCAATTTAATACAAATTCGTTGCTCGAATTTTCTATCTGTTGTATAGTTATTATTTAATTAAACATTACTCACCAGATGAAATTATTATTACTAATTGTTTATTGCACTTTATATTTATATTTTTACATTAACACGTTGTTTACATTATACATCGTATTATTATTGTTTATGATGATGATCTATTATATATTTTAAAACACAGAATACTACATTCCCTCCTTCCTTTAGATGAAAGGAATCATGTCTTTATATCTTGATGATGGCTTGACGACTCTTCCACTCCTGGTGATCACGGGTTCCTTGGTAGTCGGCAAGGGTGGAGAAACCTCTGGTGGCAACTGGTGAAGAGCCTCGGCATCAAGTCTATCTGAAACAACTGGGTTAAATGTAGACCCTGTTCTACTTGAACTTGGTCGGTTTAAAGAAGTGTCCTTGTCTTGGTTTGAGGAATTATCATCTGGTATTTGTACATCAGAAGAGTTGAGGTGTTCAATTCTTGTCGAATCTGAACTAAGATTTTCCTGGCTCTCTTCTGGAATCAAGTCAGAAATGCCTTGATGGTCTCTTGAGTAGGAACATGTTTCA